>CM057450.1:827555526-828180526 GCA_016271365.2 Neoceratodus forsteri | reverse complement strand
TGTTGGTTGGCACACACTTGTTTAAGGCATCTTGTCCATTTCATAAAGAATCTCAACTATGCATGACAAAGGCAACACCACATGCTTGGATAACATGCTTAGCACAACTTCACAAAACAGCTGGGACTGATGCTCAAAGTTATGGAGTCCCTGCAGCCTTTCATAGGTTTTTATCGCTTACTTAGACAATCAGCAGATCAAGTAAGCTTGAGTGTTAGGAGATACGATGAGTGGGAAGGCCAACAGTTAACATTTTTCAATAAGATGGGTCTGTCTTCAGCTATTTGCTATATAAAGGGCTACAATGTCCACTGTAACTGCACATTTTAATAAAGCCAGTATAAAATGGGTTTATGGCAGTGCACAGCTGTCTGCTATGTGCAAGCATCTGGCATATCTGTGTCTGGTATAACTGGGCTGGACTCTAGTAGGATCCATGACTCACAAATGACATAGCCACAGGTTAGTTTTGAATGTCTTACCACACATGTGGGCATCAGTGTTCAATTTACACAGTTGCATTTGATATACAGTTGTAGCCATCCTAATTTTCCACTTTACCACAGAAAAGTTTGCCATTATTAAGGTACTGCAATACAGCATTTCACCCTTCTGGCAATAATCTTCAAAGTACCAAATTAGCTGAGTGGTTACCTTATTGTGCTAACTAAGCAAAACAAAGTAGCACTTCAGCTTATGCAGTACCATGTGTAATATTATCATAAAGCAGAAATGCTGTGTTGCATTTCCTTAATGTGGTAAACGTTTCTATTGTAAAGCAAAAGATTAGGATGGTCACCAATGTATGCCACAACATTTTTATTTACATTTTTTTTCACTTACAACTGTTTTCTTTCCATTTTAAACTCTATTTGGTCCATTATTCATTCTGTTGTTTTTTTTTCCAACTTCAGATGGCTATAACCTGTTCTAAATGGAAATAACTTTGTTCTAAAAGAATATAAAATGTTATTCTAAATGTTTTCAAATGAACATAATTAATTTACCCAATTTATTCAGCCCTGATATTTTATAGTGGTACGGTACTGATGTTATTTTTTGCGTTAAGTATGTATTTTACTGTTAAATCATGATTTATGCCAACTCAGCTATATTTTGACTTAAAGACCACAAAATTAGCCTGCACACACTGTGTGACAGGATCAGAAAAGAAAAAACACTATTCGTTTGCTCTCCAGTAACCAGAGAAAAAAGTAAAGCTATGAAACCTGAAGCTTTCAGGTTCATTAAATACTGTCCAAAGAGTGGTGTTTTTAGTGTTTTGGGAACAAACATTTAAAACAAAAAAAAACATAAATAAAAATATATTTGGCAGCTATGCCTGTGCATGAGAAAAAATATATATATTTTTTTTATAAGGTGTTTTCACATGGCAGCCTGAAACTATAGTTATCCGTGATATATGGTTTTCTAGTGCTACGAAAAACTGTGGTCACACATCTGTGCAGTCACAGTTTCTGTGTCGGTGCACTGCAGACCACTGGGGAAGGGAGTAAGGAGGATAGAGAGCTTGGGGAAGAAACTAAGAAGGGTGACTGCAAAGGGGAAGGTAGCGGTTGGGGGAATCCTAATTAAACTCGCATAGATTGGGACATTCTGGCAGCTAGAAGCACTAGCTGTTAGGCCCTGCTAAATATATTACAGGACTGCCTACTGGTGCAGCTGGTTAGGGAGTCCACAAGACAGAGTGACTTTCTCAACATGGTGCTCATCAACTTGGAAATGGTGGACAGAGAAAGGGTTGGAGACCCACTGGGGTCCAGTGACCATAACACCATATTGTTTGAACTGGACCTGGGTAAAGATATTCCCATGTCTGAGGAGGTGATTCTGGATTTCAAATAAGCAGATTTTGACCAGATGAGAACATTATTCAGGGGAAGCTGGTAGAAGTGGACATGGCTGTGGCAGTGGTGCTGAGTGGGTGAGAAATTAAAGGGGCCATTCTAGGAGAAACTAAATCATGTTTAAGAAGAGTTACCAAGAGTAGTAGAACAAGGGACTGATCTGATTCCCTAAGAAGGTAAGAGACACAGTGAGAACCAAGAAGAAGTCCTTCATTAGCTTCAAGATGAATCAGAGGGATGAGGAGAGGAGTGAGTACCAGATAAGGATGAAGGGATCAAGAAGGAAGTCAGGGATGCAAAGGCTGGCACAGAGCTGTGAACTGTGGAGAGGGTCAAGGGAGGGGAAAGTTCTCCCAGCCATATTAGGGAAAAAAAGGAAGATGTGGGGATCTTAAGGTTCATGGAGGGGTCATAATAGAAGACAATGAGCAGAAAGGTAGCCCTTTTAAATGACCTCTAGCCAGTATTCACAGTGGAAGATAGTGGGCCTCTACCAAAAAGGGGCCTAGAGGCAGCAGCAAGGGGGATTCAGGAAATTGGCCAGAGGGAGTTAACTTCAGAAAGACTAAGAAAAGGGTTTGCAGCACTGAAAGTAGATAAGGGACACCCTCCGATCACTGGTCCCGATAGATTAAAATATGTCCCTAGTGTTCAGTGGTCACTCCCACCCTCTGATCACTGGGTCCTTATTATATCACATATTCCCTGGTGTTTAGTGTCATCACCACTTACCGATCCCCATCACAGTACCATCATAATCTTTCACTGGCATCTAGCAGCCCCTGCACCATAGGCACTGATTACCCACCCTGCCACCCCTTACCTTAAGTGCCAGTGCCACAGGAGCCCAAAAGATGACCAGCACAGGCCTTTTTTCACCACATTGTCTGGCTGCCATATGCAATGAGAGGGAGCGTGCATCCCCTGTACTGTAGGGGGAGCGCATACAGCACACGGTAAGGGGGGTGGCAGGGTAGGTTGGTTGGTGTGTATGGCATGGGTGGCACTAGATACCAGAGAAAGATTATGCCAGTATGGAGATGAGGATTGGTAGGTGGGATACCACTAGACACCTGGGAATATTTTATAAAATACAGAGCTGGAAACTGGAGTGTGGGAGACCACTGGATATTAGGCATTATTTTATTTACAGAGGGACTATAATCAGAGGGGGGGGCACTAGGCACCAGGGATGTCTTTATGTTCATAGGGATGGGGATCTGAGAGTGGGGGGACCACTAGCCAAAAGGGAGCAGGTGTTTCCCCAATCACCAATGTGGTTGTTTGCTGCAGTGGCTTTGCCAACTGCTAGGGATGCCCAGAGTAATTTGGGCTTCTTTCTTGGTAATTGCACCGTGCAAGGTGACCTGTGCTATACCCTTTGTGCAGTGCTACCACACTGGATATTACGCTGTGCTGAGATTTCTGTCCCCAGCCTCTTCCTTTTGACATACATCATTTTTTTGTGTGTGCTCTACATGACGCCCAGTTGCTGTATATAACCCCTCTCCCTTTAGGTTTTGTTTTCAATTGGTTTATGCCCTCTCATGTTCTGAGTGGGAGATTTGTCTATTGTTTGGGGTGACAGAAGATGCCTCACAGTTTTCCTTCTGCATTAAGAAGCATTGACAGAGAACTAAACCACTGAGAACTACTATAGGCATTAGGGAATCCCTAATGATGATGTATAATGCTCTTCTAGCTAATTTAGTGAACCTTAAAATATTTAGTTATTTAACCAGGTACAGCACACTAAGCTGATAGCTTTTTTACAGGAGCGACCTGGGAGCACAAGGAGGTTAAGTGACTTGCTCAAGGTCACACAGTATGCTAGTGGAAGCTGTGGGATTCAAACCCAGGTCTGGTCTGCTGGATGTCACCAGATTTGCAGCTCAGAGCCTTAGACCACTGCGCTATACTGCCTCCTATAATATAAAATATGGTGGTAATGGTGACTGCCAACAATAAATTATTTTCGCTTAATGTGAATGGGTTGTCCATACTGGTGCATTGGTTGAAGGTCATGGCATATGTTAGATGAGATGCACCTATCCAAGGATGAACACCTCAAACTGCAGAATTTGGGGTATTTAACGATGCTTTCTTCCTCCTTCCTGAATGGGAGGAAGAGGTGCATAGCCATATTGTTCCACACTAGTTTCCTAGTGGGAAGAACCTGAGGGCCGATTGGTGATTGCTCAGGGTCAGCTCAATGACAGGGAGGTAACTCTGGTAAATGTTTATTTGTCACCTGGGACAACAACATCTACAGTGAAGCCCCGGCCAGATAAAGTGGTCCAGACAAGCAAAGGCACCCTTATGATGGTAGGTGACTTTAATCTCATGAGGATCCTAGGCTTGGACTCCACTAACCATACCCCACAGAGACAGACATCCGCACGAAAATGTTTTAAAATATTTCTTATGGAGGTGGGCTGCATGAACACTTGGAGACACACATCACCACAATAGAAGCTACACTCACTATTCTGCTGTCCACAAAACTTACTCTAGGATCAATCATTGCTACACACTGGTGGAGCACCTTCACAACCTGGTGGAGTGCAGGACAGGACACATACAGGTCTCTGACTATGCATCGGTCACTAGTACATGGGACATGGGCTGCCAATGCAGAAATACATTCTGGAGGTTTAACACTTATTACCTCAAGTCCCAGGAATTCAAGGAGTACCATACGGAAAAGATTGAGCAGATCAGACAAGACAATCCCCCAGGGGACACCACCCCAGCAAAGTACTGATACACCCTGAAGGTGGTCCTCAGAGTCCATATAATCCAAAACACAGCCACACAGACTAGAGCCAGGAGGGAGAGATGGAGCAAGCTGGAGGAAACTTTGCATTTCCTACAGATGTCCCACAAACAAGGTGACACTTTTGATATTACCACTGCTTCAGCAGACCAAGGTCACCCTGGATGCACTGGTCAAGCAGCAAACTGAAACTGCAATAGCATATCTGGCACAGTGCTTCTATGAAGAGGAACCTAGGGCCACTAGACTCCTTGCATATCAGGTCCATAAACAGAGAAACCTTGCTACCATAACCATCATCGAGCATCCTACTCTATCAAAATACACAATATCATATATATCCGAAGAGAGACTAAAGAGCTTAATATGTATACCCTCGAGGAAAGGAGGGAGAGGGCGGAAATGATAGAAACTTTCAAGTACCTCAAGGACATGAACAAAGTCCAAGAGGGTAGCATCTTTCAGAAAAAGAGGTGTGCAAGAACAAGGTGGCACAATCTGAAGATAGAGGGGAGACAGCTCAGAGGTAATGTGAGGAAGCATTTTTTCATGGAGAGGGTTGTAGATGCATGGAACAGCCTTCCTGAAGAGGCTGTGGAGTCAAAAACAGTGGGGGAATTCAATAATGCATGGGACAGACATAAGGCAATTTTAGTGTGGGGTAGGAGGAAGTGGGCAGTTGGTTAACTAGGATCTGTAGCTTATCCATTAGGCAGGGAAATGAGCAAACTAGGTGGACCTAGTGGTCCTGATCTGCCATCAAATTCTATGTTCTATGTTTGTATGTTTGGTTTTAGTGCTTACAACAAAAACCTGTACACATCCAACCAACAAACTCACTGTGAGGTGATTAATATATGCTTACATTCCCTGGCCCTTCCTAGTTTGACACCAGAGAAAGGAGAACAGCTAACAGCCCCCATAATGTTGGAGAAGATCTGGACTGCCATTAGCCATTCTAAGACCCAGAAAGACCCTGGGCCTGATGGCTATGACACAGAATTCTATGAGGCCTCACAGGAAGAGCTGTCTTGCACACTACTGGCTGTTTTTAATGCCACTATCGAGGGGGACCCCTCTCCCCAAACATGGGCCTACGTGGCCATATCAGTCATCCCAAAACCTGTGAAGAATCCCCATCTGTGTGCCTCCTACTGACCAATTTCAGTCTTGAACACTGACTACAAGATCTTTATGAGCATTTTGGCAAAGCACATCGACCCCCTGCTGCCCCAGCTGATCGCACTGGATCAGACTGGGTTTGTCAGTACCAGGATGACAACAGATAATGTTATCAGCACCCTCCATGTGATTCAGGAGATGAGTATAAGGACCACATGTGCCAATCAGTTTAGATGCAGAGAATGCCTTTTTTGGGTCTCTTGGCCCTTTCTGTACATGGTTTTGTGTAGGATGGGCTTCCCGACCCCAATGATAAAAGTCCTGTAGAATATATATCAGTCCCCAATGGCATGTGTGAAGGTAAATGGACACCATTCACAATACTTTCCTCTACAGTGTGGCACACAGCAAGGTTGCCTGCCATCCCCACTCCACTGTACATGGAACCCTTAACTCAGAAGATAAGGGAATCGACTCAAGTGCAGAGTGTACAGGTTGGAAAGCTGGAGCCAAGATTGGCCATGTATGCAAATGATGTACTTCTGTACCTGTCTGATCCAGAAAGTTCCCTACCAGAGATCCACCAAATCTTGGAGAAATTTGGTGTCCTTTCAGGGTACAAACTAAACACATCCAAAACAGAGGTACTTACTTTCAATTATCAACTCTCCAAGCAGATTAGACGTAACTTCTTGTATCATTAGGACATGGATAAATTGAAATATTTAGGGGTCTACCTTGCTAGGACACAACACGTGGCATATACAAATAACTACTCTAGTTTTACAAAGCGTTTGAATGAGGATTTGGCTCATTGGAACACAACTCCCACTTAGCCTTTCATGAAGAATTGACCTGGTCAGAATGATAGTGCTCCCTAGAGCCTTATATTTATTTCAGAATGTGACCATTGTGCTTCCCCAGGCCACCTTCCATCAGTGGAATAAACGTACTTCCAGATTTATTTGGGCTGGAAAGAGACCCAGTATTAAGCACCAGATATTATATATATCTCAGACGGAGAGTGGCCTGTTACTCCCACATCTCCAGATGTACTACTGGGCCATCCAGCTCAGCCACTTGATAGCCAGACAGTTTGGGGCCACAAAGTCACACTGGTGTTACACTGAGCATACCCTTCTACCAGATGGGGAGTACTTTAGGACCCTCTACCATGCAGGAGTTTGCCAAGGGGACCTCTCAACAGATAACCAATGGTTTCGCTACTGGCTGACTACTTGGGCAGATTCCAGAAAAAGACTAGGTCTTATTCCTTTCCTGCCACTTCTATGATAAATATCCCTGTTACCAGGTTTCCTTCCAACAACAATGGAGCACTGATTTAAGGAATGGGTGCTCTATGCCCTCCAATACCTGTACCAGTTCACCATGTTAGGGATCTTCAAAACATTTGTGACAATACAGCAGGAGTTCAGATTGCGCTACACAGACTTTTATAGATTTTTGTAACTAAGACATTATCATTCATTGCTACTAGGGAGGGTCACACAGTCCACATTATACCCTCCCACCCTGATGTGTTTACAGACATGCATCCAAACATAGAACATTAGTCACCCAGTTTTCTCCCTATGTCAACCAATGTTGCACCCCCTGGGCGAACATACCATGCAGGTGCATGACAGGTGGGAGGAGGAATTAGGTATCTCATTACAGATGAACCATGAGCCCAAGCAACACAGAGCTCTGCCAGAGTTTCCAGCTCCCATCAAAGGAGGGAATATGCCTGGAAGCAGTTAATGCGATACTTCCTTACCCCAACCATTATTAAGCATTACTCGATATCTAGGGATTCCAGCTGCTGGCATAAGTGTGAGGAATCTAACGGACACCACACTCATGTAATGTGGAGCTACTCTATCCTAGCCCCTTACTTTCAGAGGCTCAGAGGGGAACTCAATGAGCTATTTGACAGGGACATCCCACCCACCTCAGAATGGTACCTGTTCTTGCAGTTCACCAGCCCCAATAGTGACCCAAACACCCACTGTCTGTTGGGAATACTGATTACAGCGGCCAAGAATGCCATAACTAAGGCATGTTTGACCCCTAAAAGCCCTACAATGGAAGACTGGAGGGTGATAAATAGCCAGATATATCATCTGGAAAAAATCACCCAAAACCTAAATGATCAGAGAGGTACTCCTCATGTTGGAATAATATTATATGGCCAAGGATGGCTCCTTTGTCCCTTGAGATACATAGCAGATTTATTTATATACCATAGCTATGATGGAAGGGGCGGATCTGGGATAGGGTGAGGCAGGGCTGGTGTGGATGTCCCAAATCTCCTGTCTTCCTGATTTCCCATAAGTGAGGAGAGATTTAACCCATATGGATTTATACACTGATAGAATTTTACTGTGTGGAATAATTGAGAACTGAGTTCAATCTGTTATATGTAATAATTATTTTAGGTACTTTAAATGATTCTGCACCACCTTACAAGGTGGAATTGGGCAAAAAGGGGGAAAATGATGCTCCTACAGGAAATGCCCAATGATCTATGCAAAAAAGTTTAGTTTCTCATTACTGACGTGCTTGAAAAATGTTTTTATGCTGTATGTACCTAAAGATGTTTTCTTTTTTGCCAATGTTTGTAAAACTATGTTAATAAAATATATTTACACAACCATAATACCAACAGAAGTGACAGCCAACCTAACTGATATATTGAGTTAAAGAAAGAAGAGTGAGAGGTTAATTTTAAAAAAGGTAGAGGAGACAGCATTTCTCTCCTGTTGTGCTTCTTTCTCTTACAATCACAAGTTTATTGTTCGACAAATACTGTGATTACAAACACAAAGTTTAGAACTACAATCAGTACAAATATAGAACATTCTTGTACATTATTATTTAAAATCCTAGCATAAGGATAATAAACATGTTCATAAATTCTGTATACATTGCTTTACACAATAAGATAGATCCTTCTTAGAGTTAGGCCTAAATTTCATTATCCTAAAATGCATCACACTTTGACACTGGGAACCTCCTAGTTAATCTATCCAGATAAATGTAAAATTCATATACATCACAATATTTAAGTGAATGCATCCCTGAGCTAAATTCAGACGTGAATACCTTGGACATGGAAGACACATCAACCTAAGCCCTATCAAATTCCTTAGTCCCAAACAGGAATAAGAAGTGTAAACAGAAATGACAGGTTTGGGTCTGGTTACCTACACTCTCAATTTAAACGTTATTCTCAAATCTCATGACAAGAAAAACAATCCTAATAGAGGATCAGTTAGGGCTCCTTAAATACTATCTTTGTTGGGTATATTTCAGTTTAATTTTTTTAGCAGCAATAAAAAATTCTGCTAAGTCAGTAAGAATTTGTTGGTGTTCAGAATTTAGCAAGAAATCAAGAAAGTTTGTGAAGGTATGCTATATGATGCAAAATATTAAGCTAGGTATTTCTTCCTTATTTTTTTTTTTTACCAGTGACATCTTAAAAGAGACTTGTCTGGAGTAGCTAGCTATTAATGTACTACTGGGAAATAACTCAAATCTAAGAATCTTTGATGCAGTGTTCCTGCATGTTATTAGTTAACTACTGTGAAACTTTTAGTCATTTGATTTTTTTTGTAAATCAGTTTCCCTATCCTTTCTTGAAATCACTGCAGAGACCTCTTTAGCATAATTGTTGTGTATTTTTATTGCATAATCAACCCCATATCGTAACTGAGTGAGATCATATCTCTCAAGTAAAGAATATACGGTTGTTAGCCATCCATTGTTTATCTGCTCAAGATATGCTGTTTTTTTTCTTTTATACACAAAGCAATAATAGAACTATTTGGTTCATGGATCATATTAATCCAGAAATTTGTTATTCTTATATGACTTTTGGCTGTAAACATAATTTGACCTAAATGAGCCTTTACCAATGCATTAGCTTCCAAAGTTGGCAACCCTAAAATTTTTTGTATAATTTATTAAGAATAGATTTTAAAGTATGTAAACTAGAAACTCCACAGTCTTCAATAGCATAAAGCCTTTGGTTTATTAATTTACTCTCTATGGCCCTAATCATTGGCTCTATTGTCATACCTCCATAAGTTCTATTAAATTGAAAAAGAGTGGAGGATGTAATCCTCATTTTTGCTGCCACAGCTTTACTCTCTCTTACACACAACTCAGGGAAATATAATGGAACAAATAATTGTTAGCAGCTAAAGCTCCCCCACCACACCATCTCTCTATGTATCTCTCTCCTCTGGATGGCAGAAGTCAAAGATTTATTTGCTGGCCTGTCCTTGCCCTGTACACACAGTTACTTTGAAGCCAGAAAAAAAAAGAAACTTTTATTTTGGATTTCTGGGACAATTACATTTCTTGTGCCCCCACCTCTCTCTCTCTCTCTCTCTCTCTCTCTCTCTCTCTCTCTTTCCTCTGGATGGCACAAGTCAAAGATTTATTTTGCCAGGCTGCCCTGACCCTGTACACACAGGCATACTGAAGCCAGGAGAAAAAATAAATGTTTATTTGGGATTTCTGGGACTGCTAAATTTCTGAAGAGCCCCACGCAATCTCTCTGTTTCTCTATCCTCTGGATGGCAAAAGTCAAAGATTTATTTTGCCAGCCTGCCCTTGTTCTGTGCCCACAGCCACAATGAAGCCAGGAAAAAAAAGAAACTTTTATTTGGAATTTCTGGGACTGTTATATTTGTCTACCCCTTCCCCATAGTGTGTCTCTCTCCCCCTCTAGATGGCACAAGTCAAATAAGTATTTTGCCAGCCTTCCCTTGTCTTGTACACAGAGCCACACTGAAGCCTGGGGAAAAAAAGAACATTTAATTTGGGATTTCTGGGACTGTTAAATTTCTCTTGGGTCCCCCACAATCTCTCTGATTCTCTCTCCTCTGGGTGGCACAAGTCAAAGATTTGTTCTGCTGGCCTGCCCTTGTCCTGTATCCACAGCCACACTGAAGCTAGGAAAAAAATAAACTTTTATTTGGGATTTATGGGACTGTTAAATTTGTTGTGCAAAGTAGAATGCCATTCTTCACCATGGGTGCAAACATAGATTTTGGACATTAGAAAAATGATAGCTGTGACACACAGAAGCTCGGGTGATAAGAAGGCTATGTTGAAAACCTGGGGTAAAAATATTTAAGATTTCTGCAGTTACAAGTGTGCATACTGAAACTTCAATGAATGGGCATAACATTGTCATTTTTCCCTATTTTGATCCCAAATGTTGAATATAGTCATCTTATCAACCCACCTCATGAACACATAGGTGAAAAGTTTCAAATCCATGGGAAAATGGCATTCCATGCCAAAAGTGTGAAAACATGTTTGGGGTAGGATGTAAAAAATGACAGATGTACTGTTTATGAAGTAGTGTGATAAAATTACTATACTGAATATTTGAAGAGAAAATATTGAAAATGACGAAATTTAAGTGTGTACATAGAAAATTGTGAACACCCTCGTGTAACTCAGCCATTTTTAGGAGTTGTTTCACCAAATTTTCAACATGGCCTTTCTGGGGGCCCTTCTCATGAAGAGTGCCACTGTCATTTAATTCATTTGCCCTGAAAGGTGATTTCATGCAGCGACTGTGCCATTCTGTTCCAAAGGTGTGAAAACACATTTCAGGCAGGATGTGAAGAATGAAAGCTGTACTGTTCATGAGAGGGTGTGAAAAAATGGCAATGTTGTGAATTTGGAGTGAAAATATAAAAATTGCCGAAGTTATGAGCATGCACAGAAACATTTCAATGACCACGCTAACTTGGGAATGTTTTGGTGTTTTTGCACCAAATTTTCTGCATGGACATTTTGGGACCCCACCACATGAACACTTGTACTGTCATTTTAATAATAATAATAATAATAATAATAATCTTTATTTATAGTGCACCTTTAAAAAAATCAAGGCGCAGAACATAGTTAAAATCAAGACAGAGTAAAACATCATAATAAAATCAGTAATATAAATAACCTCAAACCATGTCGGTACCATCCCCAAATGCCTTAATCAAAAAGGATTTCAGTGCTTGTTTAAAACCCCCCACAGTCATGCATTCTCTAATCCAGCGGGGTAGAGAATTCCAGAGGGTTGGTGCCATGAACATAAAAGCCGGGCGCCAGAATATTTTAAAACTACCCCCAGAATCTCCAGCAACCCCTCGTTGGCAGAGCGGAGTGGTCGCTCAGGGAGGTAAAGGACCAGAAGCTCTTTCAGGTAGTATGGGCCTAAACCGTGTATGGCTTTGTAAGTCAGTAAACCGACTTTAAAGGTGATCTACCACTGAACCGGCAGCCAGTGCAGTTCCTGCAGCACCAGTGTAATGTGGGCAGAACAAGGTGTCCCCATTAACAACCGGGCTGTGGAATTCTGCACCAGCTGCAAGTGGCGGATGTCAACCCCTGGAAGCCCAAAGTAGATGGAATTGCAATAGTCTAAACGCGAGGTCACAAAGGCGTGGATCAGTGTAGGCAGGTCCCCGGACAGAACAAGGTGCTTGATCCTACTGATGTTCCTCAGATGGTAAAAGGATAACTTATTGACAGCTGACACCTGAGCACGCAGTGTCAGCTGATCATCAAGAATCACCCCTGGGTTGTGCACCTGTTCAGAGATAGGGAGCTCAGCATCCCCAAGAATAAACCTGTGGAATGGTTTTCCCCCAACCCCCTATCCAGTGACCAGGGTCCACAACCATCACCTCTGTCTTCCCAGAACTTAACTTCAGCCAGCTGGACCTCATCCAACCTTGGATTTTGCCTAGGCAGTTATTAAACACCGAGAGTGCTCCATTCTGGTCTGGTGCGAAAGACAGGTAAAGCTGGGTATCATCGGCATAACAATGAAACTCCAGCCCATACCATCTTACAGTGTCTCTGAGGGGAAGCATGTACACCACAAACAACATGGGAGACAGCACTGAGCCCTGAGGCACCCCACATGACAGAGAGGTAAGATCGGAGGAAAACACCCGCAACACCACCCTCTGAGTTCTACCAGTGAGGAAAGAAGTAAACCATCTGTGGAACAAACCTGAAAGCCCATATATGACCTCAGGTGCTCAAGCAGCACCCCGTGGTCTATGGTGTCAAATGCTGATGGCAAATCCAATAGGACCAAAATGGATAATTTTTTCTGGTCTCTCGCCATCAGGAAATCATTGAGCACCTGAACCAGTGCAGTCTTGGTGCTGTGCCTGTTTCAAAAACATGATTGGAGAGGGTTGTAGATGCTATGGATGGTCAAATGGTTGTCCAAATGAGCAGCCACTACTTTTGCAATTACCTTCCCCACAAAGGGAAGGTTTGATATAGGCCTATAGTTGGCGATGGAGTTGGGGTCCAAAGAAGCCTTCTTCAACACTGGTGTCACCACTGCCTTCTTCAGGGAGCAGGGATACTCACCAGAGTCTAAGGAGCACCAGACTATCCTCACCAGAACCCTGATGATAATCTCCCCACAGCCCATAATCAGGGCTGTAGGACTTGGGTCTAAACTACAGCCTGCAGTGTGCATACTCTGGACAATCCTCATAACATCCTCGATTTCTGGTCTTTCGAAGGAACTCCAGGAAAAAAGAGGAAGTGTGACCGGTGGCTGGTCTACAGCAATTACCATAGAGAGTGCTGCGCGGGCCTCCGACCTGATGTCTTTCACCTTATCTGCAAAGAACCGAGCAAGCTCCTCACACTGTAATTGTGAAAAGGATCTACGAACCTGTAGACGGGCTGGGTTGCACAGTCTGTCCATGGTTCGAAAGAGCTGGGCCAGTCAGTTCTGAGCAGCAGGAATTTCCCCAGACAGGAATACTGCCTTCTTATGAGCAATTGCTGACTGATAGAGTTGATAATGCTCTAACAGTCTAAGATGGTCAGCATCTAAGCCAGATTTCTGCCAGCACCTTTCTAACCTGTGTCCTAATTGCCGCTTCTCCCTCAAGTCTCCATCAAACCATGGGGACTGAGGGCAAAGGGAGAGAGGATGCATACAGATTGGAGCAATGGAATCCAGAGCAGAGGTAATGGCTTTATTATAGGCCAGAACCAGAGCCTCTGGATCCAGGCTCATCACAGGAAATTCTGATAGGTCAAGTACTGCAGTTAGACCATTGGGAATCACATCCCGCAAAGGGCAGTACTTAACCGTCTCCACAGGGGTAGGCCTACTCAGGGGGATGCAAAAATTGAATCTCACAGTGTGATGGTTGGACCATCTGACAGGTTCCACCCCCACGTCAGAGGCTTCTATCCCCTTGAGGAAGACCAGGTCAAGGGAATGGCAGTGTTTATGAGTGGTAGAGGTAACCACCTGTGAAAGGCCCAATGAATTCATCAGTTGGAGGAAGTGCTGTCCAAATTGCGAGAGTTTGTCATCGATCCAAGCATAAAAGTCGCCCAGCACCATCAACCTGGGGGACTCCAACACCAGGTGGACGACGAAGTCCACCACTTCCTTAAGTAATAGCTTCTCATCTCTGGGTGGATGGTAGATGAGAGCCAGTCTATAGCCCCAACCTGCCACTATGACACATTCGAATGATCTGGTCTCCTCGACTGGAACACTAGTGAGATTCAATTCAGTCTTAAAACATACAGCAACCCCCCCCACCCCTGTGATCCAATCTTGGATGGTGTATCACCGAATACCTGGCCGGAACTGCCGCCTCAAGGATGGGGCTGGCATTACCATCCAGCCAAGTTTTGGTGATACAAGCCAAATCTGCTGTACCCACCAAGTCTGCCACAACAGCAGTCTTGTTCACAATGGATCTGGCATTGCATAACACTGCCCGAGTTGGACAGAACTCCTGAGATGCCCCAGCCACCAGCCCACCATTACTAGTGGTGGTGCCCATTGGTATGGAGGTCAGACAAGGAGGCCCATGTTCTGAACTCCATTTTGCCCCAGGTCTTCTTCTGGGTTTAACAATCGTGATGCGTAGCATTCTCCTCATCCATCCTCCACTGTTCAGACCCCCCACCCCTCCCCATCCTCCTGCAGGCAATTCCCAAGGCCCAACAATGTTGGTAGATGGAGATAAGTAAAGGTGGGGAAAAAATGGGTGTAGGGCAAGAAGAGCGAAGGATGAATAGCGCATGACTGGGGGGGTTGGATAGTGATATATATCCCAGTCCTCCAACATGGAGTAGAACAATAAGCTTCTACTCTCACAGTAAAACTAATAAAAATCAAAACCAAATAAATTAAAATGAATTAAAATAAACCAAACAAAGAAAAATAAGCAGACACAAACCAAGAATCAATAAACACAAATCCAGTTAACTCAAATTAATCCAGGGATTCTCAGAACCTGCTTTCAGGAACATAAAAGAAACAGAAACTATAACCACGTAAGAAAAAATAAAAATAAAATGAAAAATAAAGATAGAAACAGGTATCCCCCCTCACACAAGGAATTCCTGTCTCTAAGGTCAAAATAAAATAGAAATAAAGATAAAACAAAAAAAAAACACAGCTTAAAATAAAATAAATAAAATACACAAAACCACCCCAGAAAACAACCAAAATGATATAAATTGGCTAAGCAAACAAATACTCTCACTACTAGCTTGCTCTTGCCCCAGGCACTCTCACTGCTCGGAGAAAAGGAAACAACATAAACTTTCCCACCGAAATAAAAAAAGTAATACAAATTTGTGAGCAGTCAGGGTCTCTCACTCCCCGGAAGCTCACGGAAACCGAGCACTATCACTGCATCGACATAATTTTTTTTTTTTGTGTGTCCAGAAAGTAGGTTCCAGTCAGAAAAGCTACCATACATTCTTCACCTTCCCATCACTGTTATTTAAAATCCAGACACTGTTCTCTCACAATAACAAGTGAGACTATCAATAAAGTACTCAAAACAGGGGTCCTTTCACAGCATCCCCAGAGAATTACTCAAAATTTGCTCTAATAAGTCACCAGAACTTATCTTATTTGCTGGTCCAGATGATTCAAAAAACCAAAGTTCAATGTATTATGTCACACAATCCAGGCGAATATTACCATCGACCGAATCACACAAACGAAACTAAGCTTGACGGCAAGCCGAATCCTCCACCGAGCGTTCAGGGTGTATGCCAGTCCCCACTCACAACAGGCAACTTACATCACAACCCGTTTTACTCACAAATCGATGAAATTAAAGTTTCCCCCAAACAGCAGTAGCCGAGGTCAAAATAAACCCATAGGACCGCCCTGGCATGGAGGCACCCCACAACCACCACCACTCAGGGTCAGAACCCCAGAACAAGAGCGGCCCAATGACCACCCTGACTCTGCAGGCCCCTATGGCAGACAGAGACCCAACCCAACGGCAAGCCTCCGACCAACCCCCTCACCCACTGGGAGTGAAGACCGTGGGCATCCCCTCCCTGCGGCAGCCTCGGGTCTTGATGCAGCTCAGTACCTCAAATCCCAACAGTCAGCAGGGATTTTCTCCAGAGTTTGCAGCTTGGAAATAAACAACAGTCTCACGTCCAATCTCCTCTCTCCAGGTGGGCTCCACCAGAGGGGAACTCATCCAAACGCAAAATTCTGGGCACTCAGTCAATCCTGGCAAATCTCCTCCAACAAAACCACAAAAAGGATCCTGGGCAATCTCCAAGCATTACCAAACTGTGAGGTTTTCAGCAAGTCAACAATCACACAGAAGTTGGAAAATAGGTAGTACTGCGTTGTACTTCATACCACCATGTAACCAGCTCCAGGGAAAGAGCAGAACTGCACAGAATGGCCCACAACAGTAGCGAGGGGGTAGCTTCCAAATCCAGTCTGAGAAATCCAAATCCCAAAACAGAACTATAACGCAATAACGATAAATAACGGCAAAATAAGAAACAAATTTTAAACAACGAACACTTAAGCAAACTTAAAATGAAACATTAATGGACTTAAAACAAGCTTAAAAACAGAATAAAACTAATACTGCAAGAGAGAACTCAGAGCAGACCCACACCGGTCGCCATCTTGAATCGCAATGATTTTGTTACTCAGTCCCAAAAGGTGATTCCACAGAGTTACTGTGAAACCACCTGTTGTGATCAAGTAACAAAATAACAGTGCCAGTGTTCATGAGGTGGGGTCCCAAAAAGCCCATGTTGAAAATTTGGTGCAAAAATACTGAAAAGTGGCCAAGATATCAACATAAGTTGAAAACACCGCTGATGGCCATTATATGGTGCTTACCTTGATTCTTCAGTTGGCAGTTCGGCTTTAAAGTGTGCAGGCATGTCCCAGTCCACAGAAGATGACAGCCGATGACCTCAGATGGTAAGTATGGGGCATGGGCAAGGGTAGTGGGTTGCTCAGTGGGAGGGTCAGGATACGGGAGGGTAGGTGATGACAGGGAATGTGTTCCTTGCATGAAAAAAGATTTTGGGGACCCTTTTATACAAAGACTGATTATTGGAACATTTTGGGACACTGGGAGTGAGCTCTCCAGTGACTCTCAGTACTAGGAAGGGGGGGGCGCCTAGTACCAACATGGGGAAATGGCCCCCATTGTTGGGTTTAATTACTGGAAAAATGGGAGTGGAAGTGGGGGAGCATCTGACACCAGGAGTGGGCATCCCAGTATCAGAATACATAAAAAAAAGTAAATATTGGAAAGGGGGGTCTCCTAGTACCAACACGGAGATTGGGCCCCCATTGTCAGCTTTAATTGTGAAGAAACAGGAAGTATTCAATTATGCCCAGTAGCACAACAGGAATGGAGTTTGATGGCCGGCCTGGCAGGTGCAGCGTCTATTGTGCATACAGCGGAGAGTGAAACATAGAGCCTTTACCTTTATTACAAATTGTTGGTCCTGGGATATAGTATCTACAAAAAGTAAAATTATGTGCTCTTGTCTTTGAATCATGTCTGGCAGGGAAAATGGAAGGCAGATGTATGTTGAACCTGTTGGTGTTATAATCCCCTTTTTTAATTTATAGTTACTGTATTTTAGTACATGGGAGCAGACTTGAGAGATGGAAGCAGGGCCAATGCAAATTTTCAGCCTACATTAGAGGAAATTGAGAGACAGATGCACAAGACTTTTGAAATGGTAATAAAGGCTGTGTATTTGACATTCGCCAAATTTAAAATAGAAAATGAAGCTGGCAGGCACGCAGGCAAGGGCAGATCACTCCTAGAGGGGAGAAATGATTGAGTAGCAACACCGCTGCTACGGATGGGTGATAAGGCTGTATAATGGTGGGTGGTGAAGGCAGCAAAAAACAAGCATGGAGAGCATTTGGACATCACTGATCAGCTGTTTCCTGGGTGGTATTCCTCCACAACATAAAAAAAAAGCTGCCATATGATTGGTGCAGCTTTTTCTTCATAAACAAAGGACTTTTCCGCCAGGAAAAAAAAATCATCATAATTAGCCTGCCTGATGATTGGTGTGGCACCATTGAGACCCTTGCAGAACACTCTGCATTGGACAGATAGTGTCACACTCCTCAAAAAGCACTTATAGCAAGAAGTTTGCTGCACATGCATGCACATTGAACTTAAAAGGAGTGGATGTGCACCAAAGGCACTTATAGTCCACACCACCACACCAGTGGTTATCCACTTATCTTCCCATTTGTCCATCAGGGCATCTAGCTGATTTTTGAAGCTGAGCATATTTGGTGAATCAATAATATTTTGGGGCAGACCATTCCAGTGCTTGACCACTCTCTGTGTGTAAAAGAATCCTCTCTTGTTAGTTTTGTATGGTCTCCCCTGTATTTGTTTGTTATGGATTCTAGTATTATATACAGTATCCCTGAGGACAAAACCCAAATCCAGCAGTAGCTCTTCATTTTTTATTAAAGTATACATTAAACAAGGTCTTCCCTTGAATGTCTTCTCTCAAGGCTATGCAGACCTATTCATGTCATTCTAGTTTTGTAATCTAAGGTGTAACATTGATTAATAATTTTTGTAAATCATCTCTGCACATCCTCCACACTTTGTATGACCTCCCTCAAATATGGTGACCAGAACTGGGAACAATAGTCCAGGTGTGGTCTAGCCAGGCATCTATACAAGAGCATTATGACCTCACTCCACCTGCTAACAAAATTTCTTTTGATACATCATAAAATTCTTTGTGCATTGGCCTCTGCCATGGAGCAATTTGATAAAGGAGAAGTTTTGATTATGCCACCCAGGTCTCTTTCCTCAGTGAAGGATTTTAAGTCACCCCCAACCCCAGCTTGTAGGTGGCACACACATTCTTGATACCCATTTGAATCACCACACATTTTTCAGGGTTTAAATGCACATCCCATGTTGTAGCTCAATTTGCAATGGTATCTAAATCAGCTTTTATCTTTGCAGTAGCATCCTGATTACTGGCTCTGCCCCAAATTTTCATGTCATCCACACATTTGTAAACTGTGCTATTCACTTTGAAAGACAAGTCACTGATGTATATGTTGAAAAGCAGGGGACTGGGGTGGGTGAAAGCTGTGAATTCTGCTTTTGCGGAACTTCCACTAAATTTCATAAATATAATGGAAATTGCAGAACTTTCGGCATTGGCAAAACTGGGATTTTCCTTGGATTTTTGCCAAGTTCTTCAGACTTTTTTTGTAAACTGCAGAAATATGCATAGAAACTGCGGAATTTATTCTATCCACAGTTTAATGAACTGTCAGTAAATGAGCACCTGCTTGTACAACTGTGTGGTCATTCACTGACAATTCAGTGGGCCACTGGTAGTGGAGGAGAGAGGAGTGCTGCACTGGTGGACTGTTCACGGCAAGATGGGGAAGGGAGTAGGGTGGTGGCAGATGAACTGTCAGAGTGGTGGTTGGGGGTGTCCAATAGACACCAGTGAATTGGGATTATTTTTTTTTATAAGGGATCTGGGATGGGAAGGTCCACCAGACACCAGGGAATACTGGGAATAGAGGGGGATGAGTTAGCGGACTGACGGCTGTTTTTTTGTGGATTAAGAAATCCAGGTTAGAGAGGGGTGTCTGCTAGACATCAGGGAAATAAAATATTTTAGGGGCCATGATCAGTGGTTGGGGGGGCCACTAGAAACCATGATGGTCCAAGGAAGGGATTGAAGGTATTTACTGGGACCCCTGATCAGTGGAGGGTGCATTAATGAATTAAACTGCAGTTAAAAAAGCCTCAGAAATAACCACTGGCAGTGATCCTTTCTGCAGATTTTTTTTTCCACAGTTTAATAAATTAACCCGCAGTATTTTTATATTTTTTCTGCAGTTTTAAGGTGGAACTTCCACAAAAGTTCCAAAAATGATTTCTGAACTTTCGCAGAAGCGAAATTCACACTTTCCCCAAAATTCTGCTAGCAGAAAATTTTTTGGGCACATCTCTACTGGGGACCAAATACAGATCCCTACAGTACACCACACATCTTGTTGATATAATCAGAAACAGCACCTCAGACTCTCACTCCTTGTTTTCTTCCTGTTAACCAGTGATAGACCCATTATACCAAGCTGCTGTCACTATTCAGATTATTTAACTTGAAAATCATCTTATTATGAGATACTCTGTCAACAAAAGCCTTACTCAGGTTCATATAATCCACATCACAAAGAACATTTTGATCAACGAGATCGCTAACTGGTTTACAGAAAGTGATGAGGTTTGTCACATAAGAATGACCTCTAGTGAAGCTGTGTTGTGTCCTGTCTAGTAGCCCTTTACTAGGTATACTTTCCAAAATATGGTCTTTTAGTATTTGTTCCATAATTTTACCCAAAATGGATGTCAAGCTGATGGATCTGTAGCTATTAATCAACTGAATGTTTTCCATTTTACAGCTGTGGATGGAGCCTGCAACTGTCTTGCTGTAGCTGGAAAAATGGGATACCGAAGCACAAAAATGTGGTGTTTTCAATATATCCTTCCAAAACTCAAACTCACTACACCAGTTGAATGAAATACTACCCTTTTTCTATTCAGTAGACCTGTTCTAGCACTGTTTTGTCAGCTTTTTGCAATAGCATAAACACTGCTTGAAAGTTCATTTCAGAGAGAGAGAGAGAGAAAGAGAGTGAGAGAAAGTGTTTTATAACTTGACATCCCTGTTGTAAATCTGTTCCCATGCTCTCTCTTTCTCTCTTTCTCTCTCTCTCTTTCTCTGTCTCATGCTTGCCATCTCTCTATTTCTCCATCTAAAATGAATCAGTGTTTATGCTGTTGTGAGAGGAGTAGGCAAGCACAAACTCAAATGAAAAGCAGGATTTTGGTTGCTTGAAAACATCCTGTTATAGCTTCATGTCAGCAGTTAGACAGTGTTTGTCGCATAATCTGAATGCCTGTAGCATAAACACTGATTGAAAGTTCATTTCAGAGAAAGAGAGAGAGAGAGAGAGAGTGAGAGTGAGAGTGAGAGACCGTGTTTTACAGATTGACAGCTCTGTTGTTAATCTGTCCCTTGCTCTCTCTCTCTCTCTTTCACACTTGCAGTCTCTCTTTTTCTCTATCTAAAATGAAGCCGTGTTTATGCTGTTGCAAGAGGAGTAAGCAAAGCACAAACTCAAATGAAAAGCAGAATTGTGGTTACTTGTAAATACCCTGTTATAACTTCATGTCATAGTAGAGGTGCAATGCAATATCTTGTGTTTAGTGGGATCCTGCTTTTACAATATATTTTATAGGACAGATCAGCTTAGATACAACATCTCCTTTTCAGTGGGGTTTTCTGTAGAGTCCTGCTTTTACATAGTTTTACAATATATTTACTCAGGACAACCCAGTTGAGCTGCAGGTTCTTGGTTTCAGTTGAGTACTGCTTGGACACATTTTATACTGTATTTACCAAGACTAGCACAACCGAGGTAAAATATCTTGTTTTCAAAGGGGTCCTGATTTTACCCATGTTTGTATGTTTACCCAGGATAGCCCAGGTGAAAGATAATTTTTCAAGTTTCCTTGGGGTACATCTTTTACAGTGTATTTTTCCAAGACTGAGCAGCACAGATGCACATTTTTCAATGGGGTCTGCTGTACTGTGTCTTACTTTTACACATTTTTACTATATATTTACCATGGACAGACTAAATGAGATGCAATATCTTATTTTCAATAGGATCCTGCATTTAAATATTTTGGAGTGTATTAAACCATTATATGTTTATGTATTTTATTTATTGAAAACTTAGAGAATACTTTTGAGACAAGTGCTTATTTACAAAGGTTCAATGTCAAATATGTAGTCACAAAAACACATTACAAGTCCAATAAGCAGCTCCAGAGAAAATTCCGTTGAGTCAGGCTCATTGCACTAAAACAGAACAATTACATAGAATTTTGAAAAAATCCATACAGTTTATTGTATAAGAGGTCATAGATTATACACATAGAGAAACTGAACAAAACAGTTTAATGGTTACAACTGCACTAGACTACAAAGACAGATTGCAAAGATGTGTTACACTGATTTAACTTGGGTAGAGTCAGCAGTGTATCAGACAGTTCTTTTAACCAGTTAGTGGTCCTGACAGCAAATGACTGCTTGTCCTGCTGAGTACACTAGAAAGGAATCTTAAGGGCATTTCTGGCCACGTTCCTGGTGTTGTATTGGTTGGACGCAGTGCAGAAACAATTTGTTAAAACAGGAGGTGTTAAGCCCAGGATCACCTAGTTGTCTTGAAAAAATGTCAAGCTTTATTTTGCAGGGTAAAGGTTAGCAAGATAGTGAGTGCATAAAGGGTAAAACTATGAGTGTGGTTATCTGCACCAAGTACGAAACATCACACCTTACTACAGATCAGCTTTACTCCATTTAGCACCATGTCACAGGCAGCTGCACAGTCAGGGAGGCCATAATCTATACATGACAGAATGGAGCTGTCCACAATAAGGTGTCTAGTCCCCAATGAGATTATTCCAGTTACGGCACAGGGCACCCAGTTTTCTGTTAACTATGATCACCAGATTGTCAACATGGGGAAACAAAAGATAAAGTGTCATCCAGAGTTACTCCAAGGTAGTTGAAGGTCTCCACTTGCTCAAGGTTTTGCAGTTGGCCATTTTGGATGACAAAGGGTGGATTTTTCCTGCTCTGTGAAAGGCTAGAGTAGAGCATTGTCTTTGTTTTTTGTAGTTGAGGACCAGCTGGTTGCTGAAGAACCAGTATTCTGGTAACAACGTTACTTTGGAGAGTGTCAGTAAGGCTGTCAGGGTCAGGGTTTTTGGGATAAATGACTGCATTATTAACACATAGAAGTATGTTGGCTGTCTGACAGGCACCGGACAGTTGATTTATGAAGAGGTTAAATAAGAGTAGGCCCAAGACTGAGACCTGGGGGACATCAATAGTTACTCTCCTGGTGTTGGACAAAGATTTATCAATCTTCACATGCTAGGAGTGATTGGTGAGATAACTGTGAAACCAGTCAGCTGTGTTCTGTGAAAAACCCTGGCCAAGGAGTATGTTACATAGGAGCTTATGGTTTACCAGGTCAAAGGCATTAATAAAGTCAATATGTACCCATACAAAAAAAGTAATTTAGCAAATAACTAATGTTTCCATTTTCATTAAATAATTCATAACTGAAAAGTTAAGCATTAAGCATGACCATTTGTTGAGGGAATTTACTCAACTAATGCATAATCAGTGTTATCTAGTAATTAGTTGAGAATCTTTTTGTCTTCTTGTGTATTTGTTGAGAAATAAGACTTTGTAAAATAGTATAGTTAGGAATTGATTGAAATGTTAAACAGAATTCATCTTGTGAGTTAGTTGTTTTTATGATTTAGAAAATGTTTCAGTTGTTTATTACTTGAAATGTAAAACTTAGAAAATTTCTCGGTTATTAATTACTTGAGATTTTAACCTAGAATTTTTGCAGTCACTAACTACTTGATGATGGCCCACTTTAAGTTCTTTCTCTTAAACAGCCATAAAGTTAACCAAGTGAAAAGGGGTCATGACGAATCCACAGTTCAGAGAACTGATCTACAGTAAATAATGTACTAGAGGACAGATATCTGTAGGTTTGTTTGTCAAGACCTGCCCGCTGTGAAGCCATGCATCGCTGCCTCTCTCTGTCCCTACCTCCTCCCACTCCCTGAGGAGCTCTGATGCTTGGACCTTTGCTGCTCCCTCAAGATCTACCTCTGCTGGCCAAGCAGCTTTCTCCCACCATTCCCCCAGGCTCTGGAGCACCCTTCCAGCTCCAATCAGTAATGCCTCTTCCTCATGCCATTTCTTCCCTCCTCCGAAACCTCACCTCACCCTCTTGCAAGTCTCCCTCCTAGTCCATTCTCTCCACTCCTCATTCTTCATGCTGTCCCCAATCCCTTCTCTCCACCCCTCTTTCATCATGCTGTCCCTCTTCTTATACTCAGTATTAGCCATGGCATTTGATAAGCCCCCAGTATATCGTGTCCTGTTGTGTGTGCTGTACCTTTTGGAAGCATTAAGGCAAAGGATCTCGGGGAGAGTGCTATTAGAGGCTAGTCTCACAAGATTAGGGATGCCATTTTATTTGTAGTTTTCTTATCAGCTTCTGGTATTTCTGCTTCAGAATCATGGAAATCTCGCAAGACCTAGGGTGCCATCTTTGAACAAACAGAGGTGCATGTATGCCCAGGAAGAAAGACCATAAAATGGTGGTTTGAAATTGTGCCCTTTGCTTTCTGTTAATTTTTCTTCCTTCAGATTCATGGTAATGGCAGGAACTGAGGATGAAAGCAAGGGACTAGCAGAAGCAGAAGCTGTGGCAGCAAGTAGGACTGTGTGATCATTCATTTCATGGAAGGCTGGAGAAGTTGTGGCAGCATGTAGGGGCCTAGAGCCAAGTGCTCATTTGTTTCATGGGAGGCTGCATATTACTACATTTATCGATGTTATCTCCTCTCCACTGCACTTTGAATGCAGGTAAGCAGATCCGCTGCCACAGTCCTAGCAGTAGTGCCGACCCCATATAGGTTGCAGCTACAGTAGCTTGGCTGGCAACATCGCTGCCGCACTGCTCAGGGGAGGCCGCAGGCCACATACTGTGGTGGAGTTGGGGACTCTGTGGAAGCCTGGAGGTGGGTGCCCTACTGTATGTCTGTGTCTATTTCCAAGAAAAGTGTACAGTATTAATGTTTGTCCAGAAAAACAGGGGACAATGTTGGAGCCTATCAAGACAAAGTCCCTAAATTAATCACAGTTTCAGGTCCTTACAAACTGAGCTCCAGACATTTAACAGCTGACGCCCTCTAGAGTTTAGACTGATTTCTCATTTCTGAAACTTACTGTATCTCTAGCATCAAACATGGTTAATCAGTTCTGAAAGACAATCATGTGAGTTCTGATATACAAATCCATGAAAAGTAACCACCAACTATAGCCCCATATCCGTAGTCTCAAGTTTAGGACCCCACCATGTGCCTCTACTCAGGAGATGCAATAAAATATATGGATACAAACCTCCTGACATCTAATCAACCTGTTATGAAATGGGCATACAGTAGTTCATCAATAGCCTTTGCCAGATTAACCTCAGATACTTAAGTTAGTTTTGAACATGAGCATATAACTGGAGCCATGTCTGTTGATTTGTCCAAAACCTTTAGTTTAGTCCATTATTATTTATTGGTCCTGAAACTGAAAGATAAAGATTCTTTAACTAGGAGACTGCAGTGAATGAAAATGAGGATAACTGTTCAGCATTGTCTAATTAGGTGTCTGGAGTTCTACAAGGTTCCATTTTAAGACCTCTGCATTTCCCTTTATTTATTTCTGTTTAGTATGGGCATTTTGCTTTTGTTGTTTGTTTTTTTTTTGCTAGGTAAAATGCCATTTGATCAAATGTGACTGTCTATGGCTTCCAGAGAGATGAGTAACAATACTATAGTAATAAGTAAAATACAGCATACATGAGTTACACCTAGACAGTAAATGAACTCCCTTTTTCTGCAGGTGATACCTCTGCCAATGCATTCGAACATTCTGCTAGCCCTTCCTGCTGCCTTGTCACACTGCCTCTCCACCTTGAGGTCATCAATAATTATCACACCCAGGCCTCTTTCCTGTTCAGAGCATGTTATCCCCCCAAATTGGCATTTAGCTCCTGGGTATTTGTGCCCTATGTGTATTATCTTGCACTTTTTGGTGTTAAAACTCAGCTTACAATCCTTTGACCAGTGCTCCAGCTTCTTCAGATCTCTTCTCATTCTATCGACTCCCCGTGGTGGGTCCACCTTGTTGCAAATCATAGTGTTGTCAGTGAACAGTCAAATGTTCCCTTTCAGACTGTCTGCAATGTCACTGATGAAGACACTGAAGAGGACTGGATCCAGCACTGAACCCTGTGGTAGACCACTTGTCACCTTACTGATTTACCACCACTCTTTGGGACCTATTATCCAGCCAGTTATCCACCTACTTCACTACCTTTCTGACCACTTGCAGCTTGCTTAACAGCCTTCTATGTGGCACAGTGTCAAAGGCCTTGCTGAAATCCAGGTAGGCCACATCCACCCCCCCAAATCCACTATGCAGCATGGTGTCAAAGGCCTTGCTGAAATTCAAGTAGGCCACATCCACCCCCCAATCGAAAAACTCAATTAGGTTCATCTGGCACGACCTCCCTCCTGTAAAACCAAGCTGCCTTGGGTCATGTAGACCATTGACAACAAGGTGTTCCACTATTCTTTCCTTCAGTAGTATTTCCATGACTTTTCCCACTGCTGAGGTCAGGCTGACCAGTATGAAGTTCCCTGCATCCTCCCTGTTAATACTTTTGAATAGAGTGACCACAACAGCCCTCCTCCAGTTTCTGGGCATGTTACCTGTTTCCAATGACAGGTTGAACAGGGTAGTCGGAGGCCCTGCTAACACCTCCCTTAGCTCCCTCAGTATCCTGGGGTGCACCCTATCTGGCCCCATAGCCTTATTGCTGCCAGTTCCATGAGGATCCTTTATTTTGAAAAGGGACCTGTGTCCATTTCTGTGGTCTCCCTATCCTTATTACTTCATGCTGGTCCCCTCCTTTATAAAAACTGAACAGAAGTATCTGTTCAATATTTCTGCTTTCTGGTGGTCATCCTTTACCCTCCCTCAGTCCTCCCCTTTCAGACTCACAATTCCTCCCCTTGCCTTCCTTTTCTCACTAATGTACCTGTAAAAGGTTTCATTCCCCCTTACCACTGCACCAAGTGGCTGGCTTGGTTTTGCACTTTTAAGGAGAATGGCACCGTGGGGTCCCACACAAGTGTGAGTGGTCCCAATGTGTACTTTGCACGTGGTGCCATTTTGGCTTGCTTGCTGTTTGCCATAGTGTAGTGGATTATGGTGAACTGGTTTTGCTTAATTCTGGGCTGACAGCTTCATTTGCAGCAGATCCTGGAGTCCTCTGTAGCTCACTTTGGTGTAGTGGGCTGTGGTGGGAGATTGTGTCCTACAGTGCATGTTAGAGTTTATATATGCTCTCATCTTTTGTTTACTGGCCCCATTGTACTCCCTTGGCTAAGTTCTGTCACTGAGGACTGAACTTAGCCCCTGGAGAAAAGCAGAAGCAGAAAATATCTTGTCAGAGACTGTGGAGGCTTGAATGTGCACTGCAGGCTATTGGAGCTTCTATTGCTGCCTGTTGCTCTGGTGCCAGCTGCAGGGAATTTTGGGACTGGCTATGGTTGGGGCTGTCAGCCTAGAGGTAGCCATAGCTGGCCTGCTGTGGTCTGCTATACTGCAATAGATGATGGGTAGAAATTCCAAATCAAGAGGGGAAAATTTAGAGGAAACACTAGGAAGTAATTTTTCACTGAGAGGGTGGTGGACAACTGGAATGGACTGCCAAGGGAAATGGTAGGGGAGAAGACTGTGGGAGGGTTCAAGAGGGCACAGGATAAGCACAGAGGGCTATTGGCACTGGGGGAGGACTACAGAAAAGGCCTAGTGGATATCTAGGCAAACTGGGTGGACTAGGTGGGCCTGGTGGTCCTTTTCTGCCATCACGTTCCTATGTTCCTATGTATTCTATGAGAAGATTGGGAAAAGGGAGGGGGTCCACTACACCACCAGGGAAGCATTCATTGTGCCTGGGCAAAGTGTTTGAATATATGTCCCTTGGTAGCTTCATCCTGCCCTGTGTTGGTCAATGTGTGGAGCAACGTGACCTCATACCCCAAAGAGAGATCAGTTCTAGGGGAACAGGGGCAATGAATCCTCCTCCCCAACCATGACATCCCCTGAGTGACCGAGTCTATTCTAAAAGGTAGGCTGATAGTGTGGTATGGTCTGGTACCCCCCAACACACAACCCACTTTTTTTTCTTTTTTTCTTGTTAACCTCTACATGTCCTTCCCAACTGACCCAGCTGATCAGTATTTATGTTCTTCATACTGACCCATTTTCCCTTTTATATCTACAGATCTGACAGGACATTGACCAGGTGTAGGAGGACACTGATCATACGTATCAGATAAGAATTGTTTTTTTGTTTACCCTACACTGTTTGTCATAGTTCGTAAACGGCTGCAGATCCTTTATGATCCCATTTCGTTTTTTGTTTTACAGGTACAAATGGCTGTTCTCCTGAGACCCCCTTATCCCAGGCTCCGCAGGAACCAGATAAGAGATCTTTTATTTGTGCTAGGATGTTAACCTGTAATGTAGCAACCCCAAGTATTATGGCACCATAGGATTTCCTGATAATAGAACAGGGAGGGGCTGTGGATATGGCCTACCTAGACTTTAGCAAGGCATCTGACACAGTCCCGCACAAAAGATTAATAATCAAGTTAGCCAGCCTGAGAGTGGGTCCCAGGGTGGTAGCCTGGGTAGCAAACTGACTGCACAACAGGACACAGAAGGTAATAGTGAATGGAACACATTCTGAAGAAAGGGGGGTTACTAGTGGAGTACCTCAGGGCTCAGTACTGGGTCCAGTCCTCTTTAACGTCTTTATAGGTGACATTGCAGAGGGTCTGGAAGGAAAGGTAAGCCTCTTTGCAGATGACACAAAGATCTGTAACAGAGTTGATACACAAGGGGGGGTAGAAAGGATTAGAAGGGACTTGGCAAGGTTGGAGGAATGGTCAGACATATGGCAACTTAGATTCAATGCAAAGAAGTGCAAAGTAATGCACCTGGGAAATAAAAATATGGGAGAAGAGCACACAATAGGAGGGGAGGTACTAACAACAACCATAATGGAAAGTGATCTGGGTGTAGTCATATCAGATGACCTAAAGGTGGGTAAGCAATGTGAGAAGTCAGTAAGGAGAGCCAGGAGGATACTGGGATGCATAGGGAGGGGTATCACAAGTAGAAAAAGGGAAGTGGTTATCCCTCTGTACAGACAGTTGGTGAGACCCCATCTGGAGTACTGCATGCAGTTTTGGAGACCTCATCTACGCAAGGACATAGACAGGATGGAAGCAGTCCAGAGGAGGGCAACTAAAATGGTGCGGGGTCTACATCAGAAACCATATGAAGAGAGACTGAGAGAGATCAATATGTATACCCTTGATGAAAGGAGGGACAGGGGGACATGATAGAAACTTTTAAGTACCTCAAGGGAATCAACAAAGTCCAGGAGGATAGCATCTTTCAGAAAAAAGAGATGTGTAAGAACAAGGGGGCACAATTTAAAGTTAGAGGGGGGACAGCTCGGGGTAATGTAAGGAAATTCTTTTTTATGGAGAGAGTAGTAGATGCAAGGAACCGCCTTCCTGGAGAGGTTGTGGGGTCTAAAATAGTGGGGGAATTCAAACATGCATGGGACAGACATAAGGCAATTATAGTTGGGGGGTTGCAGGAAGTAGACTGTTGGTTAACTAGAATCTGCAGCTCATCCAATAGGTAGGGAAATTGGCAGACTGGTTGGGCCAAGTGGTCCTTATCTGCCATCAAAGTCTATGTTTCTATGTCTCTATTTTACTTGTTAGGTAGTTTGTGATGCAGAATTTGAAATATCTCCACTATTTTAAGATTCCACTATCGCAAAAGAAGGGACATTTAGTGAAAAAATGTTAATGCAGACATTAGGGTGGAAGAAAGCAAAGCACATGATGTACACAAATAAAAACATAAGGGTTTTGAGTCCTAGGAGTGTTGATGAATTGGTGGTATGGTGTTCCTTGGAGTTGTCAAGTGCCATCCCCTGAGCAAAATTTACAGTATCTCTTGTGTCACGCAGGACCCTGTGGGAAGAAATCTATGACTGAGTCTGTTAACCATGTACCAAGTCATACTTCTTTTTCTTCAGAATAATTGCCTATGAGGCACTGACTTGGAGCTGTACCTTGTACTTCAGATAGGAGGTAATGGGCTGGGGGAGGGCATTAAGGTTGGCCACCCCAAGGAACACCATACAACCAGTTTGCCAAGACTCATGAGGCAAAAATTCCTGTTTTTGATTTTTTTCACTTTGTGCACTTTGGTTTCTTCAACGCTAATGTCTGCATTAACGTTTTTTTTTGCAATGAGTATATACTATATTAGAAAATGGGCTTTTTATTTCCTGATCACTGTTTGGCTGGTACTCCTGCTAGTGGGGTACATTAGCTTCCAATAGAGTACCAGGAAATAAAAAGTTCCAGCTCAAGTGCCCCCTCACCCATTCAGTTATCCCTGTACCCACCTAGCTTGCTAACTGGCCAAAACCATGTCAAACAAATTTGAATTTGCTGCCATTTTTTTTTCTCTCGCTTAACGAGAGATCCCCCCCACACACACACACACACACACACACACACACACACACACACTCTCTCCCTGGCAAGAGTTATTCAAAGTGTTAAAATAAGCACTGTAGATGGAAAAAAAAAAACTTGGCTGCAAAATTACTAACTGTAGATTGAGACCGAGACTGCTAGCTCTGTTCTTGTCACACAGTACTGGTGCTGGAGCTACCGCGGTCTGTGTCCATCTCAAACAGTAACCAATCTCCCTCTGTTCCCCCTGCCAAGAGTCACTCAAGATTTGAAAAATTATCACTGTAGTTGGACAGAGGAACTCAGCCATCCTGTGATGTCCTGAAACAGGCAACCGCCACTTCTATGTGACTCTTTTACCTTGACCCGATAATCATCAGTTGAAGTGAAAGGGATTTTCAAAGTCTGCACACAGGAGCAGGTACAGTGTTAGACATGGCACCTACGAAATAATTAGAAGAAGGCATGGGGAAGCGGCAGCGCCGGATCAAAGACAGGATCATTAATGTTTTTTTTTATGGCTGCAATCCACGATGCACCTCAACCCCACTTGCCTTCATGTCTAGCCATCCTGCCCTCCAACTGACGCCGCACCTGAATTCACTGCTCTGCTGCACAAGATGAACACAAGTTACAGAACACTTGATCCTTCATTTACTAGTACTGACCTTTTTATAGCAGCTCTCCATGCTCTCTCTCTTTCTCCCCCCCCCAAAAAAAAAAAACAACAGTTACTTTCGGGTACCACTGGGGACTGTGAGGAAATGAAAATGATTTCTCTATCATAAGGGAAGTTAAATCTGCTACTGACCACATCTCCTTCAGGTCCCGATCCAAAAAACAAACAGAAAAACTACCAAACTTCTATTGCCATGGAGAAGGGGGCAGATACACAAATGAAAATTTAGCACCAATTAACAGACACTGCAGGACAATGGGGGGTGGGGAGGATAAACAGATTGCCAAGGAGGTTGTAACTGCATTCAGCCTTTTTTTTTGTTTTAAACTATGGGGTCTCCAGTAGGACATAACTCCCTATCTCATGCAGGCAGAGGAACTATTTTATTACAAAACTGATCTTATACTAAGTATTTATTAGCAATGTTTTATTAAGATTTTTTTTTAATTTTTTTACAGTGCCCATTTTCTTAGCACAATAATACCTTCCAGGGTGGGCGCTATGGGCAATACCAGACCTTCCACGGGCTATAAGACCCTCTGGCTGTGGCAATGAGCCTCATTACATCCCTGGGTGGTCCGGTATTGCCCAATACTGCCCACTCTGTTGGGTATTATTGCTTGCTTTATACATGGAGGGGACATGTGTGTTTTGGGGGAACTTGTTCACTATATGCAAGCAAAAAGGCAGTGTAGTGTAGTGTTTAAGGGCACTGAGCTTCAAATCTGGAGACCTGGGCTTGAATCCCATCAGCCCCCACATACATACTTTGTTTGGGCCATTGGTTGAAAGACATTTGGTCTGATATTCAAACGTTTGCGTTGGTGCAAAGCTCAATTTGCATGTGCATACAGGGTTTGCGCATGGGAAAACTGTGGAGTGGGGTACAATGCAAATAGAGGGGCAGGGACCAGAATATTGGTGCAGTCTAATAATCAGAGTATTTGTGCCATGCAAGGTTGATTTGTGCAGTCTCCTTGCACGGCACAAATACCACCGACTGAGACCATGACTTACTCCTGCCCAATCCTAGCAGTTGGCAGAGAGAGTGTGGTGTCCCACCCCCGCACCAGTCCTGAGCCACAAAAACAGTATCCCTGGTGTCCAGTGCCCACCCACTTGCACCCATGCCTGATTTGTGAATTTCGTTTCCCTGATGTCAAGCTGCCCCTCCCCCCACCCGATCAAATGCCCGATATTTCCCGGGTGTCCAGTGGTTCCAATCCCATGCCTGATGTTTGAAACCCATTTCCCTTGAGTCCAACAGTCCCTCCCCCACCCAATCCATTACAAAGGTACATAGACAAGTTCCCTGGTGTCCAGTGGTCCCTCCCCCCGCTTGATCCAATTTCCGTTACCAAAAATCTGGTGTCCAGCTATCTCTCCCCCTGAGTATCCCTGTCCCCAAGATGCCATTGTGAGGCTGGGGGCTGGCAGGGGGAGGGAGGATTTAGCATCCCTCCGGTTGCTCTCTTCCCTCAGGGGTGGGATACCCGGGATGCACCAGCATCCGACACTCCCGTAGAGAGTCGTTGGAAGCACCGGTTCTTGAAGGGATGGGTGGCTCTGATACTAGGGGTTGGGGAGGGGGGACATCGTACGGTGCATGAGAGGCTAGATGTGCGTCAGCACGTCACCTCTCAGGACTCAGTCCCAAGCTCCGGCATCCCCAGGGGGATGGGACAGGTGGACAAAAAAACATAAACCAGGAAAAATCGCCCTCGCGGTCCTGTATGACGACCTCTCCGCTCGCCTCAGACCACCAACACCTGACAGACCCCACTGTGCAGAGAAGGGGAGGAGGCACTCTAGGGGTAGATCATGGGTCCGGGATCTGGCAGCGAACATTGAGAGGACTAAAGGAGAGGATCAAGAGGGTAGGAAAAACCAGGATTAAAAAAGGAAAAGTATAAAAAAAAATAAAATAAATTGGGATGGCCAGAAAGCCGTTCATGTGTCTCCCTCAAAATGTTTTCAAGGCAGGCATACTATGGGGAAGTGCCCCCAGCCAGTCTGCAACCGGTAATGGTGTCCCTGTCTTCAAGGACCCCCCGCATCCACCCAACAACCTACGTCCCCGTTTCAGCAGACACAACCTGTCCCCAGCTATGGGGTGCAGAGGACCAGGGATTGTTGTGGTGCCAAACAGTGGAGTATTCAGCTAGCAGTCACAAGAACCTCTCCCACTCCCACTGTGGCACCAAACATCCAACCCCTCTCATCCCACTTATCCCAGTCCCCCAAACATCTGTGCCACGGCCAGTGGATGGCTAGCGACATGGCCTTCCACACACCACCTCAGCTGCCCACTGTTTGACAGAAGCAGGGAGTGTGCTGCTTATTTATAGGGCAAGGCGCATCACCCTTGCCCTATAAATAAGCAGCATGCTCCCTGCTGATGTCTGACAGCAGGCAGTCGAGGCATGGGTGCTGGTGGAGGTCGGGACAGCTGCACATCAGGAAAATGGGATTCACACATTGGACATGGGATTGGGTGAAGGGAGGACTGCTTATCACCATGGAAATGGGTTTCAAACATCAGACATGGGATCAGGTTGGGGGAAGGTCCACTGGACACCAGGGAAACTGTATGCATGTCCCAGGCAAGGGATCGGGTGGGTGGAAGGACCACTAGCACCAGGCATAGCTCTGCATCTGGGACCAGGTAATTGGGGGCTGGGGCTGCAAAAAGTTGACCTGCTACCCATGCAAATGAACTCATAGAGCCTTGTATGCCCAGTGGGCTTACTTGCATGGGTCCATTTTAAATACTGTGAGTTGCGGTTCAGCGCAAACCATTGTGGTGACATACTTCGAGAGCCATGTCAGGGCAATGCTAAGTGGCTTAGTGCTGGGCCAACATGACCTTGTATTCAGTCGAATAGCACCAGTCACATATTCCACTGAATGTTGCATCTTTGGGCACCCGAGCTATTGCAGTGCAGAGCGCAAATTTTTGCGCTTCCACTTTAAATATAGGGCCCATTGTGCATTAATAACAACAATGCCATACTACATTTGTGCCATAGGTGTTGCCAGAAGATTTTATTTGATTTATTTATTTATTCTGGTAAGTCCATGGGCCAAAGCCCCATTTACATGGTCAACCAGAGTGCAAAGTGAATAGTACAAATGAACACAATCAAATAAGATAAAGAAAACTCATGCACCCTCCAAACCTCTGGGTGAAACCTACTAGGTGAACCTAGAGTTCAGACAACTGCTGGCAGTAAATACTTTGCCATTGCTGCCCCTACCCTATGGAATAAGCTTCCTACCCAACTTCAGGAAGCCCCCTTCCTTGGATCCTTCCTCAAGGGACTCCAAGCTCACTTACTAGAAGCTAGCGCCTGCTCCTGTCAACTCAAAGGCCATGCCCTCACTAGACTAAGCCATGCACTGCTGTATTACGTATTAGCTCTCTCCTGATTGCTACACTGCTAACCCTTATCTATTCCTGTAACTGTCTTCTCCTGTAACTAATTTTTTTGCACTACGTCAGCACTGTTTATCCATGTACTTGATTTTCCACCAATGTTATTTTGCACTGTGACCTTGTTTCCTTTATTGTACTTGTATACCTCTGTAACTAATTCCAGGTCACCACTGAAAAAGGGACCTCCGGGGCTCAGTGGGCCTACCTGGTTACCAAAATTGAATAAATAAATAAATTAGATAAAGATAAAAAAAATACAGATAAAGAGCACAGGGTACAAATAGTACATCGAGTTATCCATAACATTCACATTCATTTACCTTTATCAAATAATTCCTCAGTATTTTTTTAAACTTAAAAATTGTTATTCCTTAGCAATCTATTTTAGTCAGAATAGAATTTAAAAAAACTATGCAGATTATAAAGTAGAGACCTTTGACCCATGGCAGTATTCATCTTTGGTATAGAAAAATAACATTGACCTGAAATTCTAGTTAGAAATGGATTTTCATATTTTATAAATAACTGATGGAAATTTGTGGGTACTTTATCTGATGTAATCTTTTGAGCTAATATGCCCATTTGTAACTCACATCTCTGTTCCAGTGATAATACCCCTGCTTGTTTAAGAAGAAAACAGTGATGTGTTCTTAACAGAAGCTGAGAAATAAACCTAGAAACCTGATTTAGCAACATTATAACCTTAATGAGTAACCTATCACAGGCAGTGCAGTAAAAAATCAGGCCATAGTCTATACTTGTTAAAAGAAAACTCTGTGCTAATAAGAGAAGGCTGACTGGTGCCACATACAATACCATAACTGAGCAGTGCCATGTTGTAGAGCAGCTACCAACACCCTCCTTTTCCAGAGCCACAGCACATTATCTTCATATACTGTACTGGCCCATCTGACCCGGTGGATGGGAATCTGGATCAGGAGCTGGTCCTGGATCTCCCACAGTATAATGGGGCTCACTATCAGTAAGCGCTACTTGGGTCAGAAAATGAGACCTAACTGGGAATAGAATCCAGGCCCCAGAATGCTACTGTGTATTCTATCAACTGATATTAGAACCAGCCAGAGTGTAACTCTGTGATGTAGGATGTTTTGTTTCAGATACAAGTTCTTAAGACATCTCCACTTGCTTTTCAGATGCAGCCATTAAAGAATGGTGAGGACACTTGGAGACATAGCCAGTCATAAGAAGTTCAGGTAAGCATATGTTGTACCACATACTGTGTATATTCATTTTTCAGTCTACTTCTCCTTTTGTTACACATTCTGCTCTCATATAAATAAGATTCAAGAGGGGATACCTTTTTCAGAGAAAAGGATTCACAAGAACAAGGGGTCATGTGATGAAGCTAGATGGGGGATGCAGTTGGGGGAAAAATAAGGCAACACTTTTTCACTGAAGGGGTGGTGGATGCCTTGAATAACCTACCTGAGGAAGTTCTGGGAACAGAAGCTATAGGAATTTAAGAAGGCATGAGATGGTTAAAAGTGAAACTTTGACACAAGGAAAGGGGGTGGGGTTAAGCCGGAGACCAAGTAGGGTCAGTCTGTGGTGTGACTGTAGGTAGAGAGCCATAGGCAGACTAAGCAGGTCCATGCGGTCCTTATCTGCCATCAAATTTCTAGGTTTCTGTATCTGGCTGTTCGTCATACACAACCAAATCATTGTGCTCTCACAAGCAAGCTCATCTTGCGCTACTCTTACGTAAGTGTACCCACCTTGCCCACCCTGGGACTTACCTCTGCCTCTTAGTGACACTCAGGCTTACCCCTCAGGGTGGAGCCATTGGGTGGGGGTTCTACCTCAGACAGAGACTCAGTGCTTCAGTGGGGGGTGCCCGAGTTGGGTATGTGGCCTCTGCAATGAGAGGTGGATGTTCTCCTACAGTTGACCTTCACCAACTGGCCTCCCAATTCTAGCAGTACCGCTGCGTCAGTGAGCTTACTAGGAATCAGTTATTAACTAATAACTATGTATTACACATGTGGTGCACAGTTAATTATCAGATAATGCTCAACAAGTTAAATGCTGATTGTAATTAAATTATTTATTACATAAGCTCAGCTAGTAATTCATGAATGCTGAACTAATACTCAATTCATGGGGATTAGTTAATTCTTAAGCAACAGATCAATAAATGACTGCTGAAACTGTTGAGAATTAGTTAGTGGTAAGTTGAACTAGAAATGGTAGCAACTTATTTGTTTGCGTGTGAAAATATCAACCAAAGCAAAACTGAAGATTAGTTGAACATTTAGTAATTGTTAGCAATATGAGGCAGTTGAACATTAGGCCTATTTTTTTGTATGGGTATAGCTCTGAGGAGGTCACCATTGTCAAGGGCCTCATGAACATAGTCAGTGTGTTTCAGCAATGCTGTGTTGGTGCTGTGGAGCTTCTGGAAGCCATGCTGCTGTATACACTGGACATTTTATTCAAGGTATGTGACAAGCTGGACAGAGACTATTCTCTCAAGGACCTTAGATGGGGGGCGGTAGAAATGGGTCTATAATTGGCAATGCTGGTGTGATCTCCACTTTCAAAAACTGGTGCAACCACTATGGATTTCCACTCACTGGGAAGCTGCAAGTAGCACAGAGATAAGTTAAACATTCTAGAGATGCAGTGAGAAAGTTCCTTTACCGCCAGGGCAAGAAGTTTCATATCAACCGAATCAATCCCATACCTATGTTTGCCAAGTACTCTACCGATGTATTTTGAGGTGTGTTTTACTGAAACAGCCTGAAAATAGAGTTTAGGGTACCCTAGTTCTGAACCCACTGTCTGGGATTCTTCAAGACTTGGTTATATAAAATAGGCTATTGCGGGGCTATTGTGGTGAGAAAATAGATGAGCGCCACGGTGCATGCACGTTCTGCCAGCTCACACATTCTTGGTGCACCTGCAAGTGGTCCCACGCCTCAGCTCTTCTGGCCCCTCTTTAGAAGGGCAAATGTTATCTGGGGCCAACTCAGGATCTTGGGCGAAGCAATGGTGACCATTCTGGCCAAACAGTACCTCCTCTAGTATGGCTGCAGCCGTATCGGCTCTGGCCAAATCTTGTAACTTAGTAGTTAAAGCACCAGTGTGAGCCATAATACTCTGACAGCTACCCACCACATACTGTCTGTGAGATTGCTTTGTCAAAAGGCAGGTAACTCCCAGAATGCTCTTTAATCACTATTCTGTTTCTGTTTTAAGAAAATAATACTTATACTGTGTATGAGTTATTAAGAGTAGTGATTTCTATTTCTCAGCAGGCAAGGGCATCACTGTGAATGTCTCTTAGTTAAGTAATGAAGAAGAAGCCAGGAACACAAAAACAGCACCATGCCAGGGCAGAGGGAAGTTAGTCAGAGAAAGACAGTCAGCCAGCTGCCACTTCAAGACTGCTACTACCCCCGCATACTACAATCAGAGGTAAGCCAGAAGTAGTCTACCAGCACTGAGATCAATATGATTAAGGCACATATATCAACAAGCATTTGTCAATGCCGAATGTTTGCTTGCTGGTATTAGGATTGGAAATGCAGGAGTTAGACAGATACAGAGTAGGAATGACAGTGAAGTATTGAACTTCACATCAACCCCACCTCCAACCTGCAGAGATGGACAGGCATTGGGGTACACGTTTGGGTTGTCGCCAATAACGTTCATGCCATTTCGCCTCACCCTGTCCCACAGACACTGACAAGTGTTGAGGTGTGCCCTGGGGTGTTTGGCTTTACAATCACCCCACTTCATAAGGACATATGCTGAAATGGGTGCAATAAAGAAAAATGGGGTAAACTCTGGGGCCAAAGAGTCCAAGGCACACCTCGATGTCTGTCACTGGCTGCAGGATAGGGGGTGGGGGTTGAAGGACATGAGCATTACAGTCAGCAATTCAAATGCACACCCCTGATGCCTGTCAGTCTGTACAGGGTGGGACGTTATGGTTAGAAACCCTAACGCCCGAGGCATTTGTTGGTATTTGCACTACAAATTTTCAACATGGTCTTTTTGTGACCCCCACCTCATGAAAGCATTTGGGACCTCTTCTCATGAACAGTGGTGCTATGATTTTGTCAATGTGTCCTGAACTTTGAGTTCCCACAGCGACCATGCCATTGTGTGCCAGATGTACAAAAACACAGATCAGGCAGGATGTGAAGAAAGACAGCTGCACCCTTCATAGGGAGGTGTGAAGAGATGGTAATGTTGAAAATCTGTAGTGAAAATATTAAAAATGCTCAAACTTCCGAGTGTACGTGGAAATTGTGCAACGCATGTGCTTAACACAGTCATTTAGTGGAATTATTTCACCAAATTTTCAACATAGGCATTTTGTGACCTCTGCTCATGAACATTGTCACTGTGATTTTCTTTATCTGTCATGAACATTGATTTCCCACAGCAACTGTGCATATTTTGGGAAGGATGTGAAAAATGACAGCTGTACTGTTCATAAGGAGGTCTGAAAAAATGGCGATGTTGAAAATTTGGAGTGAAAGAACTACAAATTTGCGAGGTTATGAGGGTATGTGGAAACTGCACAACACACGCTTGTAACATAGTTATTTTATGGATGTTTGTCATCAAATTTTCAACATAGGCATTTTAGGACCTCTGCTCATGAACAGAGTCACTGTGATTTTACATATGAACATACATACGAACATACAAATCTGCCAGCAGAACAGACCAATCAGTCTATCTAATTCTGCCCAAGTGTGCATCTAACACCCTAGATTGCAGCTGCCCCAGCCTCCTCCCCCTCAGTTTCTCCCCCACTTGTCCCAGTCCCTACCCCCTCAACACTTCCTCTTGCTTTATCTCACTCCTTCTTAAAGCTATTGACTGTCCTACATGTTACCACCCCCTCTGGTGGTGAATTCCAGCTAGACACTACCCTCTCAGTGAAGTACTGCCTCCTCATTTCCCTCTTGAAACTTCCCCCTTCCAACCTTAGTCCATGCCCCCTCATCTGTCTTCCACTCCTCAGTTTAAACACCCCCTCAGTGCTAGGTTTATTTACCCAACTCAGGTATTTAAATGCTTTAATCATATCCCCCCATCCCTCCCCTCCTCCAGTTTGTACATGTTCAGCTCCTTCAGCCAAACTTCATATTCCTTTCCTTCCATCCCCTTTACCAATTTTGTTGCCCTCTTTTGCACACCCTCCAGTAACTTTATATTTCTCCTCAGGTATGGCCTCCAGTATTGCACACAGTACTCCAGGTGTGGTCTAACCAATGATCTGTAGAGAGATAGGATCACATCCCTGTGTCTGGATGAGAACCCCCCTGTGATGCATCCCAGCATCATGTTTGTCTTTGCTGCTGCTCTCCTGCACTGGGCTGAGTTGTTCATGCTCCCAGTTACCAACACCCCTAGGTCCTTCACCTCCTTTGTAATCCCCAACCTCAACCCCCCAACCAGTAGTACCTCTTCTGGTTCTTAGCCCCAAAGTGCATCACCTTGCACTTCCTTGTGTTGAATCCTAGTTGCCACTCCACCAACCATGTCTCTAGTTTGGATAGGTCCTCCAGCAGTTTTTCCCATCCGTCCTCTTTGACACCACCACCCCCAATTCTTTTATCATCTGTGAACAGACTAATCCTGCTCCCCACTCTGTGTGCTATATTGAGATAAAGAGCCAAAATAGCACTGGGCCCAGCACTGGCCCCTGCGGCACCCTGCTTGTCACTGCTCTAGGTGCCGAGAGGTCTCCCCACCAACACTACCACCCTCTGCACCCTCCCATGTAATCAGTTCTCTATCCATTTAGTCAGCTTTTTTCCCACTCCCACTCCCATCAGCTTCCCCTCAGTCTCCCATGAGGCACTGTATCAAAGGCCTTACTGTAGTTTAAGTACAGAACATGTACCGCATGGCCCCTGTCCAACTCCCTTGTCCCCCAGTCATAATACTTTGTTAGGTTGGTTTGACAAGACCTCCCTGAGATGAACCCATATTGCTGGCCATCTTGGAGGCCATTACTCTCTAGGAATGCCACTAGCCTCTGCTTCAGTATCATCTCCATAAGCTTACCCACTATGGATGTGAGATTGACCGTCCGATAATTTCATGGCTACTCCCTAGGTCCACTCTTGTGTATGGGCACCACATGGGCCACCCTCAAGTCCTGGGGCACACACCCCATTTCCAGGGAAGTGTTGAACAGATCTACCAGTGTCTTAGCCAACAGCTCCATCATCTCCTTTAGCACCCTGGGGTGGATGCCATTGGGACCTGGTGCCTTGTCCACCCTTAGTGCCCTCAGCCCTTCTAGCACCCTACTCCCTGTGATCACTTTGTCTGTCACCTCCTCTCTCTCCCTTTCCCCACCCCCCAGCTCATGCTGGTAGTGGACCATCCCTCTCCTTAGTGAAAATGGAGCAGAAGTACTCATTTCAAATTTCTGCTTGCTCCTCCCCCTTTTCCACCCAATCCGCTCCCCGCTTTATCCTCACAATATGTTCCTTGCACTTCCTCTTTTCCCTGACATGCCTAAAAAAGTCCTTTTCCACTCCCTTTATGCCTTGTGCTAACCTTAATTCCCTGGAGGCATTAGCATTTTTCACCCTCCTGGCCACTTCCCTTGACCAACTCCTGTAAGCCTCCTTATCCTCTCCCTTCCCTGTTCTCCTGTACTTCTGGTATACAGCCCTCTTTGCCCTCATGCCTTACAGCACTTCCTTGTTCAGCCAGCACGGTTTCTTGGCTCTGCTATTCTTACTCCTGGCCCTGGTGCTGGCTACTGTGGCCTCTGTTAGCTCAGTCTTTATGACTTCCCACATTTGTTCTGCATACATCCCCGGCCTTATGTCCTGGAGTCTCCCTCTCAGTATTGCTCCCATCCTTCCAAAGTCCACCCTACTAATGTCCACCACCTTAGTGCCCGTGCCTCCTGTCTCCCTGCCCAGAGCAAGAACAGGTCACACTGTTTGGTGGTCACTACCCGCTAGTGGGTCCTCCACCCTTACCTCCCTCACCACCTCCCCATTTGCGAGTACAAGGTCCAAAGTGCCGCCAAATCTTGTAGGCTCACTTACCAATTGTGTCAGAAAGCCATCCTGGAATGCATCAAGGAGCATCTGCTCCCTGATACTGCTAGTGGCTGGAGTGCTCTAGTCAACCCTTGGTAGGTTAAAATCCCACACTATCACCACACTTCCCCTTCTACACACCCTCCTTATCTGCTCTGCCAACTCCCCATCCAGTTCCCCGGATTGGGCTGGTGGTCTGTACACCACTCCCAGCCTCAGCTTTCTGCCCTTGGAGTCCAGGAGCTGCACCCAAAGCGCCTCTGTCCTCTCCTCTTCTTTATTTATTTTATTTAAGATGTTCAGAATTACAATCTTTTGAGTCATAAGACTCCTTTTCAAAGGCTCCATGTCAATAAAACAGTTTTGCAGACAGATTATTTACAATGAGTAGACAGATTGTGCAACGGGCAAAGCATGTCCTGCGTTCAAAGACAAAAAAGATTGCAAGCAGTGGAGATACAGCATGGGCAGGTTGATAATACTGGGTTAAGAACATTCATGTACATGGTTTACAAGTAGGCAAGGTATACTGAGCAGAAAACAATTACCACACTTATAGGCAGGACTAATCCATTATCAGACAGCTAAGGAGATTAGAAACATTGGTAGGTGCCAGAGGTGATCAGATGGGTACGGAGTAGGGATTTGAAATGGCCAATTTTGGCAGCAGTGGTAACATTGGTAGGGAAGGAGTTTAACCAAGTGGGGACTCTGTACTAGAAGGAACATTGGCCAAGTGCTGTATTTTACCTGGGTACCACATATGGGGTTTTGAGGGAGCTCCTAGTTGTCCTAGAGAGCGTGGTGGGCTGTATGAGGGGGGAAGAGACTGGGTGCGGCAAGGCCAGTGATAACCTTTTTAGCTAGGATGCAGATGTGGAACTGTAGCCTGTCATTGAAGTCAAGCCAGTTTAACTGACTGTATAGAGAGCAGGTGTGGGTGGTGGTGGGGCATCCCAGAATGATCCGACATGCCTTGTTTAGTGACATTTTTAGGCTGTGTAAGGCAATGTTGTCAGCCGCTCCATAAATGGTCATCCCATAGTCAACTAAGGACAACACAGAGGAGGATATGGCAAGTTCGAGAACTTTGGAGGGGGAGGCAGTTTTGGTGCCAGTACAGCAGACCAATATGACAGTTTACCACAGTGCAGAGTGCTGAATATGGTCATGATATGTGAGTGTAGGGTCAAGTGTAATTCCCATATATTTGAAGGCACTGACTTGTTCAAGGGGCTTGAGAGTGAGGTATTTATGTGCAGGGGGGATTGCCTGAATTTATTTTGGTGGTAGGAGAAAAGCATAACTTTGGACTTTTTCTGATTTAGGACAAGTCTGTGTTTGATGAACCAGGCCTCTGAGTCAGTGAAAGCAGTTTGAAGGGAGCACTCAAGTCCCTCCGGGGTGGCATGGGATGCATAAAGGACTGTATTGTCCACATTAAGGAGGATTTTACCTGAGCAGGCCTTGGGGAGAGAGTTTAGGTAGAGGCTAAAGAGTAGCAGTCCCAAAATGGTGCTTTGAGGGACCCCAGAGCATACAGGGCATGGATTAGAGTGGGTAGAGTTGATCCTAACTTTCTGGAAGCAATTTGACAAGTAGTCAGAGAACCAGGCATTGACATCCTGGGAGTGGCCAATCTGGGAGAGAGCAGAGATGAGAAAGGGGTGATTAATGGTATTGAAAGCCTTGGATAGGTCAAGAAATACTGCACCTGCCAGTTTACCTGTATCAAGGGCAGAGTGCATTAAGCTTGTGAATTCTAAGAGGGCTGAGGTAGTGCTATGACCTTTCCTGAAGCTGTGTTGTTCAGGGGAGAGTAGATCATACTTGGAGAGGTACTCAGAGAGCTGGTCAGCAACAATGCGCTCCAGGGAGTTAAAAGGGGGTTGGATATGGGGCGGTAGTTTCCAGGGTTAAGGCGGTCACCCGCTTTGTGGATGGGTGTGATGAAGGCCATTTTCCAGACAGTGGGGAACTTATCCTGGCAAAGAGATAGGTTAAGAATGGTGGTAAGGGGCCTGCCTGGTGGTGCTGAGGGTTGAGGAGCTGGATGCCACACCTCGTGCCACACCTGCGACCTGGGTTCGGGAACAAGCCCGGGTTGTCGGGGGTTGGCAGGGATGGGGAAGGATTGAGCATCCTATGGACTGCCCTCCTTCCCCGGGGAGGGGGGTTTTCACCAGCCAATGCAATGGTGACCTCTAGTGGAGGCTGGAGGCATCACAGTGCATGGTTGCAAAATGCAGGGGATTGAAGCTATGGCAGACATCTTTCGGGGGTGTATGGAAGCATGCACCAACTGAACTGGACATCATTGCATGTCCAAAGCTTTGGAGAGAAAAAACAAGTAAAAATACCCCTATCAGTGGGTGAGATGACGGCGACCATCAGTAACCCAAGGCCACACGTCCAATGTCGACCATACCTTCACTCCTCTCCCTGGGGATCCTGGGGCCTCTCCATGGGGTCTTGAGAGCCCAGCATATCAGAAGACAGTTCAGACAGGCGGTGGATCTGTGGAGCTGAGCATGGGATCCTGAGAGATGATTCCAAAGGTAGGGAGCAAAAATAGAATTGACAAAAAAAAAAAAAGAATGGTGGTAAGGGGGGAGATGAGTTCATCCAGGGTGAGGTGCAGAATTTTTAGATCCAAGGTGTCATGGCTGTGGTGGGAGCTAGTGAGTACTTTGAGGAGGTAGGGTTTCGCATCACGAGTGGAGAGGGTATGGAAGCCAAAGGAGGGGTTGGGTTGAGTGGTTTATTGGGGGATAGTAGTCTGGCTAAAGAAATTTGCAGAGAGAGTGGAATCTGAGGTCTGAGAAGGTTGTGTTGAGCGTTTTGGCAATCAGCAGTGGGCTATTTGTGATAAAGCCATTGACATTTAGTTGGTTGGGGGGGTAAGTGGATTTGCCCGTGATAGACTGTAATTTATCCCAGAAATTTCAGCCACTTCCCCAAGTTTCAGTAAGGATGGTTTTAAAATACTCTGCTTTCACTTTTCGGATAGCGAGGTACACCTGTTTCGGGCAGCACGGTAATGCTGTCTGTTGGTGGGGCTGATAGAGTCAAGGGCTTTTTTACACAGGTTATCCCAATGGCGCATTAAGTTCAGCAAGGGAGTGGTTGTCCACAAGGTGTTGTGCCCTTGAGAATTTGTTTGGATAGGGGAGCAAATCTATCGCAGGCTTCATTAAAGGCACTAATAAAATTATTTAGTGCAGCGTCAAGGTCCTGGTAGTGGTGTAGGGGGGACCAGTCAATGAGTGCCAGGTATTGTTTTAGGTCCTCAAGTTTTCCCAGTTTTAGGAGTCTAGTGAGGATAGTCAAGGGGGTGGTTTGCTTGCACAGCAGGACCAGGTGAAGAAGACAGGAGAGTGGTCACTAAGTGCATTGGCTAGCAAGGAGATGTCGGTGATTTTGTGGGGGCGATTAGAGAGAATTATATGTAAGAGTGTGGCCATTCCAGTTGTAGGATTAAGTCATATGGGACAAGGGACTAGCTGGGAGATGTCTAGTGCTGAGAGGGTGTCTTTGTAGGAGGCAGCGGCAGCACAGTTCCAGTTTATGTTAAGGTCTCCAAGGGATAGGAGTTCAGACTTGGGAGGGAGGGAGGTGAGATAGTCAACAAGAGACTGGAAGGTGGGTTTCTCGCCCCATGGGGGGATGCATGTGACTGTGAGGATTACTGGTGCCCTGTAAGAAACCAGTGTGATTTTTAGAGACAGGGCTTGGGATCCGTTCTCTAGCATGAGGGGGGAAGGAGGTGGGCTTGGAGGTGCTCATGTATGTAGATGACGCAGCCATCACCGCACTTTAATACTCTGTCAAGTCTGTGAAGTGTTAAACCGGGCAGCATTACTGATGAGTCAGGGATATTTTTGGATAACCAGGTTTCTATTAGTGCAAGGATGTCTGGCTGGTGCTGGGTCACCCATACCTGGAGGTCGGCTAACTTCTTAAAGAGACTACATATATTAATAGATGCAATGCGTAGTCCAGGTGCTACCATCTGTGGTGAGGAGGGTTGGCATGGGGGGCCAGGATTAGGATGGCTATTCCCTGATAGTAACAGGAGAAGGGATAAAGTTCAAAGGAGGAGTTTCTGTATGTGTTTTTTTTTGCGGGGAGTTACTAGCTCACTGGGTGGGTCAGTGCCGACAGGCAGTTGGGATAGGAAGGGCTCGGAGGGTGGGGGTGGCAAGTAGGAGTAGTAGGTGTATGGGGTTGCCCAGCTGGGGTGGGCAATTGGGTGGGGAGGGGAGTTTGTGCAAGGGGGGTTGCAAGTGTAGCAGTCTGTGGTGTGTGGTGGTCATTATGTGGATTGTGCATCGTATGGTTATGTTGGTTCGGGATGTGGGGGGGGGTGGTAGTAGTGTGTGGTAATGCAAAGTGGAGGAGAAGGAACCGAAAGGCAGCCATACTTGTAGAGGAAGAAAGGGGGCGAAAAAAATAATGGGCAAAAACTGACACCTAGGAATAGGGCGGCTGCAGTGGCGAAGAGGAAGGGTGTCTGACTCTGGTGTTGAAGATGCAGGGTTCAAGTCTCAGGGCTGAGATTGGGGAAGAGGTGATTATAGTGGTGAGGAGGAGAGAGAAAGTAGCTGGTGGTGGGAAAAATGTAGCAGTGGGGGAAGTAAAAGCTTAGGAGGTAGAGCTAAAAAGGGAGTGGACAATACTGCCCCCTAGAGGACAGATGGCACAATTGTGGGATGTAGACAGTAGAGAGGAGTGAGGGAGCAGGCTAGAAGCGAGAATACTGGGAGAAGAAGAGGGGACCTCTGGTGGTGGGAGTGAATAACCTGCTAATGGGGAAATGGACACTTAGTTAAGTGATGGGGAGAACCTATAAATTAAGGGATGTTGGTGGGTGGCTGGGGTGAGCTAACACCCCACACACAGTGTGGTGAAAGGAGAGTCCCATTACCTTTAACAGCCCCACGGAACACTTCCAGCTCCTAGTGAGCTCTCTCCCACGTCCCTTATGCATTTGATCCCTTCCCTCACATAGAATGAACCCCTCCCTCCTGTATCCCAGGATTGCCAGGTCCCAATCATGGTACTCTGCAGCCCAAGTCTCTGTCACTGCAGCAGTGTCCACCTTCCCCTCTGAAAGGAGTGCATGAAGCTCTGCAATTTTGTTCCCCAGACTTCTTGCATTGAGAGAGACCACCTTCCACCCATACCCCTCCTTCTCCTCACTCATCTCCTTGGCCTATGTCCCTCCTCCCAATAGTCTGCACCCTTTCTCTTTGTCATTCTTACCGGGTGGTGGTGCTTTCTATGTTGCACTCAGACAAATCTGCCCAACCCCTCCCAGGGTTACTACACCTCCACCTTTACCTACATCTAAGGGGTGAGCTCATTAGGCTTCCCTATCCGGACCTTTTCACCAACGTCAATCTTTTGGCCACCCTCCCACTACTTTAAATCAACCTTAGTAGAGTTATACCCTTCTAATGCCACCTTTAATAATCTCCTCCCCTCCCTGCTCAAGTGTAGCCTGTCCCCCGAGTACAAGTCACTATCGCCCCAGACCCTACTCCAGTTAGTCACTAACCCATACATTTTGGTGTGGCACTAATCCCTCAGCGACTCATTGAACACCTGGATCCTACCCCTCATCCCCATGCTTGCACATGGTACCAGGAGTACCTCCAAGAATGCCACAGACTCCCCCAACCCCTCATACTGTCTGCCCAACTCCTCAAACCTCCCCCTTACTACTTCCACAGTCTCACCTGCCAAGCCATGTGTACCCACATGCAACATTAAATGAGGTTTCTTCCTACCCCTCACTGCGCATTTGAGCAGTGCCTGCCCTGCCCCACCTGCAGTCAACCCAGGGATAGCTTCAACCCATGAAATATGGCTGTGCTTTTCCCCCCTTCTGCCCTATCTCACCCCTTTCAGTATAGAATCCCCCAGAATGAGTACCCCCCTTCCCTTATCCCCTTTCCCTTCTAATGCCCCTTCCACCACCTCAGTATTCATTCTTCCCTGCCCCTTACCCCCACCAGCTGCTCCCTCCATGACTTCTGTATCTGCACCCCCTACTTCTGCCTCACCCCTTCTCTCTGCCTTATTCTTCCCATCCCCCTTGAACCCCTTCCCAGCCTGACTACTTCCTACTGGGCTTCCCAGGTCAACCTCCCCTCCTCCCCTGATGATTTCCAACCCCTCTCTTATGCCTGTTGTTGGCAATTTAGAGCCCCATTCCCTTCAACCCTAATAGTGATGCCCCTCCTATCCTTCCCCCTTCCTGTAGCCTTCTGTCCTCCAGTCACCCCCCTTCCTTACTAGCCCTCCTTCTACCCTTTCATCCTACCTATCTCTTCCCCTACCTGTTGCCATCCCTTTCATGCCCCGCTTGTCCCCACCCCTTCAGTATGTTCCTGTTCTCCCTCTCTCTCCAATAGCAGAGGCTCAAATCTAATCCTAGTCGATACCCCTCCTACATTTCTTCCCCCTACCTGTTCCACCCTCCTGCTTGTTCCCCTATGTGCCCCCTCTGGTCCCACTCCTGGTCCCTCCCTACCCGCAGCCATCTGCTCTCTCCCCTGGTACTCCTCAGGGTCTCTTCCTCCTCTATCAGGAGGGCCCCCACCTCACCTTGGGCACCCCCTCCCTTCTCCTCTCTTTTCTGCTAGTGCTTCTGATACTGGGGTTGGTTTCAGTGCCTAGTTGTTTATCCCCCGTCCCCCATTGCCATCCCCTATTCCCTCCTCCAGCCAGGATGCCTACCATACTCATCTGCCCTGCCACTTAGACTCCTCCCTAACCGCCACAGTTCCTCTCTCAAACTAGCCAATGGTCTATAGACCATACACCTCCCCTTCAAGCCAAGTCCAGGATCATGTGAACCCACACAATATACACCCCACCACCCTTCCAAAGATGCCCGCCCTATTGACATGCGGCACCTGCCACATTTTGGTCCCCATTTTATGTTATGGGCTCTTACTCCTGGTTTCTGTACCCTACTACAACTGTTAGGCCCTATTTACTCAAATTCCTGTTCCCCCACACTAGTCCTCCTACTGCCCCCTTGCCTACCGAGTTAATTCAGTCTCAGATCTCATCCGTTAGATACTGTATTACTGTAGCAATCCTAAAGCCTCTTTGTCTGTTTTTCACCCCTCAGCTACCATACTTTTTGTTCTCAGCCCTCATAGTTTCATTTAGCCCTGTTAGAAATTGTATTGCACTCCAAGTATTACTCAGCTCAGTTATGAACATATGAAATTTGCCAGCAGATAAAGGCCTAGAGGTCTAGCAAGTCTGCTCGAATATGCAGCTAGCATCCCTTATTCTGGAGCTGCCCCTCCCTTCCAACCTTCCCCAGCATTGACCCTCCCTCTTGTCCTATCCCATCCCATCTCCTTTTGAAGCAGTCCACTGTTCTACTGGATACCACTTCTGCAGGTAACGCATTTATCCCAGCTACCACCCTCTCTGTAAAAAAAGTGTCTCCTCATCTCCCTCCTGAACCTTCCCCCCTCCAGTCTCATATCATGGCCCCTGGTGTCCCTCCCCTCCCTTACTTTGAACAGCTCCTCTTTACCTGTCTTGTTTATTCCTTTCATGTACTTATAGGATTCAATCATGTCCCCCCGTCCCTCCTCTCCTCCAGCGAGTACATGTTCAACTCCCTTAGCCTCCTCTCGTATGATAAGTCCCCCAGCCCTTGATCATCTTTGACGCCCCGCGCTGCACCCCCCCCCAGTAACTTAATGTCCCTCTTCAGATACAGGCACCAGTACTGCACACAGTACTCCAGGTGTGGTCTAACTAATGACCTATACAGTGGCAGAATCACCTCCTCCCCCCTCGAGGACATACCCCTTGCAATGCAACCCAGTATTTTGTTAGCCTTTGCAGCTGCCTTCCTACAATGTGCCGAGTTGTTAATTGACCCTGTAATGAGCACCCACAGATCCTTCTCCTCCTCCTCTTCTGTCTGGGCTAGCTGCACTCTCCCCAGCTGGTAACTCCTCCTTGGGTTCTTCACCCCAAAATTCAGCACCTTACACTTTTTGGCATTAAACCCAGTTGCCAGGTGTCTGACCAGGTTTCAAGCTTTGCCAGATCATCCTGCAACCCCTGCCATCCCCCTAGGTCGTCCACCACCGCTCCCATCTTGGTATGATCAGCAAACAGACTGATCTTGCAATTGATGTCCAATGATATGTCTGCAATGAATATCACCTTTTTCTGCCCACAAAGAAATCCACAACAGTCCTGACAGAGCTCTGTTAGAGAAATAAACAGAACAAATAAATGTGTATTATTATAGCAATCCTAACAGTATAGCTCAGTACTTAGCTCAGTTAGAGAAATAAACAGATCTAAATCTGCATTACTACAGCAATCCTAAAAGTATCCAATCATTACTTTGTTTCCACCCCAGAGACCCTGCTGTAATATAGGACCACACAGGACCCTAGGCAGTTGGGTGGGCAACTCTAAATTCCCGACAGAGCTCTGTTGAGCTTGCTCACCCCCACTCTCTCCCACTAGTTCTGTTTCCTCTGGCGCTGCAGGCTGCCCTTTTGTACTGGGCTCCTGCCTGCGTTGGTGCCTTTTTCTGCCCACAAAGAAATGCGCAGCAGTCCCGACAGAGCTCCGTTGAGCTTGCTCACTCCCCCTCTCTCACTCATTCATTCTTAATCTGTCCCAAGCACCAATTTCCCACAGCAGCTGCACTATTCTGTGCCAGAAGTTCAAAAACACATTTTGGCCAGGATGTGAAAAATGACAGCTGTACTGTTCATAAGGAGGTGTGAAATAATACCATGAAAATCTGGCATGAAAGTATTACAAAATTTGCAAAGTTACCAGCGTACATGGAAACTGTGCAATGCACGCACATAACACATTCATTTAGCGGAATTATTTCACCAAATTTTCAACACAGGCATTTTGTGACCTCTGCTCATAAACACAGTCACTATGATTTTCTTAATCTGTTCCGAACATTAATTTCCCACAATGGCCACACTATTCTGCTCCAGATGTGTAAATGCATATTTCGGGCAGGATATGAAAAATGACAGTTGTACTGTTCATAAGGAGGTGTGAAAAAATGCCAGTGTTGAAAATCTGGTTTTGAAATTATTAGAAATGCGCAAAATTATGAGGGTGTGTGGAAGCTGCACAATATACACAATAACAGAGTCATTTCATGGTCTTTTGCAACTAAATTTTCAACTTAGACATTTTAGCACCTTTACTCACGAACAGTACCACTGTGATTTTCTTAACCTGTCCCGAGCACTGACTTCCCACAGTGACCATGTTATTCTGAGCCACAAGGGCGAAAGCACATTTCGTCCAGGATGTGAAGAATGACAGCTATACTGTTCATAAGGCGGTGTGAAAAAATGACAATGTTGACAATCTGGTTTTGAAATTATTAGAAATGCGTAAAATTATGAGGGTGTGTGGAAGCTGCACAATATACACAATAACAGAGTCATTTCATGGTCTTTTGCAACTAAATTTTCAACTTAGACATTTTAGCACCTTTACTCACGAACAGTGCCACTGTGATTTTCTTAACCTGTCCCGAACACTGACTTCCCACAGTGACCATGTTATTCTGAGCCACAAGGGCGAAAGCACATTTCGTCCAGGATGTGAAGAATGACAGCTATACTGTTCATAAGGTGGTGTGAAAAAATGACAATGTTGACAATCTGGAGTGAAAATACTACAAGTTTGTGAAGTTACAAGGGTGCATGGAAACTGCACAACACATGTTAGTAAAACAGTCATTTTATGGATGTTTGTCACCAAATTTTCAACACAGGCATTTTTGGATGTCTGCTCATAAACAGAGTCACTGTGATTTTCTTAATCTGTCCCAAACACTTACTTCCCACAGTGACTGCGCTATTCTGCACTGGAAGTGCGAAAACACGTTTCATCCAGGATGTGAAAAATGACAGCTGTACTGTTCATAAGGAGGTCTAAAAAAATGCCAATGTTGAAAATCTGGAGTGAAGATATTACAAATTTGTGAAGTTACAAGTGTGCGTGGAAACTGTGCAATGCATGCTCATAAAACAGTCATTTTTTTGATTTTTTACCAAATTTGCAACATAGGCTTTTTGACAGCCCACCTCATGAACAGTCGCATTATCGTTTCGTTAATCGGTCCTGAAAGATTATTCCACACAGTGACCGCAAAATCACCTTTTGGGACGGAATAGTGCCATGACAGTGACTGTATTCATGAGGATGGGTCCCAATAACCCCATGTTGAAAATTTGGTGACAAAAGTCCAAAAAATGGCCAAGATATCCACATAAGTTGAAAAAACCCTATTTATGCCATTATACAGCTTACCGGCATTTCTTCAGTTTGCGGTCGGCTTTGAAGAGTGCAGACGTGTTCCGGTCCACTGAAGATCATCATGCTGGACTCTGGAGGTAAGTATTGGTGAGGGGGGTGTGGGGCTGTGGGTGCACAGTGGGTGGGCGTGGGTTGTGGTAGTGGGCACAAAAGACTGCGAGGGACCATTTTCTTTATTTCAGGGGCAAACATAATAAAGAGGACATCGCGGGAAGGTTTTTTTATTTCAGGCTTCATTTGTGCACACTGGGCTGGTCTCCCAGTGTGCAGCCTGCATTTTGGGGAAGGGGGGGACTTAAGCTGATGGGAATTGGGTCCCCCATTGTCAAATAAAGACTGTTTGGGGGGCATGATGCCGAAGGGGATTAGGCACCCCCTAGGCACACAACAAATGGGGGAGGGATCCATTATGCTGATGGGGTGTGGCCTCCCCATCGGCAAATGAACTGGGTCAGGGTCATGCTGACAGGGGGACTGGGCACCCCATCAGTCATTTTTCATGGGGCTCTGAGGAAGCCATCACCATGTTTAGGGAAATGCCTGGGAGAAATGTTACACCAGGTAAGGTACTGCCCTGCAATGACGGGTCACTCCCTCATTGCAGCAGAATTGCTGAGACTGCAATGACGAGGTATCCCCTCATTGCAGCGGCCAAATTGTTTCAAGTTGGTGGCACTTCTGCAGAACCAGTGTCATCAGGATACTGGGCCTGCATTGGGTGCACACCACCAAGTCCACAAATGTAGTGCTGGCACTGGAGGCCACACTGCCGCACCTCCACAACCCGATTCTCTACTAAGCTGCCACATAATGTTTCTTGCACATGTGTGCAAGCAAACATAAAAATTACTGCTTTGAAAAGAATGAGAAAGTGACTGTGATGACGAGCAAGTCCCAGACCAGATCTCTAGTTTGTTAATAGTCTCTTCTTGAGTCTGATTTTTACAGCTGCTTGGGACAACTTCCTCAGATGTTATGCTATTATCAGATTTGTATAAGAGCACTGTGGAAGCATGTGACTGGACCACTATCTTCTGTGCTGCCACAGTGCTCCAGCATAGTTTCCAGTGATTCTGTTTATGCAGTCCTTCTGCTCCATGGACTGCATAAACACATCACCTTCCCAGCATACTACTTTTCCTTTTCATAATTGCGGAAGTGACAGCTACTATGTGCAACATGGCGGTGCTGACTTAAACTGTGCATGTGTGATTATTGCGCATATGTAGTCATGTCAGCACTGCCATGTTGCGTAAGGCTGACTCCAGGGCAAACTGCACATGCACTAGTATCATGTATGCACAGTAATGTAATTGTTGCAGTATTAGTTATGGCTGACTCCGGTGCGGTTACGGCACTGCATATTCTTGTCAACACTCTTGCCACTTCTAAAAACTTTCCACTGCCGTATCGGCTCTGACCAGAATTTGTTGAATAAGGAGGTGACTATGGCTTCTTCCCAGCTGTTTGGCACAAGGCCCATGGACAGCGAAGCAGTGAATATTGCACTCACTGGATCAAAGATTGCATTTGCTAAGTTTTTATTCATTGCAGGATGAATACTATCTATGCCTGGTGCTTTATAGGGGTCTACCTTGTGATACTCCTTTATTATGGCAGGTAAAAACAAGGTTGTGGGCGAGTCCATGTTGTTATTTACATTTAGAATGAATTTAGTTCCCTGGGTGTCTCAGCAATTTAGGAAGGTTGCAAAAAATGTATTAAACTGCACTGCTAGATTGCCTGATTTATCTATTAGCATACCATTTACTTTTAAAGGTCCTATGACTGTCTCTCTGCCCTTTAAGGAGTCTGTGTATTCATAAAATGCCCTAGGATTTGCTTTGTAATAGGCTAATGATAATTATAACTTTTGTTTACTTTTTTTAATGGCTGACCTATACCTTTTAAGATTTTTCTTGTACTCCTCATAACTGATTTCATTTGGGCTAGCCTTATACATTCTGTATGATCTCTTTTGCCTATTGATTTTTTGCTTCATATCAGTTGTCAGCCACTTTGGTCACTTTGGTCTGCCTTGAACTTTTTTTTAGGTATCCATTTATCTTGTAACTCAAATCATTTGTCTTTAAAGAGAGATCATGTTTCAACAGCTGATTTTTTATCAAAGTTTTTTTTCCAGTCTCATTTCACTATATCAGTAGCCATGGCTGCAAAATTAGACTTTTTAAAATCATAGTAAACTATATCATATGATGAATCAAGTAACCTATGAATAATGTTTACTTGCAGCATGCAATGGTCACTATTACCTAACGATTCCATTACATTGCAGTGTATTACATGATTCTTAATATTGGTTAAAACTACATCCAATAGATTCCTTCCCTGTTTGGTTCAGACACCAAGGGCCCAATATTTAAAACTAGGCAAAGTGGAGTGCAAATATTTTCACTGTGCCTTCTGAGTGCCCAGTTGTCCAAAAATGCTGTATTCAGTGGAATAATGTGCTGGCACTATTCGACTGAATATAGGGCCATTGTGGCCCAGCACTAAGCCACATAGTGCTGGGCAGACATGGCTCCCAAAATAGAGCAACACAATGGCTAAATTTCTGATATTCAAATGGATCCATGCAAATGAGCTCATTGTGCATGCAAGGCATTAAGAGGCCATTTGCATGCCCATTATGGGTTCATTTTCATGGGTAGCCCGACAATGTAGCATGGTGTTGCCCCCTCCACTTGCCCAGTCCCTGAGAGCTATCCCTGGTGCTAGTGGCTACCTTCACTATTTACCGTTCTATTGCTAAAGCCTAAACTTTCCCTGGTGTCCAGAGGTACCCCCCTGCCAATTGGCAGCCAGATGTGTAATAATAACATTTCCCTGTTGTCTCATGGTCCTCCTCACCAATCGCTCACCTGATGTGTACAAATAAACCATCCCTGGTATCTAGTGGCCCCCGCTGATCGCTGTCCTGATGTGAACAAATAAACTATTCCCGTTGTCTATTGGTCCCCGCCCCCACTGATCGCTGGCTGAATATGAAATGTGCATCTTTCCCTGGTGCAAGTGGTCCCCTTCCTGCTGATTACTGGCTCAATGTTAAAAGTAAAGCTTTCCCTGGTGTCCAGTGATCCATCCCCCCACCTGCACCCATGCCCGATATTAGAAGTAGCATTCCCTGTTCTCCAGTGGTTCTTCTCCTTCCTGATCCCCTTAATAATAACCTAAACCTATTCTCTGGTGTCTAGCAGACACCATCACCATCCCCAATCTGCTGTATATTACTGTACAGCCATTCCCTGGTGTCTAGCAGACCCCTCATTCTGGATCCCCTGTAAAATACTGGAAAGCATTTCCCTGGTGTCTAGCTGACCTGCAGTACCCAACCCCAGTAGGTAGTGCCCCACCACCCTGCTCCCTGTATCTCGACTCCAAGCTGACTACTGGCACAGGATGTTGCTTAGCTCCATGACCATCCACTTACCGAAATGTCAATGAGTGCGTACTGTAACAGTACACACTCATTGACAGTTCAGTCGGTGAACAACAGTGGTGGTAAGCAAAGGGCTGCACTTGTCACTGACTTGGGGTCAGGATGGGGGGAGGGGTGGTGGGGCACTACCTGCTGGGATGAGAGGTCCAGTAGACACCAGGGAATGGCTTTCCAGTATTCTGCAGTGTATTGGGGATAGGAAAGGGGGGTCCACTAGACACCAGAAAATGGCTGCACTTTAATATACAGGGGAGTGGGGATGGGGTGAGGGTCCACTAGACACCAGGGAATGGGTTTACATTATTATTCTGGGAATTGGATAGGGGAGTGACCATTGAACACTAAGGACTGCTATTTCTAATATTTGGCATGGTTGAGGGTGGGAGGAGGGACCACTGGATACCAGGGCAAGCTTTACTTTTACATTGGACTGGTGATCAGCTGGGAGGACCACCAGCACCAGGGAAAGATGTACATTTCACATTGAGCTGATGATCTGCTGGAGATGGGACCACTAGACACCAGGGATAGTTATTTGTACACATTGGGCCGGTGCTCAGCGGGGGACCACTAGACAACAGGGACCACTGTGCTGGGGGTCGGGGGGGGCTGCTGCACTTCCTGTGCCACCCTCTAGTATTGTGCAGGAGTGAGTTGGGCTTTCAATTGGTGTTATATGCATCATGCAAGGGGACCGGTCAAAATGGATTTGTGCTGCACACATTCTCTGAATATAGGACTGCATCATTATTCAGGTCCTCTCCCCTTCATTTGCATTGCACACCCCTCTGAATATTGCCCAGGGCATAAACCCTGTTTGCCAGCCCTAACTGGGCTTTTCTATATAGGACATCTGCACAAAACCCAGTTTGCATGGCTAAACTCAGCTTTCCACTGGGGCAAAATTTTGAATATCAGGCCCTAATTGTTCTAATTCACATTCACTTACTATTTCCAGTAAATGGGTGCTCAGCTGATTAGTTGAAGTTTCAGTGCCCCAGTTTATTGATGTTATATTAATATCACCAAGGACAATAATATCCTTGTTAATTAGACACCTGTCATGCATTATTTGTAGGAGCGTATAGTTATTGTCATTATCAGCATCTTGTGGCCTATAGCATGTTTCAATAATTAGCATTTAGGGTTTACCCTCTATCTCAATCCAAATACATTCAATGTTAGTATACTCTTTCCCATCAGATGTAAGATCCAGGAAAAAAAAATGATTTGATGCTTTTATTGAACCGACAGAGATGTTACAAAAGAAAACAGGTGCTTTAGCTTTCAGACTACATTGAGTCCTTTATCAGAAATTAATGTAATTTGCTTTGGAAGAATGCATTCTATTAACACCCAGATCATACATAAAAAACAGATATATAAAAAGTTGTAAAAAGTCTATTGGCCAAAAATCCATTCAGAAATCAACTGAGAACTATATGGAACGCATAGTCTGACTGTTATCCAGCGAGGCATTTCAAGGTCAAATGTCAACATAACAGATCATACCATTCCTGAAAGAAACTATAAAATATCATTGAGTTTCATTTTAAACTATGCATTAGTGAGTGTGTTTGTGTATACATAAGGCGTTATGTTTCATTAGCCTAAACTGGTATTTGAATGTTAAAGCAGCAGTACTAGATAATAAAAATCTCATATTTTGCAAGAGTTTATTCCCTGTGCTCTGTTGAACATTTACCTGGTAATCTTTTTTGTTTTAACTGTACTATCACCCCATAATTTTCTATTTTCCTTTGTTTTTGTTTACATTTCTTCCATCCACCATGTTGAACTGGAGCCCTCTGCTGCCAACTGCACATGTGCATGACTCACTGTACTACACAGGGACAGTGGGAATGCACAGCACAGAGTCCCACTGAAGTAAACAAACAACATGATGTGATGTGAAGGGGGAGCTCAGCTGAAAATTAGGCAGCTGCCATATTTACTCTGGCGCCAAAAAACTGGAAATTAATCACTTCCTGATTATCTAGTACTGTTGCTTTAACCTAAAAAACAAAACTCAAAAAGGAAGGAATTTCAAGGTCAGAGTTACAGAATGAATCACCCTTTATCTTGAGAGAAGAAAGCCAGAACACCGTTAATTAAAACCAAGACGTGTGATTTAAATTCCAAGCAAGTATATGCTGAGGGTTTCATAGTATACAAGGCTAAAAAGTCCTAAAAGATAAGCTGCCCTAGTGATAATTAACCATAAACAGACTGTATCACACATTCATACAGTGTTAGCTCTATTAGAAGATGTATGTCCACCATATGCTAAAAAAAAAACAATAGTGTCTATTGATATTAAAACCTACACTGCTATAACATGATCTTTCTAAAATATTGATTCAAATGCCAAGTATTAGCGCACAATTAAAAATCAAACCTAACAAAAACTCCCTAGTAATTCAGATCCTGTATACTAATATGTTCATACTTTCATGATGTGTTAGTATATAATCAATCTGCTGTATGTACAGTAACAGTACTAGAAATCTGAAAAAACCCTGAGGAAATCCACCCCCAACCCCAATGAATAATTTATTGATAATTAGTAGAAGGAATCATATATCTACTCTGTATGTAAACAAATAGTCATAACACAATGTAACCACATTATGCCATGTACTGGATGCCAAGAGTTTGTGCACATTAAAGGAATGAGCACAACACTGACTACCTAGTAAATCACATACTGTACCTAAGATGTCCATGTATGAACATGTATCAGTATATAAGCCTTACCCAATACCATAAAAATACACCCCTGCACAAATTGTTTTGGGGTGAAACCAATATATTGATAACAAGTTAAAAAGGATTCTCTATCCATTTAGTATTAAAACATACAACAGAATCACAAAGTACTCCCATTATATGTCCATTCATTGATCCTGAAATCAGTGACAGTTTAAATAGTGTAAGGTGACGTAAAACCCAAATCAGTGTTCATACTGTCTTTTATCATATTGAGAAGCAAAATGAGCTTGATCTCAAAAGCCCATCTCTGTTGGGTATTTTTGAAATGTCTTTTCAAAACCAGTACTGACATATCAGAGATGGAGTGAGCCGACTGTGAGAAGTGTTGTCCCACTGATTTATCAGGCATCTTCATTTTAATAGTATGTCTGTGTGAGGTCATTTGGGTGTAGAGAGGTTGTCCTGTCTCTCCCACATACCCTGTTTATGGACTTCTCTTGCATTGATGCATTGAATGAAATAAACAACATTCCGAGATGTACATGTATATCCTGAATTGTCTGTTTTGTGGAGTATTGATGCAATCAGAAGTGGAAATGTTCTCACAAGTTTTACATCTGGTGAGACTGAAGGGTCTTGTACCATTTAGTGTTATGTTATTTTGCTCTAGTGCAAGTTTACTCCTAACAATCAGGTTGGTTAAATTAGGTGGTTGTTTAAAAGACAGTAGTGGTAGCTCTTGAAAAATGCATTTTAGGGTCCCATCCTTACTGAATATTGGTTGGAGGTCCTTAATAGTTTTATGTAGAAGCTCAAGGTCAGGATGATATGTGACTACTAGGGGTGTTCTGTTTGTGGTAGTCCTTTCTTTATACTGAAGTAGTTGTTCCCTGGGTACCTGCATTGCACATTCTACTGCTCTGTCAAATTCTCTGGAAGAGTGTGACTGACCAGTATAGTTTTTTTTTCAATGTGACCAAATGTGTATTTCTGTCCACCTCATTTGAACAGATATGGTGATATTGAAGTGCCTGACTGTATATTACAGATTTTTTTTGTGATGCTTGACTGAATATTATTTCTATGCAAGTATATTTGTTAGTCTGTGGGTTTCATGTAAATGCATGTCTGCAAGGTTCCATCCTTGATGGTGACTGTGGTGTCCAGAAAATTAGCAGGATATGACGGGAAAAGTTTTATGGATGGCTCGGGTGGAGATTGTTAAACAGACTTACAAAGTTAAATGAAGCAGCCCCTGCACCTGATATATAGGTGCTGTACCTCTGGAGCTGCTTCCAATGTAAATCTTGCCAAAATAATCTTCATGTTAAAAATTTGAAGCTACATGTAAAGTACAAACCACGGGGTCCCAAAGGACTTCCTGGTTTCGTAGTTACCATTTATTCTACCCCATGCTCTGCAGATTTATGACACAATGCCAGGAGAGCATGGGATGCACTTCATTATACTTTATGGGATGCACGTTTTCAGTCTTTTTTTATATTATAATGACTATCTACTCCAAAAACGTGGGCACGGGTCAACTAACAAGGCCCTTGTTAGTCAACCCATGCACACGTTTTATGACTAGATGGCTATTATAATATAAAAAAAGACTGAAAAGGGCCGCCCATAGAGTATAATGGAGCATGTCCCCATGCTTTCCCTTGCATCACATCATAAATCTGCAGAGAGCGGGGGCAGAGCATGGGCAGCACCAGAAACCGGGAAGTCCTTGCTACCCAGTGTTTGTAATTTTATGAGCACTCTAATTTTTTTGACATGAAGATTATTTTGGCAAGACTTACAGTAGAAGCAGCCCCTAAGGTAAAGCACCTATATATCAGGTGCAGGGGCTGATGCTGGTGAGGCTCTTTAAATTCCTGATGGAACTCCTTGAGTGTGTCTGTTCTCTCTGTTCAAATTATAAACAAATCATCAATATAATGGAAATAAGTGAATGGTTTGTGTGTTCAGTGCCTTATAAAATCCTCCTCCAAGTCCACCATAAAGATGGCATATTGTGGAGCCATGCTGATGCCCATTGCTGTTCTCATAGTTTGAACATAATGTTTACCTAAGAAGCTGAAGTTGCTGTGTGACAGAATAAATTCAATATGTTTCCCCACCACTTCAGGGTCAATGTTTTGGTGCTGTCCTTTCTCATGTAGGTATTTAAGACAGGCTGAAATGAGGAAAAAACTGCAAAAAGTGGTGACTTTTAAGATTTTTGCACAACTTGCTCTGTCACCACCTGCCTCCAGCTGTTGCTGCATGCTCAGCAGTGTCTGCCTCAGCACACATAGCAGAGGGATGGACTCACTGATACAGACAGTGTCACCACTCACTGCCTGCGTTACATGCTCGAAAGAACTTAGAATCAAGATCATCCCATCCATTTGGCACCACTGCTTGGTTGTGAGAAACATGGAAGGCATAGTGTTTCATGGATTGCATGAAGTAGCAGATACTAGGATATTACTTTGTACTTGTTCATTTATTGAAAAATTTCACCAGGAAAGGTACACTGAACAATCAGATTGCTCATCTCCCGGTGCATCCTGGGGGAGAGAGGGATGGGAGTAACAATCATGCAATACATTTCTCATTTAATGACATCATACATGACAAAAACTGAGTTACATACATACAACAGGGACTAACTTAAAAGTGCTTATAGATTGGCTAAATACAAGCAACGGGGAAAGGAGAGTAGAAAAACAACAACGGTCTGCTACTTGATGCTAGATATATGACTTTGCATACACAATATCTTTGAATATACCTAGAAGTGCGTAAACAAGGGTTCAGTACAGTTACTCTATTTAGGAAATGATGTGGAGCTAATTCTGAAGATAGGGGAGAGGTCAGTAGTATATCAATATTCCACAGAAGGACAAATGGAGCGGACTGGCAGGGAGATGGAGGTGGGAGTAACATTAAAAGCCAGTGCAGTTGGGAGAACTGAAGTTGTGGAGAGATAGGGAGATGGAGCGAGGGGAAGAGGAGTGTCTAATTTGATGGGGTAGGTAGTTACAAAGCTTAGGGAAGCAGTACAAGAATGCAGACTCTCCTACTGAGGTTTAACACCTAAGGACAACTATTGTGCAACTATCGTTGGATCAAAGAGAGTGGGAAGGGGGGATGGCTGGAGATGAGGAGAGGTTGGATGGGAGAGACCCAAACCAGAATCTGGAAATAAATTTAGCACTACAGGATAAATGCCTGCTTTCAAGTTAACGAAGAGCAAGAGAGCGGTGTAGGTCACATCGATGAGTGTGTCGGGGAGTCCAGAGCAAAGCTTCAGAAGCAGTCGAAGAGAGTATTTAATCTAGTTAGGGAGAACTTGGGAGCAGCACTATAGACTATGTCACAGTAGTCAAAAATAGGGAGCATCGTTTTCTGGACAAGTTCACATGTGGCAGATTGTGGTAGGCAACTGTGGTACCTATACAGCGCACCCAACTTGGGGTGCAGTGTTTTCAGGAGGGCATCCACATGACCAGAAATGTTGAAGTTTTGGTCAAGCCAGACCCCAAGGTATCTAAAAGAGGAGGTGTCCTCTAGGGTAGTCCTATCAAGGGTTTGGAAGGAGGGCATGTAGGGGGAGCCTAGAGAATCTCTGCCTAGTGCCAAAGGTCATGGAGACAGTCTTCTTGGCATTTAGAAAGAGTTGATTCCTCAGCACAGTATGTACACCTCAGCATGGACATGTGAAAAGTGGAAAATAGCTGATATATCTTATTTGTGCATTACAGCACACTGTGCACAGGTACCTGGGGTAGTGACTGAGTGGGGGCAAGGCAAGAATTGCTCTAAGTCCAACTGTGGTGATAGCAACATGCCGGGTGTTCACAGCATATTACATTGATCATGAGGAGTATCCCTGGGTCACACACAGCTGAAAAAATGCTGGGCGTGGTCCTCACAGAAATCGATGAGCAGCTCCACCCTCATGATTCATCACCAGTGACAATCGGTCCGATGTTCGGAAATGCATCACTGATGTGGGATTTGTCTGGGTGCCATCCCAACATGGACATGTGGTCCAGTGGAAAAACAGCTGGTAGCTCTTATTTGTGCATTACAGCAGTATGAATACTGCTTGCATAAATGCTCCAGCATGTACAAGATGGAGTTGCATTGGGTGATAATATCCAATTTAAGACAGTACTGAGGTAGCTGGTTCTGTACCTGCAGAACACAGAGATGGTCACGGGCCTTTGCTGAATGCTCAAAGTGGCACAGATGCATGAGGCCACAGTCAGTATTTCCTTAATATCAGGATGTTGACAAATGTCTGCACAGCAAGGTTCAGACAATGTGCCAAGCATGGCACCCAGACAAATCCCCAATCAGTGATTCATTTCTGAACATTGGACCCATTGTCACTAGTGATTAATCCAGCTTTCAGTGCATGGAGGTGAAGCCACTCATTGATTTCTGTGAGGACCACTTCCAGCATTTTTTCATCCACATGTGATCCGGGGATACTCAACATGGTCAATGTCATGTACCGGGGAACACCCGGCATGCTGCTACAGCCACAGTTGGACTTAGAGCAATTCTTTCCTTGTCCCTACTCAGTTGCTATCCCAGGTACCTGTGTCCAGTGTGCTGTAATGCACAAAAAAGAGCTATCAGCTATTTTTACACTGGTCCACATGTCCATGCTGAGATGTACATACTGTGCTGAGGAATGCAGCAGGCGTGATGTACCATTTCGGACACACTACTGTACAGTTCCAGAAAGGCACATTTGGAAAAGTACGTTTGTGATGGGAACTGCCATTTCAGCAAGGCAAAGGACATGAACCACCAAAATTCTACATTCTCGACAAACAAGAATGGCAACAAATCAAGAGTAAGCATTTCTGCAGCTGCTGCATTCAGCTCCCATATAGCAGCATGATTAAGCGGGAATTTTGATTGATGCTCAAAAAGCGAATGCAGCATAGGCTGAATGTTTCTTGCTGTTGTTAATGGTGTGCCAAACAGCTTGCCTTGTTGTGGAGGCATTATTGGTGTGCTCTTTGACCGAGTATTGCCAGTGTCAGTATGTAGTGCTGCACGACAGACATCAGTGACTTTTTTGGTTTTCAGTACTTGGGTAGCTATGCTTCTTGGACTCAGGGTGATAGTGCTGCTCAGACCACTATTTGGCCCACTTCCAGAATCATCCTCATCCTGAACTACATAGATCTCCTCCTTAGCTGTCCCTCCATCTCCCTTTTGTACTGTCATGTCAATTTGGCTTACCTTGCCTGAAGTTGACGATGGACTGGGACCACCAGCACTAGCTGTCTTCTGGTGTGCATGCCAGCATAATAGGTGCCTGTTTTTCAGGTGTGTATGTTGCTCACCCATGCTGAGGTGACTACTCTTCTTACCCCTGCTGACTCAGATTTGGCAAAGTTGGCAAATTGCCACTGTCTCTTCAGCTGGGTCCAATAAGTTAAAATCCCACACTAGGGATTTATTTGGCCTTGTTTTCACATGGTGCCATGATTACCTGGTTAAACAACTAAATAAATAAAAATAAATAAAAAATAAATTACTGGGATAGCAAAGGAGAAGGGTTGGACTTTGACATTTTATGGGATGACTGGAGACAGTGGAGCATGGGAGAAACAGTGCTAGGGGGGCCCTTTGTGGTTGAAAAAGTGCAGACAACAGGAAACACATCATCTGCATCCTTAACATCCTTTGGCCTTTTCTTTTCTGGCTCCCATATGGGATCCTAGTCTGGCACATCAGCAGCAGCAGCAGCAGCAAAAACACTGCTGTTCCCCTCATCCCCCACAGGTATGTCCTCCTCAATAGCTACAGCCCCTGTGATGTGCACCTCCTTCTCATTACAAGTCTCATCAAGTTTCTCTACATGTCCCACCTCACCCTCTCCCACTGGCCACACACTATCAGCCTCCAAGTCAGCAACACCAACAGCACCAGTTTTCAGATGCACACCACCACCAACCACCTCCATGCCCATGGTTGGTTGTTTGGTGGTGCTGCTGCTTCCAGTGTCACTTGACACATCCATCAACATGGCTGCCACATATGTGGCAAAGACAAATTTAGAGGAAGAAAAGCCACCACTGACAAATTCTTTGGTGCTACTGCTACTGCTACTGCCTGCCAGAAACTCATCAGAATACTTTGCCTCTGCTTCCACCCACACTTTTTGGGTAGTTTCTCCACTCTTAGGGACCACAACTTGGGAAATGTTCTTCATTGGTTCTCCATGACCTCTCCCTTTATTTGACCTTTTCTTCCCACTCATTCATCTGTGCTTTACTACAGTAACAAAACAATCAATTACTACTGTTAATGAGCAGTGAGGGCAGGGAATTTTTCAGAAGAGAACTGTGCCAACAGTGACACAACAATCATTTACTATAGTTAATGCTCAGTGAGCGCAGGGATTTTTTCAGAACACAACTGTGCCAACAGTGACACAACAGTCACTTGCTATTGTTAATGAGCATTCAGTGCAGGGATTTATTTTTAGAAGAGAACTGTGCCAACAGTGACATAACAATCACTTACTATAGTTATTGTGCAGTCAGCACAGGGATTTTTTCAGAACACAACTGTGCCAAAAGTGACACGACAATCATTTACTATTGTTAATGCACAGTCAGAGCAGGGTGTTCCTTTTCAGAAGAGAACTGTACCAACAGTGACTCAACAATCACTTACTACTGGTAATGCACAGTCAGTGCAGGGATTTTTTCAGAAGACAACTGTACCTACAGTGACACTACAGTCACACACTACTGTTAATGCGCAGTGAGGGCAGGGATTTTTTTCAGAAAAGAACTGTGCCAACACTGACACAACAATCACTTACTATTGTTAATGCACAATCAGCACAGGGATTATTTCAGAACACAACTGTGCCAAAGGTGACACAGCAATCACTTACTTTTGTTACTGCACAGTAAGAGCAGGGATTTTTTCAGAAGTAAACTCTGCCAACCATGACACAACAATCACTTACTATTGTTATACACACTCACCGCACTAATTTTGGTAAAGATACAAAAATTAAGGATTACAAAGTACATATAACAAAAACAAAGTTTAATAGAAATAACCCACTAAATCAAAAAAAAAAGCTGCAGAGCTTTCTGCATGGCCTTCTAAATTGCTTATACCCTCCCCCACACAAGCCACCTGACCACTACTTCTCTGTTTAAACAAAAACAACTACTTAAAGTTAAGAATTGATGAGAACATCAACATGAAACAAGTACTGTGTGAGCACAAGGCACTCACAAAAACAATTTGAAAACAATTTGAACACCAAACTGCTCAATTCTATAATATTTTGCCTAGATTTTGACTCTCAGCTACAAGCACAAGCTCTGCTCTCTAAGTCTCTCTCCAACACACTACACTGAGAGACCGACTGAACCAGCTTCACTTTGGCTGTTCAGCAACTTGTGACCTCCTAGCCCATGGTACTGTACTTTGCAATCTTTGCCTCGAAGGCTGAACTTCATAGTCAAAGTTCCTGCTTTGTGGATCTGTGACACTTCTATTATAAACTCCCATATCCATCAAAGTTTTGAATTTGAAATTTTGTGAATCTGCCACTGGTCTATGAAGTTTGACTTTACCCTGCAGAAATATTTGCAGCATGATGGTAATTCTCAAATTATTCCACGGAGCAAATTTTATCAACTTCGCACATCTCTACTTATGAAACCCTGCTGGGCTGCTGAGAATCATTCAATTAGGCTAGTTTTATATCACTTGATCAATGCAGCCAGGACCCCCACTGCTGCAGAAGATACTAGCATCTGACAAAATATTTTAGACTACCAGCAAAAGCTGACTGGTCATTACACCAGGACAGACGGACATGTACATAATATATCATGAAAGATGCTAATGGGTATAAATGTGGGAGTTTATTTCCTCAGTCATCATATTTAGATCTTTAACTGGACAAAATGTAAGAGGTTGCATAATTAATCTAATAATAGTTCCATACATATATGAATGTACTTATGCCAGTAAACAGCCTTGAAAAACCTTTTTGTGTGCATCAGATAAATGTGATTCAGTAACATCAAGGAACTTCTTTAAGAGAGGTATTCTCTTAAACATTAATTGCTCCTCTTATGAATGTTTCTCCGCAGTAATGACCTTTTTGAGTCCCTGAAGAAGTCATCTCCTTCAAAACTTCTCCTAATTGAATGCTTCACTTTCCCTAGTACAGACTGTCAGATGATTGTAATGGAGTTGTATCTCATCAGGAGGTGGGGCAACTGAGATAGCCTGGAAAAAAGACCTAATTGCTCCCACCTAAAGTAATGTACACTGGGTCTGGAAGGGTCCTCTATCTATGAAAACAGTATTGGTGATGGGTTGGGTGAGAGACGGCAGTCCTTGAAATGATGCTTTCAGCTCCTGGCACAGTATCAGAAACCTGTAATGTTTTTAAAGAACTCTGTTGGAGAATGGGGCAATGGGAGAATGTGAGGGGGTGGAAGGTGCAATATGGCTGAGAAAAGGAGTGGAGTGGAATAGGGAGTAGCCCTGTCCACTTCAGGAGGGATAGAGGCTTTTTAATTTTATTTTGACCCCCTTCCCCAGGCAAATATTAGTAACAAATAATTGACTCTGTTGGGTACCAAATATGAATACTTACACTATGTTACAAAAAAAAAAGGTATTCACACTCAGCATATTAAAGCAAGAGCCAAGAGTCATTCAGTGACACTAGGCAATTTAGGTTTCTCCCCTGCCCAGCACTACTGCTTAGACCCAAAATCTTACTCTTGGCACTGAGGGGGCAGTGAGGGATAATCAACTGAGTCAAAAGGTTGTTTCATGGCCAACAGCACTACCCATTATGGACTGGGGTCAGGGTAAAAGACCTTGTACTAGTGGACTTTGAGCCCATAATTGCTAGGGGGCAGAGTAGGGGATGTAGATTTCTGACTTGGGGTGCTGGACAAGCAGATATTTTATTAATCCCAAAGCACACTTAGAACTAATACAGTACCTATTAGCACAGCCTTATGGTGAAATACTGAGGGGGATAGTTAACACCGTTTATCAGAGGGAGATGGTTGTTCTACAGAGATGGTGATCAGCATGGTGAGAGGCTGTCTGAATGATTGCTATGATATAATTTAATTGGAGGATCAAGGGGAAAGAGATGACTGAGGTGGGAGTGGCCATGGAAGAGTTGTGTGTGAATGCTTCTCTTGAATATTCAGTGAGTTAGTACTCATATTTGGGAACTCCATATAAAAACGTATTTGTTATTTAATGTTCATTAAAAATTGGTTTAATAAAAAGAGGTTTTAAAAAGCCTTTCTCTCTGCACCAGGTTATCAGGACTAGTACTGTGGTCACCCTTTACCCACCCAGCACCCCTCCCAGTCTCTCCATTAAAACAAATGCAGCATCCCTGCTATTACTGGCCCCAACTCAGCTCAGTCTTTGATATAGTTCCCTCTTCATAAACTGACTCCAGTCTCTTAATTTTTCAATCAAGCTTTTTCTCCCCAGAGCTGATCAGTGCCTTCTCTGCCCCAGCCTGCCTTGAATGGACAACCAGCCTCCACGGACTCACTCAGCTGAGTGATCGCCCCCCCCCACACACACAGATTTCCCCTAGGCAGAACCAAGAGAGGGAGGGTCATTCTCCACCAGTGTCCAAATCAAGATGTATTTGTTCCCAGATGCAGGTCAGGAAGTAAGTCAGGTTTCATTCGCTGCCCCGGTTTTCCCATATTCTGCCCCCCCAGCTGGTGGTATGCAGTGATGCATTTGTGCATATGCCATCTTTGGTTCCAGGCACACCAACTACTTTGCAGCCATGGTGGCAGTACTTGAGTGGTACCAAGAGCTTCCCCCTCACTGGAGAGGACAGGAATCTGTAAAGACACTTGATCATCCCTCCCCAGAAAAAAAAACAGAAGCCTGAGTGCATTCCAGAACCCATGTCACCAGCGTGATGGGTGGTAGCACTATTGCCATGCCACTGGGCCTGCTCCCCAGTTTATTATTAAAACTATACAAGGGCAATTTTCCCCCTAACTGTAAATGCACCCCTCAATCCCTTATATATGAGTGTAACAAATGTGAGTTTTTTGTTAAATGCCCATTAGGCATAATCTAGTTGAATTACCAACCTTTCCCCTGATCCTAACTTTCTTTAAATAAAATACATCCTTCTGTAACTGAATACCTCTGTCCGAATACCTCTGTCCACATTCTCTCTCTTGCCTAGAAATCCAAATATATCTGTTTTTACTCCTTCAACCTTGGCTCCAAAATGATGGGAGGGGGGTGCACATTCTGTCTATTCACTTCTCCTTAACAGCACATAATCACTGGAGACTGATTGATGTGTGAGGTTCTGCATGGTGCACTAGAGAGGGAATGCAGTGTCTTCCTAGTATCTTGTGGTAACACTTGTCAGTCCATATCAGGACTATGCTGAAATGCATTAGTTTATATGCACCAGTACTCTCCAATGCAGTCCCCTATTACAGTCAGCCACTGGAATATGATGCACAGACCTCTCCCTTCCCGATGCACTGAAGTGGTTGTAAGCTAACAGCTGCACTTAGTACTATCAGTGAGCATGTGCTGGAGAGGGGATTGTGATCAGACATAAATGATTTCACTGTCCCCCGCTCCCCTCATGGAAAGAGATTCAGGAGGGGACAAAAACTAGTATATTTGGACTTAGACACTGAGAGGTACTTAGGCCCAGCGTGGTTAGTAGGGACTTCATGTAAAGATGATATTAGATTAAGGGCATACAGGTCAACCAGATTATGCCCCAGCTTACTCAATTTTGTTCCCATTGTCATCTGGAGGATGAGTCCTGCCTTTGAAGGCAAGTCAGATAGGGCTGCCACTGTTGGGGTTGGGGGTACTTAAGAAATTTGACTTGGAGAGAAGAAACCAGGAATATACACAGGAAAAATATCTTGCTCCAATGCCAAGTCTAGCAGTGATATCACTTATGCTCCTATAATATCAATGTGACAGAAAAAATTGAAAAACAAGAAAACAGATGAAAAACAACATGTGAGACAAATAACCTACATCTAACAAGCATATAAAAATGTACCTTCCTTTCTATTTTTCCTCTTCTTCAAGACCAATTGCTGTACTTTGAAGTGATGGAGTACACAGTAGCAAACTGCGCTTAGATTAATGTGGACTGTCATGCAATATATAAATTGCAGTTTTGCATGTAAGTTAGACTACAACTGAAAAAATACAATATGTAAGTATCTCTACCAAAAAACAACCTAATGACATCACAAATCCTAATTAAAGTAACTTCAGCTGGAAAGCATATTGAGAGCACACCTGCAATATCTCCTGCTGAATTCTATATTACATAGAAGAAGGAACCAAACAAGGGGACTTCAACTATCATATATATATTATAACACTTTTATTTATAAAAGGTGCCTTTCCAATGATCAAGACACCTGTACATAAGAATAAGTAAACATATCCACTGATTAAAAGACAATACATAACATCACAGCAAAGAGAATTAAAATAAATACAAACACATACAATAATAGACAGAGCAGTAACATACTTAAAATATTATCTCAGTATTTAAAATTAATCTGAAAATACCAGGCTAAACAGATATGTTTTCAGTGCAGTTTTGAAGCTCTTGATGGCCAGGCACTCCCAAAACTGCCATATGCAATGAGAAAACACCTTAGTGTTAAATGTAGTGATTTTTTTCTATCACCACTTAAAAAAGCCATTTCAACTAATATTTGAAAATGAACTATGCTGTAACCTGCTTTTGCTCGATAGAGAAATACACTATAAATATTGAAAAGTTAAATAAAAAGTGAATTGGAAAATCACAATAACCTATACCTCGAATCTTATATATACCAAAAATAAATAGTAGATTGTAATTTGCACACACAAAAAAAAAAAGGAAAGAAAAGTGAGTCTAAGTGAAGGGTGCCATTATCTAAGTTAAAGTGCTCAGAGTTTTCAGTCCTGCTGCTCAAATCAGGCTGACTCAGGTTCCTCTAGAAACAGAGCAAAAGGACCCCTGAAGAGTCGCAATTCAAACAACAAATGCCAAATGTTTGCAGACAAGGATGCAACCCTATCACTGTGGAATTCCTGTGGATTATTTACTAAATTATTGTCACCTTAAACCTCAACATTTCACAGTGATACTGCTTACTCTTGAAGGGCAGTCCATTTGAACATTTCAGAGATAGTTGTCAAAGGGTGCACACTAGCTACCACAAAGGATGAGCTAACGCTGAATTTGATTTGGTGAATATTCCAGAATTTGTCATTTTGGACATCAGTGCAGCAGGTCTGAAAAACAAAAAACAGTTTTCCTTCAACATTAAGGCAGTCAAGGTCATGCACAACACTTTTTATGTGGAGTACACACTCAGCATGTCCAAGTCGTTGACTAGCTGCTTGACCTGCAGCAGTCAATTAACAATGCTGGTGATAGAGAATTTCTTGTAGTGTACACATTTTGGTGCCATTTCCAGCTCTCTGTCTCACATGGAAAGGATGTTGTTATTGAAGTGGTTTCTTTTATGTAAAAAGAGTGACAACTGATCAGAAAGTGTTCACAATTATCAGAGAACTGAGCAGGGCAAAGTGAACTTAGCAGACAGGAAAAGGTACAGGTGGAATTCCTGAATGGTTTATTTTGATAAATATTTCTTTACTGTGTGCTGGTGGTGTCTAGGACCCATGTATTCATATGTGTTTTTGCCATTGCAGCAGGAGCAGGGCACTGTTAATTTAGTACACTGAGAAAGGGCAGGTTTTGCCTGCAGGAGTAATTTGACAAAAACATAAACTGCTGGTGGTGCAGGAACAGAACATTATCTTTATGTATTTTCCTTTTTTGCTTGTGAGTGAAACCTAAATGAACTAAGTTAACTAACTTACTGGAGTTAGAAACCAGATCTCTGAGAGAGAGTGTAGGGGAGGATAAGTATGAATGGGTGACAGACTATTTTGTGCGGGGGTGACTGCCATTGAGTTTCATTGAAACCATGGGGAAAAGATCTGGAGAAAAAAGGGATGGAATGGAGAGGAAAACAAATGGGAACTGTTCCTGCATGCCAGTTACCATGTACCAGTTCTTCAACTGGAGATTGTGTAGGAGTTGGGACAGGGACTGGTATTCATAGTCATGGTTAAAGGGCTATGTGTGTGTAGATGATGATGTCTAGTAACATGATGGAATGGTTCATTAATTCCCAGAAGTCTACTGGTTCCACTCCTACTGCAAGCAGCTTTCCCCACTGGTCATCCAGTATATCTGGTGATGAAATAGCTCTGAGCAATCTAGCACTGAGCTGAAGCCCTTCTTCCTACTTCCAGTGCTTCCACTTCCCCTACCCAGAATAGAAACTATTCATCCACAGTTTAAAGGCAAGCCTATTCCCTGTCCATTGTGTGTGAACAACATGATGACATGTCATTGCAGTCAACTATGCATGTGCAAGGACAATTCCCAGTCAGTCTTGAAGCACTGTATGATGCCTTTCCCCCCAAATAATAAACCTGCAGCAGAGCCACTCAAACCAGTGCTACTGTTCTGATATCATCACATAAGGATGTTAACAGTAAGCCTAGATCTGGCCAGGCACAATGGTCATCTTGTCACCGGTGGAACAAATACAGCTAGGAGTGCAGGGCAAGCTATTCTAACCCCACAGTTCTACATAACAAGCCAGTAGAACCACCAACAAGGCAGCTTATGGACAGTGTCAGTGAGAAGGATATGGAAGTGGAACTGCCAGAGAAGTGCCATGGTGGGTAAGAAAGTGGCAGAAAGAGATGCATATGAGAAGAAGAAGAAGAAGAAAGAATTGGAAAAATGCATAATGTTATACAAGGGGAATGTACAAGATGAGAAGGAACAAAGGAAAGAAGCAAGAGAAGAGGATGGGCATGAGGAAGCAGAGGCTGAAGAGAAGGACCAGAACAAGAGGAGTTATAATATCTGCTGTCAGTTACACAGCTGACTAGTGGTAATGATAAGTGTGAGACTGAGAAGGGAAACAGATACTATATTAGGAGCAAGGGGTCTCATTTAAGTAAAAAAAAAAAAGGAAGTACATCAGTGTTTCTCTGTTTGAGGAAGGGGGCTGTATCAGCTTAATTTACTAAGTCAAGAGGGTGAAGATAATTGAGGGTGTGGCTGAGGAGTTTAGAAGTACAAAAGCAGGTGTCTCCAATTATAGTTTCCTGCTGTAGCTTTTGACAGAGGAAAATTGACTTTCATAGCAAATAGCAGCCTAGAACTACAGTTGTCTTACTGATAAATCACTTCTATCTCAGCAGGAGCCAGTTCCTGTTTGGATTAAGCAAACAGATACTTTATTAGAAGTAGGGGGTCTCATTAAAGTAAAAAAAAAGAAAATCACTGTGTGTTTTTCTGTTTGAGGAAGGGGAATGTATCTGCTTAATTTACTGAGTCAGAGGGTGAAGCTAATTGGGAGTGTGGCTTAGGAGCTTAGGAGTACAAAAGCAGGTGTCTCCAATTACAGCTTCCTGCTGTAGTTTTTGACAGAGGAGAATTTGCTTTCAGAGCAAGTAGCAGTCTAGAACTGCAGTTTTCTTACTAATTGCCCTCCTTACCACCTCTCCACCTTCCCACCCTAAGCCAGTTCTACTTTTATAGCCACTGGATTTGACTTGATAACAGGAACTTCCTGTTTGGAAGTAGGAAAATAAGGATCACTGAGACATATTAGTTTCATCAACTTTGAAGGAACCTAAAAAATATCTCTTTCTCCCCCAGCTGCTGGAGGTCTGAATCCAAGCACAGAAGAAGGAGACTACTGAAGACTACAGGAAGTTCCTGTCCCAGAACAGGAAGGGCGAGAGTTGTAAGGGCACACAGGCAGTAGAAAAGTAGGTGTAAAAATACATAGAGGGAGGAGACAGTAAGCATACAAAGCAACAGGAGAGGGGACACAAAATAATTTAAGATGGGAGTGGTGCAGTTCAATGGCTGTGGGGCAGCAGTTTTCCAGGAGATATTCTGGAGGTTGCAATGCTGCCCTGTTTGCAGGCACCTCTCTGGTCTGAGGGAGGAGGTTGCCCATCTCCAGGCTGACCTGGCTAGGATTCATAAAACCTCTTAACACACCCAGGGGCCACCAGGGCCACCACCACTACCTCAGAGGTTGCCAAAAAGGAGGAGTGGTTGTACCAAGGTGGGTTCAGGGAAGGAGAGGGTGGTGGAACAGAGGTGCATCCCTCCAGTTTTACCTCTCCACAATTCATATGCTGTTCTGGTGAAGAGTGATTCCTCTATGGAGACACCTGCAGTGGAGACCGAGGAAGATGCTGGGAACCTCCACAAAGGAGTCCCACAGGAGGGTGGCATGAGACCCCACAGGGGAAGGAAACAACTCCTGGTGGGGGACTCAATCATTGTGGGGTAGAAGTGGGGGAGGAAGGTGATAGGGAGGTAAGGTGCCTGCCAGGTGCCATAACTTGGAGGGTCAGGAAGCGAATTCTCAGGATCAAAGGAGCAGCTGCATGAGGGAGGGAGCTGGATGTCATTGTCCACCTAGGGACAAATGACCTTGCTGTGAATGGGATCAGAGCAGTGCAAGAAGAGTTTGTAGAGTTGGGGAGGGGCCTTAGACAAGTAGCATGTACGGTAACATTCTCAGAGGTGCTGCATGTCTATGTCAAGGATGATGCTAGGGTATTCCATATCATGGGATTCAATGAATGGTTGAAAAACTGGTGTGGAGCTCAGGGTTTTGGCTTCACTGGGGACTGGGGAGCCACCTGGAAGGATGCAGGCCTATACTGGCACCATGGTCTGCATCTGTCCGGGGGGAACCAGAATCCTAGCTGATAGATTTAAATGCTTTATTGGCAAGCATTTAAACTAGCCAAAGGGGGAGGCATTGAAAAGGAGCAGGGAAATTCCAGCCTTCCCCCACAAAACACAATAGTTTGAGAGGTAAACACCAAGGTAGAGAAGTCAGTAGAGAGCAGGACAGGGGTAAATGCAGAATAAGGCAGTAAGGACAGGGATGGGGCTAAAAGGGGTAAGGCCATCAAAAAATTGAAAGTGATGAGTACCAATGCCCGCAGTCTGTGTAACAAGCTCCCTGAACTAGTTGCCTTGATGGAAGAGGGATGCCTGGATATTGTGACAGCCACCAAAACATGGTACACAGAGAACCATGACTGTGATTTCAACATACCAGGATACACAATCTACGGGAGGGAAGGGTGGGTAAAATAGGAAGAGGAGGAGTAGCTCTCTATATAAGGGAAGGGATTAAGCAACTGAACTAAAGAGCAAACAGGAAGTTGATGAGTCACTGTGGGTTACCCTGGAGATAGGAAATGGCACCACAATCTGCATGGGGGTTGTGTGCAGACCCCTATCTAAGGGGAAGGAAATAGACAAGGAAATTATAGAAGACATCCTTAAAATGGCAGAAAAAGGGGAGATATTATTGATGGGGGACCTGAATATGCCAGATGTTAACTGGAGTACCTTTGCTGCAGGCACATCCAAAAGCAGGGCCATTCTTGATACCCTACAGGTGGCATGCCTCAGACAGCTAGGGTTGGAACCCACTCGGGAGGGGGCAATCATAGACCTGGTACTCTCAAATGAGGAAGAAGAAAGGATCTCAGATTTACTGTAGAAGTGGGTAGCCATCTGGGAACAAGTGACCACCAAACAATGTGATTCACAATAAACACAGCCATAGAGTCAAGCCATACAAAAACAAGAGTACTGGACTTTAGGAGGGCTGACTTTGGAAAAATGAGAGAGTGCCTCAGAAAATCACTAGCAAATGAGCAAGAAGGAGGGGTGGAGGAACAATGGGGAATAATCAAAACAGCCATCACAGAGGCAACAAGCCTTTGTGTGAAGCAAATCAACGAAACAAAACAAAGGAAAAAAACACTATGATTCTCAAAAGAGGTGGAAGGAAATTTAAGGAGAAAAGGATAGCATTCAGGAAATATAAAGAAACACAGAGGGAGCAAGACAAAGAACTTTATCAGTTAAAGCAGAAAGAGGCAGGGAAGGCAGTCAGAATAGCAAAGGCACATGCTGAAGAAAAGATAGCCAACTCTGTTAGGAAGGGGGATAAAACCTTTCATAGGTACATTAGGGAGTGAAGAAAGATGAAGGAAGGAATACAGAGACTTAATAAAGGGAAGGGAATGTGGGCAGAGGATGCAGTGAAAAAGCAGGGATACTGACTGAACAGTTCTGCTCAGTATTCACAATGGAAGAGGAGGGGTAGATACCTAAACCAAACAAGAGAAAAACTCTGAATAGGGGGTCAATACCAGTCCATTCACAGAAGAAAAGGTTTTGAAAGAACTCTTGAAACTGAGGGTGGACAAAGCAATGGGGCCTGATGGAATTCATCCCAGAATTCTAAAAGAACTAAGGGTAGAACTAGTAATGCCACTGACTACTCTCTTTAACAAATCATGGGAGGATGGGGTGGTTTCTGAGGACTGGAGGAGGGCAGATGTGATTCCACTTCACAAAAGAGTGAGCAGGGCAGAGGCAGGAAACTACAGACCAGTTTGTTTGACCTCAGTGGCAGGGAAAATGATGGAATCACTTTTGAAGGAAAGAATTGTTGAGTACCTAGAGGCAGATGGGGCACTGAACCCAAAGCAGCATGGTTTCACAGCAGGAAGGTCATGTCAGATAAACCTAATAGATTTCTTTGACTAGGTGACCAAAGTAGTAGACCAGGGAAGGGCTGTGGATATGGTCTACCTAGATTTTAGCAAGGCATTTGACACAGTCTCACACAAAAGATTAATATACAAGTTAGCCAGCCTTGGAGTGGGTCCCAAGGTGGTAGCCTGGATAAAAAACATGGCTGGATAACAGGATGCAAAGGGTAATAGTAAATGGAGTCCACAGTGAAGAAAGGAGGGTAACTAGTGGGATACTGCAGGGTTCAGTACTGGGACCGGTCCTCTTTAATGTCTTTATAGGAGACATTGGAGAGCACCTGGAAGGAAAAGTATGTCTCTTTGCAGATGACACAAAGATCTGCAACAGAGTTGATACACAAGGTGGGGTGGAAAGTATGAAAAGGGACTTGGCTAGGTTGGAGGAATAGTCAAATATATGGCAGCTCAGATTCAATGCAAAGAAGTGCAAGGTAATGCATCTGGAAAACAAAAACTCAGTGGAAGAGTACACAATGGGTGGTGAGATAATAACAAAAACCAAAATCGAAAAGGACCTAGGAGTAATTATATCAGATGACTTAATGGTGGGCAAGCAATATGAGAAGGCAGTAAGTGGGGCTGGGGGGATACTGGGATGCATAGGGAGAGGCATGAACAGTAGAAAGCAGGAAGTTGTTATCCCTCTGTACAGACAGTTGGTGAGACCCCATCTAGAGTACTGCGTGCAATTCTGAAGACCCCATCTCCACAAAGACATAGCCAGAGTGGAGGCTGTTCAGAGAAGGGCAACCAAAATGGTGCGGGGTCTGCATCAGAAGACATATGAGGAGAGACTAAAGCAGCTTAATATGTATACCCTTGAGGAAAGGAGGGAGAGTGGGGACATGATAGAAACTTTGAAGTATCTCAAGGGAATTAGCAAAGTACAAGAGGTAGTGTATTTCAAAAAAAGAGATGTACAAGAACAAGGTGGCACAATTTGAAGATAGAGGGGGATGGCTCAGAAGTAATGTTAGAAAGTATTTTTTCACAGAGAGGGTTGTGGATGCATAGAAAAGCCTTCCTGAGGAGGTTGCAGAGTCAGGAATAGTAGGGGAATTCAAGAATGCATGGGACAGACATAAGGCAATTCTAGTGGGGGGTAGGAGGAAGTAAGCTGTTGATTAACTAGACTCTGCAGCTTATCCATCAGGTAGGGAAATGGGCAGACTGGGTGGGCCAAGCAGTCCTTATCTGCTGTCAAATTCTATGTTTCTATGTAAGGCCATTATAGGAGGAGATGGCAAAGTAATGAAAAAGAGAAAATCAAGAAAGCAAGTTCCTCATGCAGGCAAATCTAAAGACCAGTGTAACATCCATCCCCCCACTATGATCAGACCCATACTAATGTGTTACGTGCTACTGCTACTGCTGCTGACCTGCATGGCCACCTACAACCACATCATACCACAGTGACATAAGGAAAGAAATCATCTCATAGTCACAGCCCAATTTATCCCTTAGCCACCCCCAATCACTCCACTGATGTAGTGAAAAAGCCAAAAATATCTTCTGCAATATGGGATTATTTTATAGATAATAACACAGATCCATTGAAGACATATTGCAATCAGTGAAGCAGAACAGTCAGTTGGGATCAGTATACTCGAAGATAGGTTTGTACAAGTAATGTAGCCACCATGGCAGCCACAGAACTCAGCTGAGGCATCCCCAGGTCCTGGGATACATTCAAAAGCACCACTCCAACCACTACCAACAAAACAAGCTATGTGACAAAAAGTGTCAGTTTCAATTTAACTGGTCATAAATATGATCCAATCCAGGGAGAGAGGGGTGACCAGCAGAGTACCACAGGGATCTGTAGTGGGACCTGTCCTGTTCAATGTCTTCATTAGTGATACTGCAGAGGGGCTGAAGGAAAGGTCTGCCTATTTGCAGATGACACCAAGATCTGCAACAGAGTGGATACTCCAGAAGGGGTTCAGAAAATAAAGAGGGACCTGGAGAAGCTTGAAAAATGGTCAGAGATGTGGCAACTGAGGTGAGGTTCAATGCTAAGTAGGGCAAAATAACGCACTCGGGTAGAGGGAACCCTGGGGAGAGCTACAAGATGGGGGGAACTGATTATCACTAAAGAGGAAAGGGACCTAGGGATATAATCTCTGATAACCTCAAGGTATCAAAGCAATGAGCAAAGGCTGCAGGGAGGGCCAGTGGCATGCTTGGGTGCATCAGCAAGGGTATCACTAACAGGAGGAGGGAAGTGGTGATCCCATTGTATAAAGCATTGGTAAGACCTCACCTGCAGTACTGCATGCAGTTCTGGAGGCCACACCTGCACAAAGACATAAACAAGCTGGAGGCTATCCAGAGAAGGGTGACAAAATGGTGCAGGACTTGCAACATAAAACATAGGTGGAGAGACTAGGGGACCTCAATATGTACTCACTGTAAGAGAGGTTAGAGTGGAGTGACATGATTGAAGCTTTCAAATACCTCAAGGGCATAAACAAGGTACAGGTGAGGAAGCTTTTCCAATGGAGAAAAAGTACTAGAACAAGGGGGCACAATATGAAATTGGAGGGGGGTAGATTAAGGGGTAATGTGAGGATGTTTTTCTTTTCAGAGATGGTAGTCAATGCTTGGAATAGCCTGCAACAATATGTAGTGGGGGCAAGCACAGTGAACGGGTTTATGCATGCCTGGGACAGGCACAGGGGGATATTGAGAGGGGAGGGAGTGATGAAAAGCCATTGATCACATAGGGTCAGTGATCACATACACTGTACAGGGCCTATGGGCAGACTGGATGGGCAGTTCTCATCTGCCAGCAATTACTATGTTTCTATATAACTGCACAGTAGGTAATTATTAATTACATGCAACGGGGGTAATTACTTTGTAGTTATAGGTTTGTTCCATGTAACTGCATTGCAACTGAATGCAGTTAAAGTGTAGTTAAGGAAACCTAAACTAAAGTGTTAGCCAAACTACAGTACACTGCCTTAGTCATTGCATGGCCACACTATACTGCCACCTAGTTACTCAAGTTTTGTCTAAATGATAAATGCTGTTGTGGAGATGATGGCCCTTGATATTTAACCTTTCTCCATCATAGACAGCAGTGGCGTTCAAAGACTGATGAATGACAAAATGTCCAAATACAACATTCCATCATGCTTCACATCTTCCAAGCATGTTCTCCCCAAAATATACCAGGCAGTATGCACACAGATGGTAGCATGTCTGAAGGAGGCAATGTGGGGTTATCTTCTTTTCACCAGTGATATTTGGAGCAGTAGTTCCAACCAAGGCTTCTTTAGTCTCCCAATTCAGTGTGTTCAAATCAAGCTCCATCCTCATTTCTATCTTGCTTCTGCCACACCCAGAAACAACAAAGGGGGTTAGTGCTGGCAAGTAAAAATGGAAGATTGAGATGGTATATTATAAAGATCAGCTCAGCTCACTAAAAACTGCAAATATCTGAAGACTGTCACACATTCAAGCATAGGAAACAGTAAGTTCTGCTAATAGGTTTAAATAACTTACTGATAGTAAAAGCTCATATTGAAACATACAAACTTTATTAAGCAATCAATTTGAAAATGATCTTACACAGTATCAGCACCACAAAGTATGGGCAAGGAGTACATACATGCAATGTCCTTAAACACTGAGCGGTGCTTCATAAAATCAACCATACACTTTATATAGGTGTTGAGCTCTGTCATGCATGGCTACTGCAGAAAAATAGACTGATAAATGCATTGAAATCCACTTTGCTGAAATAACATCTTGTTTCAGAGCAAAGGGACACACTCAGGCTCCTAGTTTTAGAAAGCACTGCATTGATATACTTAGCAGCATATGTAACCAAGGGCTCTGAAATACCTGGCTATCACTACCTTGCAGGATCTTTATCTTGCAATTGCTCAAAATAATTGCTAGTAGGTTTGATGTGTGAGTGCTATAGGTGTAGTCCTATAGTGGTGTGCCACCTGACCAATAACAGTGCTGTGAATGTGCAAGAACTCTAAGTCAGTGCTATAACAGAATGCCAGAAATAGAGAAATTGCCCCAAACTACAATTGACTGCGCCTTGACTGGATGCTTCCCTGGTCACTGGCTTTCCCAGGGGGCATGGCCATATGGTTGTGGACACTGCATTTAAATACTCTCAAATACCAGTTACATGGTACTGTAATTGAGAATTTAAAGCTGCAGGACCAGAGGCTAACTATAACACAGCATATTACTGCTTAATAGCTCTGTCTTATGATTCAGTTATTCTGTGGAGCGGTGCATCATCTTGACTGGTGAACCTTGGTAATCCTGTGCTGTGATTGTGATCACCTCTTAAAAGTACTGTGCTGCTATCAAGCTGTCATTGTGTCCTGTGCCATGACTGGGAGATCAGCTACTAAATGTAACCATGCTGCTATCTAGGATTTCTGGCTGCTTGACTGGCTCTGTTTAATGTTCCCTCAGCTGTTGCATATCTTGGTGTGAAATATCTACCTGTCCCCCACTGAGTGCAGTACTGAGCTGATTCAATTGGTCAAGTGTTCTGATGCCCCGCACCTGTTGGTAGTGGCAGTGCTGTTAGGAGGGGCCACTGTGTTTATATTTCCACTAGACAAGAGGCGAAAGCATCTGTAGAAGGCTCAGTGGGCGGTAAAGTGGTGGCAAAGTGGCAGGGAGTCTGTGGGAGTCCATGGAGCCTGGGCCATAGCACTCTGTTTGACTTTTTTGTGGAATTTTTATTTTTAATGTGTTGTTATTTATCTTGTATTTTATCTTGTTTTTACTGTAGAGAATGAAAAAGTGTGTTGTTGTTGAGGGTGGGTTGCTTATTTTATTGAGTTGCTTTATTAGTTGCAAGTTAATTTCTATTGTGGTAGCATCTGATATAATGGAGGTGGTTTGTAATGAATCTGACTATTTTATGTCTAATTATTTAATTAGGTCATTTCATTTTGAGATAAGTTGGAGTTATTTGTTTTTATCAAGTAGATTGAATTTGGGTACTTGTTTTTTAATTTCAAAGCAGATGTTTAGTGGATGTAAATCTTTTATTAGGAAAACCAGTTGTATTATGTGTATTATTTTGCGATTGTTTTTATCTGGGGATGTAGAAACTAGCCCTAGACCGCCTCCCTCAATTGACTCTGTCCCCTGGAATCATGTGCATGGTTCAAAAATTCTCCATTTCAAAAATGTTCATAGTTTAATTCCTCAAATGGTTGAACTGGAAAATATTGTTGATGCCTATAGAAACATAGAATTTGATGGCAGATAAGGACCACTTGGCCCACCTAATTTGGATATCTTGTGTGTTACTGAATCTTGGTTAAAATCTTTATCTCCTGAGTGCCTGTGTGCCTTGCTGGGGTACAGAGACATCAGACAGGATAGGGGTGGGTAGGAAAAAAGGGTTCCATGTCATATCATTGAAAAAATAATAGCGACCTCTATATCAACGAGAACACTTCACCAAAAACAAAATCAGCAAATGTGCACAACAGCGGACCCAAAGTCAGCAATGGTCCTCTATACATGGTATGCATAAGATACCATATTACTCCTTTTATGCCATGGGTTCCCCCCCCACACCCCCATTTCTTTTTATAATCAACTCTGAGGAGGGGGCTGACATTGGGGGAATGGAGAGAACTTGGGAGGGGGCTACTTGAGTGTGGGGGACCATTCACAAAACTGCATATTGGGGATCAAATAAAAATAATTTAACTGCCTACAGCACACAAAAACACTACCATACCTGGCCAACCCTGGACCCAGATCCACCCACATTGCAGTCATACACTCTTTACCACCACACCAATTGGCCAGCTGGGAACCACCTTGTCAAACCCTATCCCATATATCTGTTTCCTGTATCTCCCTCTTTCATTCGCTCTCCTCTACAATTGCCATTTTCCCCCTCTATTGTTGTATAATCATGTTGCGCTACTCTTTCACACTATCTAACATGACAGGCACTCAAACTGAGTTGCTGAAAAGTGAGTTGCTCAATTTGAGTTGTCCTCATAATGGTATGATGGAAAAAAGGGTGTGGTGCTGCTATTTATTTTTAGGAGCATTTGCAGGTCACTTTGATCACAAATAGTTATTTAACACTTTAAATGAAAGGATTCTTCCTTGCTTGGTATTGGTTGGGCATAAACAGGTGTTTCTGTTTTTTTTTATATAATCCTTCTCAAAATGGTCTGTTTGTTTTGCTTGATTTTTTGAAGGCTGCTGAGCCCTATATCATTTAACATGATTTATTGGCATTTGGTGATGTAAATTTAAGCTAGCTTAGTGTTTGTGTTTCTCAGTATGAATCCCTATTAACAATCTTATTATTTGGTTCAGTTACTTAGTTTCCCATGAGGTTAAACCCTGGTCTTTTGCACCATTCATTACCAGACTAGGTTTTTACTAATAGAGAAAACAAAGTGCTGTTAGCAGGTGCTTTGGATGATGCAGTCAGCAATAATTTGGCAACTTTTGGGGTTTGACATAACTACTCGTATTCCTCCATGTACAGTTCAGTTGCTTGATCTTACAAGATTCAATGCTGATGCATTAGTTCGGATTTTCCGGTACTGATTGGCCCTATCTTGATTTGATTCCTGATATTGATGTTGTTCTGGATTTGTTTTTCTAAACAGCTGCTTCCAATTCAGGAGAAATGAATTCCCAGGAGAACAGATAAAATTTATGTTGCACCAAATTTATAGTTTTCTAAGCATTTAAAGTGTTGGATAAGAAAAATGAAATTGGCTTGGTCTGAATATAAATTCTGCTCTCTGTCAGCTCTTTGTCTAACTACTCTCGTCTTAGAAATAAGGTTACTTATTTGATTACAGCAGCTGAATCTGAATTTTTGAGAGAACAATTAGACTCAAATTGGTCTGATCCTTGGCACTTTTGGAATAGTGTGCCTTATCTCACTAAGGGTAGTGATATGGGTTCCATTACAATGTTAATTGATAATGATAGAGAACTCAGTGGTCCATTTGATATAGCTAATGTACTAAAATGGAAATCTACTAATTTATCTAGGTTTAATTCTGTTTTGACTGATATGGGCTCTCCCAAAATATCTGAGAATTCATTTTTTGTGTGGATTCTCCTAAATTTTATTTTAAGAAAGTAACTGAACTGGAAGTAGCTCACTTAATTTCTTTACTTACAGAAAAACAGTGATTGTTGTGTTGGGATGAATGGTTGCTTTTTAAAAAAAAAATGTATTTCTCCTTTTATAGTGTCCCTTCTGTGTGTAATTATTTTAATTATCTTTAATTTCTAAAGAAGTTTCCTTTGAGTTGAAAGTACTGTAAGATTGGGCTGTACCTGTGGCTAAAAAATGTATGCTGCTGTCCCAAAGATTTTTGTCCTATTTCAATTTTAAACCCTATCAGTAAAATACTGGGAAAGCTGGTCGCTGGTTAGACTAATTATTATTTAGAAAAATATTGAGCATTATATACACAGCAGAACAGTTTTCGCAAAGGGCCATGGCACTGGTACTACCTTGTTCAGGTTCACAGATGGTGTCCTTAATACCATGGACTTTGGTCTTGTTGATCATAACAAACTTTGTGACAAGCTACTGTGTCTATGTTATTCTTCCAAAGTAGTTTCCTGGTTACTAGACTACTTAACTAATAGGTCTCTGTTTATGGGAGTTGGTTCAGTTTCTTCTGATTACTGTGATTTAAGTAAAGGGGTTGGGCAAGGTTCAATTCTTGGCCCTTTAATGTTCACTTTGCTTTATTAATTCATTGTCTTCCTATTTTAAATATATTGAATCTTCATTGTATGCCGATGATTAGATTATTTACTTTCTGGTGAATATGTGGTTACTGTCAACAAATACTTAGAAAGTGATTTTCTTTCTGCTTGCAATTGATTTCTGAATAATTCATTGATCCTCAACTCAAAAAAACAAAGTCTATGCTGTTTGGCTGTCATGGGATGATCGGTGTTCCTCCACACTTATATTTAAGGGATAGCTTTGGCAATTTAATTCAACATGTATCTCAATGTCAGTATTTAGGTGTGTTATTGGAACCAGGGATGTCCTTCTCTGAATATGTGAAAATAGTTTGTAGGACAATAAATAAAAGAAATTGAATACTATATAAATAGATTTTTTTTTCTTTGGAAACACAGACAATTTTTTCTAATGTGTCTCTTTTATCACATTTTGATTATGTTGCATATCTTTTCTTTCAGTGGGAGGGTCAAGGAATTTTAAAGTCATAGGGCCACCTGCTTCCATCTTCCAATTACTTTTACCCAAGGCTTCAAGGGAACTGAGGCTGGCACAAGGGATCAGAGAAGGGGAAAAGGATTTCTTCAGGTATTTAAGGGAGAAGAGAAGCTGTGTGTATCAGATTGTAAGGATCAAGAAAGATGGAGGGTGGGCAGAAAAGGGGTGGAGCAGGCAGAAGCACTCTATGAGTACTTCTGTTTGGTGTTTACCAGCAAGATGGATGGGCCTATGACCAAGGGAAATGATGGGGTGGGGACAGGGGGAGAGGGGGTTATGGATGGGATGATCCCAGTGGGCAGGGTGAAGAAGGGTCTTAGGTCCACGTGGGTGGATAAGGCACTTTGGCAGGATGAAGTCTATCCAAGAGTCCTGAAGGAGTTGGCAGGGATCCTGGTGGGACCACTGGTGGACTTGTTCAACACCTCCCTCAGAACTGGGACTGGAGGATGACACCTATGGTGCTGCTTCATTAGAGCAGGCTCATGGATGAACCAGGAAACTACAGACCAGTGATCCTTACTGCCATTGCGGGGAATCTAATGGAAACTATCCTCAAAGAGAGGCTGGTGAGATTTCTGCAGGAGAATGGTCTCCAAGATGGCAAGTAACATGGGTTTGTTTCAGGCAGATCCTGTCAGACAAACCTGGTTGATATTTTTGTTTGGGTGATGCAGGCACTGGATAGGGGCCATGGGGTGGATTTTCTTTACCTGGATTTCAGCAAGGCCTTTGACTTGATGCTTCATGGAAGGCTGACCAGCAAGTTGAGTAGCCTAGGAGCAGGGGAAAACAGTTTGAGTGGATTAAGAGCTGGTTACAGGACAGATAGCAGAGGGTAGTCATTATAAAAGAGCTCTTGGAGCCCAGACCTGTAGCAAGTGAGTTTCCACAAGGCTCCATGCTAGTATCGGTACTATTTAACATCTTCATTGCTTACATGTCAGAAGGGATAAAGAATAAGATCAGCCTCCTTCCAGATGACACAAAGATCTGTATGGAGATGGATGGTGGGAAAAGGGGTTAAAGTACTCCAAGAGGATTTGACAAGACTTGAACACTGCTCACTGGCAGCTGCAGTTCAATGCTAAGAAGTGCAAAGTCATGCACTTGGGTGCCAGAAACCCTGTAAATGGCAACTGGTTGGGGAGAGTGCAGTTCTCCATTTCAGCAGAGGAAAATGATCCAGGGTACTAGTAACAGGGGACTTGAACCACTCAGCGTAGTGCAGGAGGGCGGCTGCAAAGACAAATAGAATGCTGGGGTGCATTACCAGGGGAATCACATCTAGGAGAGTGGAATTCATTCTGCCCCAGTACAGGTCCCTGTTGAGACCGCATTTGGAGTACTGCGTGCAGTTCTGGTGCCCCATTTGAACAAAAAACATCAAGCTACTGGAGGGGGTTCTGCATAGGGTGACAAAGATGATCCTTGGACTGGGGGACAAACCATAAGAGAAGAGATAAAAGGAGTGCAACATTTATTCCTTGGAGGACAGAAGGGAGACAGGGGATATGATTAAAGATCTTCAAATATTAAAAAGACAAGAACAGAGTTAATACCGAGGGCATGTTTAGATTAAAAGGAGGGAAGGACACCAGGGGACATAGTCTGAAGTGGGAGGGAGGAAGATTCAGGATGGAATGAGGAGGCACTATTTCATGGAAAGGGTGGTGGCATGGTGGAATGCGCTGACCGAAGAAATGGAATCATTAAGGTCAGTGGACATCTTTCAGAGGGGGTGGAAAAAGGTCCAAGGAAGGATCAAAACTGAGGGGAGACCAGAGAGGGGGTGACAGAGGTAGGAGGGAATAAATCAGAAGGATCAGAAAAGAGGGGGCAGCTGCAGTTTAATAGGCTGGGTGCTGCACATTTGAACAGACTCAATAGACCATAAGGCCTATATTTGCTGGCAATTTTGTATGTTTGTATGTTCATGGTAACCTCAAGTCCCCTACCTTAATGTTACTGCCCACAACTCCTTAACCGTCAACCAACAGTTCTGATACCCTAATGGCCTGAAAAAGGCACAAGTAAATAGCACCTTAAATAACCACACCTCTTATACTGGAGAGCACACACAACCCAGTCCAGCTAGTATGTCACTTAATAACTGACTATCAACCGGTTTCCTACTGTCTAGCTGTTTACCTCTCATCCTGGGCCACCCATCAAATATTCTACGAATTATAAACATGCTCGCCATATCTGTCACATGCAAATAAACTTATTGCTGACAAGTGGTTCCTTATATATGCTGGCAATCTTCCCTGCTCTATCAATTTGTGGATAAACCTCTGTATCCCAGTCACATTCCATAACATCCCTGACCAATTAGCCCTGAGATCCTCAAATTCCCGAACTGTCCTTATATGTGTTCGTGTCATACTTATGCCATGTGCCTGGGGCCAGATAGTGCCAAACCAACTTGGCTGTTCTTGGGTTGCCGCTTGCCATACATAGTCCAGAATCTGTGCTGGGACCTGCTTTGCTTCTGGGGCCAATGGGCCAAAGCTTTTGAACTGCAAGCTAGACATTGCATCTGGAAGAACATTATCTTTACTGGATACATGTTTTGCCCTAAATGTTAGGTTGAGTTGCAGACACGGTAAAACAAAAATTTGCAGAAACCTCATTACATTTACAGAATTAGATAACTGAGCATTCAAAATATCAACCACTGCCCAATTGTCAGAAAGGAACAACACTTTCTGGCTTGCCAGTTTCTCCCCCAGACAAAAATTGCCACAACAATAGGGAACAGTTCCAACAGAGTGATATTCTTGCAAGGTCTTCCTTCACCCAGCAGTCATCCCACTCCCTGCAAACCAAGCCCTGTGAAAGTATGCCCCATATTCAACACTCCCCAAGATATTCATGACCAATTGACAACCCTGTTCACTATCCACCCTGGACTGCCATGAAGACACCCCATTGAACCGCTTGGGGAAAACCTCCCAAACCTCAAGATCTGCCCTCATAACAGTGGTCAGTCTTATGTTATAAGGGTGTAGCAGTACCTCCTTCATTGCCCACACCAACATTCTCACAAAGGGCCACCCAGGAGATAATGCTTTACATGCAAAGTTAGTGTGACCAATCAGAGACAGCAGTATCTTAAAAGTGACCTTGCTAGCTGTCTGGACTCTCCTGATTAGCTCATATAGTCCCTGCAGTTTATCTGTTAGCAGCCTGGAAGCCATCTCCACCTAGTTAATTTCCATTCCCAGTTACAGTATGTTAACCTCGTTGCATGACCTTCCTGTTTTCATCCACCAGGGGAACCCAAAACCACACCATCTGTTCTAAAAATGCTTGCAACATCTACCTATACTGTTTGGTCTCAGGCTTACAAGTAAAAAGGAAATCTTCAAGATAATGAGTTATATGGTGATTTCTTGAGTAATTCCTTGTCATCCACTCCAAGAAGCAGCTAAACATCTTAAAAGCTAAACACAAGACCAAACAACCAATCGGAATTGCAATGTCATAACTGCGGTTACCCTCAAAACAGAAACCCAACATATCAAAATCCACCACCCTAACCAGCAATAGGTGAAAGCGGATTTGATATCACTCTTGGCCAACTGGCAATGACTACCCACCCCTTGACTGAGCTGAACTGCAACATCAGAGGACAAGTAGGTGAATGCACTGTCCTCATGGCTGATGTAATTATTTACAGATGAGACTTTGGGGCATGACAAATGGTGTGTCAGCCTAAAATCTTCTAGCATGTTCTCACGAATGACACCCAGCGGTGATACGCCAAATGGGTCTGACTATGGCTTACTAAAAAGACTGGCCACTCTGCCCATCTCAGTTTCTTTCTGCAATTATATAGCCACCTAATGTCATAGGACCTGAACTGATTACCAATTACAAGCAGTGGATGATAACTGGGGATCCATGTATGGGATGGGAAAGACATTTGCAAAATCCTGTGTCAGGTTCTCTGTGTCTCTTGTTCCAAGGTAACAGTCGAGCCATGGTTGCATGTGATACATTTTACAGGGGACCTTCTCAGACTTTTGGGCAGTGCTGTCCCCCGTGATTGCTCTCACTGGTCTTTTGACCTTCACCTTTACAGTGGAAGAAGCTGCTGCAGCAAGCCTAGGCCTTGTGTTTTCGGCCACACTTGCTGCATTTGTGATTGAATTTGCAAAGATCATGAAACCATGAAAACACTTTCCTATATTAAATTGGTAGCAAGTGATTTTCTGGCCTATCCACCCCACTTTGGGTACCATGTGCCCACTGGCCATCTAATTTACATTAGCCAATTTTGTCCTAGTCATGTGCTGTCACCATAGCTCATGGTCTGTCTTGTCTCACCTCAGCTCTGGCACTCTGATCATCTTCATCCTCAACAGCAGGCATCAGCCACATATGCTAAGTGTGGCCTTTTTTTTTTATATTGTCCCTATATTTTATTACCTGAGTAAATTTTTGTGGGAATCATCCATTGTAAACAATGAGAAATATATCCAAAGTGGCTGACCAGTTCTTAAATGTGGGTGGCAACTCTGCTGTGCTACTTTTCTTTTTTCACATTATCCTTATCATCCAAATTGGGAAGCTTGCAAGCAAGAGTGCGAACATGTCCACATACTCCCCTTTCCAAATCATTTCCTTCGTGACAGTCAAGAGATGGGTGTCCATGGGATCATCAACCCCCATTTATGTCCAGTGCTCACTTGCTGCCACCTCCCATGGCAACTGTGGTGATCTGAGATTGATTGATCCCCCTGCTGGAGCTTCCCCTCTTTCTGTGCCCTGCTCAGGGAACTGTCCCACACCAGCACCCTACTGTTCACTGCTGGTGCCCTCAATCCCCACACCTATCTTATTTCCTGCTCTGTCCTGCTCATATTCATCTCTTTCCCACCAGTTGTTGGATGGTTGCTGCTCCATTGGGCCCACCTTCTGCCTGCTAACCCCCATCACTCAGACCTGGCATGATGCCTGCAGTCTGTACAAGTGGCCTGCTCTGACTCAGCGTTGCTTCATTGGGCCCACCCTCTGTCACCTCACATTCATTATCAAGGCCTGGCATAACACCCACAGTCTGTGCCAGTGGCCCACTCTGGCTCATCTCCACCTTATTTGTGACATTTTCACAGACAAAAAACTGCTGCACCCCCCAGAGTGCCCACGGTCATGCTGTTAAGAGGGTTTGCTGTTCAGTTACTACCCCTGCTTCCAGTAGGATTTGGATTGCCTACAGACACTGGCGTAGTTGCCTGAAAAAATGATCAGGGATTGGCACATTGGGTCCTGCCGGTTCTGTCTTCATGGGGGGTCAGGGCTGTTTCCACTGGAATCTGGCACACTGGCCCTACTGTTTGCACCACTAAGGAGGACCCTGATTCCCTAGTGGGTCCACAACCCCATGTCCCTTTTCCAAGTCTCCTGAGAGCCATCTTGAGGGCCTTTGCATAAGGATGGCTAATGGACAAGGCAGCCCGGGTCATCAACCTGATCCATTGTGGCTGCCCCAAACTTCCCTTGGCCCCCTTACCTCCAGACTATTCTTACTTTTGCTGAGCTCTAGGGCCATCTTCCAAATCATACTCATCATCGATGCAATCCAGGATGGGGGTTGCAACACCCATTTCTTCCAAGGGTACCCCGCGACACTCCAAGATGTCCATGCTGGCATCACAGTGCTCCAACCATACTTCCTCCATTCTGCCTGCTGCAGCCTCTTCTCTTGTCACTCTGCCAGCATCTCTTGAACTCCTCTTCTGTTTTGTTCCATCAGAAATGCCAGCAACTCAACTAGCCTCCTTGACAGTTTCCTGAATGGTGGCAATGAGTATGTTTAGGCAAGACTCCACAGTTTCTCTCCCAGTGCTATGTGCATCAAGGACTGTAACCAGTTGGAAACCCACAGCATCATCAAGAACTGAGCCATCTCTCTGAATTTGACACTTAACTCTCTCCCTGGTACTGTGCTTGTGGATGCTACCACCTACCCACACACCTGACTAGTCACCTTGTCCTACATGTTAGAGCACAATGTGTTTTTTTTTAATATTATGCACTGCTGTTAATACTACTCCACTCCCTCGTACCTGCCTTTGAGAAACAAGAAAGAAAAACATTAACATTTACATATCAATGATGCACCCTTGGACTCCATAGTCATCCCAGCACAAGGAATGCCCCTTGCCACTGCCCCAAGAGCATATCCCGCACTATCTATCCACCAATGCAACAACAACAAAAAACAAATTCACCATGTGTCCTACTCACTCAGCCTACCAGCCAGCCTGTACCTGTATCTGTAACAGTCAGCCTTTTCCTCTGACCAGCCCACCCTGTTCACCTTTCTGCATCCTCTTAGTGAAAGTTTAAGTGCCCACATGGCCAACTTCAGAATGACTCTGACCCCCATGGATAGTTCCTAAGGCTGCCAAGCCCATAAAAAAACACTGCTGCAAAATCAAGCGAATACACAAATTCATTGCACGCCTATTCAATGATCTGACTCCTGAATAACCAATAGCCAGCACCCCGACTCCCCCTTAATCAATTTTCCTTCACTGTCTATATATATATATATATATATATTAGAGGTAAAAGAAACTCTGTTTAATGCATCAGTTAGGGTTGTTCCACAGTGACAAAAGCTAGGAAATTCAGTGTTAGGTTTAAATGCCCCCCTTGGACCCCCCAGCCCACACCCCCAACCAGCATCAGGGTGCACATTAGGGTTGTCGGCCCTAACTCTTACCCCATCACATGTGTAAAGAAGCTGAGGAATAGGAGAATGGGGTGAGAGTTAGAACTGATGACCCTAACACGCACCCTGATGATGGTTGGGGGGTTGGCTGGAGGGGTCCAAGGGGGGCTTTCAACCCTAACACCAAATTTCCTCACTTTTCTTGCTGTGGGACAACCCTAACTGATGCATTAAACTGAGTTGTTGGCCTCTAATTTCCCTTCTTTTCGAGAATGCTGATGAGAAATAGTGAACGAAATGTGGCAGTGGGAGTGCGGGTCCCACCACATGATGTCTTGTGACATAGTAACAGGAACAGCAATGCAAACAGAAGCACCAACAGTGGTGCACATGGTAATGCAAACGTAAATGGCAAAGAAAACGTTCATTGAAATGCAAGCGTAAAGTGATGCCGAAGCGAACAGTGATGCAAACAGACATTGAGGCATGTACAAAAATGCAACTGGTAATGCGAACAGTGATGGCAGTGGTATTTAAAATGGAAATGTTAAATGTCACAGCAAAAAGAACGCGAAAGGGAAGATAAACAGAAATGCGAATGCAAGTGCACACGTAAAGGCAAACCGTAACACGCACAGGCACAGTCCTACAATTGTAAATGTAAAAGGTAAAGTTAACATGAAGAATAATAACAAAGGAAACAGAAACAGGAACAGAAGTGCATACGGAAACTCAAACCGAAATGCACATGAGCACAGTACCACAAATGTAAATGCAAATGGTAATGGTAACAGCAACAATAACAGCAAAAGAAACAGAAATGCAAAAGGAAATGCAAGCACATATGAAAATGCGAACCATAATCAGCACGGGCACAGTAACGCAATTGCAAACACAAATGGTAACGGCAACAGCAAGGAAGAAGCGAAATGAAAGAGAAACAGAAATGCAAATGAAAGGGCTGCAGGAAACACAAATGGCAATGCGCACAGTGATGCAAACAAAAACGCAAACAGAAACAGTGGAATGCAAATGGTAACAGTAACGAAAATGCAAGCACAAATGGCAACGTAAAGGGTAATGCACACAGTGGCGTAGGCTGGAAAGGTAAAGCAAACGGAGACATAAACACAAGTGGAAACAGTAACTGTAACAGTAATGGAAGCGCATAACCTGTTTTTGCTGAACAGGTGCATAGAGAAACACAGTGTGTACAAAGAATGTATGCATTGTAATGGGCATCAAAGCTTAAAAACAAGCATTGGGAGTACTTACAGTAATTGCTAATATCTCAGCAACTGCATGACGTGGAAAAAAAACTAAAATTTCACAGAAATCATGATTTTCCTGGCTAGGATTTTGTTTTTGCATAGCCCAAAGGGCTATGCACCTCTTAACAAAAATCTGTATCTCACATCGTTTTCAAGATATGAGCCCCGAAAGGCGCGTATGCCACCTTGTTAGTCTATGGGAAAAAATTCCATTTTCAGAGTATCGTAACTTTACAGCCATGCAATATTTTTTCACCAAGCCACCAAAAGGCACATCTGTGAGATGTTGGCTGTGTTCCCTCCAAATTTCAGCTCAAAATACCAACCATTCTTTTGCAGCAGGGTGGCAAAGAACTGCTGTCATTTTGGCCATAGTCTGAAAAAGTAGTGCCATGATTTGTGACAGCTTTCGCAAACATTTGTGAAAGTGTCATGAGTGTCATACGACTTTGCGACACCACTTTTTCAAGAAATTTTAAAAACATATTTCTAGGGTATTTAACCTTAAAAATAAAGACATGCCTAGCATCCTCAGGGTCTGACTAGGTAAACACAAAACAAATTGTGTCCCTAGATGGTCCTAGTTTTAAATGCCAAGCATTTTTCTGATCACCAACTGAAAACAAAATGGCAGATTTGCGACACTACTAGGGCCATTTGCGACACTAAAAAGTGCATTTACGACACTGTCAAACTTTTTGTTAACTTTTCCCATTGACTTATAACGGGAACTTGTTTTTTGAATAACTTTTGAACCATTTAATATTTTTTCACAACATCTTCGAAAGGCACATTGGGGACCCTGGCTGCATGTTCCTTGAAGTTTTTGGACCAGTCGCACAAACCGTGTGACCTGTAGGTGCGAGCAAAGAATTCACTAGAAATCGTAAATGCATGCGCAGATCACACTTAATAACTCTGCAGCTGTATCCTCAACCATTACAAAGTTGGCAGATCCTATGGAGTGTAATTCTTGATCATGCATTCCAAATTTAAGGCAAATCCATTAAATGGTGGCAAAGTTATTAAGGTGCAAAGTTTGACCCTTTAACCTTAAAAGTGCAACTCAACCCTAACTATGGTAGCATAATATATATATATAGGATACATGATGGGCAGGAGTGGAATATGGAAAATATTCTCATCCCTGCAGAGTGAGCTCTGGATATTTCACGAGCACCGAAGGCACGAGTGAAATATTCAGTGCTCACGATGCAGAAGTGAGAATATTTTCCATGATATGCTCATCATGCTGTGTTTTGGTAATTGGTTGCCTGAGGGAGGTTCTGTTCTGTGACAAGCTGGATGTTTGCAATATACTGATTATTTGTTGTTTGTTTTATAGGTCAATATGTGGCAATGCAGGATTCAGTAATGTACTAAACTCTGGTTTTGAAATGCAGCACATGAGATTTGGAGATTGTTACATTGAGAAGGAATGCTGCAGCTGACTGTCATTATCTATCTTAATTGTGTTAATTTCAGAGTAGGGCCTGTTTTAGAACTCACCAAATTACAGGGGTGTTTCTTAGTGTTTTCAGATGCAGGTGAGCAATGTCAACAGAGTAGGTATAAATGGTATTTATTTTAACTCTGCTGATGTCGTCAGTATTTATTTCACTACAGTGAAAATAACATCAATTATCTCACTGGAATTGGTCTCACCCCCATGGTATAAATATAATATATATATATATATATATATATATATATATATATATACACACACACACACATATATTTATTTATTTATATATTTATTATTTTGGGATGCAGGGTTGGAAGGATGATCACCAATGCCCCCCCCAGACATCAATCCAGAAACAAAAGAGTGGAACTTTGTGTCCTGGTCATGGGGGGAAGTGATCACATGGTCTGCCAAAGAACTAGGACAGCCCTAGTCCCCATATCTTCCTGCTCATATCTGCCCATTCTTATTACTATTTTATTTCTGGGTGGATTCTGGCCCTATCTTCTGTCGCATCCTGTTCCCCTGACCAGCAGTCCACATTTAAAGTAACCCCTCAACCCTATCCCCTTTTTGCTTCAGGCTGTAGAGACTGGCAGCTGCAATAGTCTAGCAGCTTCATGCCTATTCAATGACCTGCCTTCTGAATAACCAAAGGCCAACTCCCCCTGACTCCACCCAACCTCCGCCCCCACTGATCTGCAAGATGCCAGTGTATCCCCTTTAATTAAATTTCCTTTACTGTTTATCTATATATGTAAGTATACATATTTATTTATTACTTTTGGGATGCAAGGGGTTGGAAGGATGATCACCTATGTCCCCCCAGATTTCCATACAGAAACAAAAGAGTGGAACTTAATGTCCTGGCCATGGAGAGGCAGTGACCAAGTGTTCTGCTGATGAACTAGGACAGCCCTAGGCCCCATCTCTTCCTGCATGTTTGCTTCTGCCCATTCTTACTACTATTTTATTTCTGGGGGGATTCTGGTCCTGCCACACCTAGCATCCCTATCCCCTGGCCCGCAGCCCACAGTTAAATTAATGCCTCATCCCTATCCCCTTTGTACTCCAGGCTGTAGGGACAGGCAGCTGCAGTGGTGTAGCAGCCAATTTTCAAAAGGGCCTTATTTGAGGTTTTTGTTGTAACCCCCCCTCGTTAGAAAAGATTTGTCACGTTCATGAGTTAGGTATGACCTTGAGCGTTCAGGAAAAGTATGCTGTGGTGTTAGGTCAATGGCAGGTACTGAGATACAATCCTATCTTTGTTGAGCCCCTGCCCCATGAAAGTGACATCCAGCACTGCCAATAAGAGAGGCTTATCTGGCACTCAGGGATTAATATCTCAAAACTGTTTAAAGATATATGTTGTTTGGTGGTAGAAACTCAATAATGTATTTTCCTTTTCAGTTCATTGCATGTTTAAAATGAAAATGTTCTGTTTAATTACAGGAAATGGCAAGTAAACAATGAATTGTAATTTTAATTGTACCATCTCCAACAAAAAAAAGTTTCATAGATCACACCGAGGCTATGCAACTATTTGTATTATTTACCAAGACAGAGCTGCTTCATAAAGTATTGGTGTAGTCAAAGCCAGAGGTCAAGAAACTCTGTTCAGATCTATGAGAGAAGCAAATGATAAATCGAGTAGACGTGCTAAAACATCAGGGGTGCTAGATGAGACAGGACTCACTGTTGCCATTCATTATCATCGCTGGTGCCATCAGAATTACACCAGCAAAGAGAACCTTTCACAAATGCAATCAACAAGCAGGCCATCTAGTCTCAGAAAAGCCTAAAGCAGAAAGCAACTAGGAACGGGCTATGAGAACACAACTTATATCCACACAAATTGCAGCTAACAAATGCATCATCTGCAATTGTGTGAAGAAACATGGTGATTCACATCTTTTCTAAGTGAGAACATTTCAGATGCAAAGGGAACATTCAATCAGCAGCCATGTCTCTTAGTAATACAGATGTATTGAGTAAGGTACAAAGCCAAGATCTCATAGCCTTGGAGGATAAGTACCACAAAAATTGTCTAGCTCAGCTACTGGTAAGGGCTGGACAAGCCAGTGAAACTAGCACTGACCAGACAGAGGAGAGCATTGATGTCTTCACAAGAGCATTTGATATGCTTGTAAACCACATTCAGGATGACTTAACACGAGGCAGGGCATTTGATAGGACATTCCTGTTGACAAAATACAGAGGATATTTGGACTTATGTGGATATGCTGAATCAGGGACACATGCTGAAAAGTTGAAGAAACATCTTGTTAGACTCTGAAGGTTCAATTACATTCCATCAGCCTCATTCAGGAAACAACCACAGCTGGTGTATAGTAGCATAATAAATTTGAAAGAAACAATCAACAAGATTGTTGAGTTTCAAAGAAAGGTCCAGGAAGAAGGCATCAGCTTCCTACACATCAACAGAATCCTGGCTCTCACCCTCAACCCCTGATAGATCCATTAATATAACAGGTTACAACATTTACCACTGTGACAAACTGACTAGAGGAGGTGGGGTAGTAATTTATGTCAAATGTAAATACTCTGTCTCAGTCATAGATTGCACTTCAAAGAGCAAGGAATTTGAATGCTTGGCACTCAAACTAGCGATCTCCACCAACTAAACCCTCCTTATTGCAGCTTGCTATCGACCTCCTTCTGGTAGCATGCCCATCCTGCAGCACCTCCAAAAGCTAATTGATTCATCTAACTCTGAATGTATATTAATTGGGGACCTCAGTCTTAACTGGAATGACAAAAGCTCCAAGAATTTAAAGAATCTATGTAATGCTAATGGTCTGTCCCAAATAACGCCTGCACATACTAGACCCAACAAAAAGCACCCAGACCGTATTTTGCTCTTGGACCTTATCTTAGTAAGCAAGCTTTGTAAATTCTCACAGAGCAGAGTGTTCTTCAATGACATAAGTGATCATTGTGCAATAGTCTGAATTAGTCACTGTCCCCAAATAAAAGTGGCCCCCAAATTCTTACTGAAACGATATCTGAAGAACTTCTGTTGGAACGCCTTCTCGAAAGAGCTAAGCAACATCAGGTGGCAGGACTTCTACCTAGCCCCAACAATTAGTGAGGCTTTTAATATCTTCCACAGCCTATTAACAGGATTATATGACAAACACGCCCCCTTTGGACTGATTAGGTCAAAAAACAGTTATCCTTGATGGTTTTCACCTAGCCTGAAAAAAGCACACAGAGAAAGGAACTCCGGTTGGAAAAGAACAAGGCAATCTCAACAGGAGGATGATTGGCTTGCTTTCTGTATCTTCAGAAATGCCTGCACTAAATTAATTAGGTCTGAAAAAGCCTGGTACTTCCAGGCAAAACTTGAAGACAACAAAAAACAACACTGCCAAATTCTGACGTATTCTTATGGAAATTGAAGGTCAACATTCAGCTGCCTATCTCCCAACCAGAATTGTGACCAATGGAGTTACATATACAGATAGAGCTGCTATTTTAGAGCAGTTCAATGACCATTTCTCCACGGCACGACTTTCCTTTAATACCTCGCCCGTCAGTAAACTTAGCCATGCGAGTGAGAGCTCAATTAACTTAAATGCTATCACTTATTCTTACCAACCAAACCCTCCCTTATTCAACTTTTCCACAATTCCATTTAAGCAAGTAGAGGACCTTGTTTTGGCATTGGGCACAAAAAAAGTGCCGGCGCGGATAACATCGCACCATTCTTCTTAAAGCTTGGCTACTTCTACCTGGGCCACATCACACACTTATTTAACATCTCCTTGAGTCAGGGTGATTTACCTGCGCCGTGGAAGACTGCCCACATTCTACCTCTTTTTAAGTCAGGGGACCATTATGACCTGAATAATTACCAGCCTATTTCTATACTCTCCACTCTTTCAAAAGTCCTGGAAAAGATTGTCAATACCCAAATCAGAGATCACCTGCACCAGCACAATCTCCTAAACCCTGTCCAATCTGGGTTTTGGGCAAAACACAGCACCACTTCCACTCTTACAAAAGTAACTACCGACTGGCAAATTGCCCTACACTCTAAAAAACACGTAGTTGCTCTATTTCTTGATCTCAGCAAGGCCTTCAACACCATAGATCATAGCATCATGCTTACACCACTGAGAAATATCAGCCTAGACAACTCTGCCATGAACTGGTTCACTAGTTACCTTTCTTATAGACTGCAACAAGTTAAATCAGCAGGCGACCTGTCTCCACAGAAATCCCTATTGCGAGGGGTTCCCCAAGGCTCCATACTGGGACCTATTCTATTTGCTATTTACATCAACAACCTGGACTCCCACCTGCAAGTAGCTAACGTGCATCTATTTGCTGATGACACTGTACTCTATGCCTCAAATTCCTCACTTCTCACGGCCTACGAAGACCTAAAACGAGAGTTTACCTCCTTACAACATAGTCTCATCAAGCATAAACTCCTTTTCAATGCCAAAAAGACTAAATCTATGATTCTGTCTCCAAAAGCAGCCTCTGGTCCCACACACATCATACTATTATTAATGCCTATGGGTAAAGCCCTGAATTGAGTAGATACCTTTAAATACCTAGGGTTCTGGCTGGACAACAATCTTAACTTTCTATGCCACCTAAATGAAGTCTTGAAAAAGCTAAGACAGTGACTCGGCCTATTCTTTCATATCAAACATCTGCTTAACACAGAATCTAGAAAGAGACTAGTACAAACCACTTTCCTACCCATACTCGATTATGCAGATTTCCTCTACAATCATTGCCATCTCACAGCGCTAAATAAACTTGACATCCTTTATCACTGAGCCCTAAGATTCATCTTTAAGCTGCCTATTCGCACCCATCATTGTCTTCTGTACCAAATGGCAGGTTGGTCCTCACTTTCAACAAGGAGAAAAAGAAATGCGCTCATTTGGTTCTATAGAGCTCTCACAGACAAGCTCCCTGCATATATTTCTAGCCTGTTCAAATGTGCCTATGCCTCCTGTGGTCTCAGATATTATGCAACACTTTGCTTCCAAGTGCCCGGAACGAAATCCAACCTTGGACTGTCCGCAATTATCTCCGCACTCCCTTCACTTTGGAACACTATGCAAAGCACATGTAAGCTTACTCCACTGCTGAGCCTCCTCTCCTTCAAAGCCCTGCTAGTCAAGTATTTGCAGGAACTTTGTAGCTGCTATAGGTAATCTGTCCTTTCAGTTACTGATGTCTCTGCTCTAATAACTGTTAGTATGTCATCTTCCTTCTTCCCAAGGGATTTGCAGTGCACACACTCCCTCTCCCACTCCTTGGATCTCCCTCCCTTCCTCTCTCTGCCCTCTCATATCCACTTGCAGGCCCTAGTCTGTTTTCAGTTTTCTACCTTATCTTTCCCTTTACACTATTTGATTTTTTTTTTGTAAATGTTTAATTGGGAGTTCCTTTGATGGATTCAAGTATTTTGCATCTGACCATGTACCACAATCTGCTGATGTAACGATTTTTGTGCTACTTTGTCCATGTATTGTACTGTTCCTTGTCCAGGACCACTTTGAAAATGAGCTTGCTGAATGGTGTTGATGCCTGGTTAAATAAAGTTTGATTTGATTTGATTTGATTTGAAGAAGCAGCTGAGGCAGACCTGGAGCTTCCTGGTGATGAGTAGGAGAATCTCAGTATTTTTCATGCAGTAACAACACTTTGTGCATCTTCCAGAAAAGCATCGGGGATTTCCACCAACCCATGCATTGACTGTAGAGAGATTTGTTTTGAAAGAGCAGAGTCCCTAGTACCTGCTGATCTGTACCAGTTTCTGAGTCTGCTCATGATGGGCAAACCAGCAGAACATATCCAAAATACTCCTGATGTACACAGAAGAGTCTTAGCAGTAGCTCAAGATATAATCTACAGTGTTTCAAAGTCTTACTGTAAAATACCAAAGCATAATAGACTAGCCATATCAGTCCACCATTTGGCTAGGAGTTACCAATTGTTGGATATGTTATACAGTCAAGGGCATTCCCTGAGTTATAATGATGTTTGCAGAGTCGAGACATCCACAGCAAATGCCATCATGTCATCAATCACACAGCAAGGTGGAACATTCTTCCAACAAACATCATGCCTGGTATATTTTCACATCCTTTACAGAAATATAGGTGTGCTGTGTACATGCAGAATGCATTTCAGATGCTTAATTGTGCAATGTTTGCATGTGGTTAGCATACACAAAGTGAATCTATGCGAACTAGACTTAAAAATCAAATCAGGTTCTCATGCTGCAAGCTTAACATGTGTGCAACAGGTAAGCTGGTGTGAACATCTTCTAAAAATAACATCAAGTTTAAGTGCTGCATGCTTGACATGACTGCAGCAGTTAAGTTGACATGAATACCATTTAAACACCACATCAGGTTCACATGCTGTACACTTGCCATATGTGCAGCAGCTAATCTAGTGCAAATCTTATCTAAAACAAGCATTTGTCATTGCTGAATGTTGTCTCACTGGCATTGGCATTGGTAGTGCAGGAGCTAGAGATGCATAATAGGAATGGCAGTGAAGTATGGAACTGATGCTAACCCCACTCCCACCCTGCAGAGACTGACAGGCACTGGGGTGTGCCTTTGGGGCGTCAGCTGTAACGCTCATGCCATTTTACCTCATCCTACCTTGTAGATACTGACAAGTGTTGTGGTATGCTTTGGGGTCTTTGGGCCTTATACTGACCCCGTTCCACAAGGAAATAAGCTGAGACAGGTGCAGTATAGGAGAATGGGGTGAACATTAGGGCCAAACACTCCTAGACACACCTCAATGACTGTCACTGGCTGCAGGGTGGGGGTGGAATGGCGTGAGCATTACAGCCAATGATCCTATGTCACACCCCTGATGCCTGGCAGTCTCAGCAGGGAGGGGTGTTACAGTTGGAAACCCTAACGTAGTAGGTGTTTCTTGGTATTTTCATTCCAAATTTTCAACATTGGCTTTTTGTGACCCCACCTCATGAAAAGTGGCACAATCAGTTTGTTAGCTGAAAGGTGGTTTTGCACAGTGGCTATGCCATTTGTTGACACAGGGATGAAAACACATTTTGGGCAGGATGTGGAAAATGACAATGGTATTGTTCATGAGGAGGTGTAAAAAAATGGCAACGTTGAAAATCTAGAGTGAAAATGTGAAACATTGGTGAAGTCATGAGCATGCATAGAAACTGTGCAACACACATCCATAACCCAATTATTTTAGGGAGTTTTTTAGCCACATTTTCAACATAGGCATTTTGGGACCTCCCCTCATGAACAGTGGTGCTGTGATTTTGTTAATCTGTCATAAAAGTTGATTTACTACAGCGACCATGCCATTGTGTGCCACAGGTGCGGAAACACATTTTGGGAAGGCTGTGAAAAATGACAGCTGTACTGTTGATAAGGAGATGTGAACAAAATGCCAGTGTTGAATATGTGGCATGAAAATATTGCAAATTTGTGAAGCAACAGGGGTGCACGGAAAATGCACAATACACGCTTGTAACACAGTCATTTTATGGACTTTCGGCACCAAATTTTCAACATAGGCATTTTAGGACCTCTGCTCATGAACAGTGTCATGTCATTTTCTCAAACTGTCCTGAAAACTATTTCGCACAGCGACCGTGATATTCTGCGCCGCACATGCGGAAACACATTTTGGCCGGGATATGTAAAATGACAGCTGTACTGTTCATAAGAAGGTAAGGAAAAATTTCAATTTTGAAAATCTGGAGTGAAACTATTACAAATTCACGAAGTTACGAGCATGTGTTGAAACAGCGCAATGCACGCTCATATAACAACCATTGTTTGTTTTTTTTTCACCAAATTTGCAACATAGGCTTTTTGAGAGCCCCCCTCATGAACAGTGGCACTGTCAGTTCATTACTCAGTCCCAAAAGGTGATTCAGTGCAGCGACCGCAAAATCACCTTTCAGGACTGAATAACACCATGACAGTGACTGAGTCCATGAGGAGGGGTCCCAATAACCCCACGTTGAAAATTTTGTGCAAAAATTCCAAAAAATGCCCGAGATGTGCACCAAAGTTGAAAAAAACTATTTATGCCATTATACAGCTTATCGGCATTTTTTCAGTTCACGGTCGGCTTTGAAGAGTGCAGATGTGTTCCTGGTCCACCGAAGATCATTGCGCTGGACTCCGGAGGTAAGTATGGAGTGAGGGGGGTGTGGGGAGGCAGGGCATGCAGATGGTGTGCATGGGTTGTGGGAGGGGCAGGGAGACCGCAAGGGACCATTTTCTTCTTTTACAGGGTTAAAAAAAAAAAACATTGCTGGATGGTTTTTCTTTTTCAGGGGATTTGGCACACTGGGGTGGGCACCTAGCATGCCACCTAAGTTTTTTGGGGGGATGCTGTAGCTGATGGGGGATTGGGCACCCCTGTCGGCACACAACAAAAGTGGGGAGGCAAGAGCCGAGGGGGATTGGTCACCCCCCTCAGCACATAACAAATGGAGGGGGTGCATTATGTCGATGGGAAGTGGTCTCCCCCATCAGTACATACATTGGGTCAGGGTATGCTGACAGGGGGATTGGGCACCCCAAAGTCAACATTATGGCATGCAGTGTGCTGCCATGTTTAATGTAATTTTTCACCAGGGAAAGCACGTCAGGAGGTGCTGCTGCATATAACGAACTTTGCTCGCATTGCAGCAGTCCTTACCTTAGATCTGCTCACCATATTATGTATTCCTTGTGTGGTGCCAGCATGCAGGCTTATTGGGGAATGAGGGTTGCACCTACTGAATCATGCCCTGCATTCACCCAATAGCCACCGTTCCTACAAATCTACTACTAACACAATATGTTGGCTGGTGCACAAGTGCAAGCCAACATAAAAACACTTCAGTTTTTATTTCTTATACTACTGCTAGCCATTAGTCATTAAAATACATTTTTATTTGAATTCCCATAAAAATGAGGTAAACTCTTTAATTCTAATCATTTTACTAGTTGTTTAATGACTTTTGATTGTTGTCAATAAATTGCCATTAATTTGTAAAGTATTGCTTGCTTACTGCATTAAATACCTAGGATATAGCCAATCAACATCCCCCATTCTCAATGTATGAAGAGGGGCCTCTGTGTTGTGAAGCCTACCTTTTTGTTTTGGACCATGCACATCCCTTATGCATATTTAGTGTTACAAATGTGTTTCTCTATGACTGTTTTATCTCACTTACTTTCCCTTTGTCATTCTGTATTGAGCATATACACTATGGCCATGCAACACACTCTTTGTGCTGAGTAGGGTTTTGGAAGCATGCACCATACCACACATTGTGTAACTGAAATGAGTGACACAGACACTCAAAATGAGGGACAATGAGGGACACTAACCCACATGATGATCAGGACACATCATGAAACATGGAGATACAGTACCTCAGAACACAGTAGAAACCATTGCATTAGCACCCGAGAATGAATTTCTACCATTAAGCAGGGGTGCCATTTAAGTAGGGCAGAGGAGGCCCCCTTCCCATATGTGTGCCTAGGTTGTTCTTATGGTGTGGCAGTAATGGCTTTAAATTTGAATTTAATCATCTGCACATTAAGTGCCCACCTGGCTTGTGTATGCTCACGCTGCAGGTACTCTCCAGACTCGACTGTGTCTGTATTGTGCTGTCCACTCTCTCCACCTATTAGCAGTGGCACAATCACATGTGATGTGGATGAGCTCCAGCCAAGAAAGAGATAATGAGCCTTGCAAGTGCGACACTGTCTTTCCTTCCACAGAGTAGACAGACTGCATACTACAGCATGGGGGAGTCAGTGAGCACTGAACTCTCAATAGCAGTGTTATGGCAGCATATTTTTGCTGTTCTACTCTTAGTGAGTCTCCATCTCCCCTGGTGGCTGAAGGGGCAGGGGGTGAGATAGAAGCTAACTCAAGACTAGGCTACCTACTTACACTACTAGGCTCGCCTTACAAGAAAAACAGCACAGACCCCCACGGCAGCAAGCTAGGCTTAGCAGCAGTGGTGGCAGTGGTGTGGGTGACCTTCATAGGCCTTGATCAGTACAGTGCAGCAGCAGCCACAGCAGCTACAAAGCAAGAAGCAAGAAACCCAGTTTGGGCGGGTTTGGATGGCGTGATGACTTGGTTGCGGACCACATTGGGGACTTGTGATGGTTCTAGTATTCAGCTTCCAGCAAAGGAGAGAGGGGGAGTGAACTGAAAACTGGGCTGGTGGCACACTATGCCAGGCTGCAGGTTCTGGCCATATGGTTGGGTACTGTAAGTAAAAGCAAATATATTTTTTTTAAAGGACGATTGGGGAAGGAGGAAGGACTGAAATATTGATGTGTTTTTCACGTTTCTTCACCTTTGGGCAGCTACATGACATATAGGGGATGGGTATTGAATGGAATGTAGTCAGGTAGAAAAATCATGAAAAAGTTATTTTTGGGGGGGGGTGGGGCAGAATTTCAACTGGGAAAAAAAAAATGGTTAGTAACTGGGTGGGTTTAAGCCCAAATCTGATGCATTGCTCTGGGGTATATACTGATGAATCTTGTGCATTTGAATTTTTCCTGATTTGCATATAGAAACATAGAAACATAGAAGTTGACAGCAGATAAGGACCTCAAAGCCCATCCATTCTGCCCATTTCTTTTTCTACCTTATGAATGTGCCATCGACCTTTGCTCTGTCAATGGCCTATCTATCCATACTCATCCTTATTGCTCCCTTATGCCTATCCCATGCCTGTTTGAAGTCCTGCACTGTATTCATATCCACCACTTCCTGAGGTAAGCCGTTCAATGCATCCACCACCCTTTCTGTGAAAAAGAAATTCCTTACATTACCTTTTAATCGGCCTCCCTCTAATCTCGTGCTGTGTCCTCTTGTCCTACTATTTTTCTTATATTGAAACATGTTAGACTCTTTCACCTTTTTAATGCCCTTAAGGTGTTTGAATGTTTTGATCATATCACCTCTCTCCCTCCTTTGCACTAGGGTATATATGTTGAGCTCCGCTAATCTGTCCTCATATGTTTTCTGATGCAGTCCCTGTACCATTTTCTTTGCCTTTTTCTGGACTGCCTCAATTTGGTTAATGTGCTTGTGAAGGTGTGGCCTCCAGTACTGCATGCAGTACTCCAGATGGGGCCTAACCAGTGTCTTGTAAAGAGGGATTATTACCTCCCTCTTCTGACTTGTGATACCCCTACAAATATATCCCAACATCCGCCTAGCCTTACCTACTGATTTAGTGGTCTGCTTGGATGATTTCAGGTCATCGGTAATGATGATGCCCAAGTCTCTTTGTTCCCTTGTGACTGCCAGCAACTCCCCTTGTAGCCTATAGGTGGCTTTAGGGTTTCTCTTCCCTATGTGCATGATCTTGCACTTCTTTGCATTAAACCCCAGTTGCCACTCTTCTGACCATTTTGCTAGTATATCAGATCTCCTCTCATTCTGCCCACCACATCTGGATCATCTACTCTGTTGCAGATCTTGGTGTCATCTGCAAACAGACAAACCTTACCCTCCAGTCCATCTGCAATGTCACTGATGAAGATATTGAAGAGAACTGGCCCCAGGACTGATCCCTGAGGTACCCCACTTATGACTTGCATCTCTTCTGACTGTATACCGTTTACTACCACTCTCTGTTTTCTGCCCGCCAACCAGTTTTCCACCCAGTTGACCAACTTCTGACCCACCCCGAGCCTACCCAGCCTATTAATCAATCTTCTATATGGAACGGTATCGAAAGCTTTGCTAAAGTCAAGGTAGGCAACATCAACTACCCAGTCAAATCTGTGAAATTAGTTTGACAGGACCTTCCTTTTGTAAACCAATGCTGTCTTGGATCCTGTGCTCCTATGGATTCCAGGTGTTGCACTATCCTTTCCTTAAGGAGTGCCTCCATAATGTTGCCCACTACTGATGTAAGATTGACTGGTCTGTAGTTCCCTGCCTCCTTTCTACTACCACTCTTGTGGAATGGGATCACATGACCCACTCTCCAGTCTTCTGGGACCTTTCCTGTGTTCAGAGACTCACTAAACAGTTCTGATAATGGCACTGCTAATTCCACCCTTCACTCCTTTAGTACCCTGTGATGTATGCCATCAGGTCCCATTGCCTTTTCCACCCTGAGCTTATCGAGCTCTTGTAGGACCCTTTCTTTTGTGAAGGGACTAGTGCACACCTCCCTCCCCCCGTGTCCATGGTGCTGAGCTGTGGGCCATGCCCTGCCTTCTCTTCAGTAAATACTGAGCAGAAGTATTTATTTAGGATAGATGTTTTTACATGGTCCTCCTCATCACTCGCCACCTTATCACCATTGATCTTAGCAATACCCTCTCTGGACTTTCTCCTTTTAGTAATGTATCCTTAGAAAGTCTTGTCACCTTCTTTTACTGTTCATGCTAGTGTTTCCTCCATTTGGGCCTTTGCCTGCCTTACTGCCTTCCCTGCTTCTCTTAGGGATGTTTGGTAAGCCTCCTATCTTCATCCCGCTGCATTCCCTTATATTTCCTGAAGGCCAGCCTTTTGGCTCTGACCTTTTCTGCTATTGTTTTTGAGAACCAAAGTGGTTTCCTTCTTCTTTTGCACTTCTTATTATATCTAACACAATGAAATGTTGCTTCAAGTATTGTATCCTTTAATGCATGCCCACTTTTCCAGTACCCCCCACCTGTATTTCTTATTGCCAGGGATAGCTTAACTCTGTTGGCCATCTTATCAAAATCAGCTCCTCAGAAGTCCCATATTTTTGCCTTGGAATGGGATGATTTAGTTCTAGTGGCCAAATTGAACCATACCATGTGATGGTCACTGGCTCCCAGATGACCTGGAGATCTGTAATCCTTTATCTGTTAGTTGTACCAGTTGTTTGTGGCCCTTCCCTGCAGGGAATCCACAATGTGTGTAGTTCTGGCAGATGTTACTGCTGGTATTGACCAATCTGTATCTGGCATGTTGAAGACTCTCATTATCATATCCTCCTCTTTACCTGTCATGTTTTGTGTATCTTATAACAGTAATGTGTCTATGTCCTCCCCCAGGTCTGGAGGCCTATAGACAACCCCAGTTTGTATGGCTGTCCCATTTCCCATTTCCAGGGTGACCCAAAATTCTTCTGGCTCCTTACGTCTATTCTGAATTTCTGTAGCTTTGATATTTTCATTGACATACAGGGCCACTCCACCCCCACTTTTTGCACCTCAGTCTCTTCTGAACAGTACATAGCCAGGTACTGAAGTGTCCCAAGTGTGGTTACTGGTAAACCACATCTCGCTAACTGCTACTATATCCAGTTTAGCCTCTGTCTGTTTTGCCTTCAGGCCTGGGATCTTGTTTCCCAGACTGCGAGCATTTGTGTACATGATTTTCCATTGGCTAAATTTCTGTGTGTTAGTTGTTGGGTGAGGTCTGGTGTTTCCCCTGTGCATCGTATGGGGAGCCAGTATCCCATAATAATAGTGAAAGAAAAATAGTGCTGTACAAAATAGCAATGTAATATCACTGAATACTGCAATAGCGACCAGCACATGTTAGCGACCAACAGTAATAGCGTAGAAAGCCATGTCAAAATAGCGAAGATGTAATGCTGAATAGCGTTGCTCTCTAGGCTGGCATTAGGGATCACATAAAATAGTTCTGCCTATGTCTGAAGCTGTAGCGAATTTCCTCATTTCTAACACAAAATCTATGAAATGAATCTCCACATTTCTAACACAAAGTCTCTATGCTGATCACATACAATGCCGAATGTCTCTCATTTTATTTCCAGCCATTGCTAACATCTGGAAAACCCTGTTTCTACTGCATTATGGAGCACAGAAAATATTGCTACTGTCTAGGCACCACATAATATCATAGCAACTGTGTGCATATTTAATCAGTTTAATTTAACTAATATTGCTTGGTTACTGATTGAGAACACAGCTGACCTGTGGAGCTGACAGTTGATTGCGCTATGCCACTGTATTTTGTAACTAGCCAGAACACTTGAGGGGTCTAGCCTACAATTTTCAGTTCCATGTCTGAGCATTACATTACATTATGAAGTTTTGTTTTGAAGTTAACAAATCTGAAATAAAGAATCCCTATCTGGCATCGGCCAGCTTTTTTTAAGATAACATGTCGCTATTTTGACACGCTAGTGTCTGGTTGTACATAGAGCAGGTGCTTAAAGAGTAGTGCTGTTTTATGTGTTTTTGTCAAATGGATACTGTAGTTGGCAGGTTCTATGTGTGTGTGTGTTGTTTTTGTCATCGAATGGGTAGTGCAGTTGGCAGGTTCAATATGTATGTGTGTTTTTCTCATCGAATGGGTAGTGCAGTTTAGAGGTACTGAGCATTTATATCATACAGAGACTTGGCGAGAAAGTTTAAAGCATGTTTAAGGCAGCGCTATTTTTGGTTTCGACGTTATAGCCTTTCGTGAATTAAGCGATCGCCATTATGCATTTGCTATAATGATGATCGCCATTTTATTGTTACTATTATTGCACGAAACTGGGGAGCCAGACCTTTTTCCTTACCTGGTGATGCAAATGAACTACAGACATGATGAACTCCTGTTTGACCACTAGCTGGGGGGAGGGATGTTCTTCCCATTCGACATATGGGGTGCTGCACCCCTCTCCCCATTTGCTAGTTTAAAAATTTTGCAAAGACGTCAAACTTCTGCCCCAATGCACTGACTCCCCTACTTAGTCAGATGCAGTCCATCAAATTTAAAGCACTTTTGCTCCCAAAACTGTTGACAGTTCCCTACAAATTTCTGTCCTTTTTCCTGGCACCAGCCCTTGAGCCACAAATAGTCAAACCAAATAAGGTGTACCTTTTAGATATGTTACAGACATTCTAGAGCTGTCCCTTGCATTCACAGACAGTTAAGCAGTATGGTATGCACAGACTATTGGAGCTCCACTATAGTTAGGCTTATGCCTTGCTCACCAGTGAAGCTGACCTCCACATCCCCACATTCAGGCATTATGACAAAGGGCAAAAGAGACTTCAGGGGTATGCCCCATTGAAATGAATGGGGGCATTTTGTAATTACTAACTTATACATTATTGATGGAGAGTTAGAGATTAATGAATGCCACCGCTCGACTAACAAGGGCCTTGTTAGTCGAACAGTGGCCTTTATTATTCTCCAGCTCATCATTATCATGTATAAAATAGTAATAGAAAATAACTCCATGCATTTCAAGGGGCTACAGCCCACTACTCTGACCCATGGACATCATCAATTAAAGACTCCTGCCTCTGGCATCCTAGTACACAACTAAGAGACATTTTACTTATATCTAAATTTGTTGGGCTGTCTGTAGCAGCATGGCCATACCTGCTACAGTGTGTGTGCATGGGGTGGGGTGGACTGGCCATGTGAGTGTGTGTTTGTGTTGAGTTAATGCTAGCTTTGTGTTTGCACCTTAAAGTATATTAGCGTGGAAGCATTCAAAACTATGAAGAGAAAATAGTAGAAGTACAGGCCTGATAGAAGTAATTAAGTGGTTTTGTGAGTAAGTTTGTGTATTGGGGGTGGGAAAAACATGTGTTTCCATTGGTATGTGTGCTACAGTTCAACTGTGAAAATGAGATGAGTGAGTGAAGAAAACTGAAAAGCATAACAGTGGCTACAAGCATGCCGCATGCATGCATATGTATTCAGATACAGTATGTATTGAAGTACAAGTGAGCCATATGTGAGCAGACAGTATGACTTGGTGGTTAAAGGCACTGAACTGCAAGCCAGGAGACTTGGAGGCATGAAGACCTGGTTTGGAATCTCATCATCCCCCGCTTGTGTATGGTGTGATCCTGGGCAAGTCACTTAACTTTTACATGTGCAGTTATCAGTGACCACTTGCTTTTTTGCATGCATGCCACATGCATGCAGTTTTTCCCAGTTAAACATAAAAATCATGGATTTCATACTTGCTTGCTGCATGCATGCCATATGTATTCAATCAGTTTCAATTTAACATTTAAATCATACTTGCAGCATGCATATCACTTGGGTAGTTTTATGTGTGCAGCACAAAAACATTTCTTCTGTAAGGGATGTGCAATGGATAACATAAGCATAAATGAAGAAACTCATAGTGGACGAGGGACAACACTTGTTCTAGGCAGTTTGCTGTATCAGGACAATTTGGGGTACAAAGTGTCTGTTGGACTGAGACCTAAAGTTGCTGAGGAAAGGCAAATTTTATTTTTCGCCACCCAATTCCAGAGGCTCTGGGCACTGTACATATAAAAAGATACAAGTAGAAAAGAAGATAAAATCAGATACAGTAATAAATAAACACAACATTAAATACAAACAGGACACAGCAGAGTGAAACAAAATAGCTTGCATCAGAAAAAAAATTCTAAACAAGGCTATCTCTAAAAATAATGTCTAAAAGGCAGTGTACAGGAAAGCCTAATTGAACAGAAAAGCCATGAGGTGGACTTTGAATATCTCAACTGAGGGGGCCTCCCTTACAGCTGGTGGAAGTGGGTTCCACAGGACTAGGCCGGCAACACTAAAAGCTTTGTCACTGGCAGTTTTTAGCCTCATTCTGGGAACAGCAAGGTGGTCCCCAGAGGAGGAATGGAGGGAGTGGACTGAGTCAGCAGGTGTTAGAAGGTCTGACAGGTAGCTGGGGCCCAGCCCATGTAGAGCCTTAAAGGTGAGCAAGCCCACTTTAAAGAGGACCCTCCACCTGACCGGTAGCCAGAGCAGTTCCCACAGCACTGGGGTGATGTGGCAGTACACAGAGTGCCCTTTCAGCAACCTGGCAACTGCATTCTGCACTAGCTGAAGCCAGCAGAAGGTATCTTGGCATTAGGGGAAAAGCTATGAGCAAACTTACATGCCTTGGTGTTCTATAGTGTCCAAATCAATTTAAGAGAAAGGTTCCACTCAGTCACCTGTTTGGTGATACTGATTTGAAATCTTGTTTTTTAACAAATCAGTCCACATCTTTGATGGTCAACAGACACTGGGTATTTGCTCATTTATTCCCCAAAACTATCTTCCCTCTTGAGTTTGAGTCCCTACAACCAGATAATCAATGTATACCAAGTTGTGGCTGGTTTCATGCAATCCTTCACTGCAACTTCAAAGAGGAAAGATTAAAGGCCACAACTGGTTACAGTCTTGTAGCACCAAGCCTTCCCATCCATAAGAATACGATACACACAGGACTAAAAGCAATCTAGAAACAGATACAGATGCTGGGCCAGGAAACCCCAGTGATAACTTTGGACCTTCAGTTGTACATCATTGCCCAAGAAGTCCATTTCTCCAACTAGGAGGAGCTGAAGTATCATGTTTTGATAATGGGGGGATTACACATCATGAAGCTCTACTGGAATATACTTGGCAAAAGCTATGCAGAGAGTGTATTTGAAGATTTGCGAGTTAAGACAGAGGTATTTTGAACAAATGCTGCAGCTATGATCATGCAGGGGAAAAAAATACAAGTGTTATACATTAGCCCACAAGCTGACGTTTAAAGCCATGTTCCAGATACAGTGGTAAGCATTCTTTGTTTGTGTGGTGCAGAAGAAGAAAATACAATCAGGGAAAACAGCTCAAATTGAGCAGAAATGCAAAATTGCCAAGCAGCTAATGGCAGTGATAGCAACAGAAGGTGATAATGAATGAGAAAAATAAAGCTTTGTTGATGTATTTCAAGACATTGAAGCCACGCTGAAAATGCTACAAGGTCATTTTTTGGCAGAAAAAAGACATTTGCATTTTCATGGGTGTCATTATTATTCAAAAGTAAATTTTCTCACTCTTTCTGTTCAGCCCGGAAAGAAACTTATTGTTTGAAAAGTTGTTATTTTTCTCTATATAGTGTACTGTATGCCATTGGGAATGAGATTCATTTATAAGAATGCATTCTTGGCCAGCAACCTTAGGGTGCACAAATAAATTATTACAAAGAAATTGTATAATTTCTGAGCAAATGGAAGAAAAGTGATAGCAATAAAGAACATAATTAGTTAAAATGCTGTCAGGCCTGACTACTGGACATAAGGCATGACTAATTGCTTTTAGATGTCATGTTTTACTTATATTTAGGGTTCATTTATGGGCATTTGGGTTCACTTTATTCAAATATATTTTAGCAAATTACAAAAATCAGAAAAAAATACCTAACCTCTACAAATATGATGTTAAAAACAACAGTTTTACAATTTCTTTGAAATTCAGGATTTACTCATTTTTATCTTTTTTCAGCTATATTGTGGAGATTTTCTCTTCAAAATTCAATATTATCAACCATGTGATGAACACCACAACATATCTTGAGTAGAACTATCTTATGTAACCATCAAACCTTCTCTGAGGGGTGTGCAACAGGATGAATATTTTGAAAACTGGCTGCTAGACTACATAGACATGCAGCCCCAATACCAGGTGAGGTGAAGAGGACCCCACCACCCATCAGATCTTGAATTCCACTGCATTAGCCTGCCATCATACTCTACCACGAGCATATCCACCTACTTAGTATAATTGTCAATGTGCGTATTGGTCTGCTCCACCATTACAAACTTTGTCTCCCCCTGAAGCCCTACAACTAGACATCTCCTCCTTTATCTTGTCTCTCATAGATTATGGGATCATTATCTATAGTGCTACTGACAACACATCCCTCAACAAAATTAGGGTTGCCCTGAATAAAGCCTGCAGGCTGGCTACTGGCTGTGACTGGCTCACGCACACTTGCACGGTCTATGCCAGTACAAATTGGCTAAACTTTGATGATTGTCTAAAATACCAGACCTGTCTTCTTGCCAATAAAATCACAGCTGGCCTCATGCCCACTGTTCTTGTGGCACTGCTACCCCTGCCTATTAACTCCAGATGTACCCGTCACTCAGAGAAAATGCCTTACCAGGTCCCCCTTTGTAATTCCTCCATGGATCAAACAATCTTCAGGTACCATGCTCCCCTTTGGCTGAATTCACTTCCTAAACCAATCCTCACAGCACCTACTCTGGGACTGTTGAAATCCCTTTTCCATAACCACATCTCGCAGGACTCAGACTGTGACTGTACCTGACACCCCCTAACAACCACTACTGTGCTATGACAATGGACCCCTCTTGGTCCTGCCTCCAAAGTACATGTCCCTGGCCTCTTTCTCTGACTCAGGTCACTGACTAACTGTCACAAACTGAATTGCGCTGTTTGTACATGCCTGTTACAAATACTTATCTATAACAACTGCTGTATTGTATGTCACCTCTGTAACTACTGTACATTGTATATCCTTCCTGTGCCACTGTACTGCATTGTCTCTGACTGTTGTAAATACCCTGTACCACATTTGCCTGTATTTACTATACTCTGTATCAATTGTAAGGTGTGATATTGTCTCGCGCTTTTGTTTGCACTGTAATGTATGACACTGTACACTCTTGTATTGTATTCTATGAGGTAGAGCCTTTGTAAAAGAGTCTCTGACTCAGGTATTAATTCCGATATGTTTCAATAAATAAATAAATACAGTACTCCTCCTGTCCTATGTTACACTGTTTGTAAGTGGAACCTGTGAAAAAAAAATCAGTTGCCAGTATTTGGTGACAAAGGCATCTATAAAATTATTAAGGAAGCATTCACACAGTTCAAGGAAAAACCATAGTATGACAAATTATTACATACTCACTGTAAACTATTGATAATAAGAAGCATGGTGGCTGTTGCTGACTGTGGGTTCCTTCTGAGCATGGGCACAGGTACACATTCACTGTCTCTCACTCTCATGTAGACGGGTGGCTCTGGCTGGCTGCAGGTTCCTTCTGAGCATGGGCACAGGTACACATTCTCTGTCTGTCACTCTCATGTAGATGGATGGCTGTGGCAGGCTGCAGATTCATTCATTGGACATGGACACAGGTACACATTCTCTGTCTATCACTCTCATGTAGATGGGTGGCTGTGGCAGGCTGCGGGTTCATTCATTGGACATGGGCACAATATCACTACTTCTCACTCTCATAAAGACGAGTGGCTGGATATGGTGTGTTACAGTCCTTCAGTGTCAGGAGGAGGATATCAGTCATATAATCAGCAGGATTTAAGTGGCTACAACAACTGGACAGTTGTGTTTATGAGGCTGACTGTGTTTGCTAATGACAGCACACATTCTGTTAAGTATACTCAGAAAATCTATCATGGGGAAGGTAAAATAGAATGGTGGGTCAATTTGTGCATATCTGTCATATGGAATGAGAGTCAAGGACACTGTTTTTATTTTATGAAAGGCAAGAAATGTTAACATTACAGAAATATAACAGCCTTTAAACCCATTACACACTACAAGCATTATCTTCCTCATCCTCCTGATCAAAGAGGAAGCTGCCATCGCAGTCATCAAGGCCAGAACTGTGCCTACTAAGGAATTATTTTTCCATGACTGAATCATCAGTCTCAATGGCAGACCATTTGACGCTGCCACCAGTATAGCCTGCTTCACCTACATCATCAGCACAGCCATTATCATAACGGGGCACAAACACAGATGTGGTAGCTTCACTTGGTATGTGACCTTTATTCATTTTTGTAAATGTCAGCATGCTGACATTTGTAGGTGAGAGATTAGTAGGACGGTCACTCACTATTGCCTCCACATAACTGAATACCCTCTGCGCACTTACACTGGAGGCTGGACAGGTCAGGTACTTCAGTGCTACTGAAGTCAGCACTGGCCATTCATTTACCTTGTCACTCCAGTACACCAGAGGATCATCAAGCACTGACAGATGCCTGTTTTCCGCCAGATAGGCATCTACCATGCTCTGTACTGCATGCAGTCCTGATGTCTCATCCACCTGTTAACAGGATTCATCGAGGTCACAGATTCCTACTTGAGACAATGCACCCCAGAGTGGGTTAATGGCAACCTGGTTTGCTGACACCCTCCCTTGCCCCACAACCACATTACTGGATGTGCTTACTCCATAGTGACCTTCGACCTTGTTATGCAGCAGTTTACAGAACTTTGCATGTGACTTCTGTGCCACATGAAGCAATCAGACCAGCTGTCCAATCAGATTTTTAACCTGATCAGGCCCTCCCTCAAGTAAGGATGCAATGCCACATTTGTATCGTGGGTCCAGCATTGTTGCTATTATGAATTTTGCACTTTACTGAATAGTGGCGATGTGGTGATTGCAGTCAAGTACTGTTAGCATGTGTGTCAGTAATGTACTGCTTGACCTATCTCTGGACACATCAAGGCTAGGCTGCAGATTCAACAAAGTCTACCTCAGCACCCACAACATTGGAATGGCTTGACTAATGGATGCAGTGCCACCAGTCACTGCCTGTGTGGCATGTTCAAACAGCCTCAACATTGATATCACTGAGTCCATGAGGCGATAATGTTCAGTTGTCATAGACACTGAGGCACCTGAATTGTCACGGCTAGTGTGCATTACTGGGTATTCAGAGATGGCTTTGTACTGTTAATAGAACTGCTCTGCCATGTCAAGTGTAGAGTTTCAGCACATGACAACTTCAAGCTTATGGTGGTGCTGAGGGAGGCTGTTTTTAATCTGCAGCTGCCTAAGTCAATCATGGGCCTTTCCAGAGCATGCAAAGTGTGCACAGATGTGGCATGCAACTGTCAGCATTTGCTTGATGTCATGGTGCTGCAGAATCTCCTGTACCACAAGATTTACACAGTGGGCCATGAAGGGAACCCTCACAAAGCCACCATTGTTGATACATTTAACAACATTTGATCCATTGTAGCTAGCTATAAAGCCAGCTTTTAAGGACAGGGGCTTCAGCCACTCATCAATTTCTGTCAGTAGCAAGTCTAACATGTTTTCACCTGTGTGGGACCCTACTTCACTGTGCGATGCAAGCATTGCATGCTGTCTAATTCCCTGGAGGTTGCTACCATGACAGTCTGACTTATTACACTGATTTCCAATTCTGCCAGCACAGACAACCCCCAGTACCTGCACCCAATGTGCAGTAATACACAGATAGGAACTACCCACTGTTTTGCCATTTGTCCACATATCCATACTTAAGTGAATGCATGGTGATGAGGAATGTTGAAGGGCATGTCTTACAGACTCTGTCACAGTCCGATATAACTCCGGGACAGCACGGATGGAAAAGTAGATCCAGGATGGGACTTTCCATTTTGGACAGGTGCATGCTGCAAAATCCAGAATTCAGAATTCTCCACAAAAGAGAAGGGCAAAAGGTCAGTTGCCAGCATTTCTGCTGCAGCAGCATTCAGTTCACATGCCACTGTATGATTTTGTGGGTATTTTATGTTCCAGGCAAAAAGACTGTGCAACGTGGGCTGCATTGTTACCCGTTTTGCACATGGCATGCCAAATGGCTCTGCTCTGTGAACTGCCATGGGTAGGGTGCTTTTGCCATGTGATGCGGGATGCACAGGTGGCAGGTCAACAAATGATGTTATTTTCCCCATTTTAAGCACATTGATTGATGTACTAGAAATACTGCATAGACCACCACCACTGCTACTCTGACCATTACCTGAGAATTCAAAATCACCCTTCTGCTCCTCATGCCTGTAGTAATCCTTCTGTGTTATTTTTTCACTACAGACATAACTACTTGGGCTACTTCCAGTCAAGGAAGGGGATACCATGCTCAATGAGGTGGATGAGGGTGAATGCCCCACTCTGGCACTAGCTCCCCTCTGGTGCTGATTCCACAGTGCCATGTGCCTGCTCTTCAGATGTGTATGCTGGTCCCTGGTGCCCAGATGGATACCCTTTTTGCCACGCCTCACATGCACTTGGCAAAGCTGGCAGATTGCTACTGTTTCATCACTCGCATCTTGTACAAAATAATCCCAAACGAGGAATTTTGATGCCCTACTTCTCACATGTCCGTGATGCTGCATATTAGAATCCAGTTTTTTAGACACTGAAATGGGGGGTGTACTGCATGATTTCTGTTGTTAGGCACACTTGGACTCTACCTGACCATCACATTCTATGCCTATTACTGGGTCATCATCATCAACAGACACAGCTGAATCTCAGCTTTGAGGAGGGGAGGATTTAATAACAGACTGTTTACACACAGCCACCTTTACTTTCTTTTTCTCTGGTTCCCAACTGGGGTCACTAAAATCATCATCATAATCATCATCCACATCCACCAATTCAGCTTGGATGTTATCCTGTGGAGAACATGTTCCAAGTCCAACCACAGTTTTAGTAAGATCATCCACTATGTAAGCAATGAGACACTATAGGGTGTGCATTACAGTGTGATAACCACACTACTGGGGGCGTAGTTAGGCATGAGGCCGAAGGCCGAGTGCTGGTCGTCCCCAGGATTGTGATTATCACACCGTAATGCACAACCCCGGAGTGTCTTATTGCACTTATAAAATGGCCCTTTATTTTTAGAAACATTTTTTTTTTTTATTTTGAAACACATTTCTAAATAAGTAAAAATGTAAGCGAATCTGTGCTTTTAACATAAAATAGTCCTTCTGCCTATTGGTGCTAGATTAAAGTAGTGTTATACAGTGTGTGCCTCCCTGCCCACTGAAGCTTCATAGTCCCCTGCCAGCCACGACAATTCACAAATGCTGTTTTCCTCATTCTAAGTATGACACATAGCCACCTTACTTTATTTCTTTCTGCTCACTCTGTAGACAAAACTAAAAGGAAGCCATAACAGAGGCTTCTCAGTTCCCTGGTGCTGCAAGCATGAGCGTGGTTCAAAACTCCCACACTCACTGACAGCATCATGAACTGCTCACTCTCTCCTATAAGATAAACAGCAGGATGAGTCATTTACCACCTTTTCTCTTTTTTTATATATAGTATTATTGCTTACTTTCTTCATTCATTTTTTTTTTCTCTGTGTTTCCCCACATACGAGAAATGGAATGTTTTATCATGAAATGTTTACCATGGAATACAGGGATTCAAAATTGTGCTCAGTTCTACTAGCAGAATGTTCTTATATTAACATACTGTACACACAGACATTAGAAAATGGGCAAAGACAATTATCTCTCCTGATTGGCTGAGACACTTTTTTAGGTGGGCATCTATCAGACAATAGATGCCCAGCTAAAAATAAGAGCCAGGCTACAGTGCCCCTTCACCCACTGAACTAACCTAGCACCCATTGCTTCCTAATTGTCTTCAACTCAAACTTTTCATTTCAAATTCGTCACCATTTTATCCCCTCAATTAGCGAGAGAGCTACTATGATCCCCTCCCATTCAATTCTTTACCCACCCAGCAACGTATAAAAGGAAAAATGCACAGCAGTAGTTTACCTCTTGTCCCAAGTCAGTCGACCTTCTGTAATGAATGTTTTTTTCTCCCAAAACCGACTGCCACCTCTATTACTCCTTACCTCTGATCGTCGTCCTGCTCTCACAGCTACCAGTAGTGGGCAGTGTGACTCCATCCCAATAACACATTTAAACCTCCCACTCCTTTCCTCTCCCAAAATCTGACCACTAGGAAGCAATTCACAGATACTGCTACCCCACAAGGCTCCATCGTTCCGGGTCAGCTACACATCAACTTCCCTCGGCTAATTTCACTTTACTTTTTTATTTCTTATTTACTGTAAATTCACATCCCGTGCTGCTGCCATGATTGCTGACAATACTATTCTCGGAGAGCTAACCCCGCTGTTGTGCTTTCTCTTCCAGTTGCCTGCCTGCTCACTGTCCGCTGGCTTTCGTGGACCCCCAAAAAGTTTTAGACTAAAAACCAGTTAAAATTTCCTTAAAAAACACACACAAGTGGCACAACAGTTAATATTGTAAAATAAAAGTGCCTGTTCCTCTGAGCGCTGTCACATTATTCTCCACTTCACCCTCACAGATGCTGTGAAAGTACAATGCAGAATAACAGGCACAAAATTAGTTGCTTTTTAATTAAAAAAAAGAAAGAAACCTTAGAGCAATGAACCCACTTTTTTTTTTTTTCATTCTTCACGTTTCTTCTATGTTTTTTGCTGTTGCCACATCTTACTTCTGCATTTGCTCTGCTGGATGATGAGTGCAGATTTTCTGGTGGTGGTTAAAAAAAAAAAACATGGACAGTCAGGTAGGGAGACATGCTGCACCATACAAACTAAATTTCGGCTCAGATATGGGAAACAAGATAAAGGTAATGGAAGGTACAAAATGATTTAGAGGAGACAGAGAAACTTGGAGGGGGGGGTACAACAGAGTGTCCATGTCTTGGCAGCCAAAGTTAACAGAGTGCCACCTCCATCATTACAGACTGCGCTTTTTAAACCATGCTCACACTGTCTCTCTCTTTCTTGCTTCTCGGCCATTTCTCACAGCCCTTGCCTCACGCTATTATCGGCTTTCTCTTACTGCTTTCCCTGCTTGTAAAGTATATGAAAGGGAAAAAACATACCGGCTTTACCTTTCTCTATCTTGTCCTAGTAATTTCCTTGGTTGTCAGCAATGAATGAATAGACACTTGTGTGGGGGGCACGAACAAACCAGTACCAGTATTAAAAAAAAAAAAAGATTACAGCCTGTATGTCTTAAGTGTGTTGTGTTGGGGGGGGGGGATTGGACCACTTAACTTTCTCCTGTGTATGTACCTCTGTGTGGGAGAGGATAACCATGACAACCAGCTCTGGTCATAAGTATGGAAGCTCCTATAGGACAAAAACACATCAGTATAATACAGGTGGAGGAACTATTTTATTTCAAAAGTTATTGTAAAAAGTATTTTTTATTAACTTTTTTTATTAAACTAATTTTTTTACAGTGCCCATTTTCTGAGCACAATAATACCCTCCAGGATGGGTGGTATTGGGCAATACCGGACCGCCCAGGGGTTATAAGGCCCTCCACCTATGCTCCTGGTCAGTCCGGTATTGCCCAATACCGCCCATCCTGGAAGGCATTATTGCTTGCACAAAGGTCTGTTTTAGAGCCAGAGACCCAATTATCTCACTGTCAGGGAAAGCAGAAGAGAGTTCTCTGATGAGCAGGTAAAGATAGAAGGGGAATTTTTCACTGTTAGCGAAGAAACAGTTGTAATGAAAACTATAAACAATACTTAATGTTTTTAATTTGTTTACATGTATAAGGAGACTGTGATGATCTGGTAAACAACATTTAATGGATTTGTTTTATTTTTTATTTAAGGTAGTTTTATTTTTAGGGCCCAGTTGAAGGTTTCCACAGTGTAAAGGTAGCTGCGATGCTTGTGGTGGAAGATCAGTTCTGGTTGTAGGGAGCTTGATGGAAGATAGTTCTGTTTGTAGGAGGACTGATTTTCTCATTTTGTTATGTGGTTTAGGACCGGGATGGCTGTGCGTATACAGAGACTTAATGTACGGTCAGCTGATCTCTCTTGGCCAATGAGATTTCTAGATTTTTTCTTGCCATTTTATAATTTTTCTTTAACATTTGAATCATTGGATATCCCAGGCATAACCTCAACAGCACTGGAAACATGAGATTGTGATTGTGAATCATCATCAGGATCAGAATCATGTTCAACTACTGTAGGGGCGGGGATGGGGAATGTGACATCAGCTACACTCTGACTCATGTCTTTGGACTCCACAATATTTTGGCAACCTGTTAACTTGTCACAGGTTGAACTTGGAGCAATTCTCATGCCATCACCAACTTCATTACCACCACCAGTGGGGACAACAGCTGGCATCTCCAACCATCATTGAAGCAACTGATTGTACTGTGAAAAATGCAGTCAGAGAAATATCTTTACTGCCATTAACTATGCCCTTACGGTGTGTACTACCAGGCACACACCTATGGCCCCTCTTGCCAGTGGCAGCAGTGCTATGGCCAGAAACCTCTTTGCATGCAAATCTTGTTGAGGGCATTTTTGGGGGATGACACAGAAAATTAACAACAAATTTAGATTTCTGAACTTTGGGGTGGATGGGAAGCCGGAAAACAACTGTGGTTTACAGATGGAGACTGGGCTCTAAACAGATGTAGACACACAGATACTGGAGATTAAGCACTCAAGAGATGTAGACACACAGGCACAACAACACCTTAAACAGTGGTCATGAATCCAAAACTGGAAAAGTACTACTTTCTTTTGCGGGGGGGGGGGCGGCAACTGCAGTACCAGTCCACTACCTAGACAGAATGATGCAGTAAAAAATACTGCAGATGAATAAGAGATTCAGAGTGCTGCGATTACGTTGTGGTGCAATAAAATGTTTCTAACTTGATGACACGCACATGCACACACACACATACACACTAAAGGTAATGCACAGAAAATTTAACCTTTCAGTGCACTGCAACCAAATCTTTTAAACCGACTGAAAATGGACCCCAGAGTCAGTTGAAAAACCAATTATGACTGACCTCAACACATTATGACTGATTTTTTCAACTAGTTTAACATTTATGACTTCAACTAACTAAAGTAAATTCAACTGATTTTTCCAACTTCCACCCTTCAGCCTGTCCTGCCCATAGCTCTTCACTAGTCAGATGGTGGTGGATTGCACATGGTACATGGCAACTTCAATATCTTTTAAATTAATGGTATGGCTTGTAACAATCACACAGGAGTGCATGGTGCATATTTAGGGAACACATACAAACAGAAGTGAGAAAGAAGTAAGTGTCTCAGCTGGGACTTGAACCCAGGCCACCTGGAATACAATTCCGATTGTACTAACCAGCTGCCTCACTGGGACAACTGGAACCTGGGCTGTCCCAGAGCACATTATTCTTTCTAAAATGCACAGCCCAATGGCAACATAAATATTTACTTGTAACAATTGCACAGGAGTGCAGAGTGCTTATTTATGGAACACATACAAACAGAGATGAGAAATTAGTAAATGCATCATCTGAGACTTGAACCCGGGCTGTCCAGAATACCATTCTGATTGCGCTAACCAGCTGCACCACTGAGACAACTGGAACATGGGCTGACCCCAAGCACATTACTCTTTCTCAAATGCACACTGCATGCCTGTGTGATTGCTACAAGTAAATATTTTTATTGCCATTGGGTTGTGGATTTGAGAAAGAGTAATGTGCTCGGGGACAGCCCAGGTTCCAGTTGTCTCAGTGGCACAGCTGGTAAGCGCAATTGGAATAGTATTCTGGGTGGCCTGGGTTCAAGTCCCAGCTGAGGCACTTACTACTTTGTCACATCTGTTTGCATGGCTCTGGCTTGCCAGGAGACACCTTGCAGGACAATATTATATCAACAGAGGCACTCTCCACTCCTCTCAGAAAGCAAAAGTTCACATTAAAAGGACACCCACAGACTACACTAACAGTCCAGACTGGTAGTTCAAATGGGCAGCTCTTCATCTAATAAAGGCAAGGACACAATATTTCAGAAATATGTATTCCAGGCAATGCAAGCATACATACATACATCATCAGGCAAGGCCACTGATGGTCAGCCCCCAACTGCAGTATATATTTATTTTTGCATTGATACTATTACTTACAAAAGTGGTTTAGTACATTGCAACATGCATATTGAGCTTTCAAACATTTTGTTGTTAGCAGGACTACTGAAGTTCCTGGGTCAGACAATATAGTGGGTATAACCTGTACATTTTTCCATACGGTTTAGCCTCGCTTCTATTACTATATATAACAATTCAGGAGAATCAGGACTCAGTAGACAGAGGAGATGATTGCAACATTGGACAATGCCATTACCCCACAGGGTGGTTGAAATCAAAACTTTTAGGGCTAGCCCATTCATGACTGTAGCTAAATGTAGCTAAATTTTCACTTGCCCCTATTCATTTCAATGAAATTAGCTCTCTATTTGTATTTGCCCTTCAAGAAAATTTATCTGCATCGGACAGAGGGCAATGGTATTTCCACACCCCTTGTCACCATCTCAGCAATTTTAGAACCTTCACTTTATAGCCTTATACTGACAACTGCCCTAATTTCTGCACACCCATTTCATGGGTATCACCAACAGTAACTCCACAATAAAACACAGCCTGTCCTTTATCTGTTGCACATGCGCACATACCAGTTTACAATATAAATGCACTTTTACTGGAACGATGAACAAAGGCACATAAATCTGCAGTATTCTTACTGGTTTTACTAGTCAGCCTATGAAAAATACAGGCTTTAACAAACACTGAGGAAATGGGAATTAGGAAAGGATAATAAATCAATAGGATTGAGCAGAGGGCAGCCAGTGATGCACAGTAACATGAGCAGCTGTCTTACCTAGGCTAGGCTGTGGCAAGGCATTAGGCAACATGGAAATAAACATGCACAAAGGGAGGAAAGCAAGGTCTTACTTGCAAATGTTGAAATATTTAAATTTTAGCAGCCCATTATGACTCCCCTGCCCACTACCCAGGCTTTTAGCTATCCTTTCAGCATCTAAAATTGGATGAAGCAAGCTGCTAGTGCGTCATCAGCATCAGAAATTTCAATATACTTATTAGGTTTAACATTATGACTGAGAAGTAGTAGATGAGGGGAAGTGAGGGGTGGGTAAGGGTTGAGGGTTACCCGCTGGCAATCAGTGACTGTTCGACTGCCCACTATTTACTCATCTAAACTCACAAACCAAATCCTTCCCATTTTATACCACCAATAGTGTCTCTTACCAAGGAGGGAACAAATTACAAAAAAAGTGAGAGTACTGAGATTGACAGAGAACTGGATCTGACTGAGATGGAGAACAGCAACAACTCACCCTTACTTTCTGTGTGACTGTTGGCTGGCAACTGATGGCAGGCTCTCTCTCTCAGCTTCACTTCATCCAGTGGTGGTCCAGAAGATCCAGGTTCCAGATAAGTCCCCTTCCTCAGTAGTCCTGCAGTCTCCTCATCAGCTCAACTGGTCCTGGTCTCTAAAGATGAGGCATTCTGTTCCTTCCTCCTCCTCTTCCTTCTCTTTCTCAGTCTGTGCTGCTGCCAATCATCCACTCCAGTCAGTGCTACCATGGTCAGCCTGCTCCAACTTACTCCAGTCCATTCACTCACTCTTTCGCTGACTGCTCACATGCCCAGGGCCCACTGTCTAAGACCTAGTTGTAGCTGGTATGGTGACAGAATGGAGGTCAGTCAACTAATGTAGGAATCTACTTGAGCACTTTTTCCCTCCCTCCTGTTCTGTCCAGTCAGTGCACTACTGTCTACTACTGTACTCCTTAGTCCTGGCATGCTATGCAGGCTACTTTTGCCAAATTCTTCTTCTCCTTGAGTCCCGACTCTCTCCAACTGGTGTTCTATGTGTCACAACCCACCCAGACAGTTCCCTGGTTGCTCCCCTCCTTGAGTCTAGCACCTGTCCCAGCGTGCCTGCCCTGCAGCCCTACAATCTTTTCTCCTTGGACCACTCACTTGTTCTTCCCGGCCTGCTCCTTTCCTCTCTTGTCCTGACTCCCACCGACTGGCACTCTGTGTGTCCAAACCCACCCAGACAGTCCACTGGTTGCTCCCCTCCTTGAGCCTTGCACCTGTCCTGGCCTGCCTGTCCTGCAGCCCTATGGTCTTTCCTCCTCAGGCCACTCGCTTGTTCTTCCCGGCCCGCTCCTTTCCTGCTGCTGTGTCTGACTGACTCCGGCTTTATCTCTACCGACATGAGTAAGTCACTAGTATATTTTTTGGTTTTTACAAAATATAGCACCGCTACTTTACTTCACAGTCACAATTTTTCCTTGGTACCAGAAATCTTGCTCACATGAACAGTGAAGACTGCACTGGATGAATTCCTCGGGTTGCACAATCCTGGCCTGGTTCCTCCTCCCTGTCTAACTCACTGAATAAGTTGTGGTGCTGAGGAGCCAGGGACACACTTGATTGGTGGTTGAGTTTCTCAGTCAGAGTTTGAAATTGTGCTGCTGTAGAGTCTCTGAGATGACTTTGGGGGCGGGCGGGACAATGTTATGCAAGCAAGCCAGCAGTCTAGCAGCGGAGAATGGAGACTGGTTAGTCGACTTTTGATAAATGTGACTCGACATAATTATGGCTGCAACTAATTGCAACTGACTTGAATTGCGGTCCACGAATACACCTGCTGACGGAAGCTCCGGGGTCTAACTGAAAAAAGGCACAGCACCACAGCAAACAGCAAAAAATTATATAAACTTACTACAAGTATTACTATGTGTATATGAACACACAAATACTAATACACTAGCTACCCAACAACAGTTAGAAAGACTGCCTTTCTCACTGTGACTCTCCCTTCATCACTGATCTACCCCTCCCCCGAAGCACACTTCTGCAGTGTCTGTCAGTGCACAGACTGAATGTTCTAAAGTAACATTCAAAATGCACACAAAAACAATAAACACTCAATGATATAAGCACAGGAGGGTTTCCTACAATCTATTTACTAAATTTTGACCAACTAAATTGGCTCAAAAATCATTTTTAAAATATTTTTTTGATGGTTTGATTCACAGAGCTCCTAGCGCAAACCATCTCCAGCTTTCCACTACACACACTACATAGAACTGATGCTGTGCAAGACAATCTAGAGCCCATGTGACCTGCCATCCCATGATTCACTGCAAACTTTGCCTCAAAGGCCAAAACAAAGGAGAAATCAGCGTGAAGTCCATAGGAAACAATGGGGCTTCACATTAAAATTCAATTCGAAGTTATTCGCTTTGTGTTTTGGAGTACTTTGCATAATTATGGTTAAGATGTGTAGTGCAATGTGTAGCGAGGTGCATGGAATTCACCCGCCACTAGTACCAACTCCGTGGCTCCAGGGCATAATGTAACAGGGTAGACTTCAGGAAATTTATATTCTCCTGCTCCACATTGGGGGATAGATGTTCTGAATACTGCACAGGGTATCTTTGTGCCTGCCCCTGACCTGCAGAGACTTCCATGGCTTTAAGTGGACATGCCTTGTGGACCAATGTAGCCACACCCCTCTTGTGTGTGTGCTCTGTGAAGAAGGCTCCCAATACCACACCCACCCAGGACCTGTTCAGTTTTTTTGTGTTTCCCCTCATAAAGGTGCATTTCTTTCTACAGGGATAGCATTGGCCCTTGCCTTTGAAACTCTCATATCACCCAGGTGTCTTTAATTGGGTTGTTCAGACCCTTGACATTGTAACTGATTATGTACAATGGCTTTAAAAATACTGCATCCTGATTGGCTGGCAGGCACAATTTACAATGTGTAAATTGTACTATTAGCCAACTGGAAGAAGTGGCAGCCAGCCACATCTAGAATGCCCAGTGTGTGAAATCAATCCAACCCTGTAAATGAAAAAAAAAAGAAACTGCCATGTTGGATACTCTGTAAATGCGATGGACAACACAAACCATGGCAAAGAAAAACTAAAGTGCCCTCAACAGCCGTGAATTACCATAAGCTTCCCCATCCCCTCCAAATCAGGGATTACCTAAGGTAATTCTTTGTCCTTGTCTCCCGATAACTTCAGTCTTTGGTCCCAAAACTGCTGAAGAAGAGGACTGAAATGGCAATCACAGAAGAGCTCCACATTTGAAATGTGCTGCCATTGCCGGTCGGCACCCGCTGATCCTGACAAAAAGAAATGCATCTCACTTCCCAGTTTCCCAGACCAAGCATAATTTTTTTTTTAAACTCAGCTCCCGATTTACATAACATAGCTCCAGTATGTATGACAAAAAAAAAATGCAGCTCATTTCCCTGTTTCCCAGACCAACCATAAACATTTTTTTTTAAAAGTCAGCTCCCAATTCACATAATGTTAACAACCAATCTATCTTCTCTACCCCATTCATACCTCTTCTTTGATCCTGCTCTCCCTCTATGTATGTTCCATAATGGTTAAAAAAGGCATACTTCAAAAGAAAAAAAAAGGTAGAAAAGAAATTACAACCGAGTCATTACATTCCTCTGTAGTGACGGCAAACTTAAACCCTGAAGGAAACACTCTCATCAGCAGCACGTTAGCACTCAGACTGCAGATATCCACATCTTATTGGCACACTCTAAGGAAAATAAACAGCTGACCACTTTCTTTAACAACAGCAAAAAAAAAATTACAACATATGAAAGTTTGCATAGGAAGCTGCATTGGGATCAGCACACTTCAGTCATAGCAACACCCCAACAACCAGCATAATTTATTCTGGCGCAGTAACAAATGCAATGAAAATCAATGAAAATGCCCCCCAAAATATATTTTTATTAATTTTTTCTATCTCCAAAAATGGTGGGCATTGTGTAATCGCAATGTCTTACTCAAGGGTATGAGTGATGCCAGGATTTACCCACTTCTGATGTGGTTTACTCACTCAGCCTGTGGCCTCATGACCGAACTACACCAGGCATGGGTAAATCCTGGCAATCACCCACACCCTCTCATGTTATATTGCTTAATTCTGCCATCCATTATAGCCACCCATCTGTACTGAGTGGATCACCCACTCCCAGAATGATATGAGACCCTGCAACCAAATTAAATGAACAAATAACTTCTGCTACAAACTATATACACATAAGTAAATTACTTCATGGGCTCATTAATAGTGCCTCCTACTTCAAAAAATGTACAAGAAACCATTGCTGGTCTGTGAGTCACAGGGCTTTACCACAGCTATAGAGGGCACCTTGTGCAATGCGTACTGTATGTGTCACCCTTCAGTCCTATACCTCTTGGTGGCTCTCCTGTCATCATTTGCCATTGCAGTGTAGGTAGACATAGTACATCACAGCTTATCTTGCTCCCTTCCAATGTCTAGACAGGCTCTGGCTGGTGGACAACCCCATCAGACAGAAGCCTCTGCAGTACTGGTATAGTAGACCTCTGGAAGTGCCAGCACTTCTGAATTTGTCCCTCCCCTCTCTGCAACCCAATGTCTTGGCCATATCCACGACCTCTGGGTGAACATGATGTAAACGTTGGCTACTTGTGGCACAGAGAGCAGTGATTTGAATTTCTTGTTCCCTTTTTTGCCTTTGGTTGCTTTTGGTATAAATGAGCTATGTACTGTTACTAAGCATGAGTTCTCCCTGACTCTCCTCTAATTCCAGTGCATTGGAGTGAGTGTGTCATCTGCCACATGAAGACATCTCATCAGCCTTGTGAAGGGCCCATAGCTGAGCATCTATACACCACAGGAGGCTGCGGCTTGCAACTACCACCCCCTCTCCCACTGCAGTACCATCCTCTGGCTCTGGATATTTTTTCCTTGCTTAGCTGTGCCCCTTAATATTCACAGGATCAGTTTTTGTCCCATGTATTATCACTGAGGATCTGGCCTCAACCCATATGAGAGAGACAAGGGGAACCCACCCACTGCCCACCCATTTTTGCATGTACTGAGCACACCCAGACACTCCCTTCCACCATGCCAAATAACTATGGCTACCCCAGGCATTTCAGGATGATTTCTGTCTGACCTGATGCCTAATCGTCATCATCCTCCATACCTTTGTCATTCTATATTGCTGCCGACCCCGTTTGCATCCATCATACCCGAGGAAATCATCTTCCCAAATGCTTGCTGCATTTGCTGCATTTTCATTTTCCCCTTACCCATTGGCTTGCATGGAGCATTCAACCATCTGGCAACCAGAAAAAAAAAACAGCCTTCGAGGTGAGTATGAGCACCATGCCCATCACAGCCAAACCCATATTAGTTGTATAGAATTTACACCCTTCCTCTATTGTCATGGTGCAGTATGCAAGTTCAATGGAACCCATCCTTTTAATGTTTATTAATCTCCAATTACGTTCAGTCAGGTCTGAGAGAGAGGACAGCTGAATCACATGCATGGCGAGCTTGAGTGACACAGTAGTAATGCTCCATTGTGTAGTTTCAGCCTCACAGTAACATAACTTCGGCGCCAAGCAGAGCAGTGTGGTGCTTGGCTGCCTCCCCCCTGTAATTCTTCAGTTCTCCTCAGTGACCCACACTGGCTGCCCAGTTCAAAGGCAAATGACTACTATGTGTTACTCTGTAAGTAACCCCACATAAACATTATTAAACTAACAGTCAACACTGTGATATATAATATACTCTAAATAGGGTGTGATGATTGAACTGCAGCATTTCCCAATGATTTAGTCAACTTTGGTCCTGCTGGGACCTATGGACAGGTGCTTCCTCTTATGACTTAGATGCTCTGTTTTCTTTCACCTTCTGGGAAGTGGGACCACTGAAAGAGTCTGGGGTCTGCCTGCCTCTCTTTCTTGTGCTCTGTACGACCCACCATGTATTGATCTCTAGTGCTCTTAGGGCTGGGTCTAGTGGTATGATAAAGTCTGGGTCAATCCCTTACTTTTTCAACAGGGGTTTAGCCTCAGCCAATGTTCGGAAAAACATGACACCATTTTGTGTAAAAATCTCAAACGGGCTGGTGCTATAAGTTATATGTTAATTTTTTTTGACAACATGTCTCTACTGATTGCCAACAAAGTCTTCCATTTCAACAGTGGCTGTGGGGTAAAGTCATAGTCAAAAAACAGGCACATATCCCTGAAGATAGCTGCTTTTTTTGTCCCAGGCTGTCATCAAGACCTATCTTTTCATGTGATAGTCTAAGGATTTAATAACCAGGGACCTGGGTAATGGACCTTGGGGTCTGAGGGTCTGGGTGCTAAAGCCCCATCCTCTCCTTCAACGCTAAGGGTTCATCTTTGACCCAGTTTAATAGTACCCATGGGAACAAGTCCATGAATGTTACCAAGACCCCTGTTTCAGTGCCCTCTGAGACCACATGAATTCTAATACAGTATTAATGTGCTGGGAGCAGAGCTGTAAGCTGCTGAGCTTTTCTGTAAGCTCCCAATCCTGATGCAGCAGATATCTCAGTGCTGTTCCCTGCTCCTCAACAGCTGTGGATTCTTCAGTCAGGCCCACCTCAAAATCTACTGTCCGTTGCTGTAAATACTGTATGCTCATCATTGTTTCCATGATGCTGAACTCCAGTAGTTCCATGGAGGACCCCAGCTTGTGCAGTTCAAAACGCATTTTTTTTGAGGTGATGGTGAAGGTTTCCTCACCATCCTCCTCACTTATTCCACTGGTGGATTCTGACTGCACCTATTGTGACCTGCTCCTACTGTGGTCCTGCATGGCTGAGGTCACCCGCTACTGTTGTTTGTCTGGGCCATCTTTTTTGCTGAATGTTGCAGCAATCTGGTTTGTCGCTGGTCATTTGCTTGGTGGTGATAACAGATCCATCAAGATGAAAGGTAGATGGAGGATTAGTATGAAGGATTATTTGAGATTAAAACCACTGAGATTTGGAAGCTGAGCTGACATGCAGCTACATTTAGCAAAGGTGGAAGTGAAAGTCTGACTGATAGAGTTTTTTGCACATTCAAAGCACAATTAGTGGTTGGGCAGCAGTACACCAATATGTGACTCAATTTATAGCAAACTGATATCAAAGCTACTAGAAATTATTTTGAGCAATTTCAGGACTAATATCCTGGAAGGTAGCTATAGCCAGGTGTTTCAGAGCCCTTGATTATGTATGCTAAGCACATTGGGGCTGATTCTTGAAGGGCTGGCACAAGTCGCATCAAAGGCAACTTGCACCAAATGCCACTGTGCTAGGGACCCTGTGCCCGATTCTGTATCGGGCAGTGACCCTGCGGCTAAGTCCGGCGACTTTCGCCAATGCTACCAGTACACCAAACAGGGGGCATACCTGAATGGGTGGCTGCAAGCCTACGGCATTGCACGTGGAAGGGCACAAGTACCCCCCCATGCCCTGATCCTCACTGTGCAAAATTGAAAAGCAGCACAGGGCTATCACCTCCCCATGCCCCAAAAATGTGAATGTAAATGCACTGCATGGCTATTGGACCCCCAAGTCCTGATCTATGAGGTTGAGTAATGCAAAGCCCCACAGGGCTGTTGTCCTCCAAGTCCCCATCCCCAATATGATATGATTGTCACAGCCACACAGGGCTATCAGACCCCCCCCCAGCCCTGATCCAATCCCAGATCCTGGAGCTCCACACTCTGCAGGTGTATCATGTCAGTCTGAAAAAAATTAAACACTTTTTGATGTCCATCAAGCCCTGGTAGTCTAGTGGCTGGCCCCCCACCTGGCAGTGTCAGACCATCCTGCCCCCACAACCCATACCCATCCGTCAACTGGCACAGCCCACCTCTCACCACCATGACCAACCGCCGACTGAGCTAGCAGTCATTCACTGAGTACATGCTATTTACAGTAGTACTTGCTCATACAGAGTTCAGCAAGCTGCTGACCATGATGGTGAGAAGTGGGCTGTGCCAGTTGCCATGAGTTGGGGGGATCGGTGTTGTCTGGCACTGCTGGGTGGGGGGCCACCAGACTACCAGGGCTTGATGGGAGTTTGGAAAGTGTTTAATCTTTTTTTCAGACTGACATGACATGCTTGTGGGGTGTGGGGATCGGGATTGGGATTGGGGCTGGGGGGGGTTGATTGCCCTGCGGGGCTATGACAATCATATCATATTGAGGATGATGATCTGGGGGGAAGATAGTCCTGCAGGGCTTTGCATTAATCATTATCAAGGATCGGGACCTGGGGGTCGGATAGTCCTGCCAGGCTTTCACATTTCTCATTACTGGGTACTGGGACTTAGGGGGACCATAGTCCTGCGGGGGCTTTGCCATTACTATTGGGAATCAGGGCTAGGGGCGCCTGGCCTATGGGGGTTCCTTTGGGGCACATTGGTGCAACCACCAATGGACCAAAGTACACTTGCTGGTGTAAATGTACTTTGACAGATGTCCTCCGGGGGTTGTTTTAGAATTCCCAATCGGGGATGTAGGAGTCAGCCTTACAGAATAGGACGCAGCTGCTGTTGTAAACTCCCTTGTGCCATGTCACATTGGGGATTTATGGTGCATCCATGGTATAAGTCCACTTTGGCACAAGCAGCCTGCATCATGCCACAAGCTGCTTTCCAGAATCCTGCATGTTACAACTCATGGTGCAAACTGTTGCTTGCATCATTCCTGTTGGTGCAAGTCACTCTGTGCCATGCGTAAGCCTTTGAGAGTCAGCTCCATTGTATGCAGTGTTTTCCAAAACCAAGAGCCTTAGTGTGTTCCCATGCTCTGAAACAAGATGTTATTTCAACATAGCTGATTTCAAAGCATTTGCCAGTTAGTAATTTTCTGCACTACCTATACATGACAGAGCTTAACACCTATATGAAGTGTATGGTTGATTTTTTAAAGCACTGCTCAGTGTTTTAGGACATTGTCCAAAAGCAATTGTATGTATGTACTCACTGTCCCTCACTCTGTGGTGCTGATAGTGTGCAAAATCATTTTTAAATTGATTATTTAATAATGCTTGTAAGTTTTTTTTATGAGCCCTAATTGTCATTAAGTTGTTTAAGCCTATCTGCAGAGCTTATTTTCTCCCAATGCATGAATGTGTGACAGTCTTTGGATATCTGCCACAGCCACCCCCATCAGAAGTTGTACTGAAGCAGACAGCCCCACAGAGGCTCACTAATAGGGAAATGGCCTTAATACAGTATGTCAGCCATGGAAAGAAAACACACTGGAGAAGGCATTCTGCTGCTCATCCAATCACTGCTAGACATCTAGATATGCCCTCATGATCTGAGGGTGGGACTCTTTGTGATGGACTGTGGCAGTAACATATTGAAGTGGATTAATAAAGGGGAATTTCCCCATGTGCTTTGTTTTTTACATGCTTTTTATCTGGTTCATGCTTAACAAACATGTACAGTAAATAGAAACACTTGACACTGTACAGAATATCAATTTATATTTCCGTCACTCCCCCAAATGCTCTAAGTTCCTTCGGCCTTACCAACAGACACATAATGTTTCACAGCATTGCTTAATTACAGACATTTTTACTAAGTAGATCATTGACTTTTATTTGGTGTCTAGGTCTGTGAGACACAGACCTGTATTCAGGCTACAGAATTCAATGATGTAGCCTGTGGGGATCTCTGTACATATATTCATGGACATGGCTCAAAAAAAAGCACCCGACAATGCCATTGCTATCCCTGGGTATTCCATCTCCAGACAAGATCAATTGGGTTGTGGAGGGGGAGTGGCCACGTATATCCTGTCCTCACTGCAGTTTACTACCACCCTATCTACATCCATCCCAGCTACCTATGAAGCCCTTGTCATGTGCATTACCCTTTCTTTCTCAATCCCAATCTTTGCGGCTGGCATCTATTGCCGACCAAGCATTCAACCCTTGGTCATGACTGAACTCTTTGCAAATATCACCTCCCTTTCACAATCTAGTGAACTTTTCATAATGGGTGACATGAATCTAAATTGGTTGTCTCCGAATTTAAGCAAGCTATGCAATGATGTCACTGCTCTAAACCTCACTCAACTTATACTTGAGCCCACACGCCCTAATCCCAAAACACAAAATCACATCCTGCCTGACTGGGCACTCACAACCCTCCCGCACTGCGTCATTAAATCTGGTCTCCTCCCCAATGCCCATAGTGACCACCAACCCTTTTTCATTGTGCGTAAGGTTCATCGCCCCAAACCTCCATCTAAAATCATACAGCTCTGGTCTTTTAAATCCTTAGACCTTACCCCAATCAACTCTGCATTCACTTCCACCAACTGGGCCCCCCATTCCACTGCCATATATGTTGACCAAGCACTTGACTATTTTAAGGATAAATTAATTGCCACCTGGAATGTCTTTGCTCCTTTCAGATGGACCAGAGTCTGTGGGCTTCACCTCCCCTGGATCACCCCCAAACTACTGGCCTGCTTCAGGGAGCATGATCAGGCATAGAGAAAACATAAATCTACTAAACATCCAAACGATTACGCCAAGTACAGAATGCTATGCAATTCATGTACTAAGGCTACTAGACTGGCTAAGCCTGATTATTTCAACTCCTCATTCCTGACTAACACTAACTCTCCATCTAAATTCTGGAGGGTAGCTCATGCTCTGTTTTCTCCCCCCTCTCCCCCTCCCCCTCCAGTTCTCAAAATAAATAACTCCCTAGTTTCTGACCATGGCTCCGTGGCCAATGAATTTAATGCCTACTACACCTCGTGAGCCACATCTCTTTTAAATTCCCTGTCCCCATTGCCACCTACTAACTTCAGCCCTTCGCCTCAGCCAGTGCCTATCACTCCCCCATTTTTCTTTTCTACTATTTCCCCTGATGAAGCTCTTCATGCTCTCCTATCCCTCAACCGCTCTAAAGGCTCCTCATCAGATGAGCTCGATCCTAAAATTCTCTACCATTCTGCTCCTGCTATTGCTTATCCTATTTCCTTAATCCTTAACCTGTCCTTTATTTCTGCCCAAGTACCCTCATCCTGGAAACATGCTGTAGTCCTTCTTCTCCCCAAGGGTGGTGACACATCCACTCCTGGCAACTATCACCCCATTTCCCTCCTTCCTACCCTTGCCAAACTTCAAGAACATTTAGTTCTCTCTCAACTATCACCATTCCTCTCTGATTCCTCCTTCTTCACCCTCTTCTAGTCTGGTTTTCGGAAGAACCACTCAATAACCATCTCCCTCCTCAGGCTTACTGACTCCATCCTTTCAGGAATGAATGATGGCCTGATTACCTCGGCCATCTTTGTCAACCTAGACAAAGCTTTCAACCCTGTTTCCCATCCCCTGCTTCTTGATTCACTCTTCTCAGCTGGCCTTGCTCTATCAGCCACCAACTGGTTTAAATCCTATCTCATTGGCAGGACCCAGTCGGTGAGAATCCTCGATTCATTCTCCTCTCCACTCCCCAGCAACACTGGTGTCCCTCAGGGCTCAGTGCTTGGTCCCCTACTCTTCTCCATTTTTATTAATGATCTTCCCGCAGCCTGCTCATCTTCTTCTATCCACGTGTACACTGATGATACTGTTTTGTACAATTCCAGCAAAAACCCTGCTGCTGTGCAAACCAGCTTATAGCATGACTTCAACCAAGTTCAGCTCTGGTTTGCTTCTCACCAGCTTTTTCTAAATGCCAAGAAGACAGTCTCAATGACCTTTGGCACCAGGCAGAGACTGTCTAGGCTCCCGGCCCTACCCCCCTTCCACACCCTTGATGGGACCATCTTGGAGGACACCTCCTCATTTTGATATCTGTGAGTTTAGCTGGACCAGCACCTCAACATCTCTTTGCATATCGATGCTATCCTGAAGAAACTGTGCCCCAAGCTTGGTGCTCTGTACAGGAATCATAGTTGCATCCCGCTGACTAAGAGGCACGAACTTGTCCAGAAGATGATACTCCCCATCTTCAACTACTGCGATATAGTCTATGGTGCTGCTCCCAAATCTTTCCTGACCAAGTTGGACACTCTCTTCAACTCCTTCTGTTGCTTTGCTATCGACGCCCTTTCCCATTCCCACCACTGTGAACTCTATCACTCTCTAACCTTCCTTCCACTATCTCACAGATGCATCTCTCACTGTGTCAAACTAACCTCCAAATTCTGGTTTGGGGGCTCCCCTACTGTCGCTCATCCTCTCTGTCCACTCCACCTCCCTTCACCCACGCTCTCACTCCACCCTCATCGGTCAGACTGGTTTCACCCATCATTTCCTTAAAATCTAGAATTCCCTTCCCCCTGAAATATGATGCTTCTCCTCCAACTACTCTGTTACCTCTGCCCTACACAATTACCTTTCCCTCACCTGTTCCTGATTTAACCCACCTTAATACCTGTCCCCAGTTTCTGCTTTCCTACCATGACCCCCCCCAGCAGGGTTCTCAACATCCTGAAGGGGGAACTCAGGAAATAGTTACCCCTTCTCCTCATGTTTAGTTCTTGCCTCTCCCTCCCTGTCTTCTCCAGCTGTCCTTCTGGGTCACCAATGTGCACAACCAAACCCCATCCTTTTACTCCAACAGCACTTGCGTACTATCTCGTGCCAGCTTCTTGTACACTCATGCACTATAAATGGTTCTATAGGTTTTGTACGTTCATATGTTCTTTTGTATGATTTTGGACATGTATTGTAATTTACCCAATGTTCCTCTACTGTTTATTGTACAATACCTTGTGTTCCAACTGTTGCACAATCTTACAATGTTATATTGTTTGTACTACCCACATACTATTGTAACTGATCATCCTTCACAATGCTATATGAGCCCTCCCCCCAGGTCGCACCGTGAGATGAGCAACTTGTTGTTCAGTGTGCCCTCCTGGTGAAACATTTCAATAAATAAATAAAATATGGAATAGGTGCAGTGGTGTATTCCAAAGAGCCCATTTCACTTCCATGACCAGATGAACAGGCTTCTAAAGATTGCTGTACTGGATCAGCAACCCTGAACATGGTCTTCCCGTGGGTAACTGAATGCAGCACCTGCTATCATTTATGATCTGTGTTGTTTGCAGTGGTGGCACTGGTGGTACAGGCAGTAATGACAGCAATAATGGTGGGGAGAGGGTGGTGATATCACCACTCATCAGAGTCATCATAACAGTGGCATAATACTATATTCACTGAAGAAGTGGCAGATGTATTGGAGGCACTACTTGGAGACAGGTTTGACAGAATACATGCTACGTGGCACGGCAACACTACTGGATCCCAGGTAAAAAGATGTATTCATTTCCACCAACATATACAGTATATCAAACAAAATGTGTTGAAGACACTTATGATGGAGCAACAAAGACAGTTGACAGGAGTGTACATGCACAGCCTCTTGGTTATATTGATCCTCCTCTTCTGCTGACTTTGATTCATGTCAGTCTATTGCCAGGCATCAGTGCAACGTGGAAGAGGAAGTATTGGATAATGATGATCCTAACACAACCATGAACATCTGAGAGCTTTTCAATACTGAATGATGATCTGCTTCTACATTTTGAAGGAAGGATCAGGTCTGTTACTAGGGTTCACACACACCAGTGCTCAAAGGGCGGTCAGTAAATAAGAGTACAGGCAAAAGGTCACTAGCAAGATGGGGGACAGGCAATTGAGTTGCCCCCCCAACCCAGATTACACACCTCAGGTTGCAATCACCCCCAGTCGATGCCCCCCCCCCTTCACATTTATATACCCCCCCCCCCCCGAGCTGGCACAAATTGTGGGAGAGAACATGCCCACACGAGGACGCTGACATTAGTGGGTGGTCACAAATACCAATTGTCCCCATATCATATGCCCTGATGCTGATATCAACTTTCCTGTGCCCTAGTCATGGCACCCTGATAATGTTATACATGTTACCAGAGTATATGATGCTGTCATATCTAGCAGAGCTGTTGACTGGCAGAAATAATGAGTCAATCAAATTTTGGCAATACAGACAAGTCATTTGGCCTGCACTGGCTAAAGTGACTTTGTATTTTCTTGGATGCCCTCCAATATTGGTCACTGTGGAAAGATGTTTCAGTACAATAGACAGTGAATCACCGCACAGCTCAAGGCTACATCCTGCGAATCTTGAATTTATAACCTTTCTCAAATTCAGCTTACCAAGTATCAACTTTAACTATCCATTTGATTATTCACATATCCAACAAGCAGCCTCTACAGCTGCATGCTATATGGCATGGTAACACTGTTGCATCCCGGATAAAAAGATGTGTTCATTCCCCTGGATGCATCCAGTATAGTGATAAGCAAATTATCAACCTTCACTCCATGAAATAATTTGCAAATTGCACGTAATTTGCGAAGCGCAATTTGTGAAATTCCTGGACAGCAGATCAATGTGAAGTGTTGAACTTCACAGGCAGAATTCCACACTTTGCAAGGCAAAATGTTCTTGGTATCTAGTGGGTGCCCCCCCCACCTGCCGATCACCGTTCCCAGTGTGAAATTACTTTTTTAAAGTAAATCCTTGGTGTCTAGCGCCCCCCCCACCCATCGATCACTGGCCCCAAGTAAAAATATTTTTACAATTCCTTTAAATCCATAGTGTCTAATGGTCCCCCCACCAGTGTAAAAATAATGTTTTTATTCTTTTAAATCCCTGGCATCTAGTGGTTCCCCACCAGCTGATTGAGAGCCCCAGTGTAAAAATAATGTATTCTTTGTCCCCCAACCCCCACCTGCCAATCGTCAGCCCCAATGTAAAAATATTTTTTTTACTTTCTTAAATCACTGGTGTCTACTGGTCCCCCCCAATTGTTGGCCCCAGTATATTCATATTTATGATATCCCTGGTATCTGGTGGACCCCCAACCCATAAGATCATGTCATGCTCCCTCCTCCCCCTGAATTTGACCCCTAACAGGTCACCAGCACAGGTCTTCACTCTCCACCACAGCAGGCCACCCGACTGAGCTGGAATGAATGAGTGCGTAAGTGAGCTCATTTATTCCAGCTCAATCAGGTGGACAGCTATGGTGGAGAGTGGAGGGCTGTGCTGGTCACCCACTTAGGGTCTGGGCGGGAGGGTTAGTAGGGTGATTGGCACTGCCTGATGGGGTGGGGGGTTCACTAGACAATAGGGATATCATAAATAAGAATATATTGGGGTCAGTGATTGGCGTAGGGGGACCATTAGACACCAGGGATTTAAGAACATAAGAAATTATTTTTACATTAGGGCCGGCGATCAGTGGATGGGGGTGGGGAGACAAAGAATAAATTATTTTTACACTGGAGCTAGTGATCAGCTTTTGGGAGACACCACAAGACACCAGGGATTTAAAAGAAAAAAAATATTATTTTTACATTGGGTCTGGCAAATGGCCGTGGGGGATAAATAAATTATTTTTACACTTGGACTGGTGATCAGTGGGTGGGGGGAACCACTAGACACCAGGGATGAAATTAGTTAAAATAATTCCCCACTTCTAATTTCTCCTTGCTTTAAAAAATCCAAAAGCAAGGGGAAGTTAGAAATGGCAAATTTTTGATTAAGCGAGTCAGCTTACGAAGTGATCCGTGAAGACAAATTTGCCGACTTCAGCAAAAATTCGCCAGCAAAGCATCTCTAATGCAGCACAGTAAACAAAAGATGGTGCTGACACTTATGATGAAGCAACAAACACAGCTGGAAAAAACTGGCAACAGTGTACATGTACAACCTCTTGGTCTTACTGGTCCTCCATTTCTGCTGACTTTGCTTGTCTCCACTGCCAGGCATTGGCATGACATGGATAAGGAAAACTTGGATAAGCATGATCCTGACACAACAAATCAGGTTGCCACTAACAGGCAACCAGAACTGTCAGATGGCCAAGAGGAAAATGAGCAGGAAGAGGAGATAGGGTAGGGGGGTTGGGGGGCTTGTGAGGTCATAGGATGAGTCACCGGAGTGTCGACTGATGCAGGTGTAGGGGCACGATCTGATAGGCAGGGGGGAGGGGCCAGGTGGGATCCTGACTTGGGGTCCTGATGGGGTTTAAAAGGCGATGCATCCCTCAGGTAACCCTGTTTTGCTGGGAATTTTATATTGACATTCTTAGCACTTCATGGCAGCAAATGACTCCAGTACCAACATAGGTAAGATAGAGCCCTACGGGCCTCTGCTGAGCCTAACGGCCACATGGAGCATGGCATGGCCTGTGAGTTTGAATCATTTATTTGTAGTCTGAATTTGCCATCAGCCATGGCTGGCAAGTCTTTATGGATAAGCATTGCTGTAAAGTAATTCGCTACCTGCAGCAGCTGGCTAATTAATTTTATTGATATTGCAAATAACTGGGTCACTGATAGAGACTGTTAACCTACTTATAGCAATTGGCTGCAAAATGGGGGATTTTGGTTGGGTTGGAGGGGGTATTGTCTCCTCTGGTAAGACTACATGATGGGCATGAGTGCAGTCTCAGCAAAATCCACCGGCCACGGCTGGCAGTTTTGGTTCAGGGAATAACATTTTGTGGTATGGTCCTTCTGTTGCCCGGTGGTCAAGTTTTGGCGGGTGGAGATTGAAGACATGGTGGTAGCATGGTAGGTGGCTCCCTGGCTTAGAAGTATAGATGAGTCAAGTGGCTGCTATGGGTATGGCCGTCAGATGGGGGGCAGGGTAGGGGTACACAGGCTACTCACTGCTGTTTTTGCTTCCACATATATTCTGCAACATGGAATATGGCACCAAAGAGAGCCCCAGTTTCTAGCACCAAGCTGAGGAAGGAAGCGTCCAAGCTGATGAACAAAATGATGGAACTCATCGAGACGGCCTGCCAGTGGGAGGAGGAAGAGGAGTCAATGAGGAAGAGAAAGGAGCGGGAAGAGTGGGCTGGTGGGAGCAGGGGAAGGAAGAGGCCACGAGGAGCTGGGCCCAGCCCCTCACCTGTCCCACCACCAAAACCCACACCGACGCCAGCTGGATCAGGCCTGAATGAAAATAAGAGTAACACAGATTTGGCTAATGAATTTGACCTGAAGGAGTTCCTGGAAGGGCTACTCAGGAATATGGGAAAGAAGGGGGTAGAGAAGATGGAGAGATCCCTACACGTGATAAAGAAAGGGGGCATGGAGGGTGCTGGGGTCACTGATGAACAAAAAGGGGGGGGAACTATATGAGGGACCACAGGGTTTTTCATTTCGATACCACATGCCCTCCTCCATCAATGATAAGATTTGGAAGGGGGAATACATGGCTATTTTCAGGCTGATGGATGAGGATACAGCTAAGAAGTATGAGCAGAAGGAGTCAGTAGGAAAATCTGAGATGGTGGTAGCACTGGCAGTAGTGGGACATAAGGAAGAGGAGGCCAAATATAAAGGAAAAAACACAGACACGTGACAGGTGGGGTTCCTGATATACAGCACGCTGGTCCTAGAAAAGCAGCCAGATGTACCCGCCCATCATTAGGGATGCTTACAAGGCAAAACTGGGGTATGGGTGGCTAAAGTATGATGAGGCATTCAGGAAGCAGATGGCATCAAAAGGGGACCTCAAGTGGGATTGCGCACACTCAGAGCTGTGCGTGCAAAACTTGTCGGGTCCAGCTAGGGGTTTTGTGTGGGAACACAACAATAAGGGCCCACCCACCATGTTACCTAAGATATGCTTGGGGTACAACAGGGCTGCATGCACTTGAGCAAATTGTAAATTCTGACATATTTGTTCATGATGCTAGGGCCTGCACTCAACAGTGAGCTGCAGAGCAGGGGAGTACCAGCCTACCCAGCAAGGAAGACAGGACCAGGAGCAGTCCTTTCGGGGGGTCGAGGAGGGGGATTTGGAAGGGGAAGGGGGGACCACAGCAGAGAAGAGTACAATTCCAACTACAGGTGGAATTGAAGGTGAAAAGGGGGAAGGGCACTGGTTTTTTTTCCAAGGTGTGAACCCCATAGTCCAGGAGGTGGTTGAGGCCTAGACACAGGGTACCCAGACACAGTGAAGGCAGTTTTCCTGAGGAGGGGTTTCAGATGGAGTTTTCAACTGGATTTTGGTGGATACAGAGAGCGATGAGGGTGAAAATTTGGGATCAGTGAAAGGGAAGGAGGATATAGTCCAGAAGAAAATCTGGAAGGAAGTATGAGCCAGGAGGGTGGAGAGCCATTTCACTGACCCTCCTTGCCCCACTTTCTGGATATCTCCATTTGGGGTGGTAGCAAAGCAGCAGGAGGGGGAGTTCTGACTTATCCACCACCTCTCCCACCTGAAAGGGACCTCAGTGAATGAAGGGATCCCTAATGACTTACAGGTGGCCTTGTACACGTCACAGACAGTGTTGATGATCAGGGCATTTAAGGGGGCATGGTTAGCGAACACTGACGTAGAATTTGCCTTTTGACTTTTGCCAATGAGGCTTAAATATTGGGATCTCTTGGGATTTCAGTTTGAGGGTGGGTTATATTTTGCCAAAGCCATGCCAATGGGTTGTTCTGTGGCATGTCTGACATTCGAGGCTTTTAGCTCCTGGGTGGAGTGGGTTTTTGGGTGGAGATATGGGCATAGGCAGGTGACCCACTATTTAGATGATTTTCTGATCATTGGAGCTGACAGGGTAGAGACAGAGGGGATATTGGCCGATTATAAGGAAATGTGTGGAGTCATAGGTATCCTGCTGGCTGAAGGTGAGACTGAGGGCCCAACCCACCAGCTGGAATTCCTGGGGACAGAGGTGGACACCATACATGAATGCTTCCACCTCCCAAGGGGAAAGGTGGCCTGACTTAGGGGACTGATGGAGCAAGTCAAGGGGAGAAGGAAGTTGCCACTGGTATTGGTGCAACTGCTGCTGTGGCACCTTAATTTTGCTTGCAAGGCCATAAGCCCAGGAAGAGCTTTCACCAGGAGGCTGGTGAGGGCAACATGGAAGGCGAGGATGCCACAACACTAGGTGGACATTACAAAAGGGGTACAGGAAGATTTGGGAGTGTGGGGGGAGTTCCTGAAAAGTTACAATGGGGTCACATTTTGGCAAGAAGAAAAGGCTTACAACACAGACCTCAAGCTTTTCACAAATGACTCAGAGACCTTGGGGATGGTAGTCTATTTTTGAAGGGATTGGATTTTGGAAGCCTGATTGCGCTTTTTGGGGGAGGCGAGGCTGCTGAAGGACATTACGTTCCTGGAAATTTTTCCCATCCTCATGGCCCTGAAAGTATGGGATGACAGGATAAGGGAGAAGCGCATCTTGTTCTGGTGTGACAATAAGCGGGTGGTGGAGATGATAAATAGACAAGGACGAGTCACAGACACAGTGGGGAGAGTCATGCAACAGCTGGTTCTGTTGGGGCTACAGCTTAACTTGTCATTTAAAGTGCAGTATATTGAGGGTATTCAGAATGACATTGCTGACAGTCTTTCCCACTTACAGTTGAACAGATTCCGGGAATTGGCTCCATGAGTGGCAGTATACAGGACCAGGGTTCTGGACCAGCTATGGGAGATTGAAGGGGAAAAGCCAGATGTCTGTATCAGAGCTCTTGGGAGGCCTACATGCTGAAGGTGTATGAAGGAGCATGGGGGAGCCTTCCAGGAGTTCCAGGCTAGCATGGGGCTGTAAATGGATGAACCAGTCACAGAAGACCAGGTGAAACACTATATGGTGAAGCGTTGGGGAGAAGGACTGGCCCACACCACCATGGACATACAGTTGGCAGGGATAGGCTGAGTATGCAAGGACAGGGGTTGGCTGGACACAACCACAGGGAGGGCCATGAGGTGAATGCTCATGGGCTGGCAGAGGGGCCATGGGGCGAGGTTGGACAGGAGGTGGCCCATCATAGGGCAGCTGCTCCGATGGGTGATAGGGGTGCTGTAGCATGTATGAGCATCAGCCAGAGAGGCTTGCCTGTTCTGGGCAGTCTTTGCAGTCCTGGCAAATGGGGCCTTCAGGGATCAGTGAGGAAGTGGCCCTGAGGAAGTCAGACCAAAATGGGGGGCTGTAAGCAGGTGAGGTCAAGTTTGGGCTGGATAGGGTGATCATACAGTTGATCCAGTTGAAAACTGACCAACTAGGAAAAGGAGATGCTGTTGTGTTGAGACAGCAGGCACCCAGAGAGGTGTGTACCATTACAGAGTTGGAGGACTATGGGAGAACCCGAGGGGTGAAAAGGGTGCTTGGTTCCACCATGGGGACAGGAGCCCCGTGATGGGTTTCCAGGTTCAGTGAGTCCTTAAGAAAGCACTAAGGTTTGTTGGGGAGGACCCAGACATGTTCGCTCCCCACTCTTTCTGCATCAGATGGCCTCAGAGACCTCAAATCAAGGCAGGTCTGAATAGGAGGTGAAGAAGTTTGGGCGGTGGAGGTCCAGATGTTATAAGAAATATGTAAGGTGTTGACGATAATAGATGCCCCGTTTTGTTTCCCCTTTCTCAGGCAGTACCAAAGAGGCATATCTGGATGGTGGGGCACTACTTTATTTATTGGGCTGAAAAATTTGGTGGGATGCAGCTGCAGATGGAGGCAGAACACACAAAAGTGCATTGGACTGGAATAAGGAGCATGAGATGGGCCCAGTTGATGCCACTGTTGGAGGACCTCAGGGTCCGGAGAAGCACGCTGGATGTGCTCATCACTCATTTGGTGGGTAATGATCTGGGAGAGACCCCATGGAGGGCATTAGTACAAGTCATAACAGCAGATTTAGAAAAGGTAAAGGGGTGGTTGCCAGGGGGTGGTGATCAGGTGGTCCAAGATCACACCCCGGAGGGTGTGGAGACATGTCAGGGAGGTTAGGGAGGTGGAGAAAGGGAGGAAGTGACTCAACAGGAAGGTGGCAAAGGTGTTGATTGAAATGAGGGGAGTGCATATACAGCACAGGGATATCTCTTTTGAGGTTCCTGAAGTTTATAGGTCAGATGGGGTCAACCTATCGGAATTTGGAATGTTCTTGTTCCCAAAACCCATAATAGACCTGGTGGGTGAGGTGGAGAAGAGGGATCCTAAGTATTAGCCCACAATGGGGTAGCCCCATCTTCCAATGCTAGTTGGGGAAGGGTCAATGTAAGAAAAGTGGGGGCAAGAGAGGGGAAAAAGAGGGTAGGCAGAAGGGGGAGGGGGACAGAGCAACACAGGCTGGTGTCAAATGGTACCCAGGCATGGAATTAAAGAGGGAGGGGGGGGAAGGGATAGACTAGGGGTCAGATCTTAATGTCCAGACCTAGGAGGGATGAGGTCTTTGTAAGTTGGTACCTGGTACTGGTGATGGTGTGGGGGTTGGATCTAATGTCCAGACCCTGAAGGAAAGAAAGAGAAGAAGAAGAGGACCAGAAAGGAAGATAAAAGAGTATGGAAGAATGGACTGCTTTAAGAATGTATTTGGACTGTAACAGTAAAATGTGGAACTGATAAATGAATTGTAACTATTAACTTGGTGTTTAAATAAACTGTTGCCAGTAAGCATCCACGCTAGCAGGAGTGGAGAGTTTTCATTCCCAGAGGGGATCAGATGACAAATAGGGTTGCCACTATCAGGCAACCAGAATTGTCAAATGATCCTGAGGGAAATGAACAGGGAAGAGAGAGATAGGATGGGGCGGTTGTGAGGTCACAGGATGAGTCATCTGAGTGTCATCTGATGCAGGTCTAGGGGCACAATCTGATAGGTGGGGGGGAGGGCCAGGTGGGTCCTGAATTGGGGTCCTGAGGGGGTTTAAAAGGCGATGCAGCCCTCAGGTAGCCCTCTTTAGCTGGGAATTTTATCCCACCCACCCTGCCTGGAGGACAAAGCTGGGGAGGTAGGGCTTAGGATACTAGGGGATGCAGCAGGGCACATGGAGCATAAGGTGCCAAGTGGGCCCTTGGGGAAAACAGGGCAGCTGTGGAGAGACAGCGGTTGTTGAGCTGACAGAGCCCAGTCGGCAGCAAGTGCCCCATGTATGGGGAGGCAAGGGGAAGGGGAGGGAAGAAAAGGGGGGAGCAAGAGAGGAGAAAAAGGAGGGTAGGCAGAAGGGTGAGGGGGCAGGGCAACACAGGCTGGGGTCCAATGGCACCCAGGTGTGGAATTAAACAGGGAGGGGGAAGGGGATAGACTACGGGTCAGATCTTAGTGCCTGGACCTAGGAGAGAGGAGGTCCTGGTAAGTTAGTATCTGGTACTGGTGATGGTGTGAGGGGTTGGATCTGATGTCCAGACCCTGAAGGAAAGAAAGAGAAGAAGAGCACCAGGAAGGAAGATAAAAGAGTATGGAAGTATGGACTGCTTTAAGAATGTATTTGGACTGTAACTGTAACAGTAAAATGTGGAACTGATTAAATGTAAATATTAACTTGGTGCTTAAATAAACTTTTGCCAATGAGCATCCAAGCTAGCAGGAGTGGAGAGTTTTTATTCTCACAGGGGATCAGATGACAAAGGATATTTGAAAGCTTTTCAGTACTGAATGATGATCTACTTGGACATTTTAAAAGAAAGATCAGACCTACCAGAGCGCACGATGCTGCTTTATCTAGCAGAGCTGTTCATTAGCAGAAATAGCAAGACAATCAAATGTTGGCAAGATATGCAAGTCATTTGACCTGCACTAGCTAAAGTGGTTTGTGTTTTCTTTGATGCCATCCAATATACATCACTGTGGAAAGATGTGTCCATAAAAATAGGGGTAGTGCATCACCACCCTGCTTAAGGCTAGATAATGAGAATCTTAAATTTCTAGACTTTCTCAAATGCAGTGTATTAAGGGTCAACTTTAGCTATCCATTTGATTATTCAGATGTCCTAAAATGGCCTCTATTGATACTCCTCTTCTACCCCTGCACCTTCTGGTGTCACTCGCAAGTCTCTCCAGACTCGTCCCACAGGTGCTAGCATCACAGTCTTGCTCTCCTCTCCCAGTAGCAGCAGTGGAACTCATCCTGATGACAGTGCAACAGCTTACAAATTGCCATCACCAACAAGCTCAACATATTTAGTATGCCACTGAGCAGACCAAGTAGTGCTGGGAGAACTCTGTGACGTTCTGACCCTTGCTAAATAAGAACTGGAAAATGGTGGAGCTCTGATTTGTTCTGATTAGTTCTGGTTTTCTATCAATACTTGAAAAATTGTGACAAAATATACAAAAGTGGCCAAAGTCAGTCATATTCAACACAGAGGTCAAATGGAAATAATTTAATGCATTTTTTGTATAAAAATGATAGTAAAACTGGTAAATAAAAGCAATAATTAATTACTACTAGCTGCTTCATGGCTGGCCTGCACTGGTAGCAATAGCATTCTGCATATCCTGCTTGGGCCTGTGACATGAGTGTGCTGGGAGAGACTGAGAGATGGAAAGAAAAAGACAGACCAATACAATTTTATTGTACCACAAAGAAATACCAAACACTGCAGGCAGCTAAGATTATTTTAATTAATGCTGCTGCTGTGTGGGTATTATTTCAATGGATTTTCCAGTCAGAGTAAACCAGCTGAAAGATATGAATGATCAAAATGAGCAGCAGTAAGAGCCCACCCTCCTCACCCATGTGAATGATGCAACTGCATTGCACATCCCAGTGTATTGTGGTATGGTACACTACTGCGTCCAACAGGTGGTAATGTTGTCTATGACTATTTCAAGTATTATATTTTAAATTAAAGTGAGGAATGTTGACTTTTAGAAATGTCAGGCGATCAGCATTTTCTGGTGTCAAACAGGATTGTGTGTCAGTAATGACATTACCAGCTGAGATAAACAGTCATTCTGAATACACACTAGTCAGAGGCAATTCATGTACGTGATTGCAATGTTTACTAGAGCAGGCCATATACTTTGTTTGGATTTCCAGTATTTCAAATGATCAGCATTCCAACTGATATTGGGCTCTACAAGGTACAGTTCAACAATGGTCTGTGCTAAGGCTGTGTTACAAGAGGCAGATGAAGAAGATGTTACAATTACATCTAAGTGACTCCAGAGACATGAACCTGAACCAAGTGACTGTGGGACAGTGCTATATTTGGATGGTAATCAAGAAGAGGATTTGGCTGCAGTGGCTGAGGAGGAAGAGGAAGAAAATGACACAACAGTAGAGGATGGGCAACTTGATGCTGTGCTGTGTCATGAAGAAGATTCTGAATGTGGCGCTTCTGTCATATTCTGTTTCATGACAGCATGCACCCGATTAATTATTTCTTGTCTGTTTATCTAAAAAGAAGTGTCATCATCATCACTCAATATTTGCTTCTATTTGTATCATGGGTCTAAGATTGTTGATTTAATCTAGTACTCAGAATGAATCATTTTACATAGTTTGTCATCTTCTGCAATTTTTTTGATCATATGTCTCTTTAGATCTTATTGTATTCTGGGGGACAACCTGTGTGTGTCAGCAGCAGCACTGGCAGCCTGTGTGATCCTTGAACTGTCATAGTTCTCTAACTTTTTTCAAATCAGATTCATCCTGATGTTTAACATTTTTATTACATAGAAACATAGAAACATAGACTTTGACGGCAGATAAGGACTGCTTGGCCCACCTAGTCTGCCCATTTCCCTACCTAGAGGATACGCTGCAGATCCTATTTAACCAACAGCCTATTTCTTCCTACCCCCACAAAAATTGCCTTATGTCTGTCCCATGCATTCTTGAATTCTCCCACAGTTTTAGACCCCACAACCTCCTCAGGAAGGCTGTTCCATGTGTCCACCACCATCTCTGTGAAAACATACTTCCTCACATTGCCCGTAAGCCGTCCCCCCTCTATTTTCAAATTGTGTCCCCTTGTTCTTGCACATCTCTTTTTCTGAAAGATGCTACCCTCTTGGACTTTGTTGATTCCACCGAGGTACTTAAATATTTCTATCATGTCCCCCTCTCCCTCCTTTCATCAAGGGTATTCATATTAAGCTCCTTTAGTCTCTCCTCGTATGGCTTCTCTTGCAGACCCTGCACCATTTTAGTTGCCCTCCTCTGAACTGCCTCCATCCTGTCTATGTCCTTGCAGAGATGGGGTCTCCAGAACTGGACACAGTACTCCAGATGGGGTCTCATCAACTGTCTGTACAGGGGGATAACAACTTCCTGTTTTCTGCTGGTGATACCTCTCCCTATACATCCCAGTATCCCCCCAGCCCTCCCTACTGCCTTCTTGCATTGCTTGCCAACCTTAAGGTCATCTGATATGATTACCCCTAGGTCTCTTTCCATTTTTGTTGTTGTTACTACCTCCCCCTCCCCATTGTGTAATCTTCCCCTGGGTTTTTGTTTCTCAGGTGCATTACTTTGCACTTCTTTGCATTGAATCCAAGCTGCCATACTTCTGACCATTCCTCCAACCTTTTCAAGTCCTTTCTCATCCTTTCCACCCCTCCTTGTGTATCAACCCTGTTGCAGATCTTTGTGTCATCTGCAAAGAGGCATACTTTTCCTTCCAGTCCCTCTGCAATGTCACTTATAAAGACATTAAAAAGGACTGGACCCAGTACTGAACCCTGCGGTACCCCACTAGTGACCCCTCTTTCTTCAGAGTGGACTCCATTTACAATTACCTTCTGTGTCCTGTTGTTCAGCTAATGTTTTACCCAGGCTACCACCCTGGGACCCACTGCCAAGCTGGTTAATTTGACTACTAATCTTTTGTGCGGGACTGTGTCAAATGCCTTGCTAAAGTCTAGGTAATCCACGTCCACAGCCCCTCCCTGGTCTACTACTTTGGTCACCCAGTCAAAGAAATCAAGTAGATTCATCTGACATGACCTTCCCACTGTGAACCCATGCTGCCTTGGGTCCTGTGCCCCACTGGCCTCTAGGTACTCAACAATTCTTTCCTTCAGAAGTGATTCCATCACTTTCCCTACCACAGAAGTCAAACTGACAGGTCTGTAGTTTCCTGCCTCCATCTTGGTCCCACTTTTGTGAAGGGGAATCACATCCACGTTCTTCCAGTCCTCAGGTACCACACCATCCTCCCATGATTTGTTAAAAAGCATAGTCAGTGGTGTCACTAGTTCTCTGCTTAATTCTATTATAATTCTGGGGTGAGTTCCATCCGGCCCCATTGCTTTGTCCACCTTCAGTTTTAGGAGTTCTTTCAGAACCCTTTCTTCTGTGAAAGGACTGGGATCAACCCCCCTCTCCAGAGTGCTTCTGTTAATTTCATTAGGCACCTCCCCCACTTCCTGTTTTGTGAATACTGAACAGAAGTATTCATTCAGAATCCCTGCTTTATCACTGTCACTCTCTGCCCACTCACCATCCATTCTATTCAGCCTCACTATCCCTCCCTTCATCTTTCTAGGCTCCCTGATATACCTATAAAAGGTTTTATCCCCCTTCTTAACTGAGTTAGCTATATTTTTCTCAGTTTGTGCCTTTGCTATTCTGACTACCCTCCCTACTTTCTTCTGCCTTAACTGGTACAGTTCTCTGTCCTGCTCCTTCTGTGTTTCCTTATACTTCCTAAATGCTATCTTTTTGTCCCTAACCTTCACCGCCACCTCTTTTGAGAACCATAGTGGATTTTTCTTTCATTTTGATTTGTTTATTTGCTTCACACAAAGGCTTGTTGCCTCTGTGATGGCAGTTTTGATATTTGCCCACTGTTGCTCCACCCCTTGTTCTAGCCTGTTTGCTAGTGCTTTTCTAAGGCACTCTCCCATCTTGCCAAAGTCAGCCCTCCTGAAGTCCAGAACCCTCACTTTTGTATGGCTTGACTCTGTAGCTGAGTTTATTGTGAACCACACTGTTTGGTGGTCACTTGTTCCCTATGGCTACCCACTTCTAGATCTGAGATCCTCTCACTGTTCCCATTTGAGAGTATGAGGTCTAAGATTGCTCCCTCATGAGTGGGTTCCAAAACCAGCTGTTTGAGGCATGCCACCTGAAGGGCATCAAGAATGGCCCTGCTTTTGGATGTGGCTGCACAAAGGTGCTCCAGTTAACATCTGGCATGTTAAGATCCCCCATCAACAGTATCTCCCCTTTCTCTGCCATCCTAAGTATGCCTTCTATCATATCCTTGTCCATTCCCTCCCCCTGACATGGGGGTCTGTATACAACCCCTGTGCGGATTGTGGTGCCATTTCCAGTCTCTAAGGTGACCCACAGTGCCTCCTCTCCTCCCTGTTTACTCTTTTGTTCAGTTGCTTTTATCCCTTCCCTTACATAGAGAGAGAGCTATTCCCCCTCTTCTGCCCTCCCTGTCTCTCCTGTAGGGTGTGTGCCCTGGTATGTTAACATCTCAGTCATGGTTTTCTGTGTAGCATGTTTCTGTGACTGCTACAATATCCAGGCATCCCTCTTCCATCAAGGCCACCAGTTCAGGGAGATTGTTGCTCAGACTATGGGCATTGGTACTCATTATCCTCCATTTCTTGATGGCCTTACCCCTTTTTGCCCCATTCCTGTCCTTATTGCATTCATCACTTTCTCCATTTACCCCTGTACTTCTCCCTATTGACATCTCTGTGTTGGTGTCTACCTCACCTAGTACCCTGATTTTTTTGGGGGGGCTAGGATTTCCCTGCTCCTTTCCAGTGCCTCCCCCCGTGGCTAGTTTAAATACTTGTCAATGAAGTATTTAAACCTATCACCTAGGATCCTGGTTTCCCTCCTGGACAGATGACGACCATCATGCCAGTATAGGCCTGCATCCTTCCAGGTGGACCCCCTAGTCTCCAATGAAGCCAAATCCCTGAGCTCTGCACCAGTTTTTTAACCACTGATTGAATCCCATGGTGTGGAGCACCCTAGCCTCACCTGTGCCATAGACAGGCAACACCTCTGAGAAAGTTACTCTGTGTGCTAGTTGTCTAAGGCCCCTCCCCATCTCCACAAATGCTTCTTGCACTGCTCTGATCCCTTTCTTAGCCAGGTCATTTGTCCCTAGGTGGACAATGACATCCAGCTCCCTCCCCTGTGCAGTTGCTCCTGCAATCCTCAGGTTTGCTCCCTGTCTCTCCAAGCCATGGCGCCAGGCAGGCACTTTACCTCCCTCTCCCCTTCCTCCCCCAGTTCTTCCTTCCTAACAATGGAGTCCCCCACCAGGAGTTGTTTCCTTCCCCTGTGGGGTCCCATGCCATCCTCCTTTGGGTCTCCTTTGTGGAGGTTCCAAGCATCCTCCTTGGTCTCCACTGTGGGTGCCTCCATAGAGGAACCACACTTTTCCAGAACGGCATAGAAATTGTGGAGAGGTATAACTGGAGGGATGAGCCTCTGTTCCACCACCCTCACCACCCTGAGCCCACTGTGGTCCAACTGCTCCTCTTTCTTGGCAACCTCTGAGGCAACGGCAGTGACCCTGGTGGTCCCTGGGTGGGAGAGGAGGTCCTACATATCCTGGCCAACTCAGCCTGGAGATGAACAACCTCCTCCCTCAGCCCAGAGAGGTGTCTGCAGATGGGACAACACTGCATCCTCCAAAATATCTCCGAGAAGACTGCTGCTCCACAGCCACTGCACTGCTCCACTCCCATCATGTCTTTTTTCTGGCCCCCTAACTGTTATTTGGAATACTTACTCTTTCCTCTGTTTGTTTGTTTATTTCTTTTTTTTTAGGGGTTTCACCTGGCTCAGAGCTGCTGTGTTTGAATTAACCTCTCTGGTGATTTCCTCAAATGGCTGGACCTGGAAAATTAAAAACTCCAGCATGGTCCACTGTGGCGAAGTAATACAGATGACTGCATCACCAATTTTATTTTCCGGTGTGTATTGTCTGACATCTTTCTTTTGTTCCAGCAGCCTTTGGAACATAAAAAAGGTTGAATTCCATCGAGTAGAAATGCCTTGGATAAGTCTGTGCAAAGATAAACTGTGCTCCTGCTGTATTTTTTCAAACAAGTGACAGGCTTCACTTCAGTCACTAAAATTAGTTTAATATTCTTTTAGCAGTGCTAACAAGAGCCTTAATGTCCCTGTCATCATTGATAAATCTGTGAACTATTAAATTTAAGCAATGCTCAAAGCAGCAGATGTGAACAAAGCACCCCTCCTCCAAGGCCTTCCTTATGTTGGACCCATTATCTGCAACTATAAAGCCAACTGACAGTCCCTGTGAAGTGAGCCATTGTTGTAATGGTTTTTGGAGCTCTTCATTGATGTTGTATGAGGTAGGTTCAGATGGAAAATAAAACAATCTTAGAACAGCAAACTGTGACCTTTCACTGCCCCCACATGAATTATCAAAACATGCCCAATGTGCCGTGACAGCCATGAAGGATTCAGGCTGACAGCTTGTCCAGACATCTGTTGTGAGATGCACCACCCTCCCAACAGCACTGCACAAGATGCTTCTAAATCTTTTGTATACAACATTGTAAAGATCTGGAATCCCTGTTGTCAAAAAGTATTTCTTTGATGGTATATTATATTGAAGTTTGAGGTACTCAAGCAGCATCCTGAATCCTACATGTTCAACCACATTATATGGAAGCAAATCAACAGCAATCATTTCTGAAATTATTTTGGTTATTGTAACAGCAACAGGGTGAGTTGAGACATATTTGACTTTACGTTATTTTTCTGAGATGGTAAGCTGTCTCTTTGAAGGAGTGGGGCTTTTTAATACATGGTCAATTTCAGTAACAGTAAGGAATCCTTCACATGGGAGGAAGTGGTGGTGGAGGTGTTTCTGTAGTACTGCAGGAGCTGCCACTGCTTTCATCTATCAGAGTTACCCCTGAGTGTAGTGAGCTATCACTGTTACTTTCTCTTCGAGACTCAGAACAAACTGGAGTTCTCAGTAAGATTATGATATCTGTCCAGGTGCCTCTTCAGTGCTGATGTTCCCAATGCACCTTTCTTTTTCCCCCAGCTGATTGGCTCTTTACAAATGTTGCAAGTTGTCACAAACTTATTAGAAGCACTAATGGAGAAGTATGACCAAACAAAAGAAAATACTTTTTGATTTTTTTTCTCAGGAAGGCACTGCACCTCGGTCCCCATTTCAGGGTTTTCCCCTCTCCATCCAGATTTTCCTTGGGCCTGTTCCTCTTGTGGTTTATTCCCACTGCCCTGCTCCTCAATCAAAACATTTCTGTCCATTTCTTCCTCATCTGCAATTTCTATCCCCTCTTGTTGTAAACCTTCTGCTGCCTGATCATTCTCTTCATCTTTACTATTAGTACTCTCGTTGGATTTGACCTCAGAAGAAAAAGACAATATCAGTGAGGGACTGGCAGTAACACAGTAAGCAATTGTTCCATTCCTTTGGGTGCCTCTGTGGATTGTACCCACCAACTTTACGGTTTTAACTACATAACTTTTTTTTTATACTTTGGACTGATCTGACAGGTGCACCTTTTTTGTGTTCAAGCATTCGATTGGAAGACAAAATGTTAGACGTGAACAAATCACTTTTTGTGGTTTTATTTTGTTTTTCCTTTGCAGGCTGACTACTGTCTTTTGCAGTGGCACTGGCTGCACTGCCTTCCTAAGAAGAATGTGCCTCATCAACACTTTGATCCATTTTTTATTTCTTATTCCAAGTGTAAAAAAAAATCCCTCTTCCTAATGTCCTCTGATGACTCCCACCAACACCCACATGCCAGGGATGGATTTACAGTCATGAGTCATGAATGTGAATCATTTGTGATTGTAGTAGTATACAGCATGCTGCAGTCCTCCACCACTTTGGGAGGCAGTATAGCACAGTGGTTTAAAGCACTGAGCTGCAAATCTGGAGACATGGGCTTGAATCCCACAGCCCCCACTTGAATACTGTGTTACCCTGAGTAAGTTACTTAAATTCCCTGTGCTTCCAGGTCATATGTGTAAACAAGCATTCAGCTTAGTGTGCTATTCCTGGTTAAACAATTGGAAAAAAAAATATTCCAAGCTTGGCTGACTGACTCCTACTACAGTTACTGTTCAGTGACTTACTCAACAGTGTGCCTCAGAATTTAAATTGATGATGCAGGCATCTGGCACACAGCTGCACAAACAGTCCCACATGGCTTGGTTAATGCTTATGTGTAATGATAAAGCAAGAAGGATAAGAAGGAGGAATAATGGATGAAATGATTGATGATGATTGATGATGATGGCACTTGTGTGTGTACTTTTATTTGTTGTGTTGTAGTGTACACAGAATGGTACAGGTCACAAATCAGAATATGCCCAGCCCCACCCCCCAGCCAGCAGCACAGGCACAGTAGCTTATCTGTTGTTTGTCAGAGATGTATTTTTATTTTATTTGTAATACATGAAATTGTGAAAGAATGTTAATGAGTGATCTTAATTAGGTGGCTCAAGTCAAAGATGTATTTTGCCTTTCTGCAATTGCCCTGTACACCCACATTGAGGCCAGAAAAAGAAATAAAAACACTTTTTTTGAGGATTTCTGGACTGTAAAATTCCTCATACCTCCCACCCCTTCTCTCTCTCCTCTAGATCTGGATGGCACAAGTCAAAGACTTATTTTGCCAGCTTGCCCTTGCCTGTACACACAGCCACATTAAGGCCAGGAAAAGAATAAAAAATGTATTTGGCATTTCTGGGACTGTAAAATTTCTCTTGCCACCCCACCCCATTGTCTCTCACTCTCTCTCTCTCTGTCCCCTCTGGATTTGGATGGCACAAGTCAAAGATTTATTTTGCCAGCCTGGCCTTGCCCTGTACACACAGCCACATTGAGGCTAGAAAAAGAAAAAAACAAAACTTTTATTTGGGATTTCAGGGACTGTAAAAATTTTCATGCCCTCCCCATAGTCTCTCATTCTCTCATCTGGATCTGGATGGCACAAGTCAAAGATTTATCTTGCCAGCCTGCCCTTGCCCTCACACACAGCCATATTGAGGCCAAGAAAAGAAAACAAAATGTATTTGGGATTTTTGGGACTGTAAAATTTCTCATCCTCCCCCCCATAGTCTCTCTCTCTCTCTCTATCTCTCTCATCTGCATCTGGATGGCACAAGTTAAAGACTTATTTTGCCAGCCAGACCTTACCAAGTACACACAGCTATGTTGAGGTCAGGGAAAGGAAAAAAAACCTTTTATTTGCAATTTCAGGGACTGTAAATTTCCTTGTAGCCATCCACCCACCCCATCTGTCTCTCCTCTGTATCTGGAATGGATGGCACAAGTCAAAGATTTATTTTGCCAGCCTGGCCCTGCCCTGTACATATAGCCATGATGAGGCCAGGAAAAAAAGAAAAAAAAAAGTTTGTATGGGATTTCTTGGACTGTACAATTTCTTGTGCCCACCCCGCCCCCATAGTATCCCTCTGTCTCTTTCTCTCTCCTCTTGATCTAGAGTGGCACAAGTCAAAGATATATCTTGCCAGCATCCTCTTGCCCTACACACACTTATACAGCCACATTGAGGCCAAGAAAAGAAAAAAAATCTTTTATTTAGGATTTCTGAGACTGTAAAATGTCCTGTGCCCCCTAGGGTTACCACCTTTTAAGAAGCCCAAAGTGGGACATTTATTACTGAAACATGATTTTCCACAGGACAGTACGTAACCTCGACTGATACAACAGACTTGTTTTCTCTATATAATCAGAATTAAGGCTAAGTATTGTAGTTTCTTAGTTGCTTGTAGTGTTTCTTATCATTTTAATGTATTTTAGTTAAGCTATTGTAGTTTTCTAGAACATTTAGTGGAAAGTTGGAAAATATTTTTTCTACTGTAAAATCAGGACATTTAGCATTTTTCATGTTTTTTTGCAGGACACAGCTGCCCAAATCAGGACTGTCCTGCAAAAATCAGGATGGGTGGTAACCCTAGTGCCTCCCCCCCACCCATAGTCTCTCTCTCTCTCTCTCTCCTTTGGATCTGGGATGGCATAAGTCAAATATTTATTTTGCCAGCCTGCTCTTGAACTGCACTACACACAGCCACATTGAGGCCAAGAAAAGAAAATAAACTTTTATCGATTTCTGGCACTGAAAAATTTATCTTGGGCCCCAGTAGTCTCTCCCCCTCTTCTCTGGATCTGGAATAGCAGAAGTCAAAGATTTTTCCAGCCTGCCCTTGCTCAGTTTACACACGCAGCCACACTGTCTGAGGCCAAGAAAAGAAAAAAACTTTTATTTGAGATTTTCTGGCACTGTAAAATTACTCTTAGGCCCCTAGTAGTCTCTCCCTCTCTCCTCTGGATTCAGAAATGGCACAATTCAAAGATTTTACCAACCTGCCCTTGCTCAGTGTACTAGCCACACTGTCTGAAGCCAAGAAAAGAAAAATAAACTTTTATTTGGGAGTTTCTGTAACTGTAAAATTTCTCTACAGCCCCCAGTAGCCTCTTACTCTCTCTCTCTGTCATCTGGAGGATAATCTGGATTCAATTTTTGAATGGTACAAGTCAAAGATTTATTTTGCCAGTCTGCTCATGTCCTGTAGTACACTGCCACACTGCCATTTATTTGCCTTGCCTCCCTCTGGCAGCCACCCACCACTATCTCTCACTCTCTCAGTCCCTCCTTGGATTCCTCTCTGTCCTACCCCTCCCCCAATGATAACTTTCTATCCCCCCCCCTCACTCCAGTAAGTCTCCTTTCTCTCTCCTCACTTTCATTCCTCCCAACTGGCTCCACTTCAAAAATATATATTTTTTGTATTTGTATTTATTTTCTCTCTAACTGTGGTGTGCAACTGTAGTGTGACTGACTCTGCTTTGCATAAGCAAAATCTTATCCAACCATCCTCCATTATCTGTGCCCACATTGTGCACTTACCATGGTTATATACCTTAAGTGTATCATGTGACTAAATGTCCTGCTCTGTTGGCTGACTGGATGCCGCTGACCACCTGTACATGTAGCAAGCATACCAATGGAACCCCCATGTCAACATTATACTGAATGGCACTCCATGGATCTGGAACTAAACTTTTGCAGTGAAGTCCATATTTATCCAGGTCCATGGATTATGGGTTTGATCCAGGGGATCAGATCTTGGGCTTAACAGTCTGCCCAGCCCTAACACAGAGTCTTTATCAGGTAAAAAGAAAACCTTCCTGACCCCACCTATTGTGAATGAGACAGCGAGACAATGCGTGACCTCACCAGCCACACAATGACATGTGCAGAAAGATTCTCCAGTCTGACCTCTAGTCAATAGTTAACTAGTACATATTTCATTGGCAGTGCTCTGTGTCTGCATTCAAACAAATCTCAATGGATGTAGAAAAAAAACAATATAAATCATAAGGTCATCCCCTATAGTAAAGGTTGAGTATTTTACACTTTAATAACTTTGCAACTGATCTATGGATTTACAAGAAATTTAATAAGCTCTGTCCTGTGGGGTAGATCTTTTGATGTGACAAATTTTGATCCTGTTGGATGTACAGATTCTGAGATTTGGATAGTTCAAGAACCTTAAAAGTCACAATTTTTTGCAGTTCTTTCCCCCATCACCATGCGTCCAGACAAGATGGAATTGTGTAATTTTTCTACAGTAGATACAGTTTGGTTAGGGTTGCCACCTGTCAGGTTTTTCACCTGGTGATCAGGTTTTCAGGGTCCCTATCAGGTAATCTGCTTCTGCTGTGTGCTGGTAAGATTTTTGAGTCATTTTGAGTACTCACATATTTTTAAACATATTTGTCATATAATTCATTGTTTCAGTTACATATCCAGGTTAGAAACAAGTTATGTTGTCAATATAGCCTTTTATTTGTGAAAGCAGTCAACCTGTGAGGTGTAAAATATGCCATGGAGTGGCAGTGTGGCCCACCCAGTGTCTGAACATTTTTTGGGATTCATAGGATGTAACCAGATCAGGAAGAGGGACGCTCTTGTAGAGCTTGTCACCAATATGGTGGATTGGAGTTGTATCATAGGTAAGATATGTTTTTGCTGCCCATATAGATATCTAATTGTATTTGAAATAGATCCATGGTATCACTCTCAACTATTTCTCTTGGCAAAGCATTCCACTGAGACACAACCCGCTGGGTGAACCAGTGGCTTCTTTTGTGGGTTTTACAGTTATGCCCTCTTAATTTCAGGCTATGTAATCTAGTGTTAGTACCAGAACTGTCCCTTGTTAAGCCCAAAGTTTCAAAAAGAAGCAGAACATAAATTGTTTTGTATGACAAGCAGAGATTGGCACAGAGTTGTCTGTACTCCAAAGAGTAGAGGTCCAATGCTTGAAGCCTTGCCTCATACTCTAGACAGTTCATATCCCTAATTCATTTGGTTGCCTTCCTTTGTACTGCCTCAAGTAGTTTTCTTTTTTTGTGGCCAGGGCACAAAAGGGAGAGCAGTAGCCTAGGTGTGGTCCAACTATGCTAGTATAAAGTGGGAGATTTACCCTGACATCCCTACTTTTTATATGTTTAAAGATGCAGCCAAAAATTCTTTGGCACGTTTTAACCTTAACTAAAGTATGGGTGTCAAAAGATATCTTATTGTTCACTACAGCATTTAAGTCTTTTTCATTAGTTGTTTCTGTAAGTTGCAAATGAAAAAAACTAAATCATTGGGAGGGATTGTGCTCCAAAAATACCTCAGAAGTATGTAAATCAGATTTGGAGATGTACAACCCATTCAGCGGTTATGGTTTTAAAAATAGATACTACTATCATCATGTTTCAATAAACATTTTGCAGTTCAACATATTGCTTCTTCAGGATCTATAATTTAAAAATTGCATTTTTTTATAGAGACATTTTTGATAATTGACTCATCAGTATTAGTACCACTTTAGTAATTTACATTATTTATGAATTCATTTTTGTTACCAAATGAAATCTTCTCGACATTTTGGTTAATATATTCTTTCTTTGATAGTTTAATTCACTTACATTCATTAGGAAACCATACTTTAGTAAATTATTTATAAATAGATGTCATGTATTTGATTGTTTCTATAGGAAAAGAAAACAATTCCCACCTTGTTATGCAAATAGAACTTTTAAACTTTCTCTCTGCTCAAAAATTGTTCACATATAGTGCAGTGACCTGTAAATTATATTTAAACATTATTTATACTTTTGTTTTGCTGTACTATTCATTGTATCAGAATACAGCCAAAGAGTTTGAAATTTACCTTAAATAATCTTATAAAATCTTATGTTATAGTTTATGTCAGATACACCCTTGGTTCTATTTACTTTTTTTCAATCTGAAATTTAATATACCCAGAATGTGACAAATGGTCTCTCCATAGTATGTAAAACATGAAAAAAAATGTTTTATTACCTCTTGACACAGGGGTTTATTATATTTAACATGAAGTTTTGTTTTTCATTTCAGTAGATGCCTCGGGCTTCTAATCAAATTGTAGATCTAGTGAAAAGAATTATAAAAAAGTTGATTGTTTTCCAATTTTCATTATAAGCATATTTCATTCAGGGTACTTACTCAGTTATTTTGTAGTGCGTTATGTTCTATGACATTAACTTCATATTCAAGTGTAAAGTCATTATTGCAGTTAAAAAACATCTCCATGTCCATACTGAGTTTAAAGTTATTAATTTGGCATTTTTGAAACATCTTAATTTCTTTATCAGTCTTACTTTCGCTAAACCAACTTCTAGTTCATAATTTAATTACACCAAAGTGAGTTACTTATAGGCTTATCCACTTCCCTGCTATATGCGATCTCTGTCCTGGTGTCATTGCACAGTGCTAGGCACCATTTTCATGTGTTACATCTCTTTTTAAAGTAGAGGCTCCACCTCCTTACATGTATTACCTTTCCTATTTGTGGATGCTGGGATGAAGATACCAAACTTGATTTCAGGCCTTTCTAAAGCTACTTTCCTGTGTCAGGCACAATGCTATAAAATGGACTCTTAGATATGTGGCTGCAAGCTTCGATTTAGTCTCAATTTCTGCCACTGTGCAGATCTATCAATTATGTGTGTAATTCCTACTGAACTGTTAAGAGAAATGCAATTGCTATAGCTATCTTATGGGTAAAATTACCTTACAATGTCTTTTCTTTTTAATACAAAAATCACACTGTAAAGTGATCTAGTACATACAGTCTCACAATTAAATCAACATTCTCATGTGTATACACCAGGGGCTGAATTGGGACAGCAGTGCCACTAGGAAATAATGGCCCTGCATCCCGATCAACCTGTGTCAATCAGACACAACAAATGTGGCCGCAGGAATGCACGGAAGTGCATTACATGGTCAGCCCTTACCAGGGGGACTGCTGGTGTGAAGAAAGGGAGTCAAGCACTCATCTTGTTACAAAATGTACCTTTTGGTGTCAATCAACTAATTTAGACCACACTATTTTTTCATTTATACCATAGCAATTTTCTAGGGTCCCAAATCTATCAATTTAAAACACCTCTCTCTCTTGAGACTATTCTATAAATTACCACCTTTAGGGGGAGTATCCACTCTTTCATGTCCTACAAATCAATGCATATATACATTATGCCTATTTTCTATATAATGTTTGGCTAATAATGAATCCAGATCACTCTTCTGATGTCACTATTATATTCATTTAGTTTTACTCACAGTGGTCTAGATGTTTGTCCAATATAATGATGGTCACAAGGACATTTCATTGCATATATTACTTGGTCTGTTTGGCATGTTATGAACTGTTTTATCTCAATGTGTTCATTTTTATAAGGATTATACATCATTTTTGTTTTTCTTGTGTTGTTACAGTTCTGACATTTACCACACGGGTTGCTACCAATAATTTTTTTTCTGCCCTCAAAAATTTTGAATTTCGGCTCTGGATTCTTATACATTGCATGGCAAAGTCTATTGTTAAGGGATTTTGTTTTCTTAGCTATGACTATTGGTTTCTCTCTGAAGATTTGTTCTGTTATTTGGTTGGATTGTAAACTATTACAATGTTTCAATATGGAAGATTTAATCATGTAGAAGTGGTCTGAGTACTGTAGTTGAATGACACTGTTGTTTTATCTAATGTAGTATCCTGATTTTGGGCTGACTACGATAGGTCAATTCTATTTCTGGTGTCACTTTTTTGTCTAGCATTCTGCAGGATTCTTTCATGGTAACCCCTATACGCAAAGCATTCCACCAACTTGTCAGCAGCCAATTTATAATCTTCACTGTCAGTACAATTTATTGTTACTCTTATGAAATGACCATAAGGTATATCTTCAATTGTAGATTTTTTATGAAAACTGTTTGCATGATGTAGTACATTTACATCACTAGGTTTTCTAAATACATTGGTTGTGACTTTCTTATTCTCATTGGTTATTGTTAAATTGAGACAATTTACTGTTTTTTTTTTGTTTATCATTACAAATGTTAAATGATCAGTGCTGTTGTTGATGTACTGAAAAAAAGCATTCAATTCACTTTCTGGCCCTTGCCAGTTACAGAGGTAGTTGTCAATGTATTGTTTCCAACATTAAATATTTGCACTTTAAATGTTGTCTGTATTGTATATATATTTTCTCTCAAATGCATCCATTAATATGTTTGCATAGCTAGGAGCCATAGAAGACCCCATAGCTGTTCCCCTGGATTGTCAGTATTGCTGGTTATCAAATCTAAGTCATTTTTGGTAAGGACCAGTTATGCAAGTTCCACAATAAACTCATATGGTGGAATACTATTTGGTTCTCTTTCTTCTAGTTGATCTCTCCATGCCTCCAACGCAAATGAATGGGGTATGCTACTATAGAAATCTTTCACATCTAGTGTGACAAGTAAACAATCATCTGTTAGTTTATTTTCCTTGTTGATGTCATCTAAAAGTGAAATTGTATTTTACTGCCTTTTATGTATGAATATCTTGTGATAACTAATGGCTGTAACAGTCAATACATTTTGACAAGGTTTCCAAGGATGAATCAATGTCAGGTATGATGGGACATCCTAGGAATCAGTTAGACAATGATGAATTTTAGGTAAAGTATAAAAAACAGGCATTATAGGATGTTGTCTACTGTATACAATACTCTCTGTTCCCATTCCATTAGGAAACCCTCCTCCTCTCCTCTTTCAATTATGTTTTTCATTTTTTTTTACTTGATCTGTTTTGTTTTGATCACATTTCTCATAATATTCTCTATTCTTTAGCTGTTTTAGACATTCTTCTCTATATTTCTCTCTATCCATAATCACAATTCCTCCATCCTTATCAGCTTTTTTATAACTATTCAAGTATCATTTTCAAGATTTCTTAATGCACCAAATTCATTTACTGTTAAATTATATTTCAGTCATCTGTCTGTAGCATTTCTTTCTAATCTACCAAGATAATATACACCGACTGGAGTCCAGCAACTCCTAGTTACCAGCATTAATCCCAGGCCCATGCAAAATTTGGAACTGCAGTCCTTCCTGCCTCCAAAATGTCAGACATCTCAAGGACAAAGTTCCTTTGCCTATCAGGCACTGTTGTATGTCAGCTCCCTCCATGAGAACATTATTAGCCTGTCTACTCTGTGGACCTTCAAAAAGAACCTAAAGAACCATTTAACACAGGATTCTTAATGTGTCTGCCATCACTAGCACCTAGCAAAGGCATATCCTACCACCTGCCCTTCTGCCAAACAGATCTCTCTTTCTCTCAGACACCCTGCACTTGGGGATCAGCCCCCCCATCTCTGCAGCACTTCTATGTGCTAACCCCCTCGTGATGCTGACAACTAACAGGCTCCCTGTTGGGCACAGTTATTTAGTCTGTTTCTGTATGTATCTGACTGTGTTTACTTATTCCAGTTTTAGTTTTCACTGTATATTTTTGCATTCCTTTATTTAAAGTAATGTACCTAAATGTTCTCATTCTAATCCTATTGCCTTGTTTGTCTCAGTCCTCTGTATAATCACCTACTTGTTCTAAATGTACTAACGTGGAACCTATGTAAAGAGCTCTGAGCACAAATGGTTAATCTGAGATCAGAAATAAATAAATACATAAAAATAGAGATCTCTAGCAACCATTTCCACATATGTCATAATGTTTGCTGGTATAGGGCCAGGTGGTAAAGATTTTGATTTATACTGTACATTCAAAGACAACAATTTTCTTTTCAATTTTTTCAACTGGATCCATAGAATCTACTAAGTTAGAAAATAAATGTTTCAGTCTAATGTTTCTGTAGAATTTTTGTATGTCCATTTTAAGGTGAAAAAAATTATCTTTCAATGGGACAAGAGGTTAGGCCTAGATTGAGAATTTTAAGTTCTATTTAATTTAGCTGCCTTTTTTAAAGTTTAAAACTAAACCTGTCCTTTTTTCTGTTGTTTCTGAACTACTCTGGTTCCTATTGTTTGTTCTTGTTTGTTTCCTTGTCCTTATGTGGATCCTGTTCCTACACCTGAATCTTCTCTTTCTGTTTGTTCGCTTGGGTCCTTTGTAGTATAATGCCCTCTCTTGCCTCTGCCTTTCCATTGTCCTCTGTTCCATCTCCTCCTGGCTCTGTATTGGCCTCATCATAAAAAAGGTCTGAGCTGTATAGATTAGCATACAAATCTGGGTTATATGCATACTGCATTTTATATGGGGTAAATATATTACAAGTATAAACTTTCCCTTTTTTGTAATTGTTCAGATCTCATCTGAACTTTTTTTTAATTTTTGGTCTATTAGACTGTTTTCATATTCATCAAGTGCTTTATTGATTTTATCCAGGATGTCTGAGAAATCTTTAATATGAGGTTTAAAATTATATTGGACATACATGTTTTTTTCTTCAGCATTAATGTTTGTAAGTTATAGTTCAAAGCTTCTATCTATTTCCTGGTCACTCTGTTTTTGTCATTTCATAGAACATATTTAAGAATACACATCCAGTAAAATGGATGTCTTTGAATTCCTTAAAGGTATAACAGATGAAAAATCTATACCAAGAACCTTAACAAAAACAGATGAGGAAAGAATACTACAAGGTATAGTCAGTAAGAAAAAATTATCAGGAAAACTAAATACAAACAATTTGATACATAATACAATACCCTAAAAAAAAAGAGTTGAGACGAGAGTGGCATTGTGTTACTCTGAATGAATATTACAAACAAAAACATATACCTAGAAGTTTAAGAGTACCAACAGAACCAAATATGGGCTTCACAATGAATGATTTAGAGAAAAAATGTGGTTAGGTCTGTAATAAATGCTCTTTAGACTTTCTACTATTTTTGGTAGAAGTTTTGAACATAGAACTTACAAACATTAATGATGAAACAAAAAACGTATATGACCAATATAATCTTAAATCAGATATTAAAGAATTCTCATACTTCCTGGATAAAATCAATAAAGCACTTGATGAATATGAAAACAATCTAATAGACAAAAAAATTAAAGAAGTTTAGATGAGATCTGAATGATTGCAAGGAAGGGAACGTTTCTACTTATAATAGATTTACCCCACATAAAATGCAGTACACATATAACCCAGATTCAGATAATAATATATACAGCTCAGACAGCAGCATGGAGGTTAGCAGTCAGCAACAAAATTATAAACCTTTTTTAGTATGACACCAATACAGAAGCAGGGGAAATGGAACAGAGGACAATGGAAAGGCAGAGGCCAGAGAGGGTGTTATACTACAAAAGGACCCAAGAGACCAAACAGAAAGAGAAGATTCAGGTATAGGAACATTATCCACACAAGGATAAGGAATGAACAAGAACAAACAATAGGAACCAGAGTAGTCCAGAAGCATCAGAAGAAGGGACACGTTTAGTTTTAAATTATCCAGAAGGCAGCTAAATGAAACAGAACTTAACGTTTTCAATCTAGGCCTAATCTTCTGTCCCTGTGAAAGATTAAACTTTTTTCACCTTAAAACAGAAATAAAAAAATTCTACTGAAAAATTTAACTGAAACATTTCTTCACTACCATATCAGATACTACTGGTCCAGTTGAAAAATCAAAAAGAAAAATGGTGTATTTGAACTTACAGTATACTATAGATCAAACATTTTACCACCTGGCCCTATACCAGCAAATATTATGACATACATGGAAATAGTTGATAGAGATCTTGCTAGATTAGAAAGAAATGCTACAGATGACTGAAATACAACTTAACAGCAAATTAATTTGGTGCATTAAGAAATCTTAAAAACAATACCTCAATAGTTATAAAAAAGCTGATAAGAGTGGAGGAATTGTGATTATTTATAGAGAGAAATAAAGAGAAGAATGTCTAAAACATTAAAAAATAGAGACAATTATGAGTAATGTAATCAAAACCCAACAGAACAAGTAGTGAAAAACATACCTGAAAGAGGGGTGGAGGAAGGTTTCCTAATGAAATGGGAACAGAGAGTATTGTATAGACAACATCCTATAATGCCTGCTTTTTTATACTTTACCTAAAATTCATAAGAGTCTAACTGATCCACCAGGATGCCCCATCATAGCTGGCATTGATTCATCCTTGGAAACCTTGTCAGTATATATTAATTATTACTTAGAGCCATTAGTTATAGCAGCACAATCATACCTAAAAGACAGTAAACATACAATTTCACGTTTAGAAGATATCAACAAAGAAACTATATAGATGTTCCTTGTCTATTAATTTATATAATCTGACACTAGGATGCCCACAGCTGGTGTTGGATGACCCCCCACAGCCCATTGTTTTATGAATTAACTGACATTGGGGGTTCCAATCTCCATGTTGGCATTCAGAGCAACCCCCAGCAGTTTGGGACACTGGGTAGCCCACCCCCACTTTCCTGAAATATTTGTTTGCTTTAATCCTGCAAAAAGAAAACAGTCCCTGACATCTTTTTTAATTTTTAACCTGAAAAAAAGAAAAAGGTCTCTAGTCATCACCACTGTCCCCCTCCCCATCCAAACAATCCCAGTAAGCACCCACTACCCCACCCCACCCTTATCCTATACTTACACTGGAGAGCATAGGTTGTCATCTTCTGTGAACTGAGATATGTCTGCACTCTTCAAAGCCTAACTGTGAACTGAAGAATCAAGGTAAGTGCTGTATAATGTACTCCAATAGCATTTTGAATTCATATTAATAACTTTTCCATTTTAAAGGAATTTTTCACAAAATTTTCAACGTTGTTTTTTTGTGGCCCTACCTCATGAGCACTGGAGATTTCATTTTGTTAATCAGGCCCAGAAAATGATTTGATTCAAAAATTCCTAAAAATGGCTGAGTTATGAGAGTTCATTGAACTTTTTCTATACACATGCATAACTTTGGTAATTTTCAAAATTTTGAGTCCAGATTTTCAACATAGACTTTTCTTCACACCACCTTATGAGTAGTAGAGCTGCCATTTTTCATATCCTGTTGAAAACATGTTTTCACATCTGTGATGCAGAAAGAGGTTTTGGCACGGATTTGAAAATTTTCACCTACGGACTTTATGTGGTGAGGTCATAAGAAGCCTATGTTGAAAATTTGGTGTCAAAATATGAAAAAATGGCAAAGTTATGACCATTCATTGCAATTTCATACATCAACAACTGTACTGATCATTTAACATTTGTAATGAAGAACAAAAAACAGTGAATTGTCTCGATTTAACAATAACCAATGAGAATAAGAAACTCACAACCAATGTATTTAGAAAACCTACTCATAGAAATGTACTACTTCATGCAAACAGTTTTCATAAAAAAATCTACAATTGAGAATATACCTTATGGCCAGTTCATAAGAGTAAAAATAAATAGTACTGACAATGAAGATTATAAACTGGCTTCTGATGAGTTGACAAAATGCTTTGTGTATAGGGATTATGATGAAAGAATCCTGCAGAATGCTAGGCAAAAAACTAACAAAAGAAATAGAACTGGCCTATTGAAGCCAGCACAAAAACAGGATACTACATTAGATAAAATAACAGTCTCATTCAACTAATCAGACCACTTCCTCATGATTAAATCTTCCCTATTGAAACACTGTAATATTTTACAATTCAACCAAAGGGGAGTACAAATCTTCAGAGAAAAACTGTTAGTCATAGCAAAGAAAACAAAGGCCCTGAACGATAGACTTTGCCATGCAATGTATAGGAACTAGAGCCGAAATTTGAAATTTTTGAGGGCAGAACAAACATTATTGGTAATTATACAATGGCATGAAATAATCCTGGACTTTGATTGGCCAGTCTAGGACTGGAGCCATGATGTTATCCCAGTACAACATCTCAGCTCTAGTCCCACCACAGAAATGACCGCATGGAATGTAAAAATTTAAAATGAAACAAATCATTCCACAACCGCAATTAATGACTCTCTCATTCCTGCTCAGCACCTGACCTTACTTGCTTCACTCCCACCACCGCTAAGAATTTAACTCTGCATCTTTCTCTTCGGCTCTCCTCGCTATCTGTAAAAAACTAAAAACCTGCACCACAAAACAAAACCGTGCCTTCTTACTCCTGTAACTCCAGAAAGTACGGGCAACCTAGCGCATGAGCATACAGAATTTGAGCTCCTTCAGCCATGCATACGCGTACTCCCAAATTAAATAAAAAAAGAGTTTTCAAAGAAAGGCAATAGTCGTAAAAGAAAGCCATACCTCTACTTCACCTTTTTTTCTCCACAACAACACTGTGGCAGCCACTATGAGTCAGCTTGTCAGTTATCCTTGGTAGCTCAGTCAACACAGCGCCTTGCCAGTTATACCATCTGCCACTGCATTTAAAATTAAAAACTAAACAAGCAACCAGAAAAAAAAAGGCAGCACATTTTAACCCATACTCTGACACCATCAGACATATGTGTCCTACTAGAAACAGCACTGTATTGAGGGTAACCTGGGAGGCAAATACAATACAGAACATAGAGCCAGCACCATCTAGTGGACCAAACTGTGGACTTTTTTGTGAAGACATATACCTCCACACATGAAAAAATTCAAAAAAAAACACCCAAACATCCTTTTTTTTCTATTTTATTGTTTTAAAAACAAACAAGCCATTGTATAATAGCAATAATGCACTCCAGGGTGTGTGTTGTGCTGGGACAATGTCACTTCTGGGGTGATTAGTCATACTCAGCCTGCAGCCTCGTGCCTAATCACCCCAGGTGTGATGTTATCCCTGCACAACACACACCCTGTCATGCATTATTGCTTAATTACCCATGTTATAAATGTCAGAACTGTAATAACACAAGAAAAACCAAAAATATATAGAATCCTTATAGAGACGAACACATTGAGATAAAACACATCATAACATGCCAGACAGACCAAGTAATATATGCACTGAAATGACCTTGTGACCTTCATTATATTGGACAAACATCTAGACCACTGCGATTAAGACTAAATGATCATCGCAGTGACATCAGAAGAAGTGATCTGTATTCAGTAGTAGAAATATTATATAGAAAATAGACATCATGCATCTACAGTATGCATTGATTTGTAGGAATTGAAAGAGCGGATACTCCCCCTAGAGGGGGTAATTTACAGAATTTCCTCATTAAGAGAGAGGCATTTTGGACTGATAGATTCAGGACCCTAGATAAATGCTATGGTATAAGTGAAGAAATAGTATGGTCTGAGTTTGTTGACTGACACCACTAGGTACATTTAGAAACAAGTTGAGTGCTCAACACCCTTTCTTCATACTAACTGTCCATCTGGTAAGGACTGATCATATAATTCATTTCTGTGCATTCATGTGGCCACCTTTGTTGTGTCTGATTGACACAGGTGGGTTGGGATGCAGGGCCATTATTTTCTAGTGGCACTGCTGTCCCAATTCAGCCCCCTGGTGTATACACATGAGAATATTGATTTCATTGTAAGAATGTATGTACTAGCTCACATTACAGTGTGCTTTTTGTATAAAAAAGAAAAGATGTTATAAGGTAATTTTACCCATAAGATAGCTATAGCAATTGCATTTCTCATAACAATTTGGTAGGAATTACATACATAATTGATAGATCTACACCATAACAGAAAATGAGACCAATGACAAAGTGTGCAGCCACATACCTAAGAGTCCATTTTATAGCATTACACATGACATAAGAAAGTAGCTTTAGAAAGGCCTGAAATCAAGTTCAGTTTCTTCATCCCTGCATCCACCAATAAGAAAGGCAATATGTGTAAGGAGGTGGAGCCTCTACTTTAAAAAGAGATGCAACACATGAAAATGGCTCCTAGAACTCTGCAATGACACCAAGACAGAGATTGCATATAGCAGGGAAGCGGGTAAGCCTACAAGTAACTCACTTTGGTGTAACTAAATAATGAACTAGAAGTTGGTTTAGTGAAAGTAAGATTGATAAAGAAATTATGATGTTTCAAAACTGCCAAATTAATAACTTTAAACTCAGTACGGATATGGAAATGTTTTTTAAGGGCAATAATGACGTTACACTTGAACATGAAGTTAATGTCCTAGAACATAGCATGTTACAAAACAATTGAATAAGTAACTTGAATGAAATATGCTTATAAAGAAAACTGGAAAACAATCAACCTTTTCATAATTCTTTTCACTACATCTACAATTTGATTAGAAGCCTGAGGCATCCACTGAAATGAAAAACAAAACTGCATCTTAAATATAATAAACCCTTGTGTTAAGAGGTAATACAACATATGTTTCTTTTATGTTTTACATGCTATGGAGAGACCACATATCACATTCTAGGTATATTTAATTTCAGATTGAAAAACGCAAATAGAATCAGGTCTGATAGAAACTATAACTCAAGATTTTGTAATATTATTTAAGGTACATTTCAAACTCTTTGGCTGTATTTTGGAAAAATAGAGTTTGCCCTTTAAGGGGCAGACCAAGTTGTCCTGGTGCACCCCTTCCCCCTACTTGAAGATGGTGTACTCAGAAGGGAGGGGGTAAGAAATGGGAAGGAGCAAGGGGAACAGAACAATAGGATGGCAACAAGAAGGGGAGGAGCTAAAGGAGGTACATAGTGGACAGCACAGGAGTGGTTCAGCCACTTTTTGCTGAAGTTTTCATTATCCTGAACTACAGCACATCAGATTGGCATCAGAGAAAAGGTTGGGGATTTAGTCAGGTAAGTAGCAACAGATTTTCCTGATGCAGACTATATATAAAAAAAATGGTGAAAAAGGGGGCTTTAATTATATGAATAATAAGTGACAAGTATATCATGGCTTTAGGCAATAGGTCATTTTTAACAGTTGTTAGAAATAGCCCCTTTGTTGTAAAAAGAAAAAAAGAGAGAAAAACCTCAGATTGTGTACTGTTTATGCCAGCATTTGTGAGAAAAAAAGCATTATGGAGCTAGATAAAACATTGCTAGGGGACAAGATTTGTGCCCGCTTGTTTAAAAGGTATGGTGGCTGGTTTGAATGCAGAAGGTAGCTCTTGAGACTGAGAAGCAGACCAAATAAGAGGTCGATGGGAAGGGAGAGAGCACCATGCAGTTTTATGGCTGTTTTCAGTCGGCAGGGCAGACACCAGCTTGTTTAAGAGGATTTTGTGGATAGTTGGGGAAAGGCGAGTGTGCCACATGGTTTGTGACGTTTTCGTCGGCAGGGCAGACGCCCGCTTATTTAAAGTTTTTATTTTTGTGGCTAGTTGAAGGCAGAGGGCAGCCTTTGGTTTGGAAAGCAGGCTGGAGAAAGGCCGTTTGTAGGGACGAGAGTATCATGCAGTTTAGGTTTGTTTTAGGTCGGCAGGGCAGATGCCCACTTGTTGAGAGGCATTGTGGCAAGCGGAATGTGGCCACTGGAACATATGCTTAACCCTACAGGAGAGAACAGGGGCTTGTTTGTGACTGGTGTCAGCGGCTAGGCCTGTCGCAGGACTTGAGGGTGTTTCAGAGCCTGCAAGGCAGATGCCTTGAACATGGTTAAAGACTGGTAGCTGAACAAAAAGCAAGAATGTTGCATGATTCAGATGCTGTTGCATGGTCTGCCAGGAGAACAATGGGGATGGGGGGCAATTCAGATGATGAGCCAGCAAAGTCGGGCCACGTGGCGTGACATCACACTCCATAGGGGGAAGGCTGGAAGAGAACAGGGGAGCCAAAGGGGAGCAAGGGAAACAAGGACAAAGGGGGGAGCCAAGGTAATTTAACAACCATCAGGCTGAATCATAAGGTGAGGAGGAGGAACAGAAACAGAAACACGATCAGGGAGGGGAGAATACCATGGGGGCCATCATGGCGGCTGCAGGGGATGACGGTCATGCTGCTGGGCAAGGCCTGAGAACCAGGGGAAGGGAGCAAGGCCAAAAAAGAAGGGGATCACCTGGGAAAGATGGGGGGCAGGCAATGACCTACAGAGACCAGCGGGACATTAAAAAAAATAGGAAGCCAGCACATGGATGAAGGGCAGCAGGAGAATAAGGAGGATGGCTCAGAGCCAGCTAGGGCAGCCACGTGGGCCAGAGGACACCCTGCGGGATGATGGAAAATGGGGCAGAGCCAAAAAAGATGCTCAAAGTGACTAGGGAGAGGCCTATGAGTAGGAAGCCTTCGGGGGGGAGAGAGAGAGCTTCACCATGCCAAAAAAAAAAGAGGATAAGGCGCAAGAAGGGGTGGAGTCCACAGGAGCAATGATCCCAGAAAGGGGGAGGTACCAAAGAAGGGCCCAGGGAGTGACACGAGCTCTACCACAGCCAGAAAGCTTGGATGGCCATGCGGGGAGACTAGAAGGGTGGGATAGGGCTGGAACAGGGCAACAAGGTGCAGAAGAGGCCTACAGAGATTGGAAGTGTTACGGGGTAGGTGTAAAAAAAAGGGGGGGAGGCCAGCAAGGTCACACAAGGGGACATGAGGCCTAAGGGGCCGCATGGAGAGACACCACCAGACAAGAGGTTATTTCAAAATAGATACATAGAGATATGATGATGATGATTAACATGGCCTTAATTTTCTTGGTTTTTGGGCAGTATCTTTACAGCTTACATGGACCAACACGAGGAGATGGCACAGAGGAAGAGCAAACCATCTAAGAAGGATGCCTACAAAGCCATAATGGAACTCATGGAAAAGGCCAACAGAGTGTGGCAGATGGTAGAAGGAGAGGAGCCAGAGAGATCTGGGGAGAAATGGAAAGCAGGGAAGGGAAAAGGGGGCGATGGGAAGAGGCAGAAAGGAAGGCCGAGCAGCCCTACCAGGGTGCGACCTCAAGCAGGGATACCTTCCAGAATGGCCAGTCCAGTACCACCTCAGCCCCAGATCCCTGTCCCATCAGTACCTCCCCAAGACCAGGTGGAGGTTCCCCCAGTGGAACCTAGACTGGATCCCCCCTGCATACCAGCCTTCCCACAGCCAATAATGCAACCAGCTAACCCAGGGTATCCCGAGGCCAATGGGCTACAGGAAACTGATAAGGCCACAGGTAAGGTAGCCGGGGCAGTAGGAGAAAGCATAAAAGAGTACATAGGACAAATTACAGCAGCACTCAGGACAGGGGGGGTTGGGTCAAATGGAGTCTGCCATAGTGGAGATTAGGTCAGAGTCAGTGGTAACAGAAGGGGAGGAGAAAGGGTCAGAAAAGGAAGGAAAAGGAACGAGAGATATAGGAATCCCAGGAATGCGAATAGGGGAACACGTTCCATTGGCCACTAAGGAGAAGATTTGGAAGGGCGAATACATGGACATATTTGCTCTGGTGAGCTGGGAGGCAGCAGCAAAATACAAGGAGGCAGAGCATAGGGAAGAGTGAGATGGCGGCAGCCATGGTTTTGCTGGACAAAAAAGAGGAAGATAAATTTACCAAAGGCAAGATGTGGGATGGATGGTTCGTAGGTTTTGCTACGTACTCAGCTATAGTGTTGCTAAAGAAACCCGAGCTGGGCATACCATTGATCATGTATTCCTTGATAACAAGACGAGTGAAGGCAAAAGTGGGGGGTAGGCTGGATATATTATGATGAATTCTTCCGGCAAAGGATGGCAACTTATGGGGATGTACGCTGGGACACAAAACAGTTAGATCTGTGGACGGATTATGTAACCGACCAGTCCACACCGGAAGGGGAGATGGGAAAAAGGGGAGGGGCACCTCAGAGAAGCTGTTGGGCTTACAATAGGGCATTCTGTTCTTGGCCCCAATGCCGTTTTCGGCATGCTTGCTCAAAATGTGGGGTTCGCACCCAGTGAGTAGATGCAGAGTGACATGGGCACAAGGTGCAGGGGGGCAAGGCACAGGCCAGCAGTTTTTCCAAGAGGGACAGGGATATGGGAGCACATCTGGAGTAAAGCGGGGAGAGGTAGAGGACATGCATGTAGAGGGAGCCAGACCTACTAGAAACAGGGAACCAGAAAGGGAAAAAGAAAGGGGGGATAATAAAGATGAAGGGGAAATGAGAAGGTATCAGTTCCAAGCAGCAAGAACACCCATCGAGATGGAAGCATGGAGAAAGTGGCTACTGGAATATCCTGATAGGAGAGTGGCGGAGTCACTTAAGGCAGGTTTTGAGTCAGGCTTTCCGCTAAAATGTGAAGGCCCGAGGCAAGTGAGAGAGGCAAATAATCTGGGTTCAGTAAGGGGAAAGGAGGACATTTTAAGACAAAAAATGGAAAAAGAAAAGGTGGCTGGTAGGAGAGAAGGATCCCACACAAAACCACCACTGCAGAACATGGGAATATCTCCATTGGGGTTAGTTCCCAAAAAACAACTGGGGGAATATAGAGTGATTCACCAGCTATCATATCCAGAGGGGGAATCAGTGAACAATTTCAAAAGCGAAGAGCACAGTAAAGTGAGCTACGCCACATTAGAAGAGGCGATGCAGATCATCCAGACAACCAAGGATGCCTGGATGGCAAAAACAGACATAGAATCTGCATTCAGATTGCTTCAAGTCAGGAGGGAGGATTGGGACCTACTTGGGGTTTAAGGTGGGGGAACAATACTATTTTGATAAGGCAATGACCATAGGGTGCTCCATAGCATGTGCAACATTTGAGGCATTTAGCACCTGTCTACAGTGGATATTCCAGGAGCACAGCAGGTATAAACCAGTAATACACTACTTGGATGATTTCCTTCTAATAGGTAGTGGGAAGAGGGAGACAGAGAACATGTTAGCCAGCTTTCAAGACTTGTGTGGGGAGCTGGGGGTCCCACTGGCTCTGGAAAAAACAGAAGGGCCCAGTAAGGTCTTAAAGTTCTTAGGCATAGAAATAGATGCCCGAATGAAATCTTTAGGTTGCCAGATAACAAAGTAGTGAAACTGAGGAAGCTGATTAGAGGGATCATGGGAAGGAGAAGGGTGCAGTTAAAACAGGTGCAGCAGGTCATGGGACATTTAAACTTTGCATACAGAGCAATTGGACCAGGTAAGGCCTTCACAAAATGACTCGCGAGGGCAACAGCGTGAGTAACAAAACTACACCACTGGGTGGACATAAAAAAGGGAGTAAAAGAGGATTTCAAGGTAAGGGAGACATCCCTCAGTACTTATAATGGCTGTTCCTTTTGGCAAGATGAGTGGGTGTATAACACAGATTTGTAGCTCTACATGGATGTAGCAGGGGGGGTTGGGTATGAGAGGCTAAAGGAAAAGGAAAATGGTTTGCGGAACCATGGCTGGCAAGTTGGGTGAAAGACAGGGAAGTGAGGGATATCACACTGCTGGAAATCATGCCAATAAGGACCTGTACCCTGGTATGGGGAGAGGAATTGTGTTACCAGAAAGTCACATTTTGTTGAGACAACAAGGCAGTGGTGGACGTTTTGAATAACAGAGGAGCCAGAACGAACACAGTAATGGGGGTGTTAAGACAGTTAGTTTTAAGGGCCCTGCAACTGAATACGTCATTCAGGGCAAAACACATAGAAAGGGTACAAAACACCCTAGCTGACAGCCTTTCCCATCTGTAGCTGGACCATTTCTGGATGCTGGCACCAACAGCAGAGGATCAGAAAACACCAGTACCAATGAACATCTGGGACGTTGGCGAGAGGGAGCAGAACTGCTGTTCCGCAGCTCCTGGGCACCACAGAATTGAAAGCCTACGAAGGGGTGTGGCAGGTGTTCCAAATATTCAGGGCAATGCACCACATGGAGGTAAGTGGGCCAATCACAGAGGAGCAGTTAGGGAAGTTTACAGTGCATCAGTGGGAAAAAGGCACAGCTCACAACATGATGGGAGTGTACTTAGCAAGAATAAGCTTAATCTGCAGCCTTAAAAAATGGGGGGACCCAACGAAGTCTATGTTGATCTGGAGAATGATGCAAGGATGGGGAAGATTGAAGCACAGACCCACGGATAGTAGATAACCCATAGGAGAACATTGGCTGGCAAAATTAAAAGGGGCATTGCAGACGGTCTGCAGATCAAAAGACGAGGCACAGTTGTTTCACACAGTCTTCCTGGTAACGTTTGCAGGGGCCTTGAGAGTGAGTGAAGTGGTGAGGCATGGCAAAAAATAAGGAGATGGGAAGGCATAAGTTGGGGGACAAAGGAGATACATATACTAATAAGGAAATCAAAGACAGATCAAAGGGGACAGGTTGCACGGTGATCCTGAAGTCGCAAGCGGAAGACTGAGTGTGTCGAGTAAATGCTTTGAGGGTTTACGCCGCAGAGCGGTGAGATAAAACAGGGAGTTTATTCATGGGGATGGAAAAAGAGTCACCAGTTACCATGTTACAGCCATGCTTAAAAAAAGGCATGCTATTTCTGGGGGAGGACCCAAGCAATTATTCCTCTCACTCTTTTCGGATAGGAGCTGCATCGCAGTGGGCAGCTTCAGGGGAGACAGTGACCAAGATGTTGAAAAAAGGGCACTGGTGGTCTGCCAGCTACAAAAGGTATATTCGGGCATTGCAGTACTGAGACTAACGTCATCTGATGGGTGGCAGATGATAGACTGAAAAGGGGAAGGGGAAGGAAGGCCTAGAAAACAAAGGTTTTTCATATATATATATATATATATATATACACACATATGTGGGGAAAACTTGCCTTGAATAATATATTCTGCATAATTCCCATAGGAAAAGGGAGGATCAAGGAAATATGGATCTGTGGTCACTCATAAATTTATTGGGTGGAAAAAAGAGAGGAGAAAAAGCCTGGGGAAAGCAGTTATACCAGGATGTGAGACAATGTAGGTTGGTGTGGTGTGGCATCCAAGGGATGAGATGGGTGCAGCTACTTCCCACGTTGAGAGAGAGATGAAAGAGCGGTGGCCAATTCCAGACCTAATTATCTTACATCTAGGGGGCAATGACATTGGGGGAAAACCATGAGTGGATACATATATGCAGATAAAAAGGGATTTTGAAAAAATCCAACAATGGTGGCTGGGGGTTTGCCTGGCCTGGTCAGACATAATCCCGAGGGTCTGGAGGCATGAGCATAGCCATAGAGCTTTAGACAGGGTGAGGAGAAAAATGAATTGGGGAGTAGGGACATTGATAAAGAAAATGGGAGGGGAAGGGAGGTAATATGGCGGGGGGGTGGAAGAGTGGGTGGATGATTTCTACAGGTCAGATGGAGTGCAGCTGTTGGATCTAGTCATGGATATGTTTAATACAGAGATGATGGGCTTTGTAGAGGCATGGAGAAGGCATGCAGATGGTACAAGGTAAAAAAGGGGGGGAGTCTCCAAGCTGGTTTTGAGAAAAGCCAGCCATCCAACGTAAGCTGGAGACTGGCTAATGGATAAAAGGGGAGGGGAGGGAGAAAAGAAAAGGAAGAGGATGAAAAGAAGGAGAAGTTGAAGGAGAAAAGTGGTCTCAGTGCTCACAATTACCTAATAGAAACAGAGGAGAAGAAGGCACCCAGGTTTTCACCTGGGGGAGCGAGGATCAAAAATTGATATACGGATGCATTAAAATGCAATGGAGGAAGTATAGTAATAAAGAAATGAGAAGGATATGGAAGCATGGTATATATAATAAACTGACTGCCAATCTGAGAACAACAACATACAGTGGTCTGTGTTTTTTGTGGGGGAAAGAGGGGAATCCGGGACAATGAATAGTGTAGCAAAACAAAAAAATAATGTTTAAATATAATTTACAGGTCACAGCACTACACGTGAATAATTTTTGAGCAGAAAGAAAGTTTAAAAGCTCTGTTTGCATAACAAGGTGGTTATTGTGTTCTTTTCTTATAGAAACAACCAAATACATGACAACTGTTTAGAAATAATTTACTAAAACATGGCTTCCTAAGAAATGTGAGTGAACTAAATTGACTAGTCTAGCAAAGAAAGAATATAGTAACCAAAATGACTAGAAGATATAATTTGGTAACAAAATCAAATTCATAAATAATATAAATTACTGGTGTGGTACTAACACTGAAGAGTCAATTATCAAAATGCCACTATAAACATTTAATTTTTAAATTATAGATCCTGAAGAAGCAGTATGTTGAACTGCGTAATGTGGAAATAAATACTATTGATTGAAACATAACAACAGTATTCTCTATTTTTAAAACCATAACCAGTGAATGGGTTGTAAACATTTTCATTTCTAATAGAATTTAGGCATTTTTAAATGTTTTAAATTATGTTTTTCCTCAAGAAAAAAAAGTATGGTCACCTCTTTGGCTTTGAAATAGTACTGAGCACATGAAAAGGAAATGCAACCCAAAAAATATAGTGCACACTATAGTAAACAATTTCTTTATTATGTACTATATGCCATGTATACTGTTGTATGCTGTTTACAGTATTTACTGCAAGAAAAACAGCTCTTCCGCCGAACGAGGGCGCTTGAGTCAAAAACTTAAAGCAAACAAATACAAGACTCAGCACTCTTCAGCTAGGTGTACAAACAAGGACATCATTTATTGAAAATAAAGCAGACGCCACAAGAAGCCAAAAGCTCAAAGGCTCAAAAATGCAAGAGAACTCCTGACCGATTTCGTGCTAACTGCACGTCATCAGTGGGTGATGTCTTGTAAAAGGCATACATGTATTAATAGGGTAAATTATGCCCTTGTTTGTACGCCTAGCTGAGGAGTGCTGAGTCTTATATTTGTTTGCTTTAAGTTTTTGACTCGAGCACCCTCATTCAGTGGAAGAGCTGTTTTTGTTGCAGTAATTATCGTTTTTTCAAACGCGCTCTTCGCAGCTTGACATTTGGGCATTTTTCCAATGCAGACCACGCCGTTGTTTGTAATACCCACTTTAGAATCACCATCTTCACAGCCTGACTATACAGTTCTAGTGGGAGCCTGAGTTTACATTGGATCTTGCTACTATCCTCGATTCTGTACCGATAACACAGGTTAGTATTTCAAAGTTCTGACTAAATTTGGGAATGACCTCAGGAGCATTCAGGGACATCCTATCGGGTAATTCAACAGGCTCATATACAAGTTTTGTATTTACAGCAGCAGGTGAAGCGGATCTATTTCAGGACTTGGGGAATGTATCTAGCCATGCGAACAATGATACGGCAGCAGGCAATACATTACCGGCAATACTAGACATAAGAAAAGCTTTTATTGAACTGGAAAGAGCCATCATTAGAGGTTGCAGACACTACTGGGGAAAAAACAACATTGGAGGCATATCTTAAGGTGGGACCATCAACCAGGGGTTTATGAGTTCTAAATAAGCCTGGTTACAGATGGGACAGAGTAACTTTTGTTTCTGATTGGCAGAACTCGCTTCAACTTGGAACTAATGCCTTAATGAACTCTGTTATTAGAGACTATGATGCTCAGAGGGAAGAGGTGACTTCTGATATTAAAAATAAATAAGAAATTGTTACTCGCTTTAAAGAGCATCTTGACTTTAGTGCATTTGAAAAGAAACTTAACGATAACATCCAGAAGGAGGAGAATAAGATATGAAGGATTAAACTACACAAATTTGAAAGAGATAGACTTGACTACCTAAACAATCGTGTTTGGGGTTGGAACCAGCATAAGCCACAACATTCAAGACATAAAGGAGGAGTTGCTGGTCGCAGGAGAGATGGCAATACTACTATAAGTCAACCTAAGTCCCTATTATGTAACAGAAGTAATTCACCTTATTACACTTCAGCTAGTGAATCAGAACAGGAGGATTTTTTTGAGGAGGACTTGGAACCACTCAATAAATGATGGACAATACAGTTTTGGGAGCCAGTTTCAGAACAGAGGAATGTGAGGGCCAAACATCCAGCACAGGTCACCACCATTGCCGAGATAAATCCACCAGAAGGCGAACATAGGAAGCATAGGAGTCAAAACAAGGGGCAGAAGGGTCACCTAATCTCTCAAAATATTGTTGTTAATATTTCTGATGTCACTTTGAACTCTGATCAGCTTGCAGTTCTTCAAAAGGGTCTATTGTTTGTACCCACACAAGATGCTAAACACTTTGAATTATATCTGGATCTACATCATTTCACAAGGAATCTAAACTTGAAGGCATTCTTCAATAAAATCAACATGGGTCTGGGACCAATTGACACAATTGGGGAGGTCTCTGACACACCATCGGCTACAGTGGAGGTAAGTCAATTTAACCCCGCTCTACTTTCATGCCACCTTACAGTGATGTAGTCAAAGTGTTTGAAACCATCTGTGAGAGACACTTTAGAACTCTCCTTGACCAAGATTCTTCATCCACCTTTATTAACATCTCTACAGTGGAAACTGAGGCACTTAAAAGTTTGGAACAAAATGTTGTTTTGACTATTAAGCCTGCAGAAAAAGGTGGATCAGTGGTGGTGATGAATACGTCAAATTATATTGTTGAAGCTAAAAGACAACTAAATGATGTGATTTTTTACCAACCACTGAACACTGATCCTACAATGGTTTCCAAACAACAAATTGACAGATTTCTTTTTGAGGCTGAATGTGAAGGACTAATTGATCATAGTGAGATGATAAATTTTTCAGGACACTTTTTATTTACAGATTAAAGGAACAGCAATGGGTGCAACCTTTGCACCCAATTATGCTAATCTTTATTTGGGTCAATGGAAAAAGCACACTGTATATGATAGACAAACTAACCCATTTTATGACAACATTGACATTTGGCGCCGTTATATTGATGATATCTTTATGGTATGGCATGGCACCCTGGATGAACTTCAAAGCTTTGTCAATTACTTAGAAACTAGCAATGAGAATTTGAAATTCTCAGTACAACAGGATCTCCACTAGGTTTCTTTTCTGGATGTAAGTATTTTTAAGGAAAAGAAAAGTAGTCGTAGTACTAGACTATATAGAAAATAGAGGTAACCCTTGCCTCAGTGTTTGCGCACAGAGGTTCTTTGTCTTTTAAATAGTTTTGTATTTTAATGGGTTCACCACAATATATCCAAGGCACACTGCCTTAAGGGTAGCTGGTCCATTCCACTGGGGTGTCAAGCAGACGAGGCATACTGATGAGTCCTGGTAGGACGAAACACGTGTCTATGTCTTCTGTTAGCACCCTTTGCAAACTGTGTGAGAGGCCTTTCGGCACCATGGAATTCTGCTTAAAGTTGGACCAGCATAACATTCTGTGGTGATTTGCATATGCAGCCCATGATGGTTTGCATTGTGGGGGCATGTGTGATTTTGTATTTTCTTGAAACTTGGCTTCCCAGCCAAATGCCCTTTGGGGTAACCCTTGCCTCAGTGTGTGTGCACAGAGGTTCTTTGTCTTTTAAATAGTTTTTTATTTTAATGGGTTCACCACAATATATCCAAGGCACATTGCCTTAAGGGTAGCTGGTCCATTCCACTGGGGTGTCAAGCAGATGAGGCATACTGATGAGTCCTGGTAGGATGAAACATGTGTCTATGTCTTCTGTTAGCACCCTTTGCAAACTGTGTGAGAGGCCTTTCGGCACCATGCAATTCTGCTTAAAGTTGGACCAGCATAACATTCTGTGGTGATTTGCATATGCAGCCCATGATGCTTTGCATTGTGGGGGCATGTGTGATTTTGTATTTTCTTGAAACTTGGCTTCCCAGCCAAATGCCCTTTGGGGTAACCCTTGCCTCAGTGTTTGCGCACAGAGGTTCTTTGTCTTTTAAGTTGTTTTTTTATTTTAATGGGTTCACCACAAAATATCCAAGGCACACTGCCTTAAGGGTAGCTGGTCTATTCCACTGGGGTGTCAAGCAGACGAGGCATACTGATGAGTCCTGGTAGGACGAAACATGTGTCTATGTCTTCTGTTAGCACCCTTTGCAAACTGTGTGATAGGCCTTTTGGCACCATGCAATTCTGCTTAAAGTTGGATCAGCATAACATTCTGTGGTGATTTGCATATGCAGCCCATGATGCTTTGCATTGTGGGAGCATGTGTGATTTTGTATTTTCTTGTATAGAAAATAGACTGATAGGAATTCATTATTGCTTGCATCCAGCTGCCACCCATGCCATTTCATATCTAATATACCTAAGGCACAAATGTTAAGGGTTAGACGTATTTGCAGTAATGATGTGGACTTTATTACCTACGGTTTGGATTTATGTGATAAATTTTTGGAGAGGGGTTACTCTTATGGTGTTGTACAAGAAGCTTATAGGGAAGTAGCTTGTACAGAGAGATATGACCTTTTGAAGCCTAAGATTAAACAACAGAAAGAACATAGAACCAATTTTGCCACTACCTATACTAGACACTCAAAAGCAATTGAGAACATCATCCACACCAATTGGAATATCTTGTCAGGTGATTCATTTTTGACAGAGCTTACCCGGTATAAACCAAGAATGGTTTATAAAAGAGGCCCCAACTTGCAGGACAGATTAGTCCATTGTTATATTTGACCATCTGATGTAAGTGGTGAAAAAAATCAACCTCCCCTTTCTAATGGTATGCACACTAGTGGTAATTGCAAATTTTGTAGATCTGTGCTTAAATGTAATACCTTCACCAGCTGTAATAGTGTTAAAACCTATGATATTAGAAATGTTATCACTTGCAGTACTTCAAATGTAGTCTATTTGGCTACATGTCAATGTGGTGCTTTTTATGTCAGCAAAACCACACTACCATTGAAAGTACGAATGGGTGACTATTTAAGGTCTATTGCTAATAACCACTCCAGAAGTGCACTTGCCATTCATTGTGACAAGAACAGTACTAAACATTTGGAGCATGTTTTCAGATTTTGTGGCATAGAGGTTGTGAAATTGGGCCCCCTGAGGGGGAGATCAGATGCAAAACTGAAATATAGAGAATCTTTCTGGATTTATACATTGGGTGCCCTTATGGCCCCAGGTTTGAATGATAAGATTGAACTGATAACTTGTTTACAGTCAAGATAATTCTGTAAGTACTCTTTTTTTACCTCACTTCTTTTTCCTTTCCACTTCTTTCCCACTTTTCCATTCTTATCCTCCCCCCACCACCCCTTCCCCACTTTTCACTTCTTTCTTCCTTTCTTCCTTCCTTCTTCCTTCTTCCTGTTCCTCCTTGGTACTTTTTTAAATTTGAGACATTAACTCTTATCATTTTTTCCGTTTTTTCTTCTTTATCTTCAGTATTTACATTTATTGTATTTTTGCCTCCATGTATATGTTTTTACTTATCATGTTGTTTGTTGTTTCTTGCAGATAAAGCTGATGAGTAATAATTCCTTGACATGGAACATATCAGTGTATCCCAATGGCTGGGAGCTGATTTCCTGTCTAGTATTATATTTTTGGATTTCATTTCATTTTTTGTTCTGATATGGATAGCATCAGAGCTGCTGTATTTTATTACTGTTTGTGTATGTATTTATAGATAGGGATTTGTTTCATACAGTTCACTTCATTTACAGCTGTTTTCTATGGTTTTATGTATTGCTTTACATTATTTGCTGGACCGAATTATATACATATAAATCAATTATGTTGATGATTATGTATTTAATAGAATGTGGCTAGCATAATTGTATAGATATATTGACAATCACCAGTATGATGTATGTGGCTTTAAATTGACCCTATTTATACATGCATGCCTTTTACAAGACCCCCCCAGAAGACGTGCAGTTAGCACAAAACCGGTTGGGAGTTCTCTTGCATTTTTGAGCTTTTGGCTTCTTGTGACGTCTGCTTTATTTTCAATAAATCATGCCCTTATTTGTATGCCTAGCTGAGGAGTGCTGAGTCTTGTATTTGTTTGTTTACAGTATTTCCCTTGTCTCCCCCAGATCATATCTGTAAATAAGATTTATTTTATCTCTGCATGTTTATCTGGTAAACCAATGTCAATAAATAAATACATACATAAGTAAATAAATAACTAGGAAGAACCTAGAAAAGTAACTTTAACAGGTAAGTACAGTATCTTAACATTTTTGTTGAATTGATGCTTTAAGCATTGCCTTGTACTGATATGACTAATGGCTTTCTAGGAGAAGCAATACATGATGAGTACTGAAAAGAGGTGGCGTTAGGGGTAGTGCTTAGGTTCTGTTTTTTCCCTCATCCAAAGGTGGCAACCCTAGTTTGGGTAACAGAACAGCCATGCTTTGTTTGGTGAAAAAATATTAATATGTTGCAAAATTATTCAATTTTTAAGATCCCATTGTTTCAATGGGATGATTTCAGTCCAGAATAGAGGGACAAAGTTCGACAAAGGATTGACCTTGCAAAAAAGGATTCCTATTTGTCAGATCCACTCCTTTTAATAAGGAAGGAGTCCCTTTTCATGAGAGAAAAATCCTTTTCACCAGCTGACATCTTGTTTTTTTTCCCACAAACTAAAAAATGTGGAAAATATATAAAAATGTCATTTTACAAATCAGACACCAGAACCCAGCTAAATGGGCCCCATTTAGTTAGATTTTGGTGATTGTCACACAGTTAGGGCCATAAATACTTTTTTCTGGACACCAGAAACTTCAGGTGCACAATTTAGTGAGAGGAATCTTCCATGCATTCTCTGTATGAGAACAGTGGATTTTATTTAGTTCTGTAGCTGCAGCTGAACTCCTACTGTTGGCTGCAGTGTGAGTTGTAAGCTCCCATTTTCTTTCATGTCTATTGGCACCCCTGACTCCCTGATCATAGTCCCTATATATTCCCTAGTGTCTCTTGGCACCCACCACACTCTGATTCCTGTCCCATAGTCCCTTGTTTATTAATTTATATAATCTGACACTGGGATGCCCACACCCAGTGTCAGATGCCCCCCCTGCAGCCCATTGTTTTATTAATTAACCAAGATTGGAGGGCCCAATCTTCATGCTAACATTCAGAGCACCCCCAGCAGTGTGGGACACTGGGTAGCTCACTCCCACTGTCCTGAAATATTTGTTTACTTTAATCCTGAAAAAAGAAAACAGTCCCTGACATCTTTTATTTTTAACCTGAAAAAAGAAAAAGGTCTCTATTCATCACTGCTGTCCCCCTCCCCCATCCCAACCATCCCAATAAGCACCCACCTCCCACCCCACCCTTATCCTAAACTTACCACTGGAAAGCATAGGCTGTCATCTTCTGTGAACCGTTATATGTCTGCACTCTTCAAAGCCTAATTGCAAACTGAAGAATCAAGGTAAGTGCTGTATAATGTATTTCAATGGCATTTTGAATTCATGTTCATAACTTTTCCATTTTAAAGGAATTTTTTTCACCAAATGTTCAACATTGCTTTTTTGTGACCCTGCCTCATGAACACTGGCACTTTCATTTTGTTAATCGGCCCAGAAGATGATTTTAGTGTCGCTGCAGAAAGTCACCTTTCAGGACTAAATATCAAAATGTCACAAGTGTTCATGAGGTGGGTTCCCAAATAGGCCATGTTGAAAATTTGATTAATAAATTCCTAAAAATGACTGAGTTATGAGAGTTCATTGAACTTTTTCTATGCACATGCATACCTTTGGTAATTTTCAATATTTGAGTCCAAATTTTCAACATAGCCTTTTCTTCACACCACCTTATGAATAGTAGAGCTGTCATTTTTCATATCCTGTCTAAAACACGTTTTCACTCCTGTGGCACAGAAAAGTGTTTTGGCACTGATTTGAAAATTTTCACTTATGGGCTTTATGTGACGAGGTCATAAGAAGACTATTTTGAAAATTTGGTGTCAAAATACGAAAAAATGGCAAAGTTATGACCATACATTGCAATTTCATTGCACCCTCTCATAACTTCAGAATTGTTAAATATTTTTACCACAGATTTTCAACATAGCCTTCTTATTACCCCACCTCATATATGTCACAGCTGTTATTTTTCAAAGTCTTGCCAAAATGTGTTTTCGCACTAATGGTGTGAAATGGTAATGCAGTTGCACAGAATTATTTTTTGGTTTGGATTCAAACATCTTCTATATCGGATATGTGAGATGGGGTAATAAGATGGCTATGCTGATAATTTGGTCACTGTTCTATAAATGGAAGATTCCACAGCTACATACATATCTGCATCTTTGGAGGAATGGGAGTGCAGGGTCCAAAGGACCCTGTGCTTCCACAGTAAAATAAGGATACTATTATATTATGTAAAGGAAATAAGTTGCAAAAAATGTTATTAATGCTCCAGTTTTAGTCAAAGCAACAAAAGTTGGGAAATTAGGTGTTAGGGTTTCCCTAACACACCACCCTCTCAAACCAGGCAGAGAGCAGATGTGGGGTGTGCTTTTGGCTTCTCATAAAATCTAACCTTATTTACAGATGGAATGAGGTGAGTGTTAGGCATGAGAAGCCCAATGCACACCCCACACCTGCTCTCTTGCCTGGTTTGGGAGGATGGGATGTTAGGGAAACCCCAACACCTCATTTCCCAACTTTTGTCACTTTGACAAAAACGTAAGCATTTACAAATTTTATTTTTGCAATATATATATATATATATATATATATATATATATATATATATATATATATACTTATACTGTATATATATATATTTATTTATTTATAGGAAAGGTCACGGCCCTCTAGTTAGGGTTATGAAGGCACTTCTATGTTAAACTCGAAATTTTGCACGTTAATAACTTTGGACTCATTTAACAGATTTGCATGAAATTTGGTATGCTTGGTGGAGCATGGTAGGTCTCTTTACTTGCCAAATTTTGTTTTGGTCAGATTTACTGTTTTTGCACACCAAAATGCTGAAAAATGCACTTTTAACCAGTGTTCTGGTCAGTTTTTCGGATTTTGTCCATAGCACTGTGTGGGCTTTGTGTGGTATGCCACTCTGCAACTTGGCACATTGAGAGAGCTTGGGTTAAGGAACATGTCTCTTTTTGTTTGATGAAAAAATATTAATCCATTCAAAAGTTATTACCATTAAAAAGTGATTAAACATTTAAATTCCCATTATAAGTCATAGGGAAATTTAAATGGTTATTTTAAGAAGAATGGGGTTTTGGCTATCTGGTCCCTCCTCACAATCAAAGAATTTACAGGCTCATGATCAAAGAATCTTTGATAGCAAGGAATTCTTTGATCATGACGACTGCCATCTTGTTTTCATTTTGCAGTTGGGAAAAACACAAATATCTCAGCTCAGGGGTGACTTCTGAAGTAAGACAATGATGGGTTTTGCTCAGGGGTCTTCCCTCTATTGGGCCATGCCTGTGGTTTGCTGTAATTCTGTCAAAAAATAGGGTTTCAAAGTTTTAAATTCTTTGATCGTGGCTCGCTAATGATCTTTGATCCTGCAAATTCTTTGATCGCGAGGGAGGAACTAGATGGCCAGATTTAAAAATCAAATATCTCAGCCCATGGGTGACTTATGAAGTCAAACTAGGATGTGTTTTGCTCAGGCGACTTCATTCTATTGAGTCATGCCTGTGGTTTCATGTATTTCTCTGGAAAAATAGAGTTTTAAAATGTTTTATTCTTTGATTATGAGGCTACAAATTCTTTGGTCATGAGCCTGTAAATTCTTTGATTGCAAGATTCTTTGATCGCGATCTTTGTTCGCGAGGGAGGGACTAGATGTCCAGATTTGGAAGGGCCAGATAGCCCAGTTTTCACAACTTTAAAATTATATATCTCAGAAATGGTTTGGTCTTTAAACTTGAAATTTGGAGGGTGTTGAGGGGATGCCCTGTAGATGTGAATTATGGCATTTAGGTGTCAGAATATAGATTTGTTGTGGAGGTATTGCGTGGCACATTTTACATTTTGAGGAGAGCATTTTGCATTGTGGCACTGGCTTGAAATTTATAGAGTAGCTAGCCTTACTGCCATGGACATACTTTTCAGGGATTAGGTCTGTAAAATGTAAACAGGTGTGGAATTATGCCACTTCGATGAATGAAAATCTCAAACTTTAAAATGTAATATCTCAGAAATGGTTTGGTTTTTTAACTTGAAATTTGGAGGGTGTTGAGGGGATGTCCTGTACATGTGAATTATTGCATTCCGGTGTTGGAAAATTAATTTGCTGTGCAGATATTGCATGATGCACTTTACATTTTGCATATAGTGTTTTGTGTCATGGTACTGGATTCACATTTATAGGGTAACTAGCCTTACTGCCATGGAAGTAATTTTCAGTGGTTAGGTGTCTGAAATGCAAACAGGTGTGGAATTGTGGCACTCTGATGAATGAAACTTCAGGCTCCACTCTCCCACCAATATGTGCTCCCACCAATAGATATGATATTCAGTACTTGTACTGTTATGTTAGGCAGAAATTTGCAAGTTGTTGGGGAGTGCCGGGCCCTCCCACCAATTTGCATAACTTTGTAATTTTCTATGCTTTCTCAAAAAGTTAGGATATTCTATGCAAAAAACTGCATTAATGCATAATTTATAGTTAAAACACAAAAAATCAGGAAATTAGATTTTTAGGGTTGCCCCTCCCCCCTCGTGTACCCCCATCCTTTTGAGATTGACAGATGCCTGGGTGTGTCATTTGGGTTGTGAGGCTTAAATGTCACCCCATTCTTCTTTACTGTTGCTTGTGAATATGATTACACATGGAATGGGGTGACATTTAGGCCTCACAAGCCCAATGACACACCCCAGCGTCTGTCAATCTCGGGAGGATGGGGGGTACATGGGGGAGGGGCAACCTAAAGTTTTCATTTATGGACTTTTTGTGTTTTAACCTTAAATGATGCATTAACACAGTTTTTATGTATATATATAATATATATATATATATATATATATATATATATATATATACATACATACAGATACATATATATATACATATACACACACACATATATATATATACATACATACACATATACATATACATACACACATATACATATATATATATATATATATATATATATATATATATATACACATACACAACATATGTTTTGGGATAAATCACAGGATAAAAGTAATATCTCAGCCAGGTCATGGAGATATCAGTGATATCTTCACATGGCATCCCAATGCAAAAAAACCTGGAGTGGTATATTGCTTAAAATACACATATTGTCACCAGAATATATTTTAATCGTAAGTATTTTATTTTTATTTGTAACTACTTACCAGGAAAGGCACACTATGCTAACTGTAACTTATATGAGAAGAAAGTCATCTGCATTGAGTAATGACTTATTTGTGAGCATTATTATTGATTATAATGCCATCTAAAGCCCCTGTATTGGTTTCTCTTCTCCCCTCTCCCCAGGTCGCACCTGGAAACAAGCTATGGCTCAGTGTGCCTTTCCCAGTTACCAATTTTTAAATAAATAAAATTGCATCTCATTTCCCCTCGTAATCTTCGATAAGTGCCATGGGATCTTTTACTTCCACCTGAACAGTGATCAGACATGGTCAAATAATGTATGCATAATAATGAGTATCGGAGCAGAAAATGAGAACTTGGAATGCTAAATACGTTATATCTCAGGAACCATACGACATAGAAAAAATTTTTTAAAGTCGTATCATTTACAACTGTCCTGGCTAATTTTGTACTTAGCCCCCATAAGAGGGCTAAGCACTTTTCCAACGAAAAGTCCGTATCTCGCACCGTTTCCGAGATACGGGCCCTGAAAGGAGCGGCAAATGCCGTAATGTTATCCTATGGAGAAAAAAGAGAAGTTTGGAGTGCCATAACTTTGCCTCCCTGTAATATTTTTTTCACCAAACCACTGAAAGGCACATCTGTGGGCTGTTGGCTGTTTTCTCTCCAAATTTCAGGAAAAAAGACCAAACCGTTATTTTGCAGCAGGGATCCAAAGGATTTCTGTAAAGCGTAGGGAGCCGTAATGTTATCCTATGGGAAAAAATGTCAACTTTGGAGTGCTGTACCTTTGCCACTGTGTAATATTTTTCCAAGACAACACTGAAAGGCACATCTGTGAGATGTCGTCTGCGTTCCCTCCAAATTTCAGCCCAAAACTCCCAACCGTTCTTTTGCAGCAGAGTGCCAAAGAATTACTGTTATTTTGGTCATAGTGTCGCAAAGTAGTGTCGTGATTTGCGAAAGCTTTCGCAAAAATTTGCGACACTTTCATGAGTGCAACACTACTTTGTGACACTACTTTTTCCAGAAATTTGAAAAACATATTTCTGGGGTGTTTTACCCCAAAACAAAGACATGGCTAGCATACTCAGGGCCCAACTAGGTGAATACAAAAAGAATTAGGTTGCTAGAGGGTCTCAATTTTAAATGCCAAGCATTTTTCTGATCACTAACTGAAAACAAGACGGCGGATTTGCGACAGTAACAGGGCCATTTGCGACACTAAAAAGTGCATTTGCGACACTGTTGAACTTTTTGTTAACTTTTCCCATTGACTTATAATGGGAAATTGTTTTTTGAATAACTTTTGAACCGTTTAATATTTTTTCATGAAATCTTCAAAAGGCACATCGGGGACCCTGGCTGCACGTTCCCTGAAGATTTTGGGCTGGTCACGCAAACCGTACAACCTGTAGGCATGGCCGTAGAATTCCAGAAAAAGCATAATCGTGCACACAGATCATGCTTAATAACTCCACAACTGTATATTCAACCAGTACAAAACTTAGCAGATCCCAAGGCATTTGTTTCTTGATCATGTGTTCCAAATTTCAGGCAAATCCGTCAAACAGTTGCAAAGTTATTAAGGTGCAAAATTTCAGGGTTTAACATAGAAATGGCTCCACAACCCTAACTATAGTGGCACTACCATGCCACTATAATATATATATATATATATATATATATATATGTCAACCACCCAAGGCGTACATATATCAGAGTGTGACAACACACTGTAAAGAGGATTATCTATTTTAAAAATGGTAAAATTGTTTTGAAGGTAAAGTGCATGTGTGTGGTCACACTCTGATATATGCACGGTCATGTGATGATGATATTCCACTAGATGAGCTTCTTTTTCCTACATTTTATAATATATATATATAATATATATATATATATATATATATATATATATATATATATATACATAATAGGCTGTGGACATAAATTGTGTAAGATAATCTGAGCTACTATGGGATAAATTTCAAAATTTTACATTTATCCACATAGTAGACACATCATCACAGATTTATTCACATAGTAGATATGTCACGATCACTCCGGAACTCATTTAGACTGTTCAGCCTCAGTACCAGTACTAACTATATACAAATAACTTTAAAATGAAAAAAGATAGCATAGTACTCTGAGCATGAAAATTGTGCAGCATAAAATTATTTACAAAATGAGTGGCATTTAATTTATAGATACTTTATAGATTTTTTAATAATTAGCAAAAACACAACAGAACATTCATATTTTGTTTGATTTTGTCCACAAACAAATGTAAATAACTTTAAAATGAAAAATGATAGCATGGTACTGTGAGCACAAAGTTTATTTGGCACAGAAATATCTACTAAATGAGTGGTGTTTCATTTATAGGTACTTTTTAGTTTTTTCAGAATTAGCGAAAAACAGCAAACAATTCAATTTTTGTGCACTGTTTCATCAAGCAAATGCAAATAACATATAAGCAAAAGGAGATAGTATGGTACTTTGAACACAAAAGTTGTTCAGCATAAAAATATCTACAAAATGAGATGTGTTTTGTTTCTATATTCCTTTTAGATTTTCTACAATCAGCAAAAAATGGCAGAACATTCAATTTTTATTCACTTTTTTGACTAACAAATGCTCCCCTACAAAAGCAAAAACAGAAGAATTGTATAAATGGAATATGCAATGGAAAACTTGTGTAATTAATGATTTACCTGCACTTGAGCAGTTTGACCTCGGACAGCACACTCATGGCTTACACCACCCGTGAGGTTACCCGAGGTCAAACTGATCTTGTGCAGATAAATCATTTATTACACATGCTTCCAGTGCATATCATACATATATGTAATAGATATACAACTCTAGGGTGTGCGGTCATGCTCTGATATACGCACACCTTGGTGTGCGTTGTAATGCACGAGGCCGAAGGCCGAGTGCATTCAACCACCCAAGGCGCGTATATCAGAGCGCGACCGCACACCCTAGAGTGGTATATCTATCTTATAAAATGGCCACACATGTTTTGGGGGGTTGGGTGGAAAAATAATCCCTCTGTCTAGCTGGTAAATGATATGCTGGCAGAGTTCAAAGTAAGTCCTTCTGTGTTTAAAAAAGATGAAAAGTGTGTCCCTCCTGTTAGGTTCTGTTAGTTTGAGTAAGAGAAGCTGCAGACTCTATGTAGAAGGGAGCGAGGACACAGTGAGTGAGTCGGCAGCTTTAGGAAAGTAGTCAGAAGCCAGAGCGAGTGATGAACTATAGCATGACCGGCGAAGGCATTGCGGGAAGTGACAACCTGTTGGGAGTTGAAAGTAGTCCTTTGTGTTTAGAAAGATGAAATGTTTCTCTCTGGCTTGTTAATTTCAGTAAAACATGCTGCAGACTCGCAGAACGGAGGACACGCCGAGCGAGTTGCTTTAGTAGATCGGAAGCCAGAGCCAGTGTTGTCATAGCAACACCCGCCTGGCTTCGGCTCACCTTCCCAAGCTGCCGACCACCGGCGTGTCCTCGCCCATTCTACATAGAGTCTGCAGCTTGCTTTTACTGAAATTATCAGAAGTCACAGGAGGGAAAACACTTTTCATCTTTTTAAACACAAAAGGACTCTTATCAACTCCTAACAGGTTGTCACTTCCCGCAATGCGCAGCGCTCGGTCACGCTATAGTTCAACAAGGAAAAGTGAAAGTGCTGCACGATCGGACAACTCTCTCTAGAAACGGAGATTTTTTTAACAGAAAGTAAGAGTAGCAAGTAAGAGAAGTGTAGTTTCTCATGTTTTTTTCTACACAGTTAGGTTTCTGTTAAACGGCTGCCATTATATTTTTTTGTAGAATTTAGACTGGTGACACAGTGTGCAGTACTAAAAGTTAGTGGCTCTGCAGTAAGAGTGTGAAAATGGCAGGCAGAATTTGATTTTTAGATGATATTTTATTTAAAAATGAATGGTGCAATCAAGCACATCAGGTTGTACAGTGTGGGATTACTAGTGGTATATTTAGTTATGCCTGTGGGTGCCACTTGTGTGTGTGTGTGTGTGTGTGTGTGTGTATGTGGCTGCTTAACTGCATTAGGCGTGGAGTGATCTCACTGCTGGTGAGAAGGTTTTGAGGGCTGGAAAGTAGTTTGGTATGCATGTCGTATTGAAGGCGCATGGTCGTTGGAAAATAATGCACGGTCATGTGATGCATTCTGTCCAATCATGTTAGTGGAATTTCTATGATTTTACTACCCCATTTTATAAATATATATATATATATATATATATATATATATATATATATATATATATATATATATATATATATATATATATATATTTATTTATATTTATGCAACAGGTGTCTGAATAAGTCTGCACTGATAAATCTATTTATCTGTGCTACTATGTGGATACATTTATTTATCTACATAGTAATTACATCATCACCCATTTATCCACACAGCAACTACATCTGTAGCTCATTTATCTACACAGTTCTCTTCAGAATTCATTCAGAATGTTCGGCCTCAGAAGCAGTACTAATCATATTTAAATGTAAATAACTTAAAAACGAAAAAAGGTAACATGGTACTGTGAGAACAAAAATTGTTCAGCACAAAATTATCTACAAAATGAATAATGTTTCATTTATATAAACCCTGTATATTGTATATGATTAGCAAGAAAACAGAAGAAAATGTAATTTTTTTTTTTTTAACCAATTATTTTACCAGGTGAGACACACTAAGCTGAAAGCTTGTTTGCAGGTGCAACCTGAGACCACAAGGAAGTTAAGTGACTTGCTCAGAGTCACACAGTATGCACCTAGGGGGCTGTGGGATTCAAACCCAGGTCTCCAGATTTGCAGCTCAGAGCCTTAACCCACTGCACCATACTGCCTCCAAAAATGTAATTTTTGTTCACTTTTTTGACAAACAAATATGAATAACTTTAAAACAAAAAAATGATAGCATGGTACTGTGAGCACAAAAAATGTTCAGCTCAAAACTATCTAGAACATGAGTGGTGTTTCTTCTATAGATACCATTTTTTTTATAATTAGCAAAAAGCAGCATAAAATTCAATTCTCTTTTCCCTTTTTTGACAAATTATTTACACCTAACAAAATCAAAATGTTCACACAACATCTAAACCTGTTGCATAAATGGAATATGCAGTGGTTCAGTGTGTGATAATGCATTTATTTAGTACAGTTTCCAGTGACCCCTCGTAGCTCTCACTCATGCCTTTGGCACTTGTGAGGTTACTTGAGATCACTGGAAACTGTACAAAATAAATGCATTATCACACACTTAACCGCTGCATATCCCATATATATATATATATATATATATATAGTATAGTTGCATGGTAGTGCAGCTATAGTTAGGGTTGCCCGGCTATTTCTATGTTAAACCCAAACATTTGCACTTTAAGAACTTTGCAATTGTGTGACAGATTTGCCTGACATTTTGCATATGCAGTGTGGCACCATATATCTCTGGATCTTGCAATTTGCGCAACAGTCAGAAGAGCAGTTTCAGAGCTGCATAGTGCCAAAAAACACACAAAAACAGGGTTTTGGGGCATTTCTTTGCTCAGGGATACAGCCCAAATGATTTGTCCTTCTGGTCTGAAATCTTCAGGGAAGATGGAATATGGGTCACTGTTGAACCTTTTGAAGATCTGGTGAAAAAATATTAATCAGTTCAAAATGTATTCAAATTCTAAATTTCCCATTATAGCCAATGGGAAAAAATTATGTGCCTTACGAAAACTGCTGCCAGCTCATTTTACTGTTGCAAATGGCCCTCTTACTGTTGCGCTGCTGCCATCTTATTTTAGTTAGTGGTGAAGAAAAACATCTGTAATTCAAATTCTACTGCTCCTAGGTAAACACTGACAGTTGTGTTTACCTACACGAGGCCCGATAAACACAATGGTACCATCAGTTTTTTTTTTCTAGGACCCCTTGAAACACTTTTTTTAATTGGATCCCCCGTAGAGTCACAAATTATGACAGTACATTTGCGACACTTTCACAAATCACAACACTGTTGCATCTGTACAGTCACAATTTGCCACACTACTGCACCAAAAAATACAGTTTCTTTGCCACACCACTGCACCTGAACCATTAGGACTTTTTGGCTGAAAGTTGCAAGGTGGCAAGCCCTGCTCTCACTGATGTGCCTTCTAGTTTTTTGGTAAAAAAAAAATGTAAAATGGTTACAAAGTTACAGAGCCCTGAAGTTTATAAATTTTCCATAGGCTAAGACTGTGGTGCCTGTGGCACCTTTCGGTGCCCGTATCTCAGAAACTATTTGAGATATGGTTTTTTTGCTACCCACAGCTAAGCCTGTGTGGAGGTTTTGAAGTCATGATTACAACTGCAGTGGAATGTTTTTCATAGTTGCTATGGTTACTAAGATATTGCCAAATAAGATTTACGAGGGTTCCTTTCCAGTACTATGTGGCTGCTGTGTGGTTCCATACTTATGTGTAAGTGGGAGCATAGGACCCAGAGGGCCCACACTCTCACATATACATACCATTAAGCATGAGTAACATGAAGGGAGCACAGGGCCCAGAGGGACCACAGTGTCACAAACACATACCGGTTACATTACACTTTCTCAAAAAGAAGGGAAATTCATTGCAAAAAACATCATTAATGCATCAGTTTGGGTTGATAGAACAGTGACAAAAGTATGGAAATGTGATGTTAGGGTTACCACCCCTACCACCTCACCCCCAACCCCTTGCACCCTCCACACACCAACAGACATCAGGGTGTTCCATGGCACACCCCAACATCTATTGGTGTGTGGAAGGTGGGAGGGGTTGGGATGATAACCCAAACATCACATTTCCATACTTTTGTCACAGTGCCAGAATGACTGTACAGTAGTAATTGTCATAGCTGTAGAGCACAGTCTACAGGGGGGTATACACCTTGTGGTAAGCAACGAATACTGACTATTACTATAGCTCACTCTGGGCCTTGGCAGTCTTAGTGGATTTTGTCCTTCTGATGTAAAAAAGAAATTAACCTTCTTTTGGCAGACAGAAGAGATTTTCATTTGTGTCCATGTGTTTGTGATGCTCATGCTATCCCACACTGTGACATCAGGTGGCAGTATCCGTCTGTTTCCTATTGAGTCAGACTTGATTTTGATAAAATCAGCAGTTTTTTGCTTTTACAGATAACTACATCATTAGAAAAATTAACTGCAGCTTCATAAAAAAATATTAATAAATATTTGAAATCATTGCTACATTTTTTTTGCAATTTATCTGACAAGGGAAATTGTCAAGCAGTACAGTCAGGCCACTCTAAAGAGATTCAGACAGCAGTCAGTGTTTGACATACACTTACTGTACTTCTGTTGCCTTGACTTGCAGTTGACCAGTTGTTACTTTTGCCAGTACTACTACTGCTAGAACCACTGTCACCACCATTGCTCCAGTGCTAAAATGAGCCTCTGTAGTGACAGATGTTGTTGCCCCACAAGCTGCCACCATCACCACCACCTTGACTGGTGCTGCTGCCACCATCACCACTTCCTGCAATATTGCTCCTGCAACTATCACCACCACCTCCACTACTGCTGCTGTTGACACCATTACCACTACCACCAAGTGCACTATAGTTTAGGATAAAAGTATTCAGCCATGGCATTGATGGGTAGATCCTGCAAGCAATTCCTTGAGTGTGAGGAGAACAGTGAGGTAACGTTGTTTTGGTCAAAATATGCTCCTACCCCAGAGGATTTAAAAAAGCATGAAGATCTGTTCTATGACACATCCTAAGAGAACAGTGATCTGAGTGATTCCAAGGATGCTGAAAATGAGTCATCACTTCATTCCACAAAGAAGTGTTAAGGTCAAAAGTGATCCCAAAAATCAACTACTGAAGGCAGACACAAAATATTTGCCACTGATTCTCCTCACCCTTTATGTCAACCTCCTGCTAAAAAACTAAGCAGTCATCCCTAACTTTATGTCCTTTTGGTTCTGATACAATATCTGGTTCCAGTTTACAGCAACCATCTATACCACTCCAAACTGAATCTTGAGGTATTGTGCACAAGCAGTATACAATAGGACTGAGGAAGGGTACAAGTTCATGTTCCATTGATATCTGGACATGATAAGATGCCAGAAAGTCCAAGGCAGTAGTAAGGGCCATATTATAGCATTCTGAAGTCTATTGAGCACTCATGGTGTGAGATGACATCATGGTCAAGGTGTCCAGTTATGCTAGGACTTTGCTAGGCTTCAAGTTGCACTTCAGGTGGTACTGGATCATCTACACAGATGGTGTAATACACTGGTGGGGGCATAGCAAAGGAACATCTTTTCTTGATGATCTGATCAAGTAACCAGATAAATGTGATCTTGCTTATATCAAGCCCCAATAAGAAAACTGGGTCCAAGGCCAGTGATAGCATCAATTGGAAGAACTGCTGGCCAAGGTGTGAGGCTTCATCATCAATCCATACTTTGAAGGACCATAGCACAAGAGGCCTGGAAGTGCCCAACTCCTTGTTGGCCATGATGTTTACCAGTTTCTTCAGAAATTCACCCTCATGATTCAGAGGCTGCTGCATCAGGATGAACATTTACCCTGCACCTGGGCTACTCCTAAAGGTCATGCATTAAATAAAACATGGTTATTCCTATTGGGTATGCTGTGTGTCCCAATGCAGCTCTAAAACAGATGGCTCCCCACCCCCTTGCACTCCAGTTTACCTAGCTATTGTCTATCTAAGATGTCAGTAAATGACAAAACAGCAGGTTTTATACTGTATGTTACACACTTGCATGAGTTATCTATAAGCAGGATATTGGTGGGGTACTTCTACACCAGGAATGAAGCATGGCACAAGTTCTGTCTCCCTGTGAGAAAGGCATCCATGACCTAAGCTCTAGTACAGCTTCACACAGTCAGATCAGTCACCAACTGCAAATTTTGCATTGGGTCATCATTATCTCATAGTGCTCCTGTCCACTGTGCAGCAGAAAAAGGTAGACACAGGACATCACTGGAAAATAGATGTTGTATCTCAGCTGGGCTATCTTGAGTAAGTAAATTGTAAAAATTCTTAACTAACTTCTTTTGTACTTTCTGCTTATCTTTTGCCAATGATCTTGCTCATCATTGACTTTCTCATTTTCAGCTCACATGCCTGTGGGTTCATATGATGGATACCACTCTAGTCTTTGCCACCATCCTTTTCTTTCCTTACACATCTACCAGTAATTGTGTTATCATACCAACTTTCTTCAGGACTGCTTCATATAAAAAGTGTGTTAACTATGCTTTTCCCTCATGAGAAATCTGTTTTTCAATTCCTTCCCACCCTCTGCTCCTCTGTTTACATGTTGATGTATGTTTATGTTCATATTAATACAGCTTTTATCATACAGTATGTATTTTCTAGTGCATCACATTTCATTTCCTCTGATAACTAACAATAGCCAAGACCTATTTCCAACATTTTCCTAAGTTATACATTTTCTTTAGTTTTTAATAGGAGTCTACTTTGTCTCATTTGTCTTTTATTAGGGCTGCAGTTGGTGGAGTCCTTGATACCTCTTGTGATCAAAAAAGGACCCCACATTCCTTGCATTCTTTGTAACTGAACAACCTGTTAGAGTTCCACCACAGTCACCTCCACATCTGTGGAGCACTCCACTCACAGTGCACTGTTTCTGCACCATTTTGACCATGACACTGGAGGATTGGGCACCCCTAGTGTCACTCTTATGTTTCCTACGGGTGGTGGTGGTGGGTGTTGAGAGAGAGAGGGTCAGGTGGGAGGATATCTGTAACTTTATAGAAAAAAAAACACACAGCAGTCAAGGCAGAACATGGCAAACTTTGCTATGTCAAAGATGACCTCCACAATCTACTTTGCATGTGCAACATGTGCAATAGAGTGAAGTGGCCATCTTGGACACAGTGGTGTGTCCCATGGTCTGCCCTGACCATCATTTGTTTTTTTCTTTAAAATTACAGATATCCTCCCCCACCTGACCCTCCCTTTCAGCACCCTCCACCCCCCCCCACAGAAACATAAAAGTGACACTAGGAGTTCCCAGTCCCTCAGTGGAGTGATCAGGAGGGTGCCATTTTTTTTATTAAATTGTACATAACCCCCACCTGACTCTCCTTTCAGCACCAGCCAATCCTCCTCTCCAGAAACATAAGAGTGACACTGAGGGTTACCAATCCCCAGTGTTATGATAAGGATTTCAATTCCCCACCCAACCCTCCCTTGACACTGGAGGGTGCCCAGTCCCCAGTGCAGAAATCCTTTGTCTTTTTTTTATTTTTATTACCTGTAAAAAGAAAGCTCTCCATTGATGTATTTTGTGGCCAAGATTCCCCTACACCTGACCCTCCCATTCACCACCCACCACCCCATCCACCTCAAGCCCTTACTTAATGATCAGAGGTCCAACACCATAATCCTCTTTGGACCACAGACATGTCTTCACTCTTCAAAGTCAGACTGTAAAATGAAGAAACCGGTATGTGGTTCAATGTATTTCAATGGGGTTTCTAACACAGTAGCATAACTTGGTAATTTATGCATATTTTTGGCCCCATATTTTCAACATGCCTTCTGTGGGATCCTACTTCATGAACAATTGAACTACCATTAGGCAGATCTGTCCTGAAAGGTCATTTTGTAGTCCATGTGCAAAATCACCTTTCAGGCATGAGCTGAATATTATCGCTACCCTTGTTCATGAGATGGGGTTATAAGAAGCTATGTTGAATATTTGGTATAAAAATAAAAAAAAATTAAAAACAAAGTTATGAGCCAACATTGAATTTTGCAAATGCAGGCTTGTAACTTTGATAATTTTCCTTCTATTTACACCAAATTTACAACTTAGCCATATCTTTACAGCACCTAATGAATGTGACAGCTGTCATTTTTCAAATCTTGGCCAAAATGTTTGTTTTTTTTAATCCTGGAAGGTGATTTTGCGGTCCCTGCTGTAATCACCTTTCATGCAGGAGTTGAACATGTTCTCTGCCATTGTTCATGAGATGAGATCGAAAGAAGGCTATGTTCTCAATTTGGTGTAACAATATTTATCAACAAAAAAGTTATCTGACTGTGCTGAATTTTTCAAATGCAGTTTCGTAAGTTTGGTAATATTCAGTATTTGTAACCCAAATTTTCAGCATAGTCATTTCTATACAGCACCTCGTGCGTATAACAGCTGTCATTTTTCAACTTCTACCCAAAATGTGTTTTTGCATCCCAAACAATAATTTTGCAGTCCCTGCATGAAATCACCTGTCGGGCAGGAGTTGAACATTTGCTTTGCCATTGTTCATGAGGTGATGTTGTAAGAAGGCTATGTTGAAAAAGTGGTATAAAATATTTAAAAAACAACAAAGTTATGAGTCTACATTGAATTTTGAGAATGCATGCTTATAATAATGGTAATTTTCAATATTTTTACTCCAAATTTACAGCATAGTCATATTTTTACAGCACCTCATGAGTGTGACAGCTGTCATTTTTCAAATCCTGGCCAAAGTGTCTTTTTACATCCTGGAAGATGATTTTGCTGTCTCTGTGCAAAATCATCTTTCAGGCAGGAGTTGAACATGTTCTCTGCCATTGTTCATGAGATGAGATCAAAAGAAGGCTATGTTCTCAATTTTGTGTGCAACTATCTAACAACAAAACATTATCAGGCTACGCTGAATTTTGCAAATGCAGACTCAGAAGTTTGGTAATATTCAATATTTTTAACCCAGATTTTCAACACAGCCATTTTGTTACAACATCTCACGAATGTGACAGCATGCATTTTTTAACTCCTGACCAAAATGTGTTTTTGCTTCCCAAAAGTTGATTTTGTAGTCCCTATATGAAATCACCTTTCAGGTAGGAGTTGAACATTTGCTCTGCCCTTCCTCAGCATGGCTCAGTTGGTAGCACATCCGCCTCTGGACCAGAAGGTCATGGGTTCTCATCCCACACCAGGACTGGACTTGCACCTAAAAATCACTGGCTTCTGAGTGCAGTATTGGGGGGTGCTGTACTGCTGGGGTGTGCCATCCTTCAGATGAGATGTTAAACTGAGGTCCCTTCTGTCCATCCTGGTGTTGTCCTGGTTGGTGTCCTGGTGTAAGTAAAAGAACCCAGGGCACTCTTTGTAAAGACTAGGGAGCATTTCCGGTGTTCTGGCCAACATTCCCCTTCCCATAAAACTGGTTCATGCAATTATCCAGGCTGTGTGTGGGTGATGATGTGCGATATGGCCGCCACCACACATTCAGTCACTTCACTACCAGTCTAGCATTGCTTGTAAAGCACTTTGGATGTATGAAAAGTGCTATATAAATGCTGATTCTTCTTCTTCTTCTTCTCATGAGGCAGGATCATAACAAGGCTATGCTGAAAATCTAGTTTACAAATATTACAAAAAAACAACAACTTTGGGAGTCTATGTTATATTTTGCTAATGAAGGCTAGTAACTTTGGTAATTTCAACATTTATACACCAAATTCCCCACTTGCATCCCTATCGGCTCTGACCAGAGTATGTCTACAGTGTCTTCTCTTTGTTCACCCTTATTCTTATCTTTCATTTTTCATTGTTTCTTCCTTGACATTGAAGTGCCTTCCTGGATTTATAATCTTGGTATAACTTCATTCTACAGGGACAAGTTACATGGTAGTTTTATGGTAGTAGCCAAATAATAACAAGAGAATTAATACTATTACTATGTAGCCCTGTAACAACAATAGATAACCTGTTCTGTAAAGTAACCACCAGATAACCACAATGTAACCTGGCCATGAAACAAACTATATGGTGTTACCTAAATATTCAAACTTGGCTGGCATTGTATAGAAACTATAGAAATAGTTATTATGTAACTACTTAGTAATACCACTTACAATTAAACTACATACTGGTTACATGATCTGTAGGTTACATTGTAATAACAATAGTCCCCCAGTTATAATACAGTTTCTACCACATAGCTACCATATACCTGTTCCCTGACACATAAAGTGATATTGTAAATGTACTGACAACTATTACTAAGCAGCATTAGGTAAGTATGGTACTAGCTGCTAGGAATGATCAAACACAAGATACTGTATCTAATCATGTTCAAAGTATAGTATGAGCTATGTTTTTAAGCTCTGCAAGTTAAGAAGTGGGTGGAAAATTAATAAACTGATGCTTCTAACACCTTTGTTTGGTATTAATTACAGTGTACCATGCATAAAATAAATGCTAGGGAAGTTGTAGTATCTAGTAAACCATGAGTCAGAAGACTGAGTGGTCCAATTAGCTTGTTTTAATGCAAGATGGCTTTGTTTCACAAGTTGACTGTCACTTTACTATTTTTTTTAATACGTTTGGTAAAACAATGCATAATTTTAAGTGTCAGTGGATGGTGCTCTTATTATTTTGAACAATAATTTTAAGTGTGCAGCAGTTTTAAAAACTTTCCAGGAGCTCGGCGGGGACCTTGTTAAGGACTGGTACTGGACTGCTGAATAATACTTCAATGAGTGTACACAACTTAATGTGGAGTTATGCGTGTGCAACTTTATTTGATAGTCTGAAGGTATTTCATTGAATGTGTTGTCGACTGTCATACATGGATACTTTGGCCATTCACACTCTGTCCCATGGAAAACTATCACCTTGTTGGGTACTGTGAAGGCAAAGTAACCCTCTTGAGATCCATTCCACCATTGGATGTGCCATGGAAATGTAATTATTTTATGCTAAAGGTAGCTTAGGAAGAATTCCCAAGGAGAGAGGTGTGCTGCTGGAGGAGGGGAGGATGGTAAAGCAAAGAAACAATGCTTCTGAGTGAGGCTGGAGGAAGCTGACTTAACTGAGGCAGGGAGTGTGGCTGGTTGCTCTTACTCACTGAACTAAAGGCATAACCTTTAAATTCAATGGGTGTATGCAACATAATGAGGAGTTATTATTGTGCAAATTTATTGATAGTCTGAAGCTATTTGAATGAATGTGTTGTTGACTGTCATACATGGATACTTTGGCCATTCAGATTCTCTGCCTCCTGAGGAACTACCACCCTGTCAGGGTATCATGAAGACAAAGGAACCAACTTAAGGAGAGTTCCACCCCTAGGGGTTCTGAAGGAACATAATTCCTTTAGGCTAATGGTACAGTACCTTCAGAAGGAGCCAAAAAATTACTGCACAGGAAGCTGTGAATATGAAATCTAAGTGAGGACAGATTGACAACAACTAGAGACAGCTGATAACATACAGAGACATAATTAAGCAGTAACTAACAGAAATTGGTAACTGGTAGCATAAGACACATGATTTCCATAAGAAGAGAGGGAATGACAGGATGGAAAGAGGGCTGCCATCCAACCCCATCTCACAGTGGAAACCTATCTGTGTAAATGCTATACTAATATAAATAAACTACATTATGGACCATCTTCTGCAGAGACTACCTCACTTTATGATGTTTGGAAAGGAGGAGAGGAAAAAAACATTATTAGGAGGAAACCTCTGCAGATCCTAGGCCTTTCCTCCAGGCTTGCGATAAAATAAGCGATGGCTCAGCTACCACAATTTAGAGACCCAATTTATGAGGACATTTTTAGAGGTAGGGCTTGCACTCTAGCCTTCTAATGGGAAAGCTGTGGGGGTGCTGTTAGCCAATCTCTGCAGCTAAAGGAGGTTCCCAGTGAAAGAGGCCCACCTCCAATGGCGGAAAGAGGAAAGACATAACCACTGAAAGGCACTCACCTAGCCTCCACTGAGCAGATGCCTGGAGAGAAAGCCAAACCCCTGAAGGGTAAGACATTGGAAGTGTGCCCTTGAGGGGGCAAGATATGCATAACTGTATGATTGTCTCCCTTGAGGGGCAGAGGAAGGGAAAGTGGTGGAAACAAGGTGAACCTTGCATGGCTATGGGGGAATAGCTTTCAAAGGTGCTCTTGATGTGGTCTGCACAGCTATAGGCACCTATGTGAACTTAGAGACCCCACCCTCTTGTACCTGAAGTCTTAAATGCTACTTTATGAAGTGCTGTCGAGTCAATCTGTATTGCCAAAGCTTCCCCTGAAGTGTAGGACATTGTCACTTGAAGGGCAGAAAGAGAAGGACCCCAAATAGTGTGATCCACCATCAAAATGTGTACTTCAAGGGAGCAGAGCGAGACCATTGGCATAAAGAGCAGGCATCCTGGAAGCCATGCTATAGTCAAAGCTGGCATGCGTCTGAGTACAGGAGTAGTAGGAGCCTTATGGCCATGAGAACAAGATAGAAATAAATATAGGCAAGGTTGAAGGTCTAATTGAGATCAAATTGCAACTAGGATATCGTATGAGACTAAATGATATGTGTTTGGACTGAATGGTGAATGCAATCCAACCAGTTCCATAAGGGAGGACATTGTTAGTTCCTGATGCACTGCAAGCCAAATAGGCTGTGGCATTAGAGAACAACAAATGAAACTGCTTGTGAAAGGCAGGCACAGATGGTAACTAAAAACTAGGAAGCAGTATGCTGCTGAAGTGAAAAACTAATGAAACCAATAAAACGTAAAATGGAGTAAAAGACAAAGAATCTCTGTGTGCAAACACTGAGGCAAGGGTTACCCCAAAGGACATTTGGCTGGGAAGCCAAGTTTCAAGAAAATACAAAATCACACATGCCCCCACAATGCAAAGCATCATGAGCTACATATGCAAATCACCACAGAATGTTATGCTGGTCCAACTTTAAGCAGAATTGCATGGTGCCGAAAGGCCTCTCACACAGTTTGCAAAGGGTGCTAACAGAAGACATAGACACGTGTTTCATCCTGCCAGGACTCATCAGTATGCCTCGTCTGTTTGACACCCCAGTGGAATGGACCAGCTACCCTTAAGGCAGTGTGCCTTGGATATATTGTGGTGAACCCATTAAAATAAAAAACTATTTAAAAGACAAAGAACCTCTGTGCGCAAACACTGAGGTAAGGGTTACCCCAAAGAGCATTTGGCTGGGAAGCCAAGTTTCAAGAAAATACAAAATCACACATGCCCCCACAATACAAAGCATCATGAGCTACATATGCAAATCACCACAGAATGTTATGCTGGTCCAACTTTAAGCAGAATTGCATGGTGCCAAAAGGCCTCTCACACAGTTTGCAAAGGGTGCTAACAGAAGACATAGACACATGTTTCATCCTACCAGGACTCATCAGTATGCCTCGTCTGTTTGACACCCCAGTGGAATGGACCAGCTACCCTTAAGGCAGTGTGCCTTGGATATATTGTGGTGAACCCATTAAAATAAAAAACTATTTAACAGACAAAGAACCTCTGTGCGCAAACACTGAGGCAAGGGTTACCACACTGGGCTCAGACACCTCACCCCTACTACCTTCTACTGTCTATCCTGTAACCAGCTCCTGACCCATCTAACCAATTTCCTCCTCACTCCCAGGTTGCTCAGTTTGCTGGCCAGTCTACCATGTGGCATTGAATCAAGGGCCTTGCTGAATTCCAGGTATAGGATGTCCACTGCATGACCCTTATTCAGTGCCTAAGTCACCCAACCTGTTGATACACAAGTTCCTCATGCCTGGCCTCTCCCAGAACATGGTAGCCTGGTTTTGCAGCCATCTCTCTACTGCTCACTATGGGGAAAAATAGATGTCCATCTCTTAAATGTTGAAAGAGTTTCAGTAGGAGTACCTCAAGGCTCAATACGGGGCCCTCTCCTATTTGCCCTGTTCATGCACAGCCTACTGGAAGCCTGCCAGACATCAAAGGTGCTCTTGTATGCTGATGATGCTGTCATATTCACCAGTAGTCTTCACCAAAAAAACTATCCATTATCTTCCAAGATATCTTTGCGCCCTGGAGAAAGATCATGCTATTTTTAGACCTGCAATTGAAAAAAAAAAGGTCTCTGCCCTTGTCATCCTTAATGAAAAAGCAGCTAGTAGTGTCCAGTTCAATCCTACCTATTCTGGACTATGGCCTCCAAGTTTTGGCAGTGGCAAGTGAGTCTGTACTCAACAAGGTAAGGTTGGTGTTCAACAAGGCCTGTCACTTTGCCCTAGGGGCAGACAAGCTTGCACATAGCTGCTCCCTTTACACCCTAACTGACTTCCCCTACAGGACAGAATAAGGTTCTAGACCTGCATGCTCACAAAAAAAGCACTAATAGGCCTTATACCTCTGGCTATCCACAACCTTTTCTGCCCCATTAACAACCATTGCACCACTAGTAGTAAGGCCTGGAATGCTCTAGAAATTCTCTTCCATACAACAAGCCCGGGTAGGCATTCCTTTACAGCAAGGGCTGTACAAACGATCTGAAACCCTTATAGGACTCCCCAAAACTGCCCATTTCAAGAAGGCACTGAGAAAAGATCCTGTTGCTAGTTCCAAATGCTCCTGCTGCAACACTTCTGTCACCTAATTTACTGTTCTCCTTAATTTATAATGAAGTTCAGGCCATGTCATGCCATTATCCAGGGCCTTCATTCCTTATTATACAATAGCAAGAAAGAATTCTGGGCTGTGATTTTTCCATCTGGGTCTGGACCCAGGATGTTATCCCAGCATAACATCCCGGCTCTAGTCCCAGCACACACATAACACCATGTAATATATATTACTGCCCACTGCCCAACAGCGGCAGTGCCCTGTCTACTGAGTGCCACCAGTCATTCTCTGGGCAGACATTTAGTTGTTTTTTTTTTCCATCACTATACAGTCCACAGATAACCCCAACTAAATTACAATAATAAAAAAAAAAGTTGAAGGAAAATGAAGCAAGCCCTCAGTTCACTGCTTAGTACAAGCCATCATTGAAATCGTCTTCAGTATTCCGTTTCCGTACTCCCACAGACATAAAGCCCGCCGTCCCTCCCTCCCACTCTCAGGATTTCTGTCAAAATCCTTACAATTCCTTATTTCTGCCATTATATTTGTTAAACAAATAATTTAAATTCAGACTCAGAACACACCCGTCATCGTGATTGGCACTCCCCTCTAGCAGAGTTAATGTGTGCACAGTATGGTCGGCTCTCCATTGAAGAAACATCGTTGTCCCCACCTCCCTTGAACAGACTGACTGCATCTGTTAAAAAGCACTAAAAAAACATGTTTTTCTTTTGCTACAAAGTCCCGCCAACAAAACCAGTAGGAAGCAATGACACCAAAGGGACACTGGGCACACGTGTTGTTTAAAGCACATGCTCCACTTACCAACCCTTGACTCCCTTTCTGTTTCCCCACACACAATCAGACCCAAAACAAGCAGGTTCAGTAACAGTGGACTGTTTCACTGGAAATTTGCTTCAAGGGGTGGTGGGTGAATGAAAAGCCAGTTGGGGGGAGGAAGGAGCAAACAAAAGATGAACAGTAAGACATAAGCAAAGAGACTGTGACACTGGGGAAGGAGTTTTGAAGCAACAGTCCCACCTACAGTGCAAAACTGAAAATCTACACTATTTTGTTTCCTATGTATACCTACCTATTAAAAAAGCTACTAAATAGCTATTTTAAATGTATTTTTTTTCACACAAATAAGTCATTGTATACTGTAATAGGAATAATGAACTCTAGACTGGGTGTTATGCTGGGATAACATCCCTTCTCTATTGTTGGACATACTCGGCCTGTGGCCTCGTACTCAACCGACTGATGAGGGATGTTATCCAAGCATAATACCCACCCTGTCAGGGGTTATTCCTTTCTTTTTGATTAGACTCCTTGGAGCCACAGTTATTTGTCTTTGATTGTACCTATATACTCATATTGTCTATGCTGACTATGCTCCGTAGAAGCTGCATGATTTGTTCTGTCTATAGTATAAGTTAAGTCTGTGTTAATGCTTTTTATCATCCTTGACATGGTACCTTTATAAATGAACATGTGTGCTCAAAGATGTCTTCCAAAGAACTAAATAAGTACATAAATGAATAAATGACTGAATTCATAAATATACAAATAAAATGACAACTCATAATAGTTCTAAAATGTCTCAACACATGAGCTCTAGACTCCAGTAAGGAATCCAAGAAATGGGAAATTATGAGGAAAAGAGCTTTATTTAGCCACAAGTGGTCTCCAAATTGTAAATTTTCAGGCCAGATTTAACAACAGAACTGTCTCATCATTCATCATCATTATTTTGTTTATAACAAGGTGTCCTTCCAAAGCTCCGGGCTCATGCACAGTATTCATAAAAACAATGTAACAGTATCAACAAATCAATAGATAGCAGGAAATCAGGACCCATTAAATGCCTTAGAAAAAAGATGTGTTTTAAGGCTAGACTTAAAACCCTGGATGGTCAGGCTATCTTTTATCCAGCGAGGTAGAGAATTCCACAGGGTAGGTGCCATAAAAGCAAAAGATTGTGCTCCAGATGTTTTGAGCCATACCCTGGTAATCTCTAGCAATCCCTTACTGGCAGATCAGAGTGCATGGGAGGGACAGTAGTGATACAGAATGTCTTGCAGGTAGTCCCTGTTCAAGACTGTGAATAACCAGCCTGAAGGCACAATCAAAACTGAGGCGCAACATTATATACAGTAGCCCTGGGCCTAGAACATGTTCTAAAAGAAGTGTGTTTGGCCTAGAGCTCTGCTGATGCCTCTTCCTGTGCAACAGCCATTGAAATCTGCATGCCCAGACACCATACCTCCCAACTGTCCCTGATTTTCAGGGACATCCCTGATTTTGCCTCAGACTTTTACTTTGTCCCTCATAAAATTTGTGTTTTTGAAACAGCACAGTAGGGACTGTAAGCACAAAATAATGTCAAGCACTAAGGTTACAGACGTGTTCTTCTTCAGAAAATGCATCTTACTGTACACTAATCCCCTTATTCTATCAGTGTTTTGAGTGAATAGTACCAATTTTTAAAATATGTCCCTGATTTTAGGTCTGTGTCCTTGATATTTTATAGCCATGTCCCTGATTTGTGAGGCAGGAGATTGAGAGGCATGCCAGACACTCCTGGCTCAAAGTTACTCATATTTACTATGTGGTGCAGCGATCTGTTCAAAACTCCTCCTTTTACAGGTCCCAGACTCTTTATTTATTTATTTTTTTAACGCCTGCTGCGGTGACTTACCTGCCCGCCGGGAGGGCATATGCTCACTCGCATGATGGGGGGTCTGGTATGACCATTGCTAAATCACTGGGGGTTCTCCTATGCCCTGTCTAACCGAGCTGGCCATGGACCCCCCAGTACGATTCCAAGACAGTGTTTCTGGCACCACAGGGTTCGGCCATCAAGCTGCTTTGGTTGTGCCCAGCCATTTTCCTCCAGTAGGTCCCCGATGGAGTATGGACATGCAATGACGTCCATGCATGGATGTGCAGACATCCGCTGTGCTCCCTCTCTGCTGACACCTGTGTCTGCAGTGCCTCTGGGCATTCCCAGGGTCTCGACAGCACAGTGTGCTTCCCCAACCCCCACCAGGACTAGGAGAGTTGTCTACGGACATTGAATCCTAGTCCTTCCCTGCCAAACCCTGACGATCTGAGCTCATTCCAGAACCGGGGTTGCAGGCATAGTGTGAGGTGTGGCATCCAGCAACTCAACCCTCAGTGCCACTGGGATGGATGGTGACAGACTCTTTTGCCCAACTATGGAGGCCACCTTGAATCAGCTGAGGGCATCTTGTCAGACATTGCAGCCTACAACATCAGTTGGTCTCCTACAGCCTAGAGAAAGGGGGAGGCTTCTTCTACAGGGGCTCCGATCTCTTCTGTGATGGAGGACAGGGTTTCCAGCAGCAACACTGCAGCAGTATATCGGTGCCTCATATAAGGTCCCAAAAGATTGTGGTAGAGGTGGTCAACAGTAGGCCACTCCCTGCCCTTTCTTCTGACTGTATTCCTCCCCCTGTACTACCATGGACTCGGGTATTGGCAAAATTTCAACTTTCCTACACAGAGGCATCACTTCCAAAGAAATGGATCATGGGAGTGCCCCTCTCTTAACGCCTTATGCCAAAAGTCCATGCTAATAGTCCCCCCCCATGGTTTGTAACTATCAACAGAAGCATTTGTCCATTCTTCAGGAGGAAGTCAAAGAAGAGACAGCAATCTAGCCAGGGCCACTACTAGGAAATAATCTGAGCTTCTCTTCCTGTTACTTCCTATTGCTAAAAAACGACAGAAGGATTTTGTCCCATCCTACTGTCTAGATATTGTACACTCATTTTTAAAGGGAATATGAACAATGTTATTTATACTTTTTTTAATAAATAAATGAATGAATGTGGGTATGTGGGAGATCTAGTTTATTACTGTGGTGTATTGTTCTGTGTGCTTATTTTGAAATAGTCCAATGTTTGTCTTATTTAGAATCCCATACTAGAGTAGCCTTTTTTTCCTGATCAATATTTGTTTTTTAATTCATTAGCAGTTTCAGAAACTGAGAAATCAGTAGAGCTAAATGTTGCAATTAAGTGTAACACAGTTTCATCAGCTGAGCTGATCAATGGACAATTTTATTTGCAGTTAATCTTTTTACTGGAAATGTTTAAACAAACAGCAGAATAAAAAAATGCTTTCCACATGACAAGGTTGGCGTAATACACAATCAAAATAATAGAATAGTACTACTATGGTATAGAAACAGCAAGTATATACTCTTTTCTGGCAATCCCTCAAGACATAACAATGTATCTACAGCACGTATCTCATGGAGGATGTAATTAGGGTTGTCAGAACCCTCTGAAGTTCTGGGTTCTAGTTCTAGTCTAGAACTTTTGAACAAGTTCTAGAGTTCTAATCTTTTTATAGAACTTTTTAGAACTTGAACCCTATTTTTTTATTGTGCTGCCAGTAATGAAGATAGTAATTAAATTCATGTAAAGGAAAAACTGTTCAATATAAGGGGGGGGAGAAATCATCATGTGTGACATTGATAAGAATACAACTAGGTTTATCTATGGTTTCTTCTGTTTGCTAAAACCAACAACTTAATACGTAACAGGCCCACCCACCCACCCATGTGTTAAAAGTTTTCCTGCTGCAGCTGCATCATAGTTCCTTAGTGAAAGAAAGAGGCACATTAGCCATTTATGTACTCAGTTATATATACTCATCGTCATGAATTATGAGAAAAAATAACTGATATTACCTAATCTCAGCTATTTGCTGCTTTCTGTTTTAAATGAGTAAATCAAAAGTTGCTATGTTTATAAGAAAGCTTTTATAACAAAGTCAAGCCAAGGTACTGCAGCAGCAGCAGCACGTGGAACTATTGCGAAACATATTATGTCATAACGTAGTCAGTCAAGACATTTGAATAAAAAAATATGCCAGTCATTGTTGCTGGCAAAAAATGCATGCAATTTTCTAAGATAATGTATACATATACCAACATTCTTGTTGGCAAATTGAAGTAATACATACAACATTTCTAAGATGATGCATTTTTGCAGCTGATACATCAATAAAATCTGTATTTCAGTCACATAAATAAAAAACGTGGTTTCCTCACCACATACTAACTTAAGCAACATTTAATATAGCTGCAGCAGTTGGCATGTGATGTTTAAGGGACAGTACTGCCAACCCCATTATGTATCAAATTATCACTACTTGTAAAGCAAAAACACTTTATGATAGGTCACATTCTGTGAAAACAGCTGATGCAGATTTTCTTTTATTTCTGATTCCTTTATTCTTTTTTAAAGGGGACAGGACAATTGTGCTAGGTGGCAGCAGTTTGCAATGTATTTAATAATAAAAAAAAATATATATATATATATTATATGTATAGTAGGTTTGGTCTGTCATCATCTTTTTCCTCATCATCCCCAGCCAATCACGAATCTGTAAATGAAAGGACTAAAACAACATCCACCTTTCACCCCATCACCCATTCCACTTTTCTTCCACCACCCTCATCTGTGCAGTAGCACCCATACCACCCTTATACCCATGTTAAAACCAACTTACAACCCTCACCCCCTCAAGCATGTATTACACCCTTCTCCCTCGCCCAAATGTTTAAACTACCCCCACACTTAGTCATGAACTACCATTCATGTCACCCTTCTTTGTCCCTCACCCATGTTAAAACCTAGTCCCCCAACCATCACCCATGTACTAGCATCCATTTTGGTTTATGGCTAACATTTCTGTAATTGAAAAAATAATAAACAGCTACCAATTAGAACTCATTGTTTTGTCCTCTTTAAAATTGAAAAATAGACCGCCCTTGGTCCCAGCCCATACTGATGCACTACAAAGTCACAGAAGGTAAATCCAAAAATATATGTTTGCACTTTAACTATAAATAATATGATACAGAAAGGATTGACGTGACAGTGTCCCTTTTATGCCAAATTTGGGCCTGTTCCACTGATGTTAAATTGCCCTGTACATAAAACTTGTTGACTTTAGTTTAGACCCTAGCTACAAAGCAGTTTGCCATGAAATGGTGAAAGTTTTGGGGGTGTATATAGTCCAAGGTAGTAGATCAAGAAAGGAGAGAGACAACCAAAGTCATCACAGTCTGTAAAAGTTTCTTTTTTGGTGCAGAGAGACTCTGTCCCACACAATATTTACCAGCCACCACCATCTGAGTTGTCATCACCATCAACATCCACAACATCAATCACTTCATGATCAGTTTGTATACTCTTGTAGGGATATGAAAATCTTGACTTATTAACTTTAATAAAAGTTAACGTGTGTACATTTTCTGGCAGCAACCTATTTCTGGTGTCTGTCATAATATTTCCAGCTGTACTAAGCATGCATTCTGAAGAGACACTTGTTGCAGGACAACCAAGATATTTACAGGCTTCATCATACAGCTCTGTCCAAATCGACTTTTTTGATCTCCAGTATTCAAAAGGGCATGCATCAATAGGAATAGGCAGTTCTTGTTGGTAACTGTCTACCATGATGGACAGAGATCGCTCAGAAGAGGAATCAGCAGAAGCTGGTATGGCAGCAATTTGGGAAAGGTTCTGCCACAGATTTAGCTTGCTACTAAGGGTTGAAGAAGTGGCAGTTGTGGAACAACTACTGTTAATGTTTGGTGACTTTTCCAGTTCTGTATCCCTTTGTGAAGATGAACCTGCATGTTGTGGTGATGAAAACCTGAGGGTAGTGTGCGTGTCTGTGTTTGACTCCTGTGAGTGCTGCAGCTCATCTAGCAACAGACATTTGTATTGCTCTATATCATCTGTTTTTGGAAGATGTATAGCCTTGAACCTGGGATCTAAGAGAGTTGCAAGGATGTAGTGCTTTGATTTCATCATTGCAACTAATTTGTCATTGGTTTTGAAGCGCTCGCTCATTCTCTTTACCAGATTCCCATGATACAGGCAACATGTTATCTGCGCTTCAGATCTGTCTTTTTCTATTTGTAGATTTAGAACACTAAGATGATGTGAAATTAGCATTATGAGTGGGATAACCTGACTCACAGATGCGCCTTCAGAACACATGTCCCTTGTAGCTGTCTCAAAAGGAGCTAGGATGCAGCACACTGTCTCCATTAATTTCCACTGCAGCACAGACAGCATAATGCCATCTCCAATAATGTAACTGGAGCAATACTCATGTACAGCTTGCTTTTGCTCCAAGAGGCGCTGCAGCATATAAAGCGTTGAGTTCCAACGAGTGGAAACATTTTGCATCAGCTTTTGCTGGGGCAGCTTGTGTTTTTTTTACAGTTCGGACAATGTCCATATAGCCTTGGTTGAATGTGAAAAGTGAGTCACAATTTTTTTGCAAACAGCAATCATACCATCCACTTGTGTTTCATTGCTGAGAAATCCCATGACAATTAAATGTAAGCAATGTGGAAAGCAAGATGCATGCAGAAATCCTCTGTCCTGTACTGCTTTCAAGATGTTGGCTCCATTGTCACTTACTATGAAGCCACATTTTAGACCATGAGAATAAACCCATTCATCAAGGAGGTCATTTAGTTCCTGCAAGATGTTTGCATCAGTATGACTTGCCCAAACTTCTTTATATGCAGCAGCACTATCTTTTGGGGTGTCTTTGTTTTTGAAGAAGCACAAGAAAACGTCACCCAATGAGCGGTAAGGGACATGTAATCTATGTTTTGAGTGCTGGTCCACATATCTGTTGTGACATGAATAACCCCACCCTCTGCAGTTTTAAGTGCAAGTATCACTGTCGTTTAAAGCCTGATAAATGTTTGGTATTTCAACATAGGAAAAGTACCTTCGCTGAGGAACATTGTAACGAGGTTTGCTAATGTCATGAGCTCCCTAAAATCCTCATGATCTACCAAAGAGTATGGGAGAAAGGCTCCGGCTAACAGTTCACCAATTCTGTGATTAAGATGAAGGGACTTTGGATGATTTCTAGTAAAGGTATTCTTCCTTTCAAATGCCTGAGACAGTGTTAGCAGTTTACAACATGTCCCTGCTGGTTCATTATACACCGTGCTTTGATGGGCAGATGGACGCGGAGATGGTGGACTAGGACTTATACATTCAGTGCCATCACTGGATGTGCAACTGGTACTAATGGTGCTGGCATTGGTGGTAACAGTGATCCTAGGGTTAGCAGTGGTTCTGTCCGCATCAAGTTCAGACAATTCAGTATCCATTTCAGATTACAGACCCTTCTCATATGTGGTCTGGAAGATGGAGGACATGGGTTTTGGATGATCAAGCAAAATTGAATGCTTTTTCAGATGGCGTTTAAGAGCTGTAGTGCCAAGGCATGACACAACTTTACCACGGCTTACACTCTGTTTACACAGGGAACAAACTGCTCTGCATGGATCAGTTTTACTGACAGAGAAATAATTCCACACCTCAGATGTGACAGATTTTATTTGAGTGCTAGGAAGATAGCTAAAGACTGTTTGTGTCTTTTCACCTGTCCTAACAGAACCCAGCACATGCTTCTTGGTGCTAGAAGAGTGGGCAGAAGACTCTGATGGATTTTCATTGCTGGCCAACACAGAAGTGGTGGATTCAATGGATATGTCCTTTTCATTGCCAACAGTACTGGATGTATTTGCAAGTGCACTACCTGATTCACTGTCAGCAGACAGCTGGATTTCTACAATGTACAAGTCTGGCTAAGTGAGCACCACCTCTTTCTAAACCCAAAGAAAGCAGTCTCCATGACCTTTGGTACTAGGCAGAGGTTGGCAAGGCTCCCCTCCTTACCCACCTTTTACACCATCGATGGGACTGTATTAGAAGAAAATTCTTCCTTCCGCTACCTCGGAGTTTGGCTGGATAGGTACCTAAACTTCTCCATCCACATTGATGCCATTCTAAAGAAACTCTGGCCTAAGCTAGGGGCCCTCTACCGTAACAGGGGTAGCATCCCTTGTCCAGCTAGGTGCGAACTGGTACATAAAATTATACTGCCAACATTCGACTATTGTGACGTTGTTTACGGAGCTGCCCCTCAATCCTTCTTACCCAGGCTGGAACCTCTCTTTAACTCCTTCTGCTGGTTTGTCTTGGATGCCCCTGCTCTGACACACCACTGCACTCTCTACCGCTCTCTAAATTTTCCCTTACTTGATGACAGGAGAACCTTGCAAGCGGCAAAATTTACCTCAAAATTCTGGCTAGGCTCGCTCCCCCCTTACCACTCCGCCTCCTTATCTGCCCCTTACACCTCCAAATATACCCTCTGATCTGGTAACTCTCATTCTCTGAATATACCATACAGAAATACAACATCAGGTCAAATGGCATTCTCCCATCACCTACCTAAGCTCTGGAATCAACTACCGACCCAAATAAGCCATTCCTCTTCAGTCTATTCTCTCTCTACATCCCTAACAAACTACCTAGTGACAAACTGCAACTGCACCTAGCCCTTCTGGGCCCCTGTCTAGCTGTTGGTCTATATCTCCTCCTTCCTCCAGCTGGACCATATATGTCTCCCCTATCCTAACCCCTCTTGCAACCTAGCACATTCTGCAACCTAGCACTTTCTGTTACCTCTCCTGTATCACCCCCTTCCTGAGTACCTAATTACTATACCTCCTGCCAGTCTCCATGTATCCTAGTCTAGAAATGTTATTAAGCAATTGATGGTTGTAATCCTGTTGTAATCCTGTATTGTCTGTCCATATGCTGTTAAGCTATTTCCTGATTTATGTATCCTGTGGTATTAATTAATGTTCCCACTCCCCTTCCCCCAGGTCATACCGTGAGATGAGCATTTGTTGCTCACTGTAACTTTCCTGGTGAAACATTTCAATACATAAATAAATAAATGTTTTATCTGAGTTTTGAGAAAGTATGTTCTTCCAAAACAGCTGCCATTATTTTCTGATGAAGGATTCTGTGTAATCCGAAAGCTAAAAGCACCTGTGTTCTTTGATAACAACTCTGTTGGTTCAATAAAAGGTATCAAATCATCTGTTTGTCTGGATCATGTCTTTTAGAAGGGTTGGTCACCCAGACCATAACTGTCAGATGGTTCATTGCTAGCAACCAGTAATACAGCAAAGGTAGTTCCTTTGTTGTCCACCTACATATGATCAACCTTTTCACCTCCACATCTTCTGCCACAAGCCACTGTACCAGATGGTCTGATTGTGGCCAACCATGTTGAGGAACCACCAACAGGAACAACTGATGGCAGAGGAGAAAAGAGGACTGAACAACCATCTAAAACTGCTGTAGCAGGGAACATATCTGCAGGATATGATAATGTCCTCTTCCTGTTTGCTGAATCTTCAATAGCAATCATGAGGTAACAGGCCCAGGTAATGAAACTGAGTTAGGGTCCTGCACTATTGTTGAGCATCTTGTTCTAAATTAACAGACTATCAGGGCAAACTAGATCTATCATTATCCAGCAGACCTATCGCACCTAATCTGAAAGAACAATGTGAAAAGTCTGTTCCCATTTTTGATAGGCCCCTTGTGGTTTGGCCTAGGAAGGCCTCCCTATCCATAAATTTTGCCCTCCAAACCCTGGCCTCAGTGAAGAAGAGGAGAGGGAGGCAGCTGGGAACTATGGAGAAGACCTTCCACAGTCTTGAGAACAGTAAGTAGTCCATGAAGCTGAAGGCACTTCCAAAAATGTTTCTGAGGGAGCAGAAAATGCTGCTGCATGCCATGAAAGATACCTAAGTAAGTAGTGCCTAGTGTGAGCATGTCCTGCACTAAAATACTGACAACTGCCTTCCAGCTGGGCAACAGAATTGCATGCTGACTGATATATAGGGCAGAGTTTCCCAGACAGAGTACTACGTCAAAGGAATAACAGGTGCCTTCACTAATCTAGTCAGTTTATGTCATGCAGTCAATGCTACTGCAAAAACAGGACAAGACTTCAAAAATGAATGCAATGAATTGTTAAGGAATGCAGCAGGAGAGTGAGCTCCACAGAGATCAGTTTATATACTCAGCTACAAAGGAGAATGTGTAATGATACTGGTAACCCCTACAAAGACCATGAATTATCCATAGAACCAAGGGAGGGTCCATCATTCATTCCACCAAATGGAATGGAGCTTAGCATGATTAAATTAGGTGGATTCCCTTCCCAATGAAAATCTCTCATAAATGCATCCATTTTGACAAACCATTTCTGCAGTATGGATATGGAAATGTATGCAGTATGGAGGTAAAAGACGTAGTGTAGGAGTTTCAGAGGCATGATCATTTTAAATGTAGCCTCTTTACCCACAAAAGATACAGTAGTTTCAACTTTTTCCAGCATGTGCACACATCCTGTAGCTTTTCCAGTAGTGTGTTTACAGTGGCCTTCAGAACTGCAAGAGATCTGCTTATATACAGTAGTCAGTATAGTGTGGAGACCATTTAAGCCCAAGCTCTGGGAAGACAGAGCTGAAACACAGGCAATTTAGGGAAAGAAAACCTCATTTTTGGTAATGTTAAGTTTGAGCCTAGAAATCTCAGGGAATGATTGTTGTAGGCCCATGAAAGGCTGTATCTCTGAGGGGCATCAGTGAGAGAAGCACTAGGAGGTCATCCACATACAATTAAGTCCTATACTTGGGCAACATAGGGGTTTGAGTTTCAGGACAAACAACATAGGTGAAGGGGGGGGGCAGCCCTAACAGGTGCCCTTTTGGAGAGGAAAGGCATATGAAAGTAAATTTTTCATGAGAACATGGTACGTTGGGGAGAATAGAGGATCTGTACCCAGAACAGAAATGAGGGACCAAAGTCCATCCTGCTGAGGATGAATTGGAGGTAGCCCCTCTCTACCGAATTGAGAGCTTTTCAAAATCAATAGCACCTGCAGTTGCTGGAGTGGAGGCAGGACCTAAAGAATGAATGTGTTGGATCAGGCAATTCAAGTAATCTGAAAATAATCTGGCCCTGACAACTCCAATCTGGGAGAGGTGGATTCTTTTATTTATTTATGTTTCTGTAGTGCCATTTCTTTTACTCTGGGTGCTGGCTGGTCTAGAATCCTTACCTGCTTCTCCAACTGGCTACCATCTCCCCTAGGACTCACCTGCCTATATTCCACTATGACTTGCCCTCTGTGGCAGGTTTAGTAGATGGAGGACAATTCCCCCCAAGGGATCCAGATCTCTTTTAGCAGCATTGTCCAGGGGCAATGTCGTGGGTCAAGACAGGTGAGTGTAGCTTCCTGTTTGTACAGTCCCCATATCCTTCCCTTTTTTGTCCCAGTCCATGGTCAGTGCACATGCACTGGCTTGGGAGTGCAGCATGAAGACTCTACATGTACTCATATGCATGCACCCAACCCCCTGAGATGCAGTTGCATGTTATGCCATTCAGCCTCTGCTGGATGACAGTCAAGGAGCAGCATTGTCCCCTCCCTGGAAAGGGAAAGCCATCTATGGTTGCTCAATCCTCATTTTACTGGCTGCCCCCCTTGTGCTTTTGGTCCATTCCCACACATGGATCACTGGCATGGCAGAAGGTAAAGTACCCATCCCCTCAGCCTTCCATTTCACCCATCTGGCACTAGGAGTCTTTTAAAATGGAGAGCCAATACATTGGCTAGAATATTCACATTGCTGTTGACGAGAGATAGTGTGATAGCAGTTCCAGCAAGCCGGTTGTACAGAAAAGCTGCCAATCAGCTTAACAACAATGGCACAATGTCGACCGTGATTGTGATCCACATTGTGCAATCGGGAACACAGGTGTGTTTTCTGAAGGGGGCTGTGCCCTTACACACTCCAGATTTTATTATAATCAACTCCATGGCAGAGGTGTTTTGGGGAGGGGTTGCAAGACCATGGGAAGCTGTGCAGGGGTCCCGTGTGACCATTATAGTGACTGGTCATTTTGTCGGTTTTGTCACTGTAAATGACTGGTTGCTATAATGTTTTTGACAAAGTTACATGCCTCAATGTGATAGCTAACTGACTGAACTGCATCCTTACTTTCTTTAGGAAGGACTACAATAATAGCTTCCCAAAGAGTCGAAGAGATCATCATGGCCAGGTAAGCATAGTAAAGCATTCTCTGCAGAAAGGGGAAAATTACTAAGCTCAGGTGCTGATAGAGGTCATAGAAACATAGAAATGTGATGGCAGAAGGAGACTGTGGGCTCATTTAGTCTACCCAAGAGTTTCCAAGACCTTCTGTAGGTCCCGGGATCTACCCCCCCTTCTAAATTTTACCCTTTCCTGATCCTACAGTTCCCCCTTGAACTCTTGCTTTATCCCACCCGTTTGGAAGCTGCTATGGTTCTTGCACTCACTACCTTTGCCGGTAGGCCGTTCCAGGGCTCCATTGCTCATTCCATGAAAAAATGCTTTCTTAGATCTTTTCTGAATCTCTCTCTCCATAGCTTTCATTCATGCAACATGGCAGTTGAGCTGATGACCCTTTGACATAGTTCTGTGTATGACTCCTTAATTATGCCTCTCAAGAACTTAAATATCTCAGTCATATTCCCTCTTTCCCTCCTTGTTTCCAGCAAGAATAAGTTCAGCTTCTTCAGGAATTCCTCGTACAAGAGACCGTCAAGGTCCTGTATCATCCTGGCCACTCTTCTCTGTACAGTCTTGATCCTATTATTGTCCTTTGTAAGGTACTGATTCTAAAACTGTACACAGTACTCCTGGTGGGGTCTTGCCAAGGACCTTTAAAGGTTAAGGATCACCTCTGTGCTCCTTCTGTCAAACCCTCTCCCTATGCACCCCAGCATTCTATTTGCCTCTCCGAAAGCTTTGCTGCATTGGCTCAATTGTTTAAGGGTGTCGCATATGATGATGCCAAGGTCCCAAGGTCAGTCAGAAAACTATCCCCACCATGAGTCTGTTTAGTATTGCAGAAAATGTTAGCTGTCCTAATTTTAACCACTGTGAAAGGAATGTCTAAAAGAGTTCTCTGCTCCACAGTAAGCCAGAGATCTGTGATGAAAGTTCCAACTGGGAGGGTTCTCAGACATTTATTGGATTAAAGGGACATGTAGAAATCCTGCATGATGTTATTAAAGTCTTCCAGATGATAATGTACAGTATATGGCCCCCAGAATCCTAGAAACCCACAATATGCCTCTCTGCCTGTGGTTTACAGAGCCTATGTGAAAGGAAACTTCCTGACTTCTTGTGCACACCCCAATACTTGTGCTAAGTATACAACAGAACCAATTCAGCCTGATAGAACAACAGACGGTTGAGCTGCACCCACAGCCCTACTATTTCTAATGATAGGGTCTCATTGACTGGATGACATGGACATGCTTTATGAAGTAGGTGGTATCCTTGGTCTTAATACTAGATTCCAGGGCTTTGACCAATTCCTCACGATCTTTACCTCTCCTCACTTCAAATCCAGAGATGCTGCTATGAAAGATATACTTGAAGGCCTCCCACTTCATCCATGTCATTCTTATTGAAAAAGGAGGTGGCTGCCTCAGTGAACCAAAACAGGAAGACTTTCACATGGAGCAAAAAAAAAAGTTGGGCCTCAAGGATGATGAGTGGGGAAGTTTGTGACCCCATGTCATAACAAGGGGCCCTGGAGCATGTCCTGATATAATGAACAGCTCTATATGGAAGTGAAGAGCTACATAGGTGACCTGAGGGAAATCACACCAGAGGTCCAGTCAACTCGAAGAGCCATTAGAAGGGAAAAAAACAGGAATAGCCCCAATCTCTGGGGTGGAGGTCTATCTAAAATCTACTAGGGATAGCACCAACATAATAATTTTAACCATCCTTTCACCCTCAGATATGTCTTCAGGGCACCAGGGTAATGGTCTGCACTAGGTTCTAGAATGTGATTAAAATCACCCCCCCCAAGTAAACATGGGATGCACCCCTCTTCTAGTTCTGCCAGGTTGTGACAGATCTCATGGAAGAAAGCAGGGTCATCAGAGTTTAGACCACACATGGAGACCAGAATCAGCAGATCTTCCAGAGTGGACAATTAGAGAATCAGCCTCTCCTATCAGTATCAGAGACCTGTTAGGCAACTGTCCATTTCAGGGCTTTGTGAAAAACAATGGAAACCCCATTCTTCAAATTAAGTGCACATCTGTGAGCTTCCAGCCAGACCCATTCCCATAGCAGTCTAGCTGCCTCCAATGCCACTAATTTGGTTTTCTGGAGAAAGGCCACCCATGCACACAGCTTTCTCAGATGGGACAATACCTTCTTATGCTTAATCCATGAATGGAGTCTAGTCACTTTCAGATAAAGCAAGCAACATCAGATATACTGAAAGTGAGAAACAGTAGCAGAGTAAAGGATGACCACAACAGCCACTGCCACCAGACGGAGTGGATCTGAGTAACACCAGAAATAGGAACCGTAGAGTGTACAAAACCACATTAAAGCAGCCTATACACAGTGGAATATCATGGCAAGAAAAATAAAACTATGCTGAACATGAAAGGTAATGTATGAAACAGTGGTACATAGACCAGTAGGCAAATCTAAAGGCTCCATGTCCCCCAGAGGGCACCATAAGGGGTCACCCTCAGATGGAGCTATATAACCACCATTGCATGAATTTGTGTTTAAAGTGATAATCAGGATGTTGTTGCAGTAGATATGATGTCTAGAATATTGCAGCAACAGACATCCAATGCCCATGGTGTAGAGCATAACACATCAACAGTAAAAGTAATCCTAACCTTAATATACCCTCTGTGTAACCAAATAGAAACTGTGGCCTACAGTAGATAGATCCCAATTGGGGGGGGGGGGGCTGAGGAGCACACCAGGTCAAAAAAAGCAAGAGCACTATCCCTGAAGGGGCATACACAATAGGGTTCAGGATAATCACCTGAGGACAGCAATACACATGCCAAGAGAGGGGGTTGGGAAAAGGGAAGGCCACAGGGAGAGAAAAGCCCTATATTATCATACATTTGGCATCCAGGCACTCTGGTAATGGCGTCATGCACTGCTCCTTTGCTGCTTCAGTACCTTGCCTAGGAAGAGAGCTGAGCCTCCTGCTGATACTGTCAGGGAGGAAAAAGGGAAACTGCAAAAGGAGGGATTACACCCCACCCATCCCAGGTTGAAAAGAAATCATTGGATGGTGGTCTGTGCCCTCACAGTCCCTCTGAAATCCAGGGTCCCAGGAGAAGGGGACAATATTATAAGCACACTCCGCCATTAATAGGTGGGGGCAAGCAATAGTAAGCCAGGCCATACAGGAAATAACCTGGGCTGGTAACGCAAGAAGGAAAAGGTTAACAAAGAGTTCTTTTTTTTTGTTTTGTTTTTGTTTTAGCTGAGCAAAGATTTGAAAACCAGCAGATAGAAGTCAGAGAGCAAAATTTCAAGTGGCAGGACAGGGCCAATGGCTTCAATACAAGGCAGTGTCTTGTATACAGTCCCAACCAGAAATGACAGAGAGAGAATGGGGGTCTCACACGCAGAAATAGAAAAGGGTCATCACAGTACGGTGGTATACCAGTGTTACCTAACAGTAATGTCCTTCTGAGGTATGCCCAACCCCACCCAACCACAAACATGACCCAGTAGTCCACTTAACAAACTCAGCATAAGCATGAATCCATAAAACAGAGTTCAAGGGAAAACAGTAAGGCACAGCCCATGATGGGATAACAGCAGGTTGCCTGAAGCAGAAAGGCAAACCATTGCAGGGGAACCAGCAGAGCAGTGATCATTTACTTCACTGGCAGCCAGTGCATATCATTCAGAGTCGGGAAGATATGACATAACTTTGAAAGGCCAGCCAACAACTTAGCAGCTGTGTTGTGCACCAGCGGCAGCCATTGATGCATACATCTATTGACTCTAAGGTACAGAGCATTACAGTAGTTAAGTTTGGAAGTCACAGTGCATGCACCAGCATTTTAGCTGATGTTCTTAAGATGGTAGAAACCACTTCAGACTACTGCAACACCTGAGCCTCAAATGTCACTCCATCAGCCAGAATGACACTGAGATTCTTAACCTTAGAGGCAGTCACCAGATCAGTGGAACCAAGCCAAAGCCTTTCCCCCTGCCCATCAGCTACTACAACCCCTCTCTGACTCAGATCAACAACCAGTACTTAGTCTTATCTGGGTTAAGCATGATGACATGCAGTTCTGGATCTTGACTAAGCATCTGTTCAGCATATTAACTGCACTCAGCATCCCAGATGCAAAGGAAAGACAGAGCTGAGAGGTATCTGCATAGCAGTGGAAATCAAGCCCATGTTGTCTAATGCTCGTCCCCAAGGGCTGCATATACACCATGAACAATATGAGTAACAGGACTGAACACTGAGGTACACCACATGGCAGCAACACTGGGGATGAAGAGAAACTTTCTAGCATCACCCTCTGCATCCTGCCACTGAGATAGGATTCAAACCAGTAGATGACTTTACTGGAAAGTCCCACACACTCCCTGAGTCTGTCCAATAACATCCCATGCTCCACGCTGTCAAAGAATGAGAAGAGATTGAGGAGAACAAGATCTGATCATTCACATTAATCCCTCACTCTGAGCAGTCCATTGTGCACCCTGACCGATGCAATCTCAGTGCTATGTTTTCACCTAAAAACAGACTGGAGATGCTCATAGATGTCAAGACTGTGAGGTGTGTCTCAAGCAACAGTGTAACCACCTTCTCAATAGCCTTGCCCAGATTGGGCTGGTTAGAGACAGGTCGGTAATTTGCCAAAGTATCCAGGTCCAGAGTTGTTTTTTGAGAAGGGGCCTGGCCAGTGTGTTTTTTCAATGCAGCTGAAAAAAATCTTCAGAAAGGGAACACAGAGTAATTTCAGACAACATGAGACCCAGCTGTCCTACATAACCCACCAGTAGTCACTTCTGAACTTGGTCTAGTTCATAAAATGTTGCCCACAGTTCTGAGATTACCCCATTGACTTCATCCACTGTCACTGGTATAAATTCATCCCATGACTACTGAATAGAATTGTGACACATAGACTCCACTCTGTTGGTCTGTGACAGTCTGCTTAGAGAGATTCCATCCCAAGGAGAGCACACCCTGTACAAGAGTAACTGAGCAAAGTTCTCACATTTCATGGGTGAAGAGGCTCTAACAGGTTCCAAATGTCCTGGATGGAGAACCCTGTCTACAGTACATATGATCGGAGCAGGGTGATTCCTCCCAACAGCAATCTCCCTGGAAAAAACTGCCTTCTTTCAGCAGAGTGCCCACTTACAGCTACCATAACTAGCGATTAAAGCCAGTTTGCACTCTTGGGCCCTGGATATCCTCCAACAATATTCCAGACTCTGCCCCTTTGCTTTCAACTCCCTTGGCTCACCATCAAACCATGGCATGCCAAGACTTGAAATCAAGAGGTGTTCATAAATTTGGTACCATGAGATCAAAGGCCACTCCTATTATAAGCCACCACAGCTTCATCTTAGTCACAGTGCATGCTGCCGGCACACCTGAAGTATCCAGTACCTCCAGTAGTCCCTCTGACTGAAGCCCTCACAAAGAGCAGTATCAGACCATCTAAACAGGTAGTGGACGACAAGAGAACTTGATGTTACAATGATCTTACCAAATGACCAAATCAATATCAAGATTTTCTGCTTTGAGCCCCAGAGTGATTACCAGGTCCAAGGCATAGCTGTGTTGGTAGGTCACTTTAGTAATAACTTGTGCGAGGCCATGGGATTCCATATCCCATAGGAAATATTGACCAAACTGTGAGAGTTCCTCATCGACCCAAGTATTGAAGTTGCCCAGAATAACCCATATGAGTCACTCGAACCATCTGCTGGCAATGAAGTCCCCTATTTCCTGCTGGAAGTTCCCCTCACTCCTTCAAGTATCATATACCAGTAGTACCCTGTAAACTGCTACTGGCCCTCAACACTCTGCCATGAATTAAAATGATGAGACATCCCCTACTGGATGCATCACTTGATCCATATCAGTTCTAAAACAGATGGCTACCCCATTCTGTAAACCTTCCTCAGGCAGTGCACAACAGAGAATCCCACCCGAATGGCTGATACTAACATTGGGCCAGCATTGTCACCATACCAGGCCTCCATAATGTAAGTCAGATCAAAGAGGAATGAGAAATAATTAGGCAATAAACCACAACGGGGTGTGGGTGATGCTGGGTTTACCCACACCTGGCGTGGTTTGGTCCGCGGTCGCAGGTCGGTGATCAGACCATCCATGTGTGGGTAAATCCCAGCATCACCCACACCCTGGAGTGGTTTATTGTGATTACATCATGTTACTTTTACTTTTTGTATAAAACAATTAAAGGCAAATAATTTTTTTTGCTTGTTTAACTTATTTGTTTGAATTTATTCATTTACCAGAAAAAGTAGTGCACTGTTGCTAGGTAGAATATTGAGAAGATCCCTTTGTCCCCCGCAACTGAGTCATATGTTTAGTGCAGGTTGTGCCTACGAGAGGTGCCATTTACTTTCAGAGCTTGAGTGAAGTGCATGGGGCAGGAGCAAGTGAAGTTTCGAGAGTGCGCTTCCGGGTTTTCTGATTAGGTGGACGTGATGGCAAAGCTTAGTGTTTTTAGCCAGTGCTGTTGTGGGCTGTGGTCTTCTTTGGAGCACTGAAGACTGAGGATTCCAGGTCAGAGGGTTAACAGCAGCGATTGTCACACATTTGAACTGTGGAGCCATGATTTACGGCAGAGCTCGTATACCGCAATCATTTTTTTTTTTATTGTGATTGCGACATCGGGTATTTGTGCTGAAGTTAAGCAGGGAATTTATTAACTGAACTGCGAAGTTAACTATGGCATGGGGAAGTAGAAAACACAGCTGATACTGGTAAGGATTTGGGAACGGTAGGTTCACAAGGGAGTTGTCACTGATCAAAGAGTTTAAAAAGGAAAGAAAAGGTTCTGTGGTTGCAAAACAGTGCTTGAAGAGTGGTTATGATTTTTACAACTTACGCTGTTGTTGGGAGGTTGTTTAGTAAGAGGGCAATATGGCATTTTTTTGTTTTGAGGGGGTCGGAGTGATAAGAGAGATGAGGTGGACTAGCACCTTTTCCTTTGGTAATGCTAAATTTTACAATGGTGGTAAGGTGCCAGCCTGCTATTTTGATTGGTTGTTGTGAGATGTGCATGGTATAATCTTCATTATAATAGTGGTCTTATTCTTCATCGATGTGGCATTGCATAGAACTACCTGAAGAAGACATGTAGATATGAAAGGCTCCCCAGCTGCCTGTCCACTCGGTCCCGTGGGATCCTTGAGTATTGGAAGTAAACACATCTGGTCTCTCTCTCAAGTTCAGATTTCATCTCAAGGTGTTGTCTGGTCTAAAAGATTATTCCTAAGGCAGGTGGATGAAACTTTGGACACACACAATAAGAAAAAGATTAATTACAACAGTGAACAGTTTAAGAAGCAGTATAGTACAGTGGTTTAAGGCTCTGAGCTGCAAATATGGAGACCTGGGATTGAATCCCATAGCTCCAACTTGCATACACTGTGTGACCCTGAGCAAGTCACTTAACTTCCCTGTGCTCCCAGGTCACACCTGTAAACAAACTTTCAGTTTAGTGTGCCAATCCTGGTTAAACAATAGAGGAAAAAAATATGTTTGTTTTATTTCTTGTCCCCTTCACATATGAATTACTAGTGACACGTATTGCCCAGTATTGGATTAACACTAATGCAGGTGTGCAGGACTTGTGTGGTGTTTTGGGTGCAGTCATTCAGATTCTAGGGAAGAGTGCATTCTTCGTAAATATGTTTTGTGTTGGCCTAACAGAATGATGTTGCTTTCGGGCTGTGATATCTATATTTTGTACAAAGAACTGTTGCTTAAAAGCTGCTTCTGATGCATTCTGGGTTTTGACTCCTTTTATGTATGTGAATGGAAAGAATGAAACTGAATGTATGCTGATGTTTCAAGATGGATCAGCATTCATTTTTAAATGATGCTCAAATGTATTGATGTGCATCATTTAAGTAGAGAATAATGTATTGGCAGGTGGTTATTATGAGAATTTTACACACACCCGAGGTGTGGGATGCCCCATAAACCCCGAGGGCGAAGCATCATTTAAAAAAGTTTAGCAGCTGATTGAGAGATAATTTGTAAATGGATGACTAGTGCATCACAACAGAAATATATGTATGGTGGAATGCTGATCTGCATGGAAATTCATGCCTGGAACAGGGTTGTTGTGCTGTAGTAGTGAGGTTGTGATGTTGTTGTGCTGCACTAGTGACATCACTACTGCAGCACAACAGATTGAACACTTTCATGCACACACAGTACATGAGCTGCGGCTGCCATCATTAGCAGTGTCAAGTCTTCTTGTCAGTTACAATCAGCCTTAACAGAGAGACAGCAGAGACTGCAATTCACTCATAAATTGCATCAGAAATTAAAACATTCATCTCCATGCATACTATGCTTGCACATACACTATAAAAGATTGTGTATGAGCAACCGTACACATGCAAATCAGTATTAATCTCAAGGTTGCCATGGTAAAATGAAACTTCTCGAGGTGTGCTCTCAAGGTCAATTTTTAACATGGAAACCTCTTGATAAAAACATAGATACATAGACAGTGTCGGCAGATAAGGGCCTATGGCCCACCCAGTCTGCCCATTTGAGCTTGCAAGTTCAGTTTATGTTTTCCTAGAAGTCTGTTGCCCCTTACCCCTGACATCCAGAATTCCTTTATGTCTATCCCATGCATTCTTATATCCCATGATTGCTTCAGCCCCCACCACTTCCTCTGGCAGGGTGTTCCACTTGTCCACCACCCGTTCTGTGAAGAAATTCTTCCTCACGTTTCCTCTGAATTGTCCTCTCTCCAACTTCATCCCATGTCCTCTAGTCCTGGAACATTTTTTTCACTTAAAAATAGTGTATTCCTGCACCCTGTTCCTCCCTGTAAGGTACTTGTATGTCTCTATCATATCCCCTCTCTCTCTCCTCTCCTCCAGGGAGTACATGTTCAGTTCCTTCAACCTGTCCTCATAGGACTTGTGATGCTATCCATGCACCATCTTTGTTGCCCTCCTCTGAACCTTTTCTACCCTGTCTATGTCCTTACGTAGGTAAGGTCTCCAGAACTGTACACTGTACTCCAGGTGGGGCCTCACTAGTGTCTTGTATAGTGGAATTATGACCTCCCTTTTCCTGCTGGTGATGCCCTTGCCTATGCATCCTAGCATCCTATTTGCTTTACCTGCTGCCTTGTCACACTGTTTCCGTACCTTGAGGTCATCAGAGATGATAACCCCAAGATCTCTTTTCTGCTTGGTGCATGCTATATCCTCACCCCCAAACTGATATATTGTGCCAGGGTTTTTGTGCCCCATATGCATTATTTGCACATCTTTGCATTGAATTTCAACTGCCAAACCCCTGACTATTCTTCAAGTTTCTGCAGGTCCCTTCTCATTCTATCTACACCCTCTGGTGTGTCTACTCTGTTACAGAGCTTTGTGTCATCAGTGAACAGTGAAATTCTGCCTTCTAGGTCCTGCGCAATGTCACTGATGAAGATGTTGAATAGGACCGGTCCAGCACTGATCCCTGTGGTACCCACTGGTCACTTTTCCCTCTGTGGAGTGACAGCCATTTACCACCACCCTCTGTGTCCTGCCACCCAGCCAGTTACCTACCCACCACACTACTGTCCTGCCCACACCCATATTCCCCAGTTTGTGTAATAGTCTTCTATGTGGCACAGTGTCAAAGGCCTTGCTGAAGTCCAGATAGGCCATGTCCACTGCCCTCCCCGATCCAACTCCCTAGTCACCTAGTCAAAAAATTCAATAAGGTTGGTCTGACATGACCTCCCCCTGGTGAAACCATGCTGCCTTGGGTCCTGTAGTCCATTGACAACCAGATGTTCCACCAATCTCTCCTTCAGTAGTGCTTCCATGATCTTTCCCACTACCGAGGTGAGGCTGACTGGTTTGTAGTTCTCCGCTTCCTCTTTGTTCCCACTTTTGTATAAGGGGACTACATCTGCTATCCTCCAGTCTTTGGGTACCTCCCCTGTTTCCAGTGATCGGCTAAACAGGATAGCCAGAGGTTCAGTCACCACCTCTCTTAGTTCTTTAAGGACCCTGGGGTGCACCCCATCTGGCCCCATTGCTTTATCAACTCTCATTACTTCTAGTTCCTTCAGGACCCTTTCTCATGTAAAGGGACTTGTGTCCATTTCTGCACCATTCTCACCCTTTGTACTCCCTTCAGACCCATTACCCTCCTCTTCCCCAGTAAAGACTGAGCAGAAATACCTGTTCAATATGTCAGCTTTATTGTTGTCATCCTTGTTGTGTATAGTTGCTATTCATAATCTCTATATTTCATGCAATGGCTTAGTGGTATGTATGGCTAAGAAGCTTAAACAATTTTCAGATAACACTTTGGAACATTGAAGCAATGTACATTTTAACTCATACATTCCCAGCAGGAGAATAGCACTTTATAGAACAACAGTACAACTACTACCTATTCTTTTTTATATCATAAATCTGATTCTTAGCTTTTGCATAGTAAACATGTTAACAGAAACAGCTATAGGAAGGACAGTGACTGAGTTTAACACCATGAAGGTATATAGTAGATTTTGATGCCATTTAAAAATAACTTTAAAGAACATTCATGAATGCAAACTAGAATTTGTAAAGTAGACTTTTTTGACACTTTAAATATTGAATATTTTATCTTCTTTGCTTAAAACATGTAACACATATTGTTATTCTGCACAGGCATTTCATCTCTCATAGTTCTTTGCACACTCAAAGTTTGTTTTATTTTCAGGGGGTTCTGATGGGATCAATTCTTACGAAGGCAAGCAAATACATAAGTCATTTTGATTCATAGAATCGTATATGTGGTCATTACACTTCTGTGCTGTAACAAACAGAGGTGTGCTCCATGCATTCCAAAATCTTCTCTTAGTCATTGATGACAGCATGCATGTATTCACTTGTTTGACTCTGAGGACTGGTGTGGAGATAAGAAAATGAAAGAAAGTATTATTAATGTTTTTTGTATGTGGGGCTAACATGTGTGAAGTTGTGTTGTTTTTGGAAGTTTCAATCAGTATCACTGTCACTTATGATCAAATTTATGGTCATTTTCCTTCGAATGATAATGGAAAAGAAAAGTAAGATGCTGAAGCGAGTATTGTGATATGTCAACATGCTGTTTCTGTTGGTGAATGTTTCACTGTTTGTGGTCATCAAATTTCTATCTCACATTTTTGTATACTTTACAGTGTGCCACAGTAAGGACTTGCATGGAATCAGGGCTGGGGGGCATCATATTAAATAAATAAAAGCATTTCATTTTTCCCTTATTCTTTTTTTGGGGGGAGGGGGTTGGGGAATACATTTCTATTTTTAAAAATTGAAAACATTGGATTTTCTGCAGTTGTTATGCATTTAGTTGCTTATGATGAGGAAACAGTGGGAGTTTTAACAGCTGCAGTGGGCGTAGCCCTGCAGACATCTTGTGAGCATAGTAGAGTAAAAGGGGCTTACCGTATATCGGCTGAACTTGTAAATAGTAGAGGTGAATGGCAATCACTGCCCGTTCACTTCATTATTTTGTTTGTCTGTTGCCAGTGGAACATGGCCACCAGGCTTGTTTCAGTTGCACTGAGCCTGTTTTGGTTTGGCTCTTTTTTTCTGGGTTTTCCGTGGCATGGATGCCATGCACTTTGGTGCAGAGTTACTCAGTTCACAGTACTATTATGTCTTATCCCCTTCAGACAATAATATACTGTATATAGTGTGAGAGATTTACACCGTGGAGAGGATTTTTTTTGTCAGGAAAGCATCTCCCTATTCATTCATTTTATGGTAATTGTTCAAGTGTTTTTTTACAAGCATGTTTTTCCCATTTTTGTGTGCAAGCAGCAGTTCAATTATAAGCACAGACTCATGACCAGAAACCAATACAATTATAGAGCTAGTAGCAAATGAAAAAGAAAGTATTTAATGTGGGAACAATCTGTCAGTTTTGAATGGACTGCAGCGTCTGTCAGATACCAGCAGCAAGCAGGTGATATATTTTCTGAAGAGTTCAATCTTACTCCATATTTAGCTGATACCTTCAGAGAAACTTTCAAAAATATGAAAAGCTTAAACTAACAGAAATTAATCTATACTACACCAGAGTAAGTTTAAAAAAAAACAGGATTTGGAAGTTATACCTCTTGGGATATTAGATTGACAAAGGACCGCGGGGGTGAGGTGTGGTGGTGGTGGGGTCTTTATAGATATACTGTATGTCATGAAAAGATGGGAAACTACCTTGATACTTGCTCCTTTAACCTGATACAAATTTCATTAGCTCAAGACAGTAAAAAATATGAGCAATCTTTCAGTGAAAAGCAGCAGTTCAATTAAAAGCACAGACTCAGGATCAGAAAGCAATACAATTATATAGCTAGTAGCAAATGAAAAAGAAAGTATTTAATGTGCTCCTTTAACCTGATACAAATCTGTTTAAATCTGAGTGTCAATTGGAATTCAATGAGCTCATCAAGTGAATGAAAAATAAGATAATTTCCCACAAAAGACAAGTGATAGCAAAGAAACTAAGCACCTTCCTCCATGATTCCATGGACTACAAAGCACATCATGTTTATTAGTCTGAAACTAATAACTCCACACAGAGACATGCCAGATCTCATTTTTCCAACATAGACCAAGACAGATGGAAGAGGGACATGATATTATTTTGCTGACTACATCACCAAGTCACTTCTTGCCTGACCAACACAAATGCAAACATATGCAGGAGAGAATGGGGGAGAACCTGCCCAGGAAAGACCGTCATCACACCAGTGGGTTTTTATATAGTTTGTCTGAAGTTGCTGGACTCTGGTGACTAATGGCACAGAAGTGCATTACTGTGGGTGCTTATCAGTAAGCAATAAATATTATTGTGCTAACCAAAGCAGCATGCATTAAATATTTTAATTTAACTAGTCACTTCTTCTACTGACAATTCCCCAGACAATTCACACACACTTATCTCTCCCCCCACATACTTATGCATTTCTTTGCTTCAGCACATCTCTATACTGTGTCTAGCAAATACCCAAATGAAATCAGAAAAGCAAGGTTTTTGCATTACTGTGATCATAGAGTTTATTATGAAGCAGTTCTACCCCACCAGGTCTCTTTTAATAAATAAAGCATTAAGTTGCAGTTCATAAGTCCAGTACAGTGCTAGTATTCAGTATGTTCAAAATCATTCATATTATACTAGTATTAGACAAATTGGGAATTAAACAAACAGCACACTATGGGTTGGTGGGGTTAGACAACAAGAACACCAAACAGTACCCACATAAAAATTTAAACACAGGAGAACTAATTCCTCAGCAGAAAGAGGCACATTTTCTCAAAGTATGTTATAACTGAGTATCTTTATTTTTTCTTTTAGTTGTTTTGGTTGTTTATTGTGCATTCTTTTACTACCTCTGTATGTATGTTGACCCTCATCCTTTGACGTGGAACCTTTGTAAACAAGCAGTTTCTGCTCAAAGGTATTTGTAATCCGAGAATTTAATAAATAAATAAAAAAATAAAAATTTCAAGGTCTGTATCAGATCATAATGTCTATATATCCTGTGGGTGGGGGAAGCTTTTGCATGTTGTAATAATCCATACAATGGAATGCCTGTATTTAATCCCCTTAGCTGTCATAGTCTGTAATGTATGTATCCAAAAATCCTCATGTTGTGTCAGCTTTTTCACTTTATCACCCCCTGTTGCATTTAGTTCTACCTTGTTGAGTCCTGTGAAATGCAATTGGGCCACTGAACCATGATTAATGTATTTGAAGTGCCATGCCATGGCAAATGTCAAGTTGTTATTGTGAATAGTTGTTTTGTGCTATCCTATGGTATTTGAAGCATCTTTTTGAATGACCAATGTAGGACAATCCACATGGCCATGTCAATGCATAATTAACATTTCCAATCATACAATTAATAAATTACTTAATTTCATATTTTCTGCCTCTCCTCAGGTGTGTGAATGTTTTTCTGTCTATAGTGTTTCCACAACAAGAACAATTGCCACACCTGTAATTGCTGTTAGGGAGACTCAGCAACCAGTCACTAGGTTTTTTCTTGTTGGCAGTATAAAAACTGTTTTTAATATTTTGTTTTCACTAAACTATTTTAACTTTCATTTTCTGCTCCCCCTTAACTCCTTTTTCTTCCATCTCTAATTCTTGTTTTTTACCCTTTGATGTCTCTCAATCCTCTAACTGTATTAGTATTTCAATCATTTTTACTAACACTTGTTATTAGCATCCATTTATGGCAAACTAATTTTACCACTGGATTGAGTCAAACCAGTGAATATATCAATCCACATTACTGTAATGCTGGTGCCCGTACATTAACAAGCACACATGTATTAATCAAGTTTTGGATATACTGAAAGAATTTATTGAGCCCCCACTTATTTCATCTTCATTTGATGAATCCTGATACAGTGCAATTGTTTCCATGCATTATCACTGTTTCATCAGCGCTAATTCCTTCCTCCCTTCCCCATCCTTTCTTTCATATCTGGTTCTTCTTTCCTAGTTTTTCCAGATGTTGCCCCAACTACCTACTGACTTTGACACACACGTGTGCTTTATTGTTTTTGTGAGCTCTTCTTATAGTGAACATATTATTTTATGTTTTTGGGTCACACCGAGATCTCTACCTTTATCTCCCCATTCCATTTGTTTCCAGCTGTTACTATATTCTCCAACATGTTGAGCAAATACATTTAGTAGGATTTTTCTGCATTTTTAATAAGTATTTGGTGAAGTATTCCTATTATTATTGGTGCCCATTCATTATTAAGTGCACATCTATTAATCATATTTTGGATACACTGAAAGGAGTTATTGAGCCCCCACTCATATCATCTTTGTTTGACAAATCTTGTTATAGTAAAATTGCACTTTCATTACTGTTGATTCCTCCCCCCCATACTTTCTTCTCTGTTGGCACATGTGTACTTTATTATTTATGTGAGCACTTTTAATAAAGAACACATTAATTTACGTGTTTTGGTCACACCTAAATCTCTGCTTTCTCCTCATCCCTTCCATTTTTTTTCTTGCTGTATTTTCCAACTTGTGGGACCAATGTATTCAGCAGGATTTTTCAGCATTTTTAATAAGTATTTAGAGGAGAATTTTGGTCCCTGTTTTTTATTAGCAGCTATTTTAAATATTAAACACAAGTGATTATGATTTGGGCATTTTGTTTATTTGTACTTACAATGGGTGTTTTTGCTCTCACTTTGATATTTATGTTCATTTACTGTTGGTGCTTGTGTTACGCTGGCTTTCAAACTGACTTGTTAGGAGTACCCCTTTACAGCAAACTCATTTTACCACTGGATCGAGTCACAGCGGAGTGTATGCAAATTAATATTATTGCAGCCACCCGTACATTAGCAAGCGCACATGTATTAATCAAGATTTCGATATGAAAACAAGATCATAGTCACAAATGGCTATGTGGAGGTCAGCACCAAAGTTAAGTAACTGAAAGACATCGTTCCTCAATTCTCCAGTTTGAGGGAACAGTACATTTATCAGGATTTTTCTGCATTTGGTGGAGTATTCACATTGTTGTGGGCACCCATTCATTAATAAGCACACATCTATTAATCAAATTTTGGAAATACTGCCAGGATTTATTGAGCCCACCCCTTCTTATTTCAGTTTTGTTTGACAAATCTTGATGCAGTGAAATAGAATTTTCATTACAGTTTATCCTGAGAGTTAAGAGTTAAGACAGTGACCTTGAGGCATTTATTCCACAGGAACGAAACAGATAAACTCCCTAGCTTAAGTCAGGAGTTTGAGTTGGAAACTGCACAAGATGCAGGCTGAAAAGACTGTCTTATGCTAAATGGCTTCTGATTAATCTTATACACCACTATTAGTATAACAAAGATTACTACTACTTTTAGCAAGTCTGTTTGCCTGAATTACAAACAAGACATTTCACCAGGAGTGGTTTTGGGATCTTTATGAAACACACAGAAAAAGATTTCTCAAGCCAGAAGAAATCACACAGCACAGTGATAAACTGCTAAAAGACTGAAGTTTTGGTGGGCTGAGCTAACAGCCACAGCAGTCTGGAGAAATGGAGCACATCAGACCACCACCAGAAATAAGGTTTGTGGGCAATTTGAAAGACACATGGAAGCATTTCAAGCAGCGTTTTGACTGTTATTTAGAAGCTACAGGTTCAACTGAGAAACAGGGAAACCAAATGCAGCGCTGTTGCTAACTACTGCAGGCTTAGATGCTTTTGACATATACAATGCCTTTCAGTTGTCAGATGAAGGCAAGAAGGAATATGACAAAGTTATGCAACAATTTGAAGCATACTGTGTTCCAAGAAAAAAATGATACTTTTGAGAGATATGTTTTTTGTTCCTGAATGGAAAAAACAAACAAATCCATTGAAAAATGTGTTACTGACTCGAGATTAAAAGTGCAGTCCTGTTACTTTAGCACACTGATATCCTCTCTGATCAGAGACCAAATAGTGATGAGCTGTTCAGACCCATGAGTTAAGTAAATACTTTTAAAAGATAATGAATTGAACCTGGAATCAGCAATTAAGATCTGTCAGTCTGTGGAACAAACTCGAATGCAGATGGGCATCCTAAGTGGGTCAAAGGACATCACAGAAGTCGCTGCTGTTCAAACCAATAAGAGCAAGTCCTAGAGGTCATCTACAAGTTATATGCAGCAAGGGAGTAAACAAGAGACAGGACAAGAGAGGTATATTCAAAAAAAGGTAGTCAGCAAAAGCTGTCGGAACTGTGGGAAACAACACACCTACAGAAACTGCCCTGCATATGGAAAACAGTGTAAAGACCATGGAAAACTTAAACAATTTGCAAGGTGATGTAGAAAACAAAAAGCAGTGCAATCACTTACAGAAACTACTGACTCAGATAGTACAGAGGAACTCTTCATAGGAGCCCTGGACAAGCCAGGAAACATGCAAAGCAAGGAATGAACTATTCAACTCAATACCAGTGGCTTGAAAACACAATACATAATTGATACAGGTGCACAAATAAAAGTGCTTCCTTCTTTACTGTGGTGTCAGATACCACACAGACCACAGATAAAGAAAAACCCTACTGTCTTGAAGGCATACAATGGACTAACCATACCCACAATAGGGTACTGCGTGTTGAACCTCTGCCACAAAGGCAAGGTGAGTAAATACAACTTTGTTATTGTCACTGGGGACAATAAGCCCATTTTGGGCCTAGAGATCAGTCAGAAACTGGGCTTGATAGAAAAACTATTTGCAATACAAAATGACAAGTCATTCACTGATGATATTCTGTCTGAATACAAGGATGTATTTACAGGACTGGTGAAGCTACCCATAACACATAATATCATTGTAGATGCAAAGGCAGTTTGTGTAGTGTATGCCACATGCAGAGTCCCCATGGCCCTAAGAGATAAACTGAGATAACAGCTGCAATGTCTGATAGATGTGGATGTCTCAGAAAGGGTAGAAGAGCCAACCAACACTATGCATCCACTCCTTGGTGATTACTGAGGAAAAAAGATGGGTGACTACATTTGTGTCTGGACCCAAAATAGTTAAATGCATGTATAAAAACAGAACATTTCCACATTCCCACAAGGCATTAAATATTGGATGAACTTTCAAGTGCAAAATATGTCTTAATTATGGATGCCTCTTCTGGATTCTGGCAAATACCCCTCACAAAAGAAAGTGCATGCCTCTGCACTTTAAATACTACATATGGGAGGCACTGTTTCAAATGATTACCATTTGAAATCTACTCAGCAAAAGAGGTTTTTCACAGAACCATGCAGCAACTGCTGGAAGGCAAAGACGGGGTTAAAGTCTACCTACTGTAGATGATATTCTGGTCAGGGGTTCATCACAAAAGCAGCATGACAGCAGAGTGAGGCAGGTCCTACAAGTGGCCCAGGAAGCAGGCCTTAAATTGAATAAAGAGAAATGTCAGATAAGAAAGACTAAAATAAAGTACCCTGGGGAAATTCTTTTACAACATGGTGTGAAACCTAACCAAGCAAAAGTTTGTGCTGTAAAGAGGATACCAAAACCCACCTCTAAGAAAGAGTTACAATGCTTCCTGGGCATGGTGAATTATTTGAGGAAGTTTATTAGCAATCTTGCTGACAATACTAGCCACTTGAGACCACTACTAAACAATTCAGTCATGAGGGAGTGGACATCTGCACATGAACACCAATTTCAAGAGATAAAATGACTACTAACTATTGCACCCACCTTGCGATATTTTGATATCTCTTTTCAAACAAAGGTTTCTACAGATGCCTCAAAGGACAGTATAGGAGCTGTAGTGTTATAGCATAAAAACAGCAGCTGGAGGCCTGTCACATATGCATTGAGGGCCTTCACAAAGATTGAAAACAAATATGCTCAGATTGAAAAGGAGATACTTGCAATAGCATTTGGATGTGATGCCGTCCATAACTACATTCATGGAACCTCTTTTGTGACTGAAACAGACCACGCACCACTGATTACCATTTCAAACAGAGATTTATGGCAGGCCCCACCTCAAATTCAGAGACTGTTAATAAAGCTACAGAAGTCTGTCTATAAGATTGAATACACGCCAGAAAACCAGTCGATAATGGCAGATGCCTTGTCAAGAACTTGCTCTATTGCATTATGGAATTATAGAGTCACACCACTAGCATGTGACAACTTCCCAGCAGAACTGCTATTGGGATATCAGCTTCAAACCCATTTGCCTGCCATTAAACTGGAATGTTACACCAAAAATGAAACAGCCATGAAAGAAAGGGCAAGACAATTCAGGAAACAATGTAAAAACTTTAACAAAACTGCAAAGGAGCACAGAATGCTACACGCTGGTGAATATGTCCAGGTAAGAAGTGAGGGATGCTGGGGAAAACTGGCAGTTGTCCAGAGGCTCATGGCACCAAGATCATACATACATACTACTCACTGGAAGTGGACAGCTGTTAAGATGGAATAGGAAACACTTAATGCCAGTGCTGACAGGACAAGCTCTTGCAAAACTAGGGACAGTTTCTAAAGAGTCAGAGTGCATTCCTCAAGGACACAGAAACAGGTCAGGGCAACAGGATGTGGAAAGCAGACAACCCATAATGCAGAACTCTGATCAAGAACCAAATCTGGTAGCTCCACCACATTGAGTCACCAGACTCTCTGGCCAAAGTACCAGACAAGACTGAATCAAGCACTGCTACATGAATGCACACTGAGACTAGTACTCAAGGGGCCTCCCAACATGCAGGCTGGTTGAGGTTTGGAAGGCTAATTAAACAGCCACAAAGACTTATTGAAACTTGTTAACCACCCACTGCTAAATTCTTATCTGTTATGTACTTAGAGACATGTAAACCTATTTACAGTGCATGAATAATATAGCCTACAAGTAAATGAGATTGTGCATACCACTAGATAAGACATAGTCATAGGATTTCACAGTAACCTCAGGTTAGTATGTACTGTTCACTCTGCAGGTTTTTTTTTTAGAGAATAGGGGATGTCCTGAGAGTTAAGAGTTTAGACAGTGACCTTGAGACATTCATTCCACAGGAAGGAGACAGATATACTCCCTAGCTCAAGTCAGGAGTTCGAGCTGGAGACTACACGAGATGCAGGCTGAAAAGACTGTCTTATGCTAAATGGCTTCTGATTAATCTTATACACCACTATTACTATAATAAAGATTGCCACTATCTTTTAGCAAGTCTGTGTGCCTGAATTACAAACAAGACACAGTTGCCCCCCCCTTCTTCTTTATTGACATGTGTAATTTATTTTTATGTTAGTGCTTTTAATAGTGAACACATTAGTTTTGTGTTTGGGTCACACCTGCAGGAATCCCACTAAAAAGAACAGGAAACATTGGACAAAGTTATAAATGCAAAATAAGTGATTAAATTTGCAGACAAGGAGGGTTATAACATAGACATCATGAAACTGGATATTTACAAGGTTTAAATTATGGAGTTACTCTCTAATGAACATAACCATAAACATCTGAGTGGTAACCAACCTCTGATTTTAAGAATGAGCTGATATTGTACCCTATCTGGTCAGCACTGAAAATAGGCACATGTATGCCTAGTGTACCTTACCCAGTCAACAACTAAATAAAATAAATTTACTTGGAGCATACTGCTGGAGAACTTAAAAACAGTTTCTATATAGATGCTATGATGACAAATTGCTGGAAGCTGCATTTACAAAGTCAGAAATACAGACAGGAACACCATGCTCATACGTAAAAACTAAAAAAACTAAAAAAATGATGTTAACCTACCAATCTGTTTTGTAACAGAGTATAATAGCCTCGGTGGCAAGGTAGGCTACATTGTCCAACAATATTGGCCCCTCCTCAGTAATGATTCATTACTAAAGACAGGAGTATAGTTGCAGCAACTGACCTGGTCAGATATTTCCTGAAATTTCTGTGACATCTCTAGAGAGAGCTCCTGCCTCGCTGCAGTACCACTGTAGGGCCACAAGATAGAACCTTTTCAGAAATTTCACAAATTATCTAGTAATATCTAACCATTGGCCCAATTTTAAAATGGACATGAGGACATGCAGTGGACTTGAAGGGTGTGTGTGACTCAAGTAGCAACTTGCATCACACCTTGTGGTAAGTGCAGTTTTCAATGAAGTGTGCTGCAAATACCTGTCACAAGTCCAGAACTTGGGATGGAAGAGTTTGAGCATCATCTTCCTGGTCTAACCTTGTGTCTAGGATCAGGGCACTTGTGCCAACCCTTTGGCACATGTAGCTGTAAAGTTGAGGAATTGTCACAATTTTGCCACCCCATTGAAAATCAGACCATTCTCCATATGAGGGGCATTGGCACATCTGCGACCCCCTTTGCGTTGGTTACAGGGCATGCCATGAGTTCTATGTCACCTTTATAAAACTGGGCCCATGTCTATTGCTACAACTGTAGGTGCAGCCCTGAGGACTTCTTTTAAAAGAGATGTTAACCTCAGAGATCACCAGGTAGCTAGCTAGTTTAAATTGTCAGCTGCAGAACATCCAGTTATCAAATTACCAACTGGTTACCACGCCACCTCCCCCCCCAGTAGGAATATTCAAATGTGGCAGATGTAATGTTTGTGAATTATAGAAAAAAATGAAAGTATTTGATCTGCCACATATCCAAAAGAAAGTGAAAGTAAAGGAATTCTTAAACTGTAGCTTGACATTTCAGTCAATCAATCTTTATTTAACCAGGTGGAACACCATTGAGTGGACACTCATTTACAAAGTGGGCCTGGTCAGCAATGCATCACTGAGAATAACAAGTAACAACAGGATAATACATAGACAAAGATGAACATTAAATACAAAGGGTGTACCGAGTATGTCTACAAGTAAATACCAACACTGAAAACTGATAAAAGAGATACTATGTATAATATATACACAAGTAGAATAATAACAGAAATGTTCTGACTGAAATCCAAAATGTACTGTACTATATACAATATATACTTGTAAAACTATGACATTAGTGATCTGACTGTAGTTACTTTGCACAGTTATGATAAGGTGATATATTCACATAATATGGTGCCCTCATTACTTGAAGGAAGTACGTGCATACAGTACAGAAAAGTGTGATGGGTTCCCAGTAATAGATGAAGGCTGTGAAGTGGAATAATTGGACATTTGTTGTGTATTGATTAGGATGCATCTGTCAAAAGCTGTATGTGGGACGGACCATCCATCCTTTACAGCAGAGAATACAAGAGCAAGTGAAAGGGATTGAAAAAACATTTTAGCAACATGCCTGTAAGGGTTCATTTCCCTAACATGGACAACACTGACTCTCTAGCAGATGAATTTCTATGACACTAAAATATATGCACATAGGTGGAGATGTTGCAAAAGTTTTAATTCAATGGTGAAGTTAAGGCAAAATTGTCAAATTTGCTTTTACAAATAAATTACTTAATTGATTTCTATTTCATAGGAAATTCACCTTCCCTGACAACCTCACCTGTAACATTGACCATGGGGTACACCAAGGTGAAGTTTGGTCAAAATGAGGCTACTGATACACAAATGTCTCAAGGTCAGCAGTCCCCCTCCCTCCCCATTCCACTGCAGCCTGAAGACAATGTGCCATTCACCACAGGCAGCATCTACTCATCAATCTTATTTAAGAGCACATCTAACATTTTATGATCCATGGGTGCTCCAGTTACATTCTTCATTGCCAGCATGGCATTCTGGTAAATATCTAAAATGTTACTAACACTGCAATTGGGCTTATTACACATTTTCCCCTGGACAGATTTGAATACTACCCCAAGTACCTGTGCCCATTGTGCTGAAATGCACACATAGGAGCTAACAAATGTTTGGCCACTGTTTCCATATATCCATACTGAGAAGTATTGTTATATGTGGGGATGCTGAATACATCAGGACAAGGATTACCATGCATGACACAGTCCCACAAAATTCAGGAATGGCACGAGTGGAGAAGTACATTTTTGACAGAATTTGCAATTTGGGACAGGCACATGCCATCAACCTTCCAAATCTCATGTTCTCCACAAACAGGAATGGTAGTACAGTAGATCAAATGGCAGCATTTCAGTGGTTGTAGCATTCACTTCCCATACAATAACATGATTGGGTTTGGATTTGGGATGACATTTATAAAACATGCTATGCAAGGTAGACTGGATCTTTTTGGGTGTTGGGCTACAAATCAGCTGGACTCATTATGGCACTATAGCCTGTTGGATAGACTCGGCATGGCAGTATAGCTTGTTGGATAGCACTTGATTAAGGGGGATTCCCAGAAGCTGCTCAAAGGAAAGCAATGATTTGGAGTGTTTTCTTCTTTGTATAACTTAAAGTTCATTAATTTTTGTGCAAAACATACAGGCATATAATTGCATTCCATACATTAGTATAAAGCAGTCATCATTTAATTGTATGGCCCCTCCCAACAGGCAAAATCATTGCACTGGTACAAGTGACCAGATATAACTTTATGTGAAGATCAGCACTCTCATTTGGGAATGGGAACCTTTTATCTAAATCAGGCTCAGTGCCACCACCAGCAACAGTCATGGTGACACCAGCAACCTCCTCCTCAATCACTGTTCCTGATCAAGAGATTTTGCTACCTCTTTGACAGACCCTCTTGTTACTGTCTCCCCCAGCCCCCATCAGCATTGATGCCACTGATGTGGCAGAGAATAATTTGACAACACTAATGCCACTGTCAGTTCCATCAACTACTCCTTTGTTATTACTAGTGGCCCTGGAGCCCATGGATGCAACTGCTGCATAAGTATTTTTTTTTAAATGCAACAACCTTTTGCCCCACAAAATGTATTCCCTTCTTGGCCACCTCATCGGCACCACTCCCTTTACTTGAGCATCTCTTCCCAGTAATTGCATCAATTTCAATTTGTAATATTGCAAGGAAAAAAATAAACAGTTCAGTAACACTAAATACTAGCAGAAGCAGACAACACCTCACTTGAGGGATTAGCAGTGTGATTTCAATCTGAACAGAACAGTTTACTGAGTGAACAGTAGCTATAGTAAAACTATTTTTTTGTATTGTGTTTATTAACACAACAGGGATTAACTAGACATGCATGACAGGTGTAATTCAAAACCTCACTGCATGAACTAAACAAAACAACATAGAAACATGGAAGTTGTCGGCAGAAAATGACCTCTTGACTGATCTAGTCTGCCCTAAAGTCCATACCTACTGTGCTACCATAGATCCTTATTGATCTCAAGTCTTGCCCCCCAACCCGTTACTAAGGTTCCCTGTGTCTATGCCATGCATGACTGACTCCTGTTACCATTTCAGTACCCACCACCTCTTCTGGAAGGCTGTTCCAGATGTCCACCACCCTTTCCATAAAGACGTATTTTCTCAGCTCCCCTCTAAGTCTCCCCCCTTCCAGCTTCATATCATAACCAAAATCAATATAGAAACAGACTGACAAATAATTCTGTTAGCCACATAAAACTGTACTACAGAAATAAAATGACAAATCACAGACCACAGACAAAAATGATTAAGAAGAAAGACAGAAAAAACACTCAGACTAATACTCACAGGGTTATCATGCTTGATACCTGAAAACCTTCCATTCCCCTGCAGCACTGCTTCTTTTGGCAAAACAAAAACAATTCTTGCAACTAAATAACTTCAGAAAACTATAAACAAAGGTAATCTAGCTGCATGAGACACTCCAAATATGTTTTGAGAGCAAACTGGTTCAAAATACTCCACTTTCAGAGTAATTTTAAATGTTTTTTGCTCTGACAAGCAGAGACAGACTTCTCTCCAGCTTTCTTTTCACAATAGCGCACTGAACACATGACAAACAGCTCATTGTAGTACCATGTGACCTCCAATCCCATGGAATGTTGCAAACGTTGCCTTCGGGCTCAACTTCACCGTGAAGTTAGGACATTAACCATTTGTGCAGTAAGCCATGTATTGCAAATTAGAACTCCGTAGGGTGGATTAACTTTGTGACTTGTTTATTGAACACTTCAGAAATTTCCTTTGAGCACAAGTGCTCATTTACAAATGTTCCATGTTAAATACATTGTTACAAAAACATCAAACATACAATAATCAGTTGCAGAGGAAATTCAGTTGAGACAGGCTCAAAGCAATTAAGGCAGAACAATTACATACAGTTCTGAAAAATAAAATCAACGTACATCATTGTATAAAAAGTCACAGGCTCTGTACAGACAGAAACCAAATACAACTACTTTATGGCTACAGTTGCTTTGGACTGTAAAGGCAGACTGAAAAGATCTCTTAAGCTGATTAAACTTGGGGAGATTCAGCAGTTGCTACAGCTACAGTGGGCATAGCCATGCTGATGTCTTGCTATGATAGTAGAGAAAGGGAGATCTCCAGATACCCAATGGACTAGATACAATTAGAGGTTTTGTAGAATCACTGCTCTAATTGAAGCAAGTGGCTTGCTGTGTTCATTTAAGCTGAGCAGTCTTAAAAGCACTATTTTGTTCTATGTGGATAGAATTCTTTTTTAAGAAAAATTCGTAGCTCATAAACATGATAACTTAATCGGCCTTTCAACTGTAATTGAAATTGATATCTCCTTCTCGTTCTAACCTTTTCCTCTTGCCTGTGTTGCACTGAGATGTACAAAATACTGTAGGTGTTTTCATAGCAGCCTTCTAAAAAAAATGTCATTCTATACATAAATGCAAATGTTTTAGAGAAATAATTAGCTGGGAAGCACAGCACTACAGATAAGATATAGCAGTGTTAAGGTCAAAAGCCACAAAAGGAATGCTATGCAGATATACATAAAGGATAGTGCATGAGTACCAATTAACAACAGGGCTATTCTTTCACCGAGTTGGTACTATGAAGACAGATTACTTCAAGAGCACAGCTCGAGAGGCAATCAGTCATCACAGTACCAACGAGGTGCAAGAATAGCCCTGCCATTAAATGGTACGCATGCACTGTTCTGTATAGTGTGTAGTGGAACGACGTTGCCTTGAAAAAAAAAATACTACATCTTTCTTTTTAAAATAAGACTAACTGTCAGATTGGTGCTTGAGGACACCATGTGTGACATCTGCACTGCAGCAGAACGAAAAGTCGTTCTGCTGTCCTGCGGATGTCACTTTTTGTTTCTGCTGCACTACGGACGTCACTAGAGCAGCAGAACAACATTTTGAGAGTGCTAGATTTCAGTGAACAACGACGTTCCACTATTCACTATAAGATCATAAAATATCCAACGCTGAAGTCTTACTAAAGACTAGAGAAAAACTGAAAAATGTGCTGCAATGGCACTTTCAATGCTGGCACTGAGTACACATGTTTCTGTCTGCAGCTATGTTAATTTGTCAATATTATTTGTGAATATTCAAGTTTGAATTATTTAAACATGTTCTGACTATAACATTGTGTGGCAGTGAAAACTTAATATCTGATCTATATGGATCTCCCATTAATACCATCTAACTGCAACTCTGCTATGTAATTCTTCCATATTACCATCAAGAAAGAGTCTACATAAAACCTATTTTATTGTCCCGGATTCCCCCCTTTTCCCTCACAAAAGACAGAGACCATTGTTTGTTGTTGTGCTCAGATTGGCAATTAATTTATTTATATTCATAAATCCATATTCCATTTCTCATTTCTTTATTATCATATTTCCATAAATTTCATTTATTTCCATCCATGTATCACTCTCTGATTATCCATCCCTCAGGTGAAAACCTGGGTGCCTTCTTCTTCTCCTTTTCCGTTAGGTAACGGTGAAAACCGAGACCTCTTTCTCATTCATCTTCTTCCTCCTCTTGTGTCATTCCTTTTTTCTTCCCCCCTCCCGTTCCCCCCCCCTTTTTCCCATTTTCCCCCCTGCCATCCACCTTGGCAGTCCATAACCGTATTATAACCTGCCATCCCCTTTTGGCAGTCCATAACCATTTTATCACCTGCCATCCACCTTTGGCAGTCCATAACCATATTATCACCTGCCATTCACCTTTGGCAGTCCACTGTCCTACCGGACATGTCTGTCATCCACCTTGACAGACCCACCATACAGTCCCCTATTGACTGTCTTCCCTTCTTGCTCTATCTAGCAGGGTGGGTGGGAGGAATCAAAACTCCAGCAAAAAGTGGCTGAGGCCCCCTTGTGCTTGTGCTATCCCTTATGTACCTCCCTTCTCCCCTTCCCTTCCTGCTACCTGACCATTGTTCTGGCCCTTTGCCCCTTCCCTTCCTTCTCCCCTCCCCTTCTGAGCACCACCATTCCATAAAGAAGGGAAGGAGTGCACCAGGACAACATGGTCTGCCCCTTCAAGGGCCAACTCCATTGTCCCGGATTCTCCCCTTTTCCCTCACAAAAGACAGAGACCATTGTTTGTTGTTGTGCTCAGATTGGCAATTAATTTATTTATATTCATAAATCCATATTCCATTTCTCATTTCTTTATTATCATATTTCCATAAATTTCATTTATTTTCATCCATATATCGCTCTCTGATTATCCACCCCCAGGCGAAAACCTGGGTGCCTTCTTCTTCTCCTTTTCCATTAGGTAACGGTGAAATCCGAGACCGCTTTCTCCTTCATCTTCTTCCTCCTCTAGTGTTATTCCTTTTTTCTTCCCCCCTCCCATCATCCCCCCCTTTCTCCCCACTAGCCAGTCTCCAGCTTGTGTTGGATGACTGACTTCCCCCCAACTTAGGGTATCACTCTCCCTTACCTCAGGGATGATACTTCCTTGTTTTTTTTTTAATATACCAATTTTTGTCTGTTTTCTCCATTCCTCTATGAAACCCATTGTTTCTGTATTGAACATGTCTATGGCTAGATCCGACAAGTGTACCCCATCTGACCTGTAGAAGTCCTCCACCCATTCTTCTACCCCCCGCAGTATCACCTGTCGCCCCATCTGCATTATCATTGTCCCCACCCTTCTATTCATCTTTCTCCTGGCCCTCTCCACCACCCTGTGGCTGTGTTCCTGTCTCCATACCCTTCATGGTATCATATCTGACCAAGCAAGGCATACTTGAGGCCACCACTGTCCTATTGCCACTAGGTCCCTCTTTATCTGTAAGTATGTGTGTACCCATGGCCTGCCTGCCAGGTCATTGCCCCCTAGGTGTATAATGATTAGGTCTGGACTGGACTGATGTCCCTTGAGTTCCTTCAAAGCGGGCAGGAGCTGTACCCATCTCACCCCCCATAGGCCGTGCCATACCAACCTACACTGTCTTACATCCTGGTACAGTTGTTTTCCCCCAGCTTTTTTCTCTGCTGTCTTACCAGCCCAGTAAATATAGGAATGGCTGCAGATCCAGACTTCTGTGCTCCTCCCTCTACCTATGGGGTGCAAAGAAAATTAATTAATTTACACATACTCTTAGTGCCTTCACTGTATTATTCCCCACTGCCTTCTTCTTTCCTTTTACCTGTGCTCCCCTGTAGGAGCACCATAATTCCATCTTCGTTTTCCTTTTTTTTTTTGGAAAACCACACTTCTCTTTCCCTCTCTTTTTTTTTCATTTTTTACTTCAGTGCTCTGATGTATCTCTTATAACAGGCTGACCGCCAGCGCCCTTTTTCTAAAATGTCCTTCATGGGTTCACCCATTGCTGCCCACTGCGAGGCAGCACCAATCCGTAGGGAATGGGATGCGTAATTAGCTGAGTCCTCCCCAAGAAAACACATGCCCTTTTTCAGCACTGCTGTGACTTGATATCTGGTGACCCTTTTCCCATCACCATGTACAAATAGCTTCCCTGTCCTGGTCACCTGCTCTGCGGTGAAAACCCACAGAGCCTGCACTGGGCATATTGCAATCTTCAACCGCCCTTTCAGTGTTACCATGCAACCTTGCCCTTTTTGGTCCATTTTTGACCTCCTTAGCTTGATCCGTATCTCTCTTATCCCCCAACTCACATCCTCCCATTCCACACCTCCTTCCTTGTCATCTTTTCATTGGCCTACCACTTCACTCACTCTCATAGCCCCAGCAAAAATTATCACATAAATTGTGTGAAATAGCTGGGCCTCCTCCTTTGATCTGCATATTGCCAGAAACACCTCTTTTAGCTTTATTAGCCACTGCTCCCCTATTGGCCTCCTATTATCCCCTAGCCCACATTTCAACCTGCCCCATCTCTGCATCATTCTCCTGATGAGCAGTGATTTTGTTGGGTCATTCCACCCTTTTAGGCTGTAGATCACACTGATCCCTGCAAAATAAACCCCCATTGTGGCATGAGCGGTCCCTTTCTGCCATTGTTCCATGGTGAACATTCCCAACTGTTCCTCAGAGAGCGGCCCACTTACCTCCATCTGGTTTTCTGCCCTGAATGTTTGAAAAACTCTCCAGGCCCCATCGTAGGCCCTCAGAGTCTGAGGGACCCATAAGCTGCAAAACAGCAGTTCTGCTCCTTCTTGCAAACATCCCAGATGTTCGTTGGTATGCGTGTTTTTTGTTCCTCCACTGCTGGTGCCAGCCTCCGGAAACAGTCCAGCTGCAGATGGGAAAGGCTGTCAGCCAGGGTATTGTGTACCCCTTCTATGTGTTTTGCTCTGAAACACATGTTCAGCTGCAAAGCCCTTAACACTAAATGTCATACTACCTGCATGACTGTATCCGACCTGGCTTCCCTGTTGTTTAGTGCATCAACCACCGCTCTATTGCCACACCACAATGTCACCTTCTGATCCTGTGATTTACTAAACAGTTCTGCTAATGGCTCTGCTAGTTCCACCCTTAGCTACTTTAGTACCCTGTGGTGTATGCCATCAGGTCCCATTGCCTTGTCCACCCTGAGCTTAGTGAAATCTTGTAGGACCCTTTCTTTTGTGAAGTGACTTGTGCAGATCCCCCCCCCATGTCCATGGTGCTGAGCTGTGGGCCCTGCCCTACCTTCTCCTCTGTAAATACTGAGCAGAAGCGTCTATTTAGGATATATCCTTTTCCTTGGTCCTCCTGCACACACTCTACCATATCCCCTTTTTTTTATATCTATTTATATGTGGTTCACCTTTGGAAAGTTGTGTCCTGGTGTCTGACTCCATCCAGCCACCGTCTGTCCTGACTCAGCCCCCATTAAAGCCCCCACTGTGTGCTCCCACAGATTGCCCCCATGGCAGGGTAATGGAGAGCTCCCCTGTACTCCCCACCAAGTCTGGACCCAGTTCCAGTGGTTCTCTGAGGCCAGGCAATCCAGAGCCGGCCATCAAGCCGCATTGACAGTACACCATTTTCCTGTGTTTTTACACCCCTCGGGAGGCCATATGTGCCAACGTTCACCACACTCCATCTCTTTACTCTGCTACTGCTCTAATGGTGCCCTCCAGTCATCAACAGGAGCCACCACTGAGTGGAGGTTCCCTGGATCCCACCTCAGGATAGGAGAGCAGTCATCCGGATGCTCAATCCTATCCCTTCCCTGCCAGCCCCTGATGGCCCAGGTTCATGTCTGAACCCGGGTCACCAGCATGGCACAAGGTGTGGTGTCCAGTGCCTCAACTCTCAGCACCACCAGGCCAGCATTCCTGTATCTCCTTTGATCTTAGCAACACCCCTCTTGACTTTCTCCTTTCACTAATGTATCTTTAGAAAGTCTTGTCCCCATCTTCACTGTTCATGCTAGTGTTTCCTTGGTTTGGGCCTTTGCCCACCTTACTGCCTTCCCTGCTGCCCTTAGGGAAGTTTGGTATGCCTTCCTATCTTCATCCCACTGCATTCCCTTATATTTCCTGAAATCCAACCTTTTGGCTCTGATCTTTTCAGCTACCGTTTTTGACAACCAAAGTGGTTTCCTCCTTCCTTTTCTCTTGCTTTTCTCCCTATCACAATGGGATGCTGCTTCAAGTATTACATCCATAATGCTTGCTCACTTTGCCTATACCTCCTCACCTGTATTTCTTCTTGCCAGGGTTAGCTTAACTCTGTTGGCCATCTTATCAAAGTCAGCTCCTCTTATGTCCCATGTCTTGGAATAGGATGATTTAGTTCTAGTGCCCAAACTGAACCATACCATGTGATGTTCACTGGCCCCCAGGTGACCTTCTACCTGGAGATTTGTGATCCTTTCCCCATTAGTTAGTAATAGATCCAGGATTGCCTTGTTTCTTGTGAAGTGCTGAACCAATTGTTTGAGGCCCTCCCCATGCAGGGAATCCATTATGTGTCTAGTTCTGGTGGATGTTCCTGCTGGTATTGACCAATCTGTATCTGGCATATTGAAGTCTCCCATTATCAGAACCTCCCCTTTAGCTGTCATGCTTTGCATATCTTCTAACAGTAATGTGTCTGTGTCCTCCCCCTAGTCTGGAGGTCTGTAGACAACCCCAGTTCATATGGCTGTCCCATTTCCTGTTTCAAGGGTAGCCACAATTCTTCTGGCTCCTTATAAGTATTCTGAATTTCTGTAACTTTCTGTAACTCCTACTAGTTTCTCTCCATAGTTTTGAATGCTTCCACTCAAACAGAGTATAAGGGGCAAACACAAAAGTAGCAAAAACTCAAAACCCATCCGTATGGCCAGTCCCCGCCCCCCATATACACACACCAACACTGTGGCGGGTGAAGCCACACTGATTCAAACAACCCACCAAGTATAGATATAAGCTGAGAGTCTCTTATTTGAGTACTAGGGAGCCAGAGGTAGGAGTCTTTAATAGAGGATCTCCTGTTGCCAGAGTGCTTGGGCGTAACCCCTTGAAATGAATGGAGTTATTTTATATTACTATTTTATACATTATAATGGTGAGTTGGAGAATAAAGAAGGCCACTGCTCTACAAACAGACCCTTTTTGGTCGAGAGGTGGCCTTCATTAATCTCCAACTCTCAGTCAATAAGATATAAAATACTAATAAAAAAATGCTCTCATTCATTTCAATTGGGCACACCCCTGCACCTTCCTTGCCCTATGTCATAATGTGCCTGAGTGTGGGGATGTGGAGGTCAGCTTCTCGGGGGGAGGCAAAGCCTGACTATAGTGGGGCTCCAAAAGTCTGTGCATTCCATACTGCTCATCTGTCCATGAATAGAAGGGACGGCCCTCATTTTATCCCTGTAAACTGCTTTGCCCCTCATCCATCCCTCATGGAAAACATGCTGCTCACACAGAGGATGTCCTGTAAATTTAGACTTTATGGCAGGGGTGCCATTTCAGATTTCAGCGGGGGGAGGACAATGACCAGTGAAGTCCAGGTAAGAAGCTCTGGAATGTTTGGAACTTCTCTAAAAGGTAAAAAATGATTTGTTGTGACTGAAAAATGATAGGCAAATCAGGAAAAATTCAAATGCATAAGATTTTTCTGTTTATGGCCTGGAGCAGTGCATCAGAAAGAGTGCTGAGCATGGCCACAGTGTATGTGCTCCTTACAGAATGACAAAGAGAAAGTAAGTGAGCTGAAATAGTAATGGAGAAACTCATTTGTAGCACTAAATATGTGTAAGGGGATTTTCATGGCCAAAAACAAAAAGATCAGGCTTCACAACACAGAGGCCCCTCTTTGCACATCTGTAATAGGGGGTATTGGCTGTCTATAACCTAGACATTTAATGCAGTAAGCAAACAATACTTTACAAATGAATGGCAATTTAATGACAGAAATCAAAAGCCATTAACTTGCAAAAGGATCAGAATTATTGACTTTACCTCATTTTAATGGGAAATCAATGAAAATATATTTTAATGGCTCTAATTGCTAGTAGCAGTATTAGAAGTAGATACTGATGTGTTTTTAGATGAGAGTTGCAACAGCTTAGTTGCTTCACACATGGCAAGTGTGCAACACCTGAACCTGATGTGATTTTTAAATGATGTTCACACCAGTTTAACTGCTGCATTCATGTCAAGCATGCACTACGCAAACCTGATGTGATTTTCAGAAGATGTTTGCACCAGCTTACCTTCTGCACACATGTCAAGCTTGCAACATGCAATCCTGATGTGCTTTTAGACATGGTTCACATAATTTCACTTTGTGTATGTGAACTGCATGCAAACATTGCACATTTACAGTATGCATGTGGCATACATTTTGCTTGTATGCAGCACACTTGCAAGGATTTCTATTTAATTATCTTTATATTTCTTGTTTTACATCCTAAAATAAGTTGATATAAATAACTTGAATGATGCTGAATGTAATGATTTTTACTGTGATTTCTGGATTACAGATATAGGATCCTAGTATATTCTCATAACCATTATCTTTGTTTATATTTAACACTGAACTTTCATTTAAAGCTAATCAGTTTCTTGTTGTAATGGTTCAAAAGTAACACCTTCTTAAGAAATGTATCTTTTAATGGGGCTAACATTTGACCCATTAGGGCTAAAAGTGTGTTTTTTTTAAATGAAAGCTTAGAGCTGAACCTTTATTAAGTAGCCATATTTATACACTTGTTATGCATTGATACATGTTGATACAGTTTACATCAATATGCATCAGTGTATTGATGTACTGTTTATTTAAGCAGTAATCTACTCCAGGGTGCGTATTATGGTGGCATTTAGCCACACCTTGTGTGGTTCAGTCACAAGGACACAGGCTGAGTGACTGAACCACACCAGAAGTGGGTTAATCCCACCATAATCCACACCATGGAGTGGATTATTGTGATCATACAATGCCCTCACCATTTTTATTAGAAAAAGTAAAGAAAAAATAGAGGGGAGCAGGTAGCCAGGGATTGAGTTGGGATGATAAACTGTCTAAAATGTTACCAAAACTTAGGAAAATGCTAATGTTTCCTCATGCTGGCACTGTATATAGAAATGGTACTGCTACAGATACCTTCTGGTATCATTTTTCATGGGGTAAAAAAATCTGAAGTTGTGTTAATTTTTGAATGAGAATTTGAACAGGTAAGGTAGAATCAAGATGGTGATGACAGTGGGCTGAAAAGTAAAGGCAGTGATTAGTTTTGTTGTTATTTTATGTTGTGATCATTTTTTTTTGGTTGTTGCATCTTTTACCCATGGTATAATGTAGGATTTACCCATGGGTAAAAGTGTTCATTAGTCAATCAGAATGCTTAAAAATTGGATCCTATTTATATTGCTACAAGAGTTGTCAGAATTTATATATTAAATAGAGAATAATGTATAGGCAGGTGGTTATGTGAGATTTTACACACACACCGGTGTGGGATGCTATAAACCCGAGGCGAAGCCCGGTTCTCTGAGCATCCCACACTGAGGGCTTGAGTAAAATTTCTAACTAACCACCTGCCTATTACTTTATTTTTTATAATTGCTGGTCAGCAATTTTTTCCCACATTGATGCTTCTCGCCTGTGATTCACACACACACACACACACACACACACACACACACACACACACACACACTTTTTATTAGAAAAATAGATTTTTGTTTGTTAGGCATCTTTTTGTTTCTTGCAAGTGTTTCTTCGTGCTGTGGTTGAATTTCGTTTAAGTTGCTGCAACAGCGCTTACTGCTTAAGCGCTTCGGAGCCATTCCAGCACGGTGTTGTGTTTCGGAGGCATTTCTCGGGCTGTACAGGTTATGGACAGCAGGATCAACCAGATAAGAGATTTTGAAAAAAAAAAACGAACTCCGGTGTGAGGGCTGGTCTGTAGCAGCTGCTCGGTAAGCGGGACGAGGAGTCGCCATGTTTGTTGAGTGTTTAGCCTGCCCATCAGAAGAGGAGAGCCAATCAGGATGTGGCTGTAGTCTGATTTAAGTGGCGCATGTTTGAAATTATAACTGGTTCAGCCTATGGAAAGAATTGCTGACCAGTCTAGACAGAGGTGGCGCGTGTTTGCCGTTATAACTAGCTGAGGTAGTTATAACAGCAAATTACAGCTCAATTTGACAATGTAAAAAAATTGTGACCAGTAATTATAGGTGAATAATACATATTATAAAACGGGTCTGAGAAATGGAGCTTTCTGATTGGCTGCAAACATTCTAACAGCCTTATGTTAATCTTTTATTAACATACATGTAGAGCTTAGCCATATGCTGAACAAGGTTTAACACTGTTTAAAAACATTTTTTATTATAATAGCAATAAGGCACTCCCAGAGATTATGTTAATGGTCAGTTAATCACCCTCTAGGGGCAGATGGCACTCGGCTACACCTCGTGCCACAGTACACCCCTAGAAGGTGATTAACAGACCATTAACATAACCCTTGGTCATGCCTTATTGCTTAATCAGCACAATGGAGTTCTGAACCAAACAGAAAACAACTTTAATAATGTTGATGACATCACAAATGCCTAGTGCAGTACTTCAGCAAACAGTTAAAATCAATGAAACCTTTTTTAAACAAACAGCTTCTTTAAAAGTTAAAGAATGTAAACTGATTCTGTATTAATTCAATATGTGATGGTATGACTCTGTATACACAGTTTTTCATGATTTGGGAGCAGGCAGGACTTTTCATAAATCATTAGATGCTTTTTAACTTGTGAGTTATGTGCTTGCCTGACAAATTTGAAGATGCTTTGCATATTTTGAGTCAGGACATTGCATGCCCCCATGTATAGACATGTATCAACACATGAAAACCATATCAGTATTTCCTATTTAAATCAATCTGACTCCAAGCTTTCATTTGAGAATACCTTTCTAGCCCAATGCTTTAACAATAAACCCTAACAAAAGATAATGGGTTGGCTTTTCAAAGAATTGCATCATGTTTTGCTGCAGTTGTGCTACTTCTGACTTGACTGTTAGAGCAAAGGAAATATGGTCTAATTTCTTGTGACAAGAGCCACAAGTTACACAACTAAAATAATGCAAGCATTCAAATCATGATGCATGCTTTATTTTATTTATTTGTTTTGCCATAAAGTAAGTAGAGATGTTGTGAAGTTTTAATTCTCCGGTGAAGTTCCAGCGAAGTTGATAAATTCCACAGAGCATATCGCAAAGTTTTATTAGCCTCAAAATGTGCCTATGTGACTTTGCTATTTTTTTGTGGAATTTCACAGCAAATTGCAGAATTTTGCTGATAAATGGCAGAATTGATCCCCCAAATGGCTGAATTTCGCAAGCAAAAGGCTAACTTCTGTCATTCATGGAGAAATTTCATACTTCTGGGTGAAATTCGACACTTCATTCGTGGAACTGTGCACTTGGTGGATCGTTCAAAAAAGCATGAATTGTGCTAAATTCAAAGATCAATTCACAGAGTGAAGTTTCCTAAATTTGCCCATGTCTATTTGCAAATATGTCAAAATATTTGCAAATAGTCTATAACCATTTGGGAACATTTGCACTTACACAGCTGCAGAAGAGCAACTGCTTCAGATCCTGTGTCCAAACCTTTGAAAGTCCATACCCATTTCATTAAAATGGGACAGCTTTGGATATGGAACTGTTAGGGCTAGGAAACTATTTTTTTAATGAAAGATTGATGTCAGCTATCTATGTAATATGAAACATCATGCTACTACAGTTTCCATATATCAATGTAAATCAAAGTATCAATGGTGCCACAGATACCGAAGGCACAAAAGAGGTCTGTATGAAATAATTATGTGGTCAGAAACAAGGCTGACAGACTTCCCTGGCAATGAAAAGGGAAATGGCTTGTGGAATGGGGGATGAGTGAGAATGGAAAAATGGTGCCACTCTAGGGATCAAACTAAGCCCCTAACCCTCTACTGCTAGGTGGCCTTTTGCACTACCACTGTACTAAACCTCCAGGAGATAGTGTTATATTTCGAACAACATTTTAAAAACAATTATCTTCTGTCCTATTCTAAAGTGGGGTTCAAAGAAGAGTATTCGATTCATGATAATATATTTTCCTTGAACTGTCTAATAGGTAGCTAAACCCTTAGGGAGAAGGGTATGGTATATGCGCCATGTCTTGATCTGGCCTCTGTTTTTCATAATGTTAATAGACCTCTTCTGTTGCAGATACTAGCTGATCTAGGCATGGGACATTAGTTGCTATGTTTGCTACAGCTGGTTCATGTGGAAAATAGGTGAAAATAATGGCATCCAATGAAGGGGAGTTATTAGAATATATTACTTTTGAAAATGGTATAAAGCAAGGTTGCCTTCTGGCTCCCATTCCCTTTAACCTGTATATAGATAACTTAGTACAATAACTATAGAATATAGACACATTGTCCCCAAAATATTAAACAGACTAATCTAAATCATAATATACACAGATGATATCATACTCTGCTCATTAACACCACTTGGGTTAAGAAGTACTATGAACAAGACAATCTCACATCTTAAAATGCTTGGCTTGAAACTGAACCCAGAGAACTTGAACATTTTGATATTTGGGAAAAAAAGAAGCTTAGAGTCTTGGAAATTTGATTAGATGATACCACATTTATCTTGAAAACTGATATAAGTAACAACAACAAATTAAGCATTATAGTAGCTAAAGGTACAATCCATTTTGGCAATTCTTAGTATGCATCAAAACAGTTCTCTGTATATAAAGTAACTAGTATACCACTTTACGGGGCTGAGAAATGGGAATTTTGTAAATGGGTTAGAGGTTGGGATCTGTACAAAATTCATTTTTTTAAACAGATTCTTGGTTTGCAGCATGGTTTTCCTGCTTCATTTCTAAGAAATCAATTTAATATTTAAGCAGTTGCTCTTCTGGCCCTGATCAGAGCTATACATTTTTGGAAATGGGATAGTTAACCTTGAAAAGGCTCGAACTCTGTATATGTAAATATCATTTTGCATTCTCACAGTGGTTTGGAAATGTGAATAAGGTGCTCACTATGGTCAGGATGATCAGCATATGGATAACTGTGCCATCAGTGACCCAAGCATACATGCAGTCTTTGCCATAAAATGATTGGGGTTTACCTTTTTAAGCTGAGCAATTAAATATAGCTGATACACCAATGGTTTAGTTTTATTTATTTATTTATTTTATTTATTTATTTGTGAGAATTAGTTTTCAACCTTTGAGCCAGGGGCTTGTTTCCAAAGGTACCTCGTCACATTGAGGACATACATAGCATTTTAGCTTACATAGTACAGGTTTTCTACAAGTAGGCGTTTGTTAGAGGCGCCACGTCACACATAGTTATACTATCATCTCAAAATGTTTAGGAAGAGGGAAATGTATTTATTGTTCTTTTGTATGATCACATAAATATAGCAACAGCTGAATAGATGTACAGTCTATCAGCATTCATCCCCCCCCAAAAAAAACAGGAGACTGCAAAATGTCTTCCGTGATTCTTTATTTTACACATATTCCACCGCAGTGCACTATCTGCAAAAAAATCAAATACATATTACCAATAGAAGTCATAGGACTGCTGTATGGATTATTGGAATTATGCTTTTTTTCAAACTGTGCATTGTGGTGGTATATGCGTAAAATAAAGAAACTGGTAAGACATTTTACAGTCTCCTGGTTTTATTGGGTTGCAGGCAGATAGACTGCACATCTATTCAGCAGTTGCTGAATTTATATGCCCATACCACAGACAACTTTTCCTGCTTTGTGCACCTGAGCAAGGTCCCAGTGGCCTATGAATTAAAGCCTAGAGAGCAGAAATATCATTACCATATAGTATATATTGTTCTGTGAGAAAGATGCACACATAAACACCTAGGCCCAGATATTCAAACTGCGCTCAAAAGTAGCGCAACAGCAGGAGCAAGCACAAACCAGTTGCGCAAATGTGCAACAGGTGCGATATTCAAACATGGAGCAGAGCAAATTGCGCAAGCAACCAACGTCTCAATATCGCACATACTGCACCATGGCGCAACCAGGTAGGAGAGGCTGAGCCAAAATGCTGCGCTATGGCACAACCATGGAAGCTCAGCTGAGCAGTGCAGAGCTGCCATAGCGCAAGCACAGCCCCCCAGAGCAATGGAACTGCACATCCAGGGAGGCAGGCTGGGGCCCACCGCCAGCCATGCCACACATGGGCACAGGAACTCACTGCAGAACCCACACCACACTGGCAACCCTGCCAGCAGCATCACTGGGGGTGGGACGGATGATCCACGTGCCCATGGGACAAGCTAACTAAAGCATAGCAGAGCCAAGGACACCCCAGCACAACCACTGGCAGGCAGAGAGTGCCACACCCGGGGTTGACAACCACAGTGCATCAGTCCCCCCATACGCACAGCACAGGCGTGCACGTGCCCAAGACACCGCTCATGTGCAGTGACAGGCACTGCAGGAAACACCATGCCTTCCCTGTGCACACGGCAACCCCATGCTGCAGAGAAGCAGACCAGCCAGACCCACCCTGTGCACCCAGCAGTGGGTGGCAGCAGATGGCAAGAGCAACAGAAAGGCAATGCTATGCTGGTGATACTTCCCATGGACACACACACACACACATATACCCAGGACCATAGTAGCCCAGATGGCATATGTACACCTGCAGCGGAGCACCCAGAGCCAGTTGCAAAGCAGACACCAACACAGCAGTTGTACCAAAATAGAAATGTATATTGAAATAAAAACAGTGAACAATAAAGTTATAACTATGTACAAGTTGGGGGGGGACGGGTAAAAGGCAAGGGTGTTCAAGGGGGAGGGAAAAAAACTTGGAGAGGGAAGGCAGAGTGAAAGGGATGGGTGAAGGTCAAATGAAAGGTGGGCTACGGCCCAGCAGGCTCCTGCTCCTCCCCTTGCTGTCGTCCCCTCCTATGTCTACGCCCGCTGTTCCCCTGGTGCTGTAGGGCTTGCAGGAGCTCCCGCCTTGACCACAACCTGGGTCAGGCACCGCACATCATGCCATCGCGCCTGAAGCACACCGAGGCCTAGGAAAATGGGAACACAGTCAATGGCTGAGACTGACCACAACCCTGAACACCACCCAACCTGCAACCCATCTAACCCAATGTGCTGCACATGTGGCATGCACCCACCCACAGTGAACATGCACATGGCCATCACAAACAGGCGGCACCAGCCATGCGCACCACCACCCACACACACTGCCCATGTCAATCAGTACAAACCAGGCTGTCATGTGATGTTGCAGCGTGGTGCGATGCCAGTTACACAGTTATGTGCCCAGTGCATGCCTGGACCACCTGTGATGCATACACAGACGTGTCGTGATGCTGCACTGTGATGCAGGTCACCTGTGTCACGCCTACATACATGGATACATAGACAGTGTCGGCAGATAAGGGCCTATGGGACACCCAGTCTGGCCATTTGGCCTTGTACGATCACTCTCTTATCCTATAAGTCCGTTCCCCCTCACCCCTGACCTCCAGAAGTCCCTCATGGCGAACCCACACATACAGATATCCCGTGACCAAGTCAGCCCCACCACATCCTCTTGCAGGGTGTTCCACTGTCCACCACCCATTATGTGAAGAAACACTTTGTGTTCCTCTTAAACGAGCCCCTCCAACTGCATCCCATGCCCTCTAGTCCTGGAACATCCTTTACACTGACAAATATTGTTTCCTGCACTCTGTTCCCCCTGTACAATACTTGTATGTCCCCATCATATCCCCACCCTCCTCCCTCCAGGGAGTCATGTTCAGTTCCGTCCAACCGGTCTGCATAGGACTTGTGATGCAATCCATGCACCATCCATGTCGCCCTCCTGTGACGCTCTCCACCCAGTCCCTGTCCACGCAGGTATGTTTTCCGGAACTGTACACTGTACTCCAGTGTGGGACTCACTAGTGTTTCGTCTAGTGGAACTACGACCTCCCATTTGGTTGTGTCCATCATGGTTGGTGGTCCTGCCCCCCCAGCATGCAATAGCATCCATGACGTAATGATACTCACACTCCTCCAGCAGCTCGGTCTGCCACTGCTGCTGCTGCTGTTGCTGCTGCTGATGCTGCTGCTGCTGTTGCCCAGCGGCCTGTGGCACTGGGGCCCTGGCATGGCCCACATCAGCCTCGTCTGGCGCCCTCACCATCCGGCCTGTGGGAGACATATGGTGAGACAAACATCAGTGTGACTCAAAAGCAGAGTGCCCCCTGCCCCAGTAAGACTCCCTGCCCACACAGCCATAACCATCCATCGCACAGCTGCACACACTGACACACCGATGCACAGCCACCCAGGCACACACACACCCCTACAGAGAATATAGGTGAATAGATGGTACACTCACGTGGCCTAGGCACCAGGCCCCGCCTGGCACAGGAACGCAGCCGCGTTAACAGTTCCGGGTCCCTCCGGCGGAGATCACTGTACCGGTGCCAGCACTGCCCGCAGACCGGCCCCGCCAGTGACCCCACCAGGTCAGTGGCCACTTGCTGCACATGGGTCCTAGGTCCAGTGAGGGGCCTCACCAATAGTCCCTCATAGTGGGGCTCCACTAGGGCCACCAGGTTGGCCACTTCAACTGGGCTCAGGACACCGCCCTCCTCCAAGCCATGGCCCCACTTTACAGCAGGCAATATGGCGCCCGCTGCGCTGTGACCCCCGTGGAGTTGTTGCGCAATAGACCAGCACAGGCTCAATGGCGCTGTTCGCACAGCGCCGTCACCATGGGCTGTAACCAGACAGCGCAATAGGGACGTACACATGGCATGCCCACAGTGCCAGGGGTCAGAGGGCATACACAAGGTCACGGCAATGACACAAGGCTACGCACAGCGCCATAGGATGTATAGGCATCCTGCACGACTGCTAAGCAGAGCACCAGTGCCACAGTGGACTATCGTGCAGAAGTGCCACAGCGCCATATAGTGCCCAGTGCTGTAGCACCACTGGCACATTGGTGGCCATGGCAGAATCACCTATCGCGCTCAGCAGGTCTGCAGCGCGATCGACGCATGTGTAACCTGTCTGGGCATGTGCAATGCAGTGTAGCACACAGCCAGAAACATGCGCCATCGGCTCAGCCGGATCTTCCCTATTGCGCTAAGCGCAAATACGCGATATTCAGCCGACATATGCAAATCAGTCGATCAGCCATGCAAAGGCGCAGTGGCGCGATTAGCATGTCATTAAAGTTGCGCCACACCTCATTTGCATGTGTTGCGCTATAAAAATGTGACACTGGGTTGTGGCGGCCAGATTTGGTTGTTGCAGCTGAGAGGTGAGTTACATGCTGTGTGATGCTCAGGACAATGCTCATGGGCAGGGGTGCTGGAGGATGTCACAGGTTGAGGGCTGAGCATGATAAGGGCACTTAGAAGGGGCAGAGGGCACCCTTTCCATCAGTATCTGCCATGCGGCGAAAGGGGCTTGCCCCGCCCTGCAGCTATGCTCATGGGGAAATGCTGTGGACTGCACAGTGACAGGTGTCCACTTCCACCCATACAGATCAGCATGAGTGACGAGAACCAGGCCGAGGCTGTGGACGGCGGGCGAGGGAGGAGGCCGAACTTCACCACAGCAGAGACCGAGGCCTCTTCCAGGCCTACCTGGAGGATGAGCCGCTTTGAGTGGGTGGAGGGCACCTCAGCAGCGTGCAGCTGCATGGGAGGGGTAGCTCTGGTCAACCTGCACGGAAGCCACCAGCGCCCACATGGAATGCCGCAAGAAGATGGGGACTGACCGCGGGAGGCTGAAGGAGAAGGTGGCAGCCTTCAGGGGGGCACGTGCTGCCACTGGTGGGGGACCACCAGTGGTGTTGCAGCTGACCCCGACCGAGGAGACACTGGTTGCGCCATGCAGCTGAGTGCCATTGTGGGTGTTCCTGGTGGAGGATTCCAGACAGGTGGAAGCCCATCACTGCACGGTATGTCATGGTGATGTTGTGGGGGCTGTTGTTCACATGCACTCACATGTACTCTCTTTCTGTTTCAGATCCTGTTCGTCTGCAGGAGACGGTGGTGGTGGGTGCTGACAGTGAGGCAGACCTGCTGGACCAGGAGGAGGGACCTTCACCTCCGCCAGCAGCCTGCACGCACTGCAGCAGCAGGCGGCTGGGCGACAACTCCGCCAGCAGTGATACGGGTGCAGGGGTGCACAGCCTGTGTCACAGCAGTTTGGCATGCAGGTGTGCCAGCATGCTGTGCCTATGGCGTGCACGCACGGCACTATTGATGATGGCAGGCCTGCAATGGCCAGTGAGAGGTGTGTGTCCCACGAGGACACATGGCAGGCCAGCACGTGCCCCTGGGCCATCCAGCTCCACACCTGTGTACCAGCATGCTGGCACAGTCACAGGCTGGGCCTGTCAGCACCGGTGGGCAGCATCGTGGCTGAGCAGGTGTCTGGCACTGTTGACAGCACGAGGTGGAACAGGTGGACCTGGGGCTCACCAGTTGGAGGCGGCAGCAGCAGTTGCACACCAGGCCTGGGGGACAGCGCAGCAGTGGCACTTGTTCACTGCCCTTAGATCAGCCCATACCTGGTCCTGGCGAACAGCGCCACCCTCAAGGGTGCTGTGCACCAGGACCATCCACACCCTGGGGTCACGATGCCATTGGAGCACAGTACCCTTTGGACGCGCACACCCGCCTGCTGCAGGAGTCGGTACAGCTGCAGGGGCGGGTTGCAAGGTCTGTGGAGACACCGACTGTGTCCATGGAGCGGCATAGCAGGGAGTGTGCTCGGGACTGGGCCGAGATGGTCCATATGCGGACGGATGTGACCGCTGCCATCGACAGGCTGACCCAGGCAGTGGTCTCTGTGGTGACCACATTGACCACACTGTCTGGTGACCCTGTACCACGCACCCCACACAGTGCGCACTCCACTCCCCATTCCCGGCAGCGTGCGACACCAGGCCTGTCGACGCCGGGTTCTGCTGTGGGCATCCCGAGCACCCCTGGTGCAAGTTTCTTTCGCGGGATGCAGACCCCTGTGCAGGCAAGGTCACGGTCACACACTGGGACCACTGGTGGTGCAGTAGTGCCACCCGATGTGGCCCCTGCGCAGCCTGCCAGTGCTGCTAGGCCACGGCGGGGCCGGCCACGCATCCGTGGTGGCCGTGGGACAGTGCTCCTGACTGAGCTGTCTCCCAATGCAGGCCCTGTCTGGTGCCCTGTGTGCAATGTGTGTCATGGTGGGCAGTGCACTGCTGGGTGCTCTGCTCACCAAACTGACACACGGACCACCTGCACACTCTCCCAACTGCTGTCCACAGGTGCGTGTGGATGATGATGCCTGCATTGCACTGTACACCAAGGTGCAAGGTTGCCCAGGTCCTGACACATGTCGTGGACAGTCCAGGTGGTGAGGGTGGTTGGTGGTGCTGTGTGATAGGTAATTTCGCAGTGCTGTGCTGCTGCCCCTGTATGCTGCCTGGTGTGTGTGTGTGTTCATTTGAGTGCTCACTCCTCTCTGATGATGTGTTGGTATGCCTAGACCCTTCAACTCCCCTGACCTTCATGCACGTGTGTTCCCCTGTGTGCCTGTGGTTTGCGCGACAGACAGTGTTGCCTGCACATGTCCCTTGACTTACCTGTGTTGGGCGTGGTGCTCTTCTGCAATGGTGTCCCGGTGCAGCTGGGCCTGCCATGTCAGTCGGGGTCCCTCCATCTCCTGGGGGCGCTCATCACCCATATCACGGTGCCACTGGCGTCCCCATCGCTGTCCCTCTTGGACCTGTACGGCTATCCCATCGGTCTTTGGCCATGTTGTGCAGGATGCAACAGGCCAGGAATATCCCACAGGCCTTTTGGGGCTGTACTGTAGGAGCTCCGCCGGAGGTGTCCAGGCATCGAGCGTGCCTTGAGTATCCCGAACACCCGCTCTATGATGTTCGTGTTGCGGCGCCTCTGAAACCGTGCTGCGCTGGGGTTGTGGGGCGCGGTATGGTGTGAGCAGCCAGGGCACGTGGGTATCCACAGTCACCTGTATGGAGATAGTGGAGATCAGTGTTAGGTCAGGTCCATATTGCCCATATCCTTGTGTGCCACTACCATGGCACCTGTGTCATTCCCACCCTTGCACAGAGTTTGCATTCCATACATGTGTACTCACCCACTAGATGACCCGTGGGATGTTCCCACTCTCAAATCGATGGCACAGTGCAGATTGGTGCCATATGAAGGCATCATGTGCTCCACCAGGGTGTGTGGCACAGACATTGATGATCACGCCAGTGGCATCACACACCACCTGGCAGTTGACACTCAGAAGCCCTTCGGTTCCGATATGCTTGCCCGTCGGGGCCAGGTGGCGAGCGAATGGCCACATGGGTGCAGTCTATGGCACCTAGCACGCCAGGCATTTGTACTACCCTGTGGAACTCCTGCATGTTTGCTGTACGCTCTGCTGCGGTGCTGGGGAAATGGATGTACTCCGCAGCATGAGGCAGCAGTGCGCTGAGGAATTGGGTGAGGATGCGTGACGTGGCCGACTGCGTAATGCCTGTGGTGTCCCCTGTCGGCCTCTGGAAGGTGCCCGTGGTGAGCAGGCACATGCAGGCTGTCACCTTGGTCTCCACGGACAGAGCATGACTCCGTCGTGAGGGTGCCTGCATCACATCACTGCACAGCTCACTGAGCTGTCTCAGTATTGCCCTGTTCAGGCGGTGCGGGCCACAATCTGACATCGCTGTCAGCTCATAGCTGATGCGGGCCCGATACCGCCTGTTGGGCATACCACCGACGGGCCCTCCACGCCACGCCCCTGCAGCATGCTGTCTCACCCCTCATTACAGCTTCCATGTGGAAGCTGACACTGTCCATCTCCTGGCTCCTGCCCCAGCTGCTGTTCCTGTGTTACCCCACTGCCCCCACTGCTGCTTCCACTGCACCGGCACCCCCACTGGCCTCTCTGTCCTCCAGGACCCACTGTCCCTCTCTGCCCTTCCTGCTCCTGTCTCTCTCTGTCTCTCTCTCTCTCTCTGTCTCTCTGTCTCTCTCCCCAGTTTGCGGCCTGCTAGAGTTCTTGCGCCTCCCTTGGAGCCTTTTTATTTTGGCTCCACATCCGGTACAGCGATCCTCCTGTTGAGCCACTCTTTGGCGTGAGCATTGGCGCAGTGTTCAAACATCGCATTGCGCACTTTATGCATGGACCCGCCTTCGCCGTTGCATGCCTTCATTTCCATTAACGCTGTGGCTCAGGCGTGTTTCGGTCAGGCGCAACTGGTCCCTTCTCAATATCGCAGAATGATGCATTTTTGGAGTTGCGCACGCGCAACCCTGTTGCGCATGGCGCAACCCTTTTGAATATCTGGGCCCTATTGTGAATTTCATCTGGGTCCTCTGAAGAATGTCCTTCCAAAGAGGTATGGACATTTTCATAAGGAGAGTACAGTCACATTTTATAAATACAATCCATATACACAGCTGTTTTCAATGCATTTGTCTTTTGACTCCCCAATAGTATGGGATTTAAGAACAAAATATTTAGCCCCTGTTTGGAAGAAAGCATGCAGTGTAATTCACTATGAATCCAAGAAGAAGATATTTGAATGTATGTGTTTTTGTGACATCAAGTGCCATATATTTGCAATGGCTTCCTTTCCACAGAAAGAATTTTATGAATTTTGAACAGATTATTTCCACCATCTCATTTAATCTCTTGCAATTAAGGATGGAAAGATTTAGGAAATTAATATTCTTGAACAAACTCTTGAAGAATTTATTTATGAATTTTAAAACAAACTCTATGTAATTTGAAATGTGCTAGATAAACACATTATTTTTATACATACTCTTGAATTAACATAACCTGAGCTTGAACTTAAACAGTTACAGTGAGTTTCCCTAATGAGCATTCTCTCTATTTGAAGTAATGTTTCCCAAGTTGCATTTAAATGTCTAAATCTAAGCAGCAAATGTTCAAGTTATCAGCAATATAGAATGTCAAACCTTGCTGAAAATATATTGTTAAAATCAGAAATGACATTTATCATTTCCTCTCATACCACATATATTGTAATGAGAAAGAAAAAAGAATGCACTCTGGGGTCAACCGCAGTCTTTCTAGCCTTTATTGCTTGGTAGCCTGTAAAGCTATCATGATACTAAGCTTTCTAGGCAAAAGATTCATACTGTGACAATGGAAATCCAGCATAGAGTCAAAACTAACCACCACAGTTGCAGTGGATCTTCATAATGAGCAGTGTGTCTATCAGAAATAATGTTTTCTAAGTTGCATTTAAACCTTAAATGCTGTGTTTACATAGTTGCAGTGCTCTTGCATTTGCACTGCTCCCTCCCCACTGCACTAGCTGCACTTGGATCAATTGTTTCCACAGCCCACCTTTTACAGCACTGCAGGTTGTCCTGTGGAGAGGTTGTACATTTAGTGGGCTGGGGTGCTTGCACTGATGTCAGTGACAAGCTGCTGACATTCTCACTGCTTCTGTCACTTCTGATCATTTGTCAGATGCAGAATTCTAGACTTCTGGCAGCATGTGTCTATGGAGCTCCCATAGCTAAGTCAAATTTTTTTCTAGTTTTTAAATATTTTTTTGTGCACAGTTTGTGGACAGAGAAGGAGGGTACTGTTGCCCACAAAAAGATGTAGGAAGTGTTTGCTTTATGTTAGCTGGGAACAGTATAGTCAGCATGTTTGTTCTGTGGTGAAACATATCTTGTGTAGGTTTCATTTTGTTTATATACAGTAGATAGGCAGTTTGTTTGAGACTTTTGTGGGGTTGTTCTTGTCACCAGGATTAGCTGGCTTGTTGCTGGGTGGTGGCATGATGTTTAGGTGGTACTGTGATTTTGTTTGTCACTGTTTCATGGGATTTCTGGGTTGATGATTTACATATATACATAGACAGTGTCAGCAGATAAGGGCCTATGGCCCACCCAGTCTGCCCATTTGAACTTGTAAGTTCAGTTTATGTTTTCCTAGAAGTCTGTTGCCCCTTACCCCTGACATCCAGAATTCCTTTATGTCTATCCCATGCCATCTTAAATCCCGTGATTGTTTCAGCCCTCACCACTTCCTCTGGCAGGGTGTTCCATTTGTTCACCACCCGTTCTGTGAAGAAATTCTTTCTCACGTTTTCTCTGAATCATCCTCCCTCCAACTTCATCCCATGCCCTCTAGTCCTGGAACATCTTTTTCATTTAAAAATAGTGTATTCCTGCACCCTGTTCCTCCTTGTAAGATACTTGTATGTCTCTATCATATCCCCTTTCTCCCTCCTCTCCTCCAGGGAGTACATTTAAAAGGCATTTATTAAAAATATTTTTTTGAGCCAGAATCAGGTGGTTGCTAAGAAACAGCTTCCTTGCAACAGTGTTCTAGTTATGATAGAACACTGGAAGTAGCAGCCTACTGAGTTCTAGATTATTGAGATTGTTGTTACATGTTGATGGTAAAGTGAGATAGAACTGTATATATTTTTGAATTGTATAGTTATTTTATAGTTATGTTTAACTACAGGCTAGGAGAAGCTGGGCTGCCTGGGAGGATGTGGAGGAATAGGTACATGTATGGGAACCAGGAGAGTGGTAAACTACAACAGCTGTGGGGCAGCAGTTTCTCTGGGAGTGTTGTGGAGTAAAGGGGGATGTCCTGTGTTTAAGATCCTGGAGCAGCTAAGGGCTAAAATAAGGCTGCTCAGATGGGAGCTGGGGAGAATGGTGTGGAAAGTCAGAGGAGCAGAGCAGTGGAGGGTAAGGTAGAGGGGTAATGCCCAAAGGAGTGAGGGTATCAGGGAGGAGATGGGTGTGGGGAGGAGCACCCAGTATATAGGAGTATATCTTCCTCAGTGGATTAGGGAGCCCAGGGTGGAGGAATGGCAAGTGATAAAGGGAAGGAGTGGGAATGTGAGAGTAGCATCAGTGGTGGGAGATTCTAAAGGGGTGCCTTTAGTGAATAGATTTGCACCACTGTCTGGAAGGAGGGAGTGGGCAGCAGGAGGTGAGGAAGTAGGTCAGATTGAGCCAGGGCTGAGAGTAGGAGTACAGGAGAGAGGAGAGGAGAGGGAACTAATCAGAGTGGGTAGGGAAGAGGAGGCAGGCAAATGGAGTGGAGGATGGGGGGAGGAAAAGAAGAGGGAGGGAAAACTGAAAGCAGATACAGAAAGTCAGAGGGGGAGGGGCAGAGTGGGAGATGGAAAAACAGTTAACGGAATACATTGTGGATGTGGAGATAAGTTCACCAGAGTGCAAAGGGAGCAGTTAAGTGGAGAAGCAGCTAGTACTGAAGGTAAGAAAGGTAGGACGGAGAGCACAGATGCAGGGGATGGAAGGGTGGAAATCATAGGGGACTCCATAATTAGGGGTATTCACTGGGGAAGGGAAGGAAAGGGGACCAAATGCAAGCAGGAGGGTGGTTTGTGTGCCAGGGATGACAGTGGGAAAGGTGGGTCCAAGAATAAGGGAAATAGTAAGGGAGGTTGGAGGAAAACCTAATTTATTTATACATTTGGGAACCAACTACCTAGCTGGGGAGGAGGTTGATCTAGTACAAAGTAGGTTCAGGGAGTGAAAGAAGATCTGCAGTGAGGAAGGAAATGTGCTGGCCTTCTCAGAGGTGATACCGGTACCAAGGACCAGCACAGCCAGGAAAAGAAGTATAGAGGATTTTAATGACTGGCTGAGGAAATGGTGTAGGGAGGAGATATTTATCTGTATTGGGGACTGGGAGGAGACCTGGTCAAACAAAGCACTCTTTTTACCAGACATGCTACACATCAGTAGGGAGGGTTTGAGGGTTCTCAGGGACAAACTGGGGGAATACATAACCATGACACTTAATTTAAACTACTGAGGGGGCAACAGGTATGCAGGCCCACAGACTCTGAGAGGAGGAGGTCAGTGAACCCCTCCACAGTGATGGATGAGGTCTGGAGGGAGGAGGTGGAAGGGGTGAGAACACAGTTAGCAAAGGAAGGAGGGGGCTGAAGAAACATAACAAGAGTACATGAAGGGGTGCACGCAGAGGGAATAAATGTGAATAGAAGAATAGAGGGAAGAGAAGGAAGGTCAGATTTTAGGTGAAGGTTGGGATCTCTGAATGCATGGAGTCTTGGAAACAAGATGGATGACCTGCAGGCACTATTAGCAGCCAGGAAGGTGGACATAGCTGTAGTAACCAAGACTTAGGCAACATCACACCATGACTGGGACCTTGCAATCCCTGGATATAAACTATACAGGAAGGACAGGGTAGTCAGGAAATGGAGAGGGGTGGAAGTTTATATCAGGGAGGGAATAACTTACACAAGCACAAGGGAGGTGTCAGAGGAAGGGAGGTGGAGGCATTATGGGTTCAGTTAAGGTCCAATACAGGGAGAAAGGTAGGGCTGGAGGTGGCTTACAGACCACCCAATCAGGATGAGGAGAGGAACAGGGAACTGAGCTCACAAACATTGGAAGTGGTGGGGAAAGGAGAGGTGGTAATTGTGGGGACTTCAACCTGTCCAAGGTGGACTGTAACATATCCTCCACCACATGTGCTAGGAGTCAGGTGATTCAGGAAGGATTGCAGAGTGGGTTCCTGACTCAGGGCATCACTGAACCAACAAAAGCTGAGGCAATTCTTGATCTGGTACTCACGAATGGGGAGCATGTACAGGAAATAACAGTCAGGGAGTCACTAAGTGGAAGTGACCATTGCACAGTGTGGTTCCAGTTGGATATAGGCAGGGAAAACATCCTGACTAAGACCAAAATCTTGGATTTCAAGAGGGTGAACTTCAGGAAAATGGGTAAAGTGGTAAGGAGCCATCTGGTGGGCATCAGAGCAGATATGAGGGTGGATCATATGTTGTCAATCATTAAGGAAGTAATACTGCTTGCCACAGATGAGTGCATTAGATTCAGGGGAAGAACATAAGGGCCAAAGCTCTCAGCTGGTTCAGTTCTGGGGTTTCCCAGGCAGTAAGGGAAAAGAGGTTGGCCTATAGAAAATTCAAGAAGACCAAGAGAGGCAGATAGGGAAAATTACCTAAGGTTTGCTAGTGAGGCAAGTAAGAAAGTCCAGTGAGCAAAGGCACAGAAGTAGCTGCAGATAGCTGAAGGAATTAAGAAGGAGGAGAAGGTTTTCTTTCGCTATATGAGTGAGAAAAGGGACAAGAAGGAAAGGATTGTTAGCCTTAAGAAAGGGTGGAGTGGGTGGAGGATAATGAGGAAAAAGCAGAGATAATTAGGAATGTAAGTTTGTCATGGCAGTCATACACGTCATTGATTCCATGACATTTGATCTTTATTCAGGACTTCCATGACTTTCACTATTGTCATCAGAATGTGGCAATGATGACAGTGCCACAACATTTACTACTGTTTACTAATGATTTCATGAACAAACAGTGAGTCATTAAAACCTCATCCATGACAAACTTACATCCCTAGAGATAATAAATGAATACTTCTGTTCTGTCTTCACCAGGGAGAAGGATGGACCAGTGCCTTCAGGAAGGAAAAGAGGAGTGGGGGGAAGGGAACACATATGTAGTGAGAGGAGGATAGAGTGAGGGAGGGGCTGGTGGCATTGAAGGTGAACAAATTGCCCACCAGGCCAGGACTGAGTACATCCAAGGGAACTAAAGGAACTGGCTGAGGAGCTGGCAGGGCCACTGGCAGACCTATTTGATAGTTCACTAGAATCAGGCATGGTACCACAGGACTGGAGAACAGCACATGTAGTGCCCCTCCACAAAAGCTGTCCTAAGGATGACCCAGGGAATTACAGACCAGTCAGTCTGACCTCCATTATGGGCACACTCATGGTGACCATACTAAAGGAAAGGTTGGTGGAATATCTAGAGGAGCATGGTCTACATGATGCGAGGCAGCATGGGTTCATGGGGGAGGGGGAGACCATGTCAAATGAATCTGATTGACTTCTTTTTTTTTCTATATCCATTTTTTTAATTTTCCCTTTTTTAACCTTTGACCCGGGACCCTGGCAGACATGCACGTGCGAGGAGGTGCATGTGCTTGCTGGGCACTGGCACAGTCCCTTCCAATCCATCCACGGCATTATTGCCACCACTTCCCCTCACCTACATGTCCCACTGGACCTGAACCCAGTGGGAGCGGAACTATGGGAGGAGCAGACAACCACCCCCAGGAGAGGAGAGCTGCCTTCCAAAGCTCAATCCCTCTCTGACCCCCCACTCATGCTGGCTCCTTATGATTGACTTCTTTGACTATGTCACTAAGACAGTAGGCAGGGGCAAAGTGGTAGACATTATTTTAGGCTGTCAGTATAGCCTAGAGGTTAGAGGAACGAGGTGTGAACAAGCTTGATACATCCAGCAGACCAGACCTGAGTTTGATTCTCACAACCTTTACCTGCATACTGTGTGACTCTGAGCAAGTCACTTGACCACCCAGTGCTCCCAGGTCACCCTGAAAACAGGCACTTGTGCCTAGTGTGCCTTACCCGGTTACCAAAGACTAAAATAAAAAAACAAAATAAAATAAAAAAATAAATAAAATCTATCTTGATTTCAGCAAGGCTTTTGACTCTGTGCCTCACAACAGGTTGATCAGTAAGTTGGTGGCTCTCTGGAATGGGGAAAAGATGGCCAGATGGGTGGAAAACTGGCTAAGGGACAGAACTTTGAGGGTGGTTGTGGGGGGAGAGTTATCTGGCACTAGAAAGGTAACCAGTGGGGTCCCGCACAGCTCAGTGCTGTTGTCGGTGTTGTTCAATGTCTTCATCAGTGACATTGGAGATGACATTAAGGGCAAAATGTTCCTATTTATAGAGGACACCAAGGTCTATGGGAAACTGGACACGGTTGAAGGCATACAGGACCTACAGGAAGATCTGGAAAAGCTGGGGAGGTGGTCCAGGATGTGGCAGTTTGACTTCAATGCCAAGAAATGCAAAGTTATGCATATTGGAGCCAAGAATCCCAGGACAGAATTCTACCTTGATGGAGTCAGAGTATCTGCATCAGAGGAGGAGAAGGACCTGGGAGTGATGTTCACTAGTGACCTGAAGCACTCCACACAGTGCAAGAAAACAGCAGCAAAGGCAAACAAAATGCTGGGATGCATATCTAGGGGGATCATTAGTAGGAGAGGGGAGGATATACTACCCTGGTACATGTCACTGGTAAGGCTGTATCTAGAGCATTGAGTTCTGTACTTGTGTCCACATCTCAAAAAGGACATTAACCTGCTGGAGAAGGTCCAGAGGAGGGCTACAAAGATGATAGTGGGTCAGCAGAATAAGACATATGAGGAGAGGTTGAGGGCACTGAACATGTACTCCCTGGAAGACAGGAGAGAGAGAGAGAGAGAGAGAGAGAGGAGGGAGGGGAGCATGATTGAGACTTTCAAGTACTTGAAAGGGATAAATAAGGTTGGTAAGGAAAATCTCTATAAACTGAGTGGCAACCATGACACAAGTGGGCGCAGTCTTAAGATGGAGGGTAGAAAGTTTAGGAGGAAGGTCAGGAAGCACTTCTTCACAGAGAGGGTGGTGGACACTTGAAATGTGTTGCCGGAAGAGGTCATCTCATTGAAGACAGTGAGCAGCTTTAAGAGAGGCTGGGATAGGCATGAGGAAGGTAAGGATCATGGGTAGGGAGGATGGGAGGAGTGGGGAGGGAAGGCAGGGACATTAGCTCAAGCTGTGCATCCTGGAATATGAGCAGACTTGATAGACCAAATTGCCTTCTTCTGTTGGCTTCTTTGTATGTTTGTATAATTACCAAATACTTAACCAAATGGGGAAAGTACTGGTTGGCTGATGCAGAATGCACTCTTTGTGCTTGTGCTTAGAGCCATAACTGGGAACAATAGCAGCTGGACAGCATTTGTTTAGCATTTGGGCCATTAAAAGGATTTACCCACTGATCCCTCCCAAACACATTGGCCCTTTAGGAACACTGAAGCCAAAATAATGTAAACTGACTTTGGTTATTATAAGTGGCTAAATCCTTTTAATGAACCGAATGCCAAAGGAATACTGTCCTGCTGTTACTCGCACTCTGATTGGTATCTCCAACTTCCTTATCCTGGCAAAACAGACTAGAACCAGTGGAGGATGCTGGGAGATAAGACTTTGCATTGGTGCAAACAAAACAAAGTATTCACAATGCAGGTTAAGGCCCTCACTCTGACACATGTCCCCACACATGAGTCGCAGCAAAAACAGAGATCTGATGCACATTTATGGTGCTCTGGAAAGTGTCTACAAAGCTGACTTTGCAGTGCATCAACCTGTGCATACAGGCTGATGCACTGCAAAGTCGACAGTGTAAACCAACCTAAAGTCTAAGCTGGAACATTTTTGAAGTTATCAGCAATGTTGAATGCCAAACCTTGCTAAAATTATATCACTAACATCATCAATAACATTTAAGAATTTTTTTCATACTACATAAATTTTAGTGAGAAAGAAAAAAAGTTCCACTCCTGGGATTGAACCCAGGCCCCCACCTCTCTACTGCTTGGTAGCCTGTAGTTCTACCACTGTACCAAGCTTCCTATACAGGAGATACATGTTGTGGAAAAGGACATCCAAAACACACACACACCTGTGGTGGATGCTTGTAATTTACAGCCTGTCTATCTGAAATAATGTTTCCCAAGGTGCATTTAATCCTCAGAGTCTGAGTATGAACTTTTAAAGTTATCAGCAAGTTGGAACTTCAAACCCTTCTGAAAGTCTACAACTTTCACCAGCAATGGCATCTAACAATTTCTGTCATATTACATAAACTGTAGTGAGAAGGAAACATATCCTTCGCTGGGGATTGAACTCATGTCCCTTTACTTCTATCACTTGATAGCCTGTGTCTGTACTCTGCCTTCAGTCGGTTTGGTGGAAAAAAATATTAATACATTCCAGAGTTATGAGGATTTGAATAATTGGTTCTGAGCATGCTTACTATGTTTTTTTAGATAACTCTTTCATACGAAAAATAATTTGGCCATATGAAAAAGGATTCTGTTTCGTATGGGGATAATCCTGTTTCATGAGAAAAAATTCATTCTCATATGGTGGCTATCTTGTTTCCATTTTTGTTTTTTAAAATACATTTTCTGAAAAGCCATAAAAATCATATCATGCAAGTGTACCAACACATGTATCTTGCTAACCGGGACCCTGTTAGCTGGATTCTGCAGTTAGTTTTTTGAAAATGACCAAGAAAATGATTTCAACACATTTTAAAAATCTTTTTTCATTATATGATTTTCTTGTTTTATATGGCTATACAAAACAGAAATAGATCCATACAAAACAAGATTACTTTCATGTGAAAAAAATAATTTGGACCTAGTTTTTCACATTCTTTTTTTATGAGTTAAATCCTGTTTTGTGAGAATGAAACAATCTCATGAAAAAGGATTCCTTGACACAGAAAATAATTTGGACTTAGGTTCTTTTTCACATTCTTTTTTTTTGTATGAATGAATCCTGTTTCGTGAGAACAACACAATCTCATGAAAAATGATTCCTTCATACAAAGAAAGAATTTGGACTTCGTTTTTTCCCACATTTCAAATTTAACAGGCCATAACTCTTTCAATATTTGCAGTTAAGTGTCAATTCTTTATATCAAATGAAAGGGCTTAATGAGCACTACTTCACTAATACATAGTACCCTATGAAAGAATTCAGAGGCAATTTAAAAAAACATAAACATTTTAAAATTGCAATTTCCATAGGATAACAGCAGAACTTAAACAAGCTGTAACTGTCAATCTTTGGAGTTAAAGGACACTCTAGATGCAAAAGGTGTCTCAATGAGCACTACAATACCAACACATAATAACCTCCCTTAAAAAAATGTTAGGGGCCATATAAAAAAATGAAAATTCCCATAAGATAGTATTACAACCTTAACATGCTGTAACCTAGTCAATCATTTCAGTTTAGGGAGAAGCTATATATCAAAAGAAAGGACTCACTGAGTTCTTCAAGACTAAGTCTATCAGGAATTCCAACCTAAAATACACATATAAGAAACATAAAAAAAATGAAAATTCCATTAGAATAATATTGCTACCTCAACAATCTATAATTCCATCTATATTTTGGAGCTGAGGTACAATAGGCTGGTTTTTCAAAGCTCTATGTCAGGTAGAAGGTGCTTGCAGCAAACAGTTGTGCTGCAATTGGCACCTTGTGTCCAAAGGTGCTGCAAGGAGCTATTCAGAAAAGCAGCCTACAGTGAATGCCGGCTGCTTGTGGCAAAGGGTGTTTGCACCAGACTTGCAGCACATAAATTGCTGCAGCATGGTGATAGGGGGCCTGCAGCAGATGGAGGCTACCATATCCCCCAAAGTTATATTCAGGGAACTCTCCCAGAGGACAATGGTCTAGGTACCATTGGACCATCAGAAAGCAGGTGTAATGGTACTTAGACACCCTATGTGAAGGTTGCCAGCTGCACATCACTATGTCACTCTCCCCAGCCCTGATCTGCTGATAGGTTTCACTATTGTAAGAAATGAATTCCCTGGTGATCAAGTGGCCCCCTCCCCACCCCAATCTTCATATAGGAATTATTTTAATTGCGCACTCCCAGCCCTGATCTGTCTGTAGGTTTTATTATATTAATTGCCTCCTCCCAGCCCTGATCTGCCAATTGGTATTATTATGTTACTGGCCTTCTCCATCCTTGATCTGCCTATAGGTATCATTATGTTAATAGCCCCCTCCCAGCCCCAATCTGCCCATAGGTATTATTATTTTAATTACCTCCTCCCTTCCCCGATCCTCCCATAGGTCTTATGATATTATGTAAATAATTCCCTGGTGATCTAGTGGCCCCCCACCCAAGCAAGTAGGTCTCACCACCCCTCTTCTCCCCATCCCGACCCCTAATCTGGCAACAGGCACAACCTTTCTCACATCACCATTGCTGGCTGCTGAATGAACTGTCAGTGCATGTACTATAGTACATGCTCTGACAGTTCATTCAGCAGCTGGCCATGATGTGTGAGGAGGGCTGAGCTGGTCACTGGATTGGGGTTAGGATTATGGGGAAGAGGGGTGGTGGGCACTACCTGCTGGGCTGAGGGGGTGGAGGGCCACTGGATCACCAGAGAACTTTTTACTGAATTTCATAAGACCTATGGAAGGACTGGGGCAGGGAGGAAGCAATTAAAATAATAATACCTACAGGCAGATCAGGACTGGGAGGAGACAATTAACATAATAATACCAACTGGCAGATTGGGGTGGGGAGTGGGGTGATTAAATCGCCAGGGAATTAATTACTTAGCATAATAAATCATGTGGGCAGATCAGGGCTTGGGGAGTGGGGGGATCGAACCACTACCATGTCCCCTTCCAAGGGTGCAGTTGCCACCTGACCACACAGCAGCTTGTGGCACAACTGGAGGATGCACCATCTGTTTGGTGCATTGCCACTGAAGCCACAAGTTGCTGGACATAGGTGTCGGGACCCTGGCCTTTACTGAATTAGCAGATGGTCCCTGATGCAGCGGCATTTGGCGCAATCTGCCATTATCCCAGCTTTCGACTAAGCTTTGAGAATCTGTCCCAATCTATATATCAATCAAAGGCCTCAATGAGTACTAAAACAGTTAAGACATGATACCCCCCCAAAAAATTCAGGGACCATATAAAATCATAAAAAATGTAAAAATTAATTCCAACAGAATAACATTAAAACTTTAACAAGATGTAACTCCATCACTTTTTGCAGTTATGGGACAATATATGTGTCGAAAGAAAGGTACCAATGAGTACTAAAAGACTAAGGGCCAGATATTCAAAACTTTGCGCTGGGCAAAAACCATTTGCGCAGGTTTAGCGCGGGATTAGCATGGGTCTGCCATATTCAAAAGGCCAAATAGCGCGGGCAAACTGCATTAGCACCGGGCAAAATTATAATGTATGCAAGGGGCAAACTGACATGAATACATGAGCAATGCTATATTCAGCGACTAGCGACGCGCTAAGTGGTTTTGCGCGACTTAGCGCGATACTTAGCGCGGTGCACATTACCGCCCAGGAAAAGCTGGTCTTAATCCTGGGCAATCAGCTTTGTGTGACATTATGGCTTTGCGCGGCATTTGCGCGGGTTTAGTGCGGGTTTTGCACGACCCTAACAAATAAATATGACACATAGATAAAGCCAAACATAGAGGAAGATGCTGCTAACTGATGGCATCACAATGATGCCATCATCTGTCACCAGTCCCAGCCATGCCAGGCAGTAAGTGGTGACCCTGCCACCAGTGGACAGCACGGCAGTGTGGCCATACAGCACACACCTGTGGACCACACTTCGTGGACACCGACAGATGCCAGCACACATGCAGCACTGTGGGCATGGAGGATGTTGAGGGGAGCATATATGGGTGGCGAGGCTGTGCTACAGATCAGGTGTGGCCACAAGGCTGGGACACATCATGCAGTGTACATGGGTCAGTATTGGGAATACCCCAACACCAGTGTGCCTTTCGGATAATATATGCCCCCCGCCACATACCTCACAGCTGTACAACTGCCATAGCACACAAAGCCAGAAATGTACATGTCACTGTGAGCATTCATGCCACAGGTGCAGCATCTGTGGGTCACACAACAGCGTAACAGTAATGTCCAGTGTCAGAAAACATCCGCAGGTTGGGCCGGTCACTGTGTATAGTGCAGTCATCATCACTGCCCTACACACCATAGGCATTGCTGTGTCCACGCACTACTGGCCCCTTGCTACTGTAGCTTTGCTGTGCACTGTAGCATGCCCTACAATGTGACAGTTGCATGCAGCACCACCACCACCTGTGCCTATGGTGTCCTGTCCCTGGGGTATAATATGCTATGCTATGCTGTACTGTTTACATGTAGCCTGCAGCTATCATCATGTACTGCCAGACTGACCTACAGGTGGAGCTGCAGTTGGACCTGGTCAGCCCCTGTACTTCCAGACTGACCTACAGGTGGCTCTGTGGGACTCTGCAGTAACGCTGGGCAAACTGCATGCAAATCAGGTATAATAAGATACTAATCTGGTTGTTTGCCCAGAGACTATGTAAGTAGGCTCATTGCATGGCACTTTGAATATGGCACATTTTAGCCCGGGCAAAGCGTGTTTACTCCGAATTAACAACAGCTCACGCTAATGCCCGTGCTAATGTGTTAGTGCGGCGCTAACGGTACGGGAATATTATACAGTTTTGATCACTGTTCTTTCACATCTGCTGCTTCCTGCAGCTGTACTGAGTCCATGCATTTGCTGGCACACACATTGGCCACATGAGTTCGTCTGTACCTGCCTCATGTTGCTGTGTACTGTGTTGTTGTTGTGGGTTGCACTTCCTGGTTGCTTTATTCAGTGCTGTCTTATTCCAGGGCTATTTTTGCCCTGCACTCCCAACCCAGTTTGCATGGCCTCATTACCATGCCATATTTGGAAGCTGTTTGCCCTGGGCTATTCCTTTTGAATATAGCGTGCTCTGTGCTCCGGGCTAAGTTTGCCCACTGGGCAGTGCTAATTTTGCCCCAGGGCAAAGTTTTGAATATCTGGCCCTAAATCTCTAATTACTAACTGAAAATAGACATCCAAAAAACATAAAAAAATAAAGAAAAAGAAAATCCCAATAGGGTAATACTGCAACTTTAAGAAGCAATAAGTCCATCAATAATTGGAGTTAAGGGAGAATGTAATTATTGGAATTAAGGGAGAATATAATAATTGGAGTTAAGAGAACACTTAACCTCAGGCCATTCAAAAGAAAACTCTGCCAACACCTTACATCTCTTTGTAGCTGCAACTGCCAACCCCAATTTTCCACCTACTGCCCAGCCTCCCACCAACACGCTCGTCCTCCCTACTCCACCTACTCATCTTCCCCCTCCTCCTCACTCCTCTCCTGCCCCTTCACCCTATTTTCTTCCCTCCCTGCACATGTCCTCCTTTCACACACTCAGCAACCTGACAAGATAAACTTTGACTGTTTCATTAGTGTTTGTAAAAATGTATATATTTCATTTATTCTTGTTATACACACATTTGTACCCTACTACCTGTTTATACTGTTTTGTCTGATATGTGTTTCCTATGGCATGAACCTTTGTAAATTATCTACTAGCTCAAATATATTGTATTTCAAGAATATGATAAGTAAAAAAATAAAAAATAATATATATATATATATATATATATATATATATATATATATATATTGTAGTGGTGCGGTCGCACCACTGTAGTTAGGGTTCAGCGGTCACTTCTATGTTAAACTCAAAATTTTGCGCATTAATAACTTTGGACCTGTTCTACGGATTTGCCTGAAATGTGGTATGCATGGTGGGGCATGGTAGATCTCTTGATTTACCAAATTGCGTTTCGGTTGGACTTACAATCTTTGTACAAAAACACTGAAAAATGAAAAATTATCCATTTTTTGAGGCAGCTTTTGGAATTTTGGATGTGGCCCTGCACAGCAATTGTGTGATGTACTGCTCTGTGAGATGGCTTGTTTGAAAGAGCTTTGATGGCTGAACATGCCACTTTTTGTTTGGTGAAAAGAATTTAAGGCATTCAAAAGTTATGCCGCTTTCAAGTTCCCATTATAAGTCAATGGGGACATTTATATGTATGTTTTGCAAACAAAGCATGGGGTTCTGGCCATCTCGTCCTGACTGGCGATCAAAGAATTTGCAGCCTTGCAGTTCAAGAATCTTTGTCCCCGAGAATTTTAAAACTTCTTTGATCGCAAGGTCTGCCATCTTGTTTTTAACTTTCCGATCAGAAAAACATGAATATCTCGGCTCAGGGGTCACTTCTGAAGTAAAACTTGAATGGGTTTTACTCAGGGGACTCCGATCTATCGAGCCATGCCTTTTATCATTTTATCATGATCGGGGGTCACAAGACTACCAGGGATATCAACAATAATAATAATTTAATATAGATCGGGGGGCCACTAGACTACCAGGAATATAAAAAAGCAATATTAATAAAATACACATTGGGGGGGCCACTAGACTACCAGGGATACAGAGATCATAATCTATTTTATCATGATTGGGGGGGCTAGACTACCAGGGATATTGAAAACATAATTGATTTTATTCAGATGGGGTAGAACGAAGGCCCCTGAGCAAAACGCACCCTCATTTAACTTTCTATGGCACCGCTGGGCTGAGAAAATCTATTTTTAAATCTGTCTATCTCGTCCCTCGCTCTTTGTTCGAGAGCAAGCAATTTCTTTGATTGCGAGCCTGCAAATTCTTTGATCGTAAGATTATTTGATCATGATCATGCATCACGAGCGAGGGACAAGATGGCCAGATTAAAAAATCAATTTTCTCAGACTAGGGGTGTCCTAGGAAGACAATTGAGGGTGGGTTTTACTCAGGGGCCTTCGTTCTGACAAACCATGATGGTGGTTTACCACAATTCTTTGAATTTTTTAAATTAGAAAAGTGTATTCTTTGGTCATGACCCTGCAAATTATTTGATCGTGAGCCTGCAAATTCTTTGATCGTGAGATTCTTATAATGGAATAGAGAAATTTTACCAATCTTTAACATTGAATATCTCGGAAACGGTTTGGTCTTTTTACTTGAAATTTGGAGGGTGTTTATGGAATGTCCTATAGATGTGAATTATGGTGTTTACGTTTCAGAGAAAGTTTTTTTGAGGAGATATTGCGTGATGCACTTTACGTGTTGCGGACAGTGTTTTGGATTGTGATGGTGGCTTGAAATTGATAGGGTGCCTAGCCTTAGTGTCATGGATGTAGTTTTCAGTTGTTGTGTGTGTTAAATGTCAACAGGTGCAGAACTGTGCCACTCTGATGAAAGAAAATTTCAAAATTTCAAATTTTGACATGTCATATCTCAGACACGGCTTGCTCTTTTTACTTGAAATTTGGAAGGTACTGACAGCATGTCCTGTACATGTCAATAGTGTTGTTATGTGTTGGACAATGTATTTTTTTGTGGAGATATTGTGTGGCGCAGTTTACATTTTGTGGACAGCGTTTTCTATTGTTCTATGGGTGGCCTTGCTGTTGTCAATGTACTTTTTAGTCATTGGGTGTCTAAAGTGGCCCGACACTTACAAGTTGGTGGGAGCGTGGGGCCCCCACCAACTTGCACAACTTTCTACTTTTCTATTGTTTCTTAAAAAGTAAGGAATTTCTATGCAAAAAAACTTTGTTAATGCATCAGTTAGGGTTCTTCTACAGTGACAAAAGTGAGGAAATTCGCCATTAGGGTTCCCACCCATTAAACCCCACCCCCACCAACAGGCATCGGGGTGTGTGTTGGGGTCATCGGTCCTAACACCTACCCCATTCTTCACCCACACTGCACCACCTCAGCTTGTTTACACATGGGAAGGGGTGAGAGTTAGGGCTGATGACCCCAATGCACACTCTGATGCCTGTTGGTGAGGGCAGGGTGGGGGTGGGTTTCAATGGGTGGGAATCCTAATGGTGAATTTCCTTGCTTTTGTCACTGTAGAAGAACCCTAACTGATGCATTAATGAAGTTTGCATAGAATATATATATATATATATATATATATATATATATGTTGTGCCATGGCAACCCACTGATGCACCCAGCGTGATATTCAAAGGAGGATGTTTGCACTGTACAAATCCCGATGCTGGGTGCCAGTAATATATCTTGATGTAAGTGAGAGGCATGTCCATGCATATGCAGTACATCCCGATATTCCGCCCGAGATGTGTGGCGCATATGCTGGCAAAAACCTGCCTTGTGCCGCACAGAGGGGCACAAAGATCCACCCGTAGAAAGCAGGAGCAAGCTGGGGGACATCCATAAGCGGGCTGCCATGTTGCCATGCACAACATGGCAGCCTCTGCTGTGGGTGGCCAACTGACCTCTGGGACACAGTCCTGGCATCATGCTCCCCTCCCTCACCTGATCACGGGTGTAGGTGACCAGACATATCCCTGGTGGTCCAGCGGACCCTGTCCCATCTCCCAATTGTGGGCGTAATATGAACATATCCCTGGTGGTCCAGTGGAACCTACCACATTGCCCGATTGTGGGCTTTAGTAATAAGTACATTCCCTGGTGGTTCAGTGGACCCAATCCCCAGCCCGATCAGGGGCTTTAGAAGTAAATATAATCCCTGGTGGGCCAGTGGTACCCCTTCCCACCCACCCACTTAGACCCACCACCCCGCTCCCCCGGTTAGCAGCGGGCAGCAGCTTCCCACCCGCAAGTCACCCATCCACCCACTGACTGAAAGTTTACAGTATGCATGCAGACCATACTGTACTACACAGTCCCAAAATGTGAATGGTTCATTCACATATCAGGATTGTGTAGTACAGTACAGTCTGCACACCCATTGGCCCATGCAGGGGACCAATGGGCACACAGCCATACTGTATGCTGTCACTTGGCAGGCGGCTGGGCGGCTTGCAGGTGGGGAGCTGCCTTCCGCCAATGACCAGGGGGCAGCGGGGTGGTAGGTCTGAGTGGGCGGTGGGGTTATATTTAGAACCAAAGCCCGCATCAGGCCGGGTATCAGGTCGACTGGACCACCAGGGAAAGTTATTTTCATTTGCCTGCGATCGGGCTGGGGATCGGGTCCACTGGACCACCAGGGATTTATGTGTTATATGCCCATGATCAGGCAATGAGATAGGGTCCACTGGATCACCAGGGTTTTATTTATTATACACCCATGATCAGATTTATTTATTTAAGAGTTTTACCAGGAAAGCATACCGAGCAGAGTACCGCTCGATTCCAGATGCGCCCTGGGTGGGGGTTACAAATGGCAGGGAGTAAAGAAGCAACATATATACAAGTGTGGTACATGATGGGGTAGGGTCCACCGAATCACCAGGGAATGTATTAACTGATGCCCACTATCGGATGGGGGAGCAGGTTCACTGGACCACCACAGAATGTGCTTATAACTGAAGCCCATGATCAGGCAATGAGGTAGGGGCCACTGGACCACCAGGACTTTCATTTTACCTACAGCCTGCAATCAGGCATTGGAGTACGTTGCCCACTGAGGGGCAGGGGGCATCAGTCCCTGACAGCTGCAGCCTGGCAGGGTGCCAGGTGCAAGTCACCGGGGATTGGTGCACCTGCATGCAAATTGGACCATAATGACATGCAAATGGCCCCAATTGTGCCTTGAATGCATAATGGCCTCATTTGCATGCCTAGAGCTGAATATCATGGTTGATCTGCCTAGCACACCTGCACTTGCACTGGAGCATCTCCCTGCTCCTCACTTGCCACTTGGGCTGTGCCACTGCACCATGTGCAGTGTGGGTGGCCCCAGTGCCATATTCAATGGTGCTGGGCCATGCTGCAGCACTGCTGAATATCGCCCAGACAATGCCATGGTGCATTCCAGTTGTGCTGCACCCAGGCTTGCACCCATGTCTGGCACAGTATGAATATCCCACCCATGGTGTCAATGAGTATTACAACATTAACTCATAATCCCCCACAAACATTCATGCAGTATGTACTGCATCCCAAAATTTCCTCTAATCTTCACCATGGTGCCAAATCAACAGTGAAAGTCCAATCATCATCAAAAATGCACCAATGGCATTTCTCTACTTGCACTACAACTGTGGAAATGTTCAGAGCAAACCAATGAAAAGTTTACTGACTTATGGGTAAAAAACTGAAAAACACATTTCTGACCATATACAATCAACTGTTGGCAATTAAGAGAGACACTTAATGTATTTTTTATTTGGAGTTAGCCCCACAAATAAAATAATAAATAATTGCAACCAAACGCATTAATTACTTTTCTCGAGGCATGGAAGTGCAGGGCCCTCTGGACCCTGCACTTCTGCAGCAAGATGGATGTGTGCATCTATGGAAGGATGAAAGCACAGGGCTCTCTAGTCCCTGTGCTTCCCTGGTCAGATGGATGTGTTCATGCATGTCTTTGAAACCTGCATGATTAAAGATACTTTTCAACTACCTCAAAGAAAAGGAAATTATTTCCCCAAAATAGTGTTAATGCCCCAGTTAGGGTTCAGATTAAAGTGACAAATGTAGAGAAATGTGGCTAAGGGTTTTCAACCCTAACTCCCGACCCCCAACCCCAAGCACCGAAAGGGAAGAACATTACGCTTTTCACTGTTGCATCCTTTGGAGAATCAAGGGTTGGGTGGGCCTTTGTAATGTTTTGAACTTTTTTTAAAGTATTTAGTATAGCACTGAAACTGGATGTGCTGGGTTACATTACTTCTGGAAGAGAAACTGCAGGAACCGGGCATGGTCTGAGCCCAACCAAGATGGCAGCTTAGGCTCTTTACCCCACTGATCTGGATATTTTATCCTTCAATATCCATCAGTTTCTCAAATCTCCCCTGATCTCTACCAGTCTTTCCTGATTTAGTACAGTGCAAACCTGCTTTCTGTGTTTTGTTTTTTTGTATCAGAGTTACCAATGGCACCCGGCACTTCATTTTTGAATTCTGCCAGAATCTACCACTGTACACCCTAACATCTTGGCCTTGGTGATGCCCACTGATTATGTGGAGCAATCATTTTCATGGCTTCTGCCTAGCATAGAGGAAATAAGAGCAGTAACTGCTCAAAACAAAAAAGATATCCAGGACCCAGAGCAGTGAGTTACCATCACTGAACTTAATTATAATAGCCTAGAGACCACAACCCATGACATCCAGGCACAGTTCAGGGAATAGACGAGGATCATCAAAAGACTCCAAGAAAAGGTGGATGATCTGGAAAACAGTGGTCACCGGAGCAATTTGAGATTTTTTGGACTGCCGGAGAAAGCTGAAATGAAGAACACTATCCATTTTTTTTTTGCCATATTCTGCCTACTATTTTAAAGGTACCTGGCAATCCTCATTTTGAAACTGAATGGGCCCACAGGACCCTGGGCCAACGTCACAAGAAAGGAGAAAAGCCAAGGCTGATCATAGCCAGATTTTTTAAGGTACCAGGACAAAGAGATATCCTGAGGCAAGCACTGGAGCTTGGACAACTGGAACGGCAAGGGAACTATATCTTTAATTTTCAGGACATATTATTAGGATCTTGTGCGTAGCTGCAAAGCACATACGGCAGTCTGTGAAAGACTTCACCAGCCTGAAATCACCTTTTCCTTCAGATACCCTGCCATTCTCTGTATTGTTGTGAATGAGTTCCTGATAATGTTTAATACTCCTGGAGCCACCATGGCTTACTTGCAGGCACATTTGACCTAGAGGACGGACACCAGAATGTACCTCCAAATGATCAGCACTATTGAGGGCTGTACACCTAGTGACAAATGGACACCAATAGACACCACACCAGTGCCTGAATGTGATCAACCACTCTCTCATGACCATCAGGATGAACAGTGGTCATTGCCCCCTAGATCCAGGCACTGGAACTGACTCCACATGAGGACCAGGAGAGATGAATCTGTACCCCTACCCAGTCTCTAAGACACAGTCACATAGATAAGGAATGAGAAGAATAGGGCAAGCCAGATTTCACATCTTTTCATACATCTAATGAATATGCTCTGTTTACTCTGGTCAACAACAATGACACCATTTCAGGGAAAGAAACAAGTGTTGCTGGCACCTCTGCTAAAGGCGATGTCTCCTTATTGGCTGTACAGGGAACATCACAGAATACAACAACCTACTCACCAGCAGAGATTGCAATCTCATGGGCTGAAACTGTGACATCAGCAGTTCCTCTCCATTTGACTGGCTCCTCCTGACCTGAGGACTCTACCCCTGGGACATGGGAACAAGCTCCTGTTAAAGGGAGCTGAAGCTGGAGCTTCACCACTGTGAGAATATTCATGTTCAGACTGTAACTGAGTACTTTTTCTATGGCTTTTGGGAACCAGGTCACCTAACTGGAGTCAGCAAGGGGAATTGTGGCTGATGCTTGTCTGTGGGGAGGTAGTATAACTTTCTTTATTTGGACTTTTTCTGCCCTGCATCCAGTCATTGGAAAATGTGTTCCTAAACCTTCCATATCTCCCTTTCACCAGAGCGCTAATGGACACTGTAATTTCCCTGCCTTTTTTGTCTCTGAGCCAGCCTTCTTGACTGTGTGACTGTGCGACTACATGGGGCACCTCACACAGCTGCACTAGACGTCTACAGTGGAAAAGTCAGCCCAGCTCATACGCTCAACATCGGAATGCAACATCACTTTCAATGACTTACTTTAATGACAACATCACTATTTGAATGGAAAAAAAAAGTTAAGCTCTTCTAAATCTACTGACCCATCGAACATTATATTTAAACCTCTGCAGGCCTGTTCTTTGCAAATAGAAGCTGTTGGGTCTCTAACCCTTGCTAATTATTTTCTGGTCCTCTCAGGTGGTAAAGTATTTTACCCACAAAATAGCCATCAAGTACCTCTCACCCTGAACAGAAATCATAAATTATCATCATCTTTCCTTTACTGGCTGGTGCAAAACCCTATTTGTTAGAGTCCAGGAGTTTTCTCAATCCCCCGTCCCATAAATGCAGTTGGACAAAACAATTACCTCCAACAAACTGATGGATTACAGTACTTCTACCTGCTTTGATGCTGGACCTTCAAAGCACTTGCAACTCTGGCTGACCTGAAGAAAAATTGTTTGCTAGCTTTCCAAAATCACACTGCAAGCTAAACTATAAGCATCACATGTGAACTGTGTTTAAATTTACTGGGAAAATGGGACGGCTTTAGAACTTGCTACTATGGCACTAGTCACCCCATGCTTAGATCATGAGGCAGTCAAACGTGAATCAAAGCTCCAGTCTGATTAGTAAAGCATCAAGATGCCTGATGCGAGCTTCTACACTCCCTTCCTGTACAGCACTATTTCTACATGAGCACAGCTCCACTAAGTATACTGTTGGTACAGTTGGCTACTTCAAAATGGGTAAAAGCTGTCCCTGCCCCACCCTGCAGCACTTGGCAATGGGTAAAGCATAATTGTTCTTGCTGCTCCTTTTGTTGTATGCTCCCCAGTTATCTTGTGTTAGCACCTCCAGTAAAGTAAGCACCCTGCTGCTAAGGTTGAACTGTTCTTTTCTATGGCTAGTGGGCATACCCACATCTCCCCTATCCCTAATTGCATTTGGTGAAACTCATTCTTTTATCTGGATGCTCCACTGCAGTACTCACTCCAAGACAACATGCTGTTAAGCCTACTAGAGGAAGAACAGTCTCCTTTCCAACATCACTGGGGCCCTGTACCACACCTTCAGTCCTTGTACACACTAGCAGATTGTTCTTTATGCAAATTACAGTCCTACCTCCCATATTGCGACCACAGGAAGCATTTAAACTCTCTCATGGAGGTGTGAGTTTAGGATTTCATCACCAGACTTGTCTCTGTTGGTGTGGTTACAGACACTGCTGAACACAATTGTAGGAACACTTATATGGAAGAGGTGGGACAAGGTAACTTTTCAGAGCTAAACTTGATGGTAGCAACACTGGCACCACATAACAAGCAATGCCCCAGAGGCCCAGCCAGCCCTCACCCTAATATGACCAGGGGATCCAAGGCATGGAAGAAGTGCTTGCAATGAACATTGGTTGGCAGGCTTTTGGCAAACAATCCTATTGAATGGGGGTCCCAGAAATCATCCCAATCCTTGATATCCTTCCCCCCTCTGAAGTCAAGTGTCTCCCACTCCAGCACTGCTGTACTTCATGGTGTCAAATGCATCACAAGAGACAGATGTGCATTAAAACAACCTCTGAGACTGGGAGCTTTCAAGCCCTAGTTAGCCCACATGATCCAAGGCTCACCTACTTCCCTCCCCCTTTTTTTCACTAAGCAAGAGACAGACTCTGAGATCTCACATGCCGGCCCCTTTCTCCCCCCATTATGACTCCAGTGATTAGCACTAAAAAATGCTACTATGACATATGAGAAACCCAGACCTCCGGTCAGTTATATATCCGGAGACAGTGGATCAAACTGTATTTCATCAGCTGAACATTCCACCCAGGCTTTTGCCTATGAGAGCAAGTAAGTAACCATGGGGCAAAGAATGGTGTCCAGGAATCTTTCTACTGCCTTAGACCAGATTGTCACTGTATATAGTTTTAATTGTTTATGTATTATGTCTTACTTCTGGTTGTATGTTTCTAATTGCACCTTTTATCAGCTTTGCATGTTACAAGTGTCTATGCTCAACAATAGAAAGGGCATTCTATGCAAGGACTAACATTTCACCCCATTTCAGTCTGGACACTCACTTTATTTAGTTATTTAATTATTTATTTAGATTTTGGTAACTGGTTAAGCCCACTGAGACCAAAGATCCCTTTTTCAGGGGCGGCCCAGAATTAGTTACAGTAAATTACACACATAGGTATCAACATACAGTATTTACAGCTGATACATATTGGGAAATTGGTATCAAACGCTTAACACAGAGACAGCAGGCATCACAAGACTCACAAGTATTAAACAGGTGCACAGTACATTTAACAATTTTGCATAAGAGATGCATATACCAGACCATATACTGGTACTTGCTTCTGTATCACCAAGGCCTCATCTGAACATATACTCCCTATGGTTGAAACACAATTGCAGACATAAGATTTATTAGCTGAAATGTCAGGGGAATGAATTCCCTGGTGAAATGGAATCAAGTACTCTCCCATCTGAAGTGCTCCCAAATACAGGTTACGTTATTGCAGGGAAATAAATTGCTTTTCCCAGATGCACGGAAACTGCAACAAGAGTGGGTGTGGCAGAAATTATACAGCCCAACCCCGGCTAAAAAAAGGGGAGTGTCCATACTCTTTCATACATCCTTGCTCTGGAACGTCCCCAAGACAGAAAGGGATTTAGACGGCAGGTGGGTGTTGGCTATGATTGATACCACATCAGGCCACTTAATTATAGACAATCTGTGTGTTCCCAGTGAGGACTCTGATCTTTTTTTTCATCAGCTTGCCACCAAACTGCTAGACCAGGGGTTCTCAAATGGGGAGGCCCCAACCTATTCCAGGGGAGGCTCAAGCAAGTCTGAAAAAGTACTGTATTTAAATTTTGTGTTTTACATATTTTGTGTGAAGAGATGAAGCAAACTGAAAGAGGATAATAATAGTAGGTGAATTTTATGTACTTATTTACTAATAGGTGACAAGGGAAGGTGAATGAGCCAATGCTCATTTCAGGTGTACACTGGGAAGAGTAGCGGAGTGAATACATTTCAAAAGGTAACTGCAAAACAATCAAGAAATATACAATGAGCAATAGTTCAAATACATATAAATAAATTAATAATGAGTGGTGGTAATTGATCAATTTGTAAACTGATGGCAGAACATCCCAAATACAAGGGTTGAGCATAGAAGTGCTAAGAGCAATAGCAGGAAGGAGCAAAGAAATCCCGAGATGTTGCTTAGGAGCAGAGAAGGAGGGGAAGAGGCAAAGGATGTAGGCAGGTTATTTCATATAGAGAGGAAACAGAGGATGTAGTCTGACCCATGAAGGTACTGCAGCAAGGGGTAACAATGGTTTAAGAATGAAAATAGCAGAGCGAGTAGGTTGGCCTGTGTGTGGCGGGGGGTTACAATAAGCTGAATAATAATATTTGTTTATTTTATTTATTTGTTATTCAGATAACACCTTTGAGCACAGGAGCTCTTTTTCAAAAGTTCCAAGTCGGTATAAGAGGAAAGAACTGAATGTAAGCCAAGTACTCAAAGGGGTTTCAATTTATTCATGGTGTACTGCGCAAAGTACAGCGTGTTATTTTTCTTTGGGAAGGCCCAAGATTATTTCAATTTTTTGGGTGAGGCTCAAAATCTTTCCCATGGATTTGGGGAGGCTCACTGTGACAAAGTCTGAGAACTATTGTGCTAGACTATAATGACAGGCGGACTCCTGTGCTGATGGGAGAAACGTTAATCTTGTACTGGATCATAGTCACCCCATAGTAGAACCCCACCTGAAGGCACAGGAGGCAGTTAAACTATGGATGTCCGACCAGGTCCTTATGGGCATATTTGATTTTTTTTTAATTTATTCTTTTGGTAACTGGGTAAGACCCACTAGGCCAAGTGCCTGTTTACAGGGGTAACCTGGGAGCAATGGGGTGGTTAAGTGACTTGCTCAGAGACTCACAGTAAGCAAATGAAAGGTGTGGGAATCAAACCCAGGTCTGCTAGATGTACCAAGCTCATTCACAGTTCATTACTCTAACCGCTAGGCTATACTGCCAACCCATGGCAGGTGCACCACCCCAGAACTAGGGATTATACCTGTTATTTTGCAGCATACAAATCTTATAGTAGGTTGGACTTTTGGCTAACATCCCATGACCTTCTCTACTCTGTTATGGCAGTTAATCCAGCCCATGATACTTTTCAGTCATGCCCCTCTACAGATAGAAGTGCCGATGGGCATGCTAGAGAGTAAATCCCCATCCTGGTGAATGGAACAGCTACTTCTACATAAAAAAAGTACACAGCCTGGATTCAAGAGGAACCTAAGGCCTTCTTCTGTGTTACTGATACGGGGCACACCATGGTCAGCACCCTCTTCGAGGCATTCAAGGCCACTATGAGGGGGCTAATTAAAGACTACTGTCCATAAAGATGCAGGGAAAGGGAACTCAAGCTTGTAGAACTGGAAAATAAGCTTAAGATCAAGAAGGCAGAACATAAGACCCTATCTAATAAAGCAGCAGTGCTTCACAAGGAGGTTCTCAAGCTACGTATGGAGACTGAAAACCTGCTAGCCCAGAAATCTGAGTTAGCACTGCTACAACTTCAACATAGATGCTGGGAGAGCAATGAGAAATGCAGTAAGGTTCTGGCATACCACTTGACAAAGCATCAAGTTAGAAACATAGAAACATAGACTTTGATGGCAGATAAGGACCATTTGGCCCACCCAGTCTGCCCATTTCCCTACCTATTGGATAAGCTGCAGATCCTAGTTAACCAACAGCCTACTTCCTCCTACCCCCCACTATAATTGCCTTATGGTTGTCCCATACATTCTTGAACTCCTCCACTGTTTTTTACCCCACAACCTCCTCAGAAAGGCAGTTCCATGCGTCCACCACTCTCTCCGTGAAAAAATATTTCCTCATGTTGCCCCTGAGACGTCCCCCTCTATCTTTAAATTGTGCCCCCTTGTTCTTACACATCTCTTTTTATGAAAGATGCTATCTTCTTGGACTTTGTTGAGTCCCTTGAGGTACTTGAAAGTTTCTATCAAGTCCCCCCACTCCCTTCTTTCTCTAGGGTATACATATTAAGCTCTCTTAGTCTCTCTTCATATGGCTTCTGATGCAGACCCTGCACCATTTTAGTTGCTCTCCTCTGGACTGCCTCTGTCCTGTCTATGTCCTTGCAGAGTTGGGGTCTACAAAAGCTAAAAGTTATATTGCAGGGCTTAATGATATAAACAGGTGCAAACATTCCAAAGGGAATGCCATCTATGTGGCAATGGCTAATCATAGCCACCATGCCTCTGGACTCATTTCAGGGTAGTTCATCTGGTTATCAGCTAGCTAAGACAGACTTCTGGCACTTCATGCAAATAAGAAGTGTGGTGGAGACACATCTTAGGAGAGCTGGATGGATGTACCACACATCAAGGATATGATCCCTGACCAACTACACACACACACCCACCAGCAATGGAAGGCTAATCTGGGGAGATCCACCTCAGACATAGATTGGTCATCATGCTGGAGTGAACCCCCATAGGCACCAGAGACCTGAAGGCCAGGTTGATAAAAAAACAAATACTGACCCACTAGTACTGGACTCCTTCAGTGCTTTATGTTGCTTTTCTCACTCCTCACCTGGATTGATGGTGTTGTGTACCCCAAGCAAAGACCTTTACCATATTCTTTAGTAATGCCCCAAAGTCCAACCCTACTGTAAACAGGTTGCACAATACCTTAGCCAAGTGCTGACCTAACCTTTCCCTATGTCTCCAGAACTTCTGGCCCTCAGTTCACCAGAAGAAGCCCAACATTTGCCAACCAATCTGCCACATTGGGTATTAGCAGTATCAATGGAAGCCAAATGTCTGATAGTATGGAAATGGCACACTAAGGAAATGCTCACCATGGTTGAGCTCCCTAACAGCCTAGCACTCTTGGCAAAGTATTAACATCTGAGTGGTAATACATTGGCAAAGTATTACTTGCTTTGTAATCCCTTCCTACATTACATAGACATATCATATTTAGGGAACATAGCTCCCCAATCAGGCATTGGCTGAATACCTACATGAAGAACATAATCCCTCTTCTCCTTGATCTATAACAGCCTTAGAGCTTGGACAGATTCATAGGCTCACATGTTTGATAATAAAGAAGTTGCTTGCTTTCACACCCTCAGGGGAGACAGGTGATTGGAAGGTTGTATAACATAACCAGATACAATCTTTCATGAAAGTTAATAGTTACAATGTACATAGTTTCATTCTTGTTATAAACTTCTGTGGTATCTTATTATTATCATATGGTAATTTCAATTCTTACACCTAGTCAGTTTATTGTTGTTATAGGAACACAATCTGGGTTTTCATAATGTACTTTATTCTCTTGATCTTTTCACAAATGGCTTTCATTTTTCTTTTAGATAACTTTTTTTATTATTTTGTCCTTCTGATACTATGACATATGTTGGTCCTATGTAGTAATAGTATCAGGTGTGTTAATAGACTGTAGTAATTATGTTCTTGAAAACTTCAATAAAAAAGATTAACTGTTAGAAACTGCAGGGACTGGGCACCTCAACCCCCACCCCACCCAATAAAGGATAGCCACTGCAAGCTGTGGTGAGAAAACTGCGTGGTAATTCAAAGAGTGGAAGTGCAGAACAGTGTTCTGGTTCCTAAAACTCTATACACCTCTAAATCTATTCTCATTGCTGAGAATACCTGCTTCTCTTTCCTCAATTCTCTGTGTGGACAGGGCAACTATTGCACTGTTGCTGCTGTGGGGAGAGGGAACAGTGAGGTAGCAGCATCAGCTTTTCAGTCCTATAAGGCCTTTTTGCATTTAATAACAAGAATTCTATCCATTGTTTTAGCATTTTTAGGTTGACCCTTTGCAGTCAGTTGGCCTGTTTAAGATTTTATAACCTTTTGTGAGGCGTTTAAGGTAGAATTGAAGTGAAGATGGCTTGGTATATTATTCCCAATATAGAAACCCCAGGGATAGTCAGACACCCCCATTAAAGAAGAGCCCCAGTAAGCAACAATGATCTTTGCTGAGCTGACAAGGCCCAGGCAGACTCTGCAATGGAGAACACTGATGGAGGATGCCAGGAGGTGAGAAATTAAGGCTGCAGTAAGAAAGAATGGTGCGTTTTTGTAGCAGGATAACTTAATAAAAAAACTGGTATAGGTTGTGTAGGATTTGTGATGCATGAATTTACTGCACTGGCAGGGACATGTGAAATAAGCAATGCTGCCACAAGTGTGAAAAACTAAAGAAAATAGTGGAAGAGATAGAGGAGTTAAATGAGAAACTGAGAAAATCACAAAATGCTTAAGGAGAGAAGTGCATACTCAGATTGGACAGGAAGCAAAGGATCAGGAAAGGTATGCAGAAACAAAAGAGGGGAGAGTGCAGATGGACAGGAGATGGTGTGATTAATGAGGAGGCATATGGATAAAGGTTCCAAGTAAGACTGATGGTGTCAAAAGATGTAGGGTATAGGAGGGAGCATTAACTTTTGCAAACAGTTTTGCTTATCTGAATGAGGAAAAATGCAAAAGTGGGTCAGGCACAATGTGATGAAGTGATTGACAGATTTGTGGGCAGTGGAGCATATAATATTTTTAGACAAGCTATAGTGAATGGGGCTCTCTATTATGGGGCACAAACAGGATCAGCTGTTAATGCAGATATTGGAATACTGTGGTAATGTCTTTCTGGGGTAAGAACTAATTAAATTTGGCTAATTATGGATGGTATACTCAAAGTGATGGGGAGAAACCAGTGATGGCACTACATGTAGGAGCAAATGATGTTACTAGGACATAACCAAGGCAGATTAAAAACACCTGTACAGTACTGGAATTATGAAGAAGGCTTGGAGTTTTCAAGGTTCACTAAATGTGAGTTGCTCACTGCTATAAGGGAGGAAAGACAGCTGAAGGAAGCGAGGGATGGAAAATCTGGCTTGAAATACAATACTCAGAATGACAAATTATTTTCAATAAAAGAATAATAGGGAAACATGTAGGGGAGAAGAAAATTGTATGGGAGAGATAAAGAACACTTATATAGAAAGTGGGCAAGATTGCCAGCAACGAGACTGCAGTGAACTTTTAGAGATGCAGATACTACCTAGGGGAAGGTGAGGTAGGGAAACAGAGGAGCCTGAAGAGGGGAACAGCATAGCAGCACAAGTAAACTAAGGACATGCTCTCAGAATCAGGGAAATATATAATAATTGGAGTATCACAAAGAGTTTCAAAGTTGTCTTAAGTAATGCAAGGATTCTAAGTAATAACATCAGTGAGTTAAGATTACAAATAAATAAAGGTGAATATGATATAGAGGCCATAAGAAGTGATTGGGGATACAAATGGATCAGTACACTTTGCTTAGGAAAGACCTGGAGGTTGGAGAGGGGGTGGAATTGTGATATACAGTACATGAATGAAAGTACAGCTACAACAGAATATGTGAGAGATGATGAAGGTGAGGTGTAGGGCTTAAGGATTAGGATTGATGGAACTGGCTCAAGATTCATTCTCTGAACCTCGCACAGCTTATGTACAAGGCCATCTGACTCACTGTGCACTCCAATAACCTCTCACTCCTGGACTGGATGCTCTCCGCTCATCCCCACCACATCATTGCCACAGGCATTCTCCTGGGTGTCTTCAGCAACCACTGCCTAACCTACTGTATTAGGAAAGTGCACCTTCTTCTGTCTGCCCTTAAATATATCTGTTACAGGCCACTCAGGTCCCTTGACACTGATGCCCTCCTAAATGCCTCTGGTACCTCTGACTGGTCTCTGTTCTACTCAACCACTGACATTAACCTAGCCCTCTCCCTCTTCACTGCCATTTTTAACAAAGCCTGGGACACATTTGCCCCCCTCAAAAAGGACAGGTTAAACTCTCCCACCACCACTGGATAACAGCTGACCTTATTGGGTTGTGCAAGTAGTGAGACCTTGTGTGGTCACACTTCAAATATTCCCAAGTCCTGTCTGACTTACAGTACTACAGGGCCCTCAGGAATGCCTGAGCTAAGGCTGTTTGCTATGCAAAGGCCCTCTATTTCAAGACTAATCTTCAATCCAATCTAAATTCTACCCTAACATTTTGGAAGGCTATCCATTCCCTTTTTAGTCTCCTGCCCAGTCAGCCCCTCCCCGGTCCTCCAGGTGAATTGCTCTCTGGTCTCAGACCCATGCTCTGTCACTGCTCACTTTAAAAAAATTCTTCACAACCTGTGCCATACCTTACCATACATCCCCAAATAATCATGAGTTTTAGTTGCATATTCGTTTCTTAAAATTGAGGGAATTAGAAAAATCGGGTGAAAACTACAAGTTATCCCTCATTAAGAAGCTTGGTCTGTTTAAAATCACTGTTTACAGCAATTAACTTTTGGTTTCACCTGTTCACATTGCAAGAAGAACAGTTCCTTATGTGCCCCATGTCTTTAAAATGTCACTGTAACCATAGCTCATGAATAATCATGAGCGTATTTGCAAGCCTGTTTTTTATTAATTGAAGGAATTCGGAAAATTGGATGGAAACTACAAGCTATCCCTCATTGAGAAGTGTGAATTATTTTGAAACATGGGTTACAAACCAGTATGTTAAATATTTGGGCTATCGAGGAAAAGTAGTACTTTTTTAACTTATGTTAAAATAGACAGAGTATTAATTTTGTGTTCATGTGAACTGACAAAGTTTCAGACCATTGAACAGCTTAGAAATATGCAAAGTTAAAAAAAAAATCTTTTGGCAATACAAAGAAACCAGAAAGTATTATTAGCGGTTATCATTTGGATCTGTCTGGACTCCTTCCAGGTGACATTCTTGCAAGGAGACTGTCATAGGTCGAAACCAAACAACAGGAACAGCTTGAGTGAAAACAGCTACAGGGTACACAATGCTGCACGATGGACATAGTGTGTGACACTGTAGCTGTTTCTGGAAAAAACCGGTAAGAGGTTTGCCAGAAGGTGGTCCACTGAGCAGTTGCCGTGACTCAGGGAGAAGAGCCATCGGTGCTGGAGGAAAACACTTTTAATTTTGTTTGCCTTGTGGTGCCCCCTGACCAAGTTTCACCCTCTCCCCAAGTTGCCCCCCCAGAGGAGGTTATGTTAGCAGGAGGGGTTCCGGGGCATAGTTCCCCATAATGGGAGGGTGGGGGTTGAGCCCCTCGCAGGAAAAAAAAATATTTGTTTTTTTGGGGTGGTCACTGTTTAGACAGCACGGTATAGTGCTGTGCTGTTTTGACATTATGACTCCATGCTTCTTGAGCAAGCAAGCAAGTACATCTTTATTTATATAGTACCTTTCCAGAGCCAGGGCACTTTGCAGTTAAAATACAATGCAAACACTTAAATAACACTTAAAACATAACAGGTAAATAAATTTATTTAAAATTCATCTGGGAAGGCTGAATTAAAAAGATAAGTTTTAAAATCAGATTTAAATTTCTAGACTGTCAGGCATTCTCTTAAGAAACATAGAAACATAGAATCTGATGGCAGATAAGGACTGCTTGGCCCACCTAGTCTGCCCATGTCCCTACCTAATGGATAAGCTTCAGATCCTAGTTAACCAACAGCCTATTTCCTCCTACCCCCCCCACTAGACTTGCCTTATGTCTTTCCCATGCATTCTTGAATTACACCACTGTTTTTGACTCTACGACTACCTCAGGAAGTCTGTTCCATGCATTTACAACCCTCTCTGTGAAGAAATATTGCCTCACATTACCTCTGAGCCATCCCCCTTTATCTTCATATTGTGTCCCCTTGTTCCTGCACATCTCTTTTTCTGAAAGATGCTACCCTCTTGGACTTTGTTGATTCCCTAGAGGTACAGTATTTGAAAGTTTCTATCATGTCCCCCCTCTCCCTCCTTTCCTCGAGGCTATACATCTTAAGCCCCTTTAGACTTCATTCATATGTCTTCTAGTGCAGACCCTGCACCATTTCGGTTGCCCTCCTCTGGACAGTCTCTACCCTGTCTATGTCTTTGCAGAGATGGATCTCCAGAACTGTACACAGTACTCCAGATGTGGTCTTACCAACTGTCTGTACAGAGGAACAACAACTTCCTGTTTTATACTGGTGATGCCTCTCTCTACACATCCCAGTATCCCCCAGCCCTCCTTACTGCCTTCTCACATTGCTTGCCCACCTTCAGGTCATCTGATATGACTACCCCCAGGTGCCTTTCCATTTTTGTTGTTGTCAGTATCTCACCCCCCCATTGTGTACACTTCCCCTGGGTTTTTGTTTCCCAGGTGCATTACTTTGCACTTCTTTGCATTGAATCTAAGCTGCCATACACTTGACCATTCCTCCAAATTTGCCAAGTCCCTTTTATCCTTTCCACCCACCTTGTGTATCAACCCTGTTGCAGATCTTTGTGTCATCTGCAAAGAGACATAATTTTCCTTCCAGTCCCTCTGCTCTGAGCTTAATGTATCCACTAACTCTGCTACTAAGTTTTGGAAAACTTTAAGGGAGGTAGAAGGCCATAACAGAGCTGGAACTCTTCCCCACAAAATTTTGACTGCTGGTACCCACACTACAGATAAAAATGAGACCTTTGACCTCCTTAACAATCACTTTGCCACAGAATGGATGGCTTTTGATACCTCCCCAGTAAATTCCATTAGGGCACAGTTCCTTAGTCAGTCATCTGATTGCCATGATCCGGAATCTATTGACCCGTACCACTCTTTCTCCTTCTGTTTGGTCACTGTCAAACAGGTTGAGGATCTCCTTCTTCAACTGGATACCAAGAAATGTGCAGGTATGGATATGATTGAGCCATTCTTCCTAAAGTTGGCCTACTATATTCTGGTCCCCTCATTACCCACCTTTTCAATCTGTCTCTTAATCAGAGCTCCCTCCTCAAGGTCTGGAAGACAGCCCATGTCATCCCTCTATTCAAATCAGGGGACCCCTGCAACCTAAATAATTACTGCCCAATCTTCTTTCTCCCAGCCTTGTCAAAACTATTGGAGAAGGTGGTAAATGAACAGCTCAGATACCATCTGGAAAATTTTAATCTACTAAACCCAGTTCAATCCAGTTTATATCCAATGCATAGTACCTCCACTACCCTTGCCAAAGTTATAAATGACTGGCAGTCCATACTTGATAACAAGCAATATATATGCACCTTGTTTCTGGACCTTAGCAAGGCTTTCGACATGGTGGACCACGATTTACTCCTGGTGACCCTGAAGAAAGTAGGGGTGGACAACTTGGCCCTAAGTTGGTTTGCAAACTATCTTGTGGACAGAGAGCAGCTGGTCAAGGCTGAAGGAGACCCATCACCAAAAAAAAATACTCCTTAGAGGTTTCTCCCATGGATCCATACTTGGTCCACTTCTCTTTGCCATTTATATTAATCAAATTGACACTGGCCTAAAGTCATCTAGTATCCATCTCTTTGCTGATGATACAATGCTATATATTGACAGACCAACTCTGGATCAAGCCATTTTGGAGCTCCGAAACAATTTTGATATCCTTAAAAATAATCTGTTCAACTTGAAACTTCTGCTCAATGCCAAAAAAAACTAAGGCCATGATTTTCTCTCCACTGGCCCCTCATCTCAAAAAAAAAACCCCAGATATGGTTCCTCACATAATCACCCTTTTGGGAGAAGCCTTGGAGTTTGTGAAACGATTCAAATACCTGGGGGTCTGGATCGACTACAAATTGTCCTTCACTGATCACATTGAAGAATTCACTAAGAAACTGCGTCAAAGGCTTGGTATTTTCTTCAGGACACTCAGTAACCCAGGAGGCTAGAAAACTCTTAGTCCAAGCTACCTCTTGTCTCTCCTGGACTATTTGGACTTCCTATATAGCCATAATACTAGCACAGCTCTCTCCAAGCTTGATACCCTATACCACAGAGCCCTTAGTTTCATTTTGGATGCCCCTTATGACATGCACCACTGCATCTCTGTCCTTCCATAGGCTGGAGCTCCCTTAGCTTTAGGAGGCAAAAGAATGCTGTTCTATGGACATACAAGGCAATCACTCATAAATTACCTCAGTACCTCACAAGCTGCCTAACTCCCTGCATCCATAGTGCCTATTCTCTCAGAAGTCTTACCATCTTATCTCTGGCGATCCCTAAAGTTAAAATGTGTTTTGGTAGATCCTCAATAAGCTTCACTCTTCCTACACTCTGGAATAAGATCCAGAAAACCTTAAGGCTCGCTTCCCCTGTCACGTTCTCTCTCTTCAAATCCTTGTTCTAGAGGACCTTCTTCATGGCCTGTCATTGCTTCAAGTCAAGGTCTAACATCATGATTTGTTACTGCTTTAAATTCTGGACTTAAACCTCAACCATTGCCTGAAGCAGCATTTGAGTCCTTACTTCTGTCATTGTCCAATTCAAGGTCCCAACATCACGATCTGTCTTTGCTTCAGATATTGGACTTAAACCCCAACCATTGCCTGTGGCATCTGTCATGTTCTCCCTTCAAACAGTCCTTCTTCCCTAGGCCATCATGTCCAACCCTCTCCTATCTTGTCTGACCTTCCCTTCCCACTCCCTATACCACCCTCCTCTTCCCACCCACTTGTCCGGACATGCCTACAGTACTTATCAAAGGACTCTTGCATCTCAGTCTTCTTCGCACTTTGACGCTAGAGGAACTACCACTCCTGCTCACTATGACTCCTCCAGTGATGTTTACTGTATAAACTTTAGCTCATTACCTTACGTTCATATATCTGTATCCACACAATTGTATTTAAATGGCACTACCTTCTGTTGAACCTATTGCTATGTTCTGGTGCAAGTATCTTGTCACATGTGATAGTTATATGTTTTAAAAAAGCTTTAAAGACCTTTCTTTTTAACCAAGCATTTTTAGTGATTTGAATTATGTTGGATTGTGTTTTGAACTTAAATGTTGTTCGTAACTATGGCTTTTAGTACTGTATGAAGCATATTGTAAAGGTGCCCTGAGCTTTGGAAGGGCACCTTATAGAAATAAATATTTACTTACTTACTTACTTACTTATGTTGTTATTATGACTATGTAATTGTTATGTATGTTCACTCAACCTGTTATGTCTTAACCCTGTTGGCAATTGTTTTGCCACAGGTCCATCTTCTAAATGAGCTTGTCTCAATGATGTTCCACCTGGAGAAATAAAGATTTTGATTGATTGATTGATTGATTGATTGAATGTCACTTATAAAGACATTAAAAAGGACCGGCCCCAGTACTTAACCCTGTGGTACCCCACTAGTAACCCCCCCTTTCTTCACTGTGGACTCTGTTTACTATTACTTTCTGTGACCTGTTGTCCAGCAAGTGTTTTAGCAAGGCTACCACCCTGGGACCCACTCCCAGGCTGGCTAATTTGTTTATTAATCTTTTGCGCGGGACTGTGTCAAATGACTTGCTAAAGTCTAGGTAGGCCATGTCCACAGCCCCTACCTAGTCTACTACTTTGGTCACCCAGTCAAATAAATCAATTAGATTTGTCTGACATGACCTTCCTGCTGTGAATCCATGCTGCCTTGGGTTCTGTGCCCCACTGGCCTCTAGGTACTCAACAATTCTTTCATTCAGAAGTGATTCCATCATTTTCCCTACCAATGAGGTCAAACTGACAGGTCTGTAGTTTCCTGCCTCTGTCTTGTTCCCAATTTTGTGAAGGGGAATCACATCTGCCCTCCTCCAGTCCTCCGGCACCACACCATCCTCCCATGATTTATTAAAAAGGGAAGTCAGTGGTGTTACTAGTTCTTCCCTTAGTTCTTTTAGAATTCTGGGGTGAATCCCATCAGGCCCCATTGCTTTATCTACCTTTAGTTTTAGGGGTTCTTTCAGAACCCTTTCTTCTGTGAAAGGACTAATATCAACCCCCCTATCCAGAGTGCTTTTATTGACCGGATTAGATATCTCCCCCTGCTCTTCTATTGTGAATACTGAGCAGAAGTATTAGTTCAATATCCCTGCTTTTTCACTGTCACTCTCTGCCCAACCATCCTCCTCTTTATTCAGCCTCAGTATCCCTGCCTTAGTCTTTCTTTGCTCCCTAATGTACCTATAAAAAGTTTTATCCCCTTTCTTAACCAAATTGGCTATCGTTTCCTTGGTTTGGGCCTTTGCTATTCCAACTGCCTTCCCCACTTCCTTCTGCTTTAACTGGTACAGTTCTTTGTCCTGCTCCTTCTGTGTTTCCTTATACTTCCTGAATGCTATATTTTTCTCCGTAACTTTCCCTGCCACTTCTTTTGAGAACCATAGTGTTTTTTTCTTTCATTTTGATTTGTTTATTTTCTTCACACAGAGGCTTGTTGCCTCTGTGATGGCGGTTTTGATGTTTCCCCACTGTTCCTCCACCCCAGCGAGGTAGAAAACTCCACAGGGTAGGGACCACAAAAGAAAAAGCAAAAAAGCATGGGCACCTAATGTTTTTAAACAAACCCTGGGAATCTCTAGCAGTCCCACATTGGTGGATCAGAGAGGGCGGTGGGAGCAGTAGGCAAACAGGAGATTTTTCAGGTAGCTGGGTCTCTGTTCATATAAGGCTTTAATGGTCAGCAAGCTGACCTTAAAGGTGATCTGCCACCGCACAGTCAACCAGTGCAGTCCATGCAGCACAAGCATGATATGACTGGCTGTAGATACATCAGTTAAAAGCCTGGCTGCAGCATTCTGCACTAGCTGCAAGCAGCGGATATCAACCCAAGGAAGACCTAGGTAGAGTGCATTGCAGTAGTCAAGGCTGGTAGTGATGAAGGCATGGACCAGTGTTGGCATGTCATCCAGAGGAACCAGGTATTTTACCCAGGCGATATTCCTCAGATGGTAAAATGAGGATTTAACAACTGCCGACACCTGAGATTTCAAGGTCAGGCAGTCATCAAAAATAATGCTCAGGTTGCACACCCTGTCTGAGGTAATGAGCTGGACACCATCAAGCCATAAGCCTGACACCTGCCCAGCTCCCAAACCCATCCCAGGACAACCTGGGTCCACTACCAACACTCCGGCCTTACCTGGGTTCAGTCTTAGCCAGCTGGTGCTCATCCAGTCCTTGATCTTGGTAAGACAGTCATTAAACACAGAGGACTGGATATTCAAAAGGGTTGCGCAAGGCACAACAGTGTTGCACCATGCACAACCCACTTATGCACCCCGGCATGATATTCAAAAGGGAAAAGTGTGCTGCACAAATCCCGATGCGCCGGAGCATATCAGTAATGTATGCAGGTGCAGGTAGGGGGGGCATGCCCATGCATACCCTGCACAGCCCAATATTCAGCCCAGGATGTGCAGAGCCATGCATGTGCAACCCCTACCTGCGCCAGCACAAAGTTGATCAAAAAAAAAAGGAACAACGGATGGCCACCCACAGGTGAGCTGCCGCATTGCAGGGTGCAACACCGCAGCTGCCACCTGTGGGTGGCCACCCGAGCTCCAGCTGCACCTGGTGGTGCCCCCCCATGTCAGATTGCAGGCATTTGTAAAATGAAAGAACTCCTATATCCCTGGTGGTCCAGTGGACCTGCCCGCCTGATCGTGGGCTAAGTTAACATATAATATCCCCAATATCCCTGGTGGTCCAGTGGACCGCTGCCCCCACCCGATCGCGGGCTTCAGCATAAGTAAAAAAATAGATTCCAATATCCCTGGTGGTCCAGTGGAACGCTGTCTGCCTGATCGAGGGCATTTGTAAAAAAAATCAATAAATATGTCCAATATCCCTGGTGGTCTGGCGTGCACCTCCACCACCACTGAGCCCCACCGCACGCTCCCCTGGTCAGCTGGTGGGCTGCAGCACCACCACCTGCAGCCCCACCACCCGCCAGCTGACACCATTGGTAGGGTTGTACATCCATTGGTCCACAGCATGAGCCAATGGCGTGCAGCCCATACCAGACTACACATTCAGATATGTGGTCCATTCACATATCTGGAATAATAATCAGATATGGGCTGCATGCCAAGTTGGCTCATGCTGTGAACAACAGAGGCAATCTGATGGTGATGGTCGGCGGCGGCGGGCAACAGGTGGGTGAAACTGCTCGCCAGCTGACTGGAGAAGGCGGGGTAGTGAGGGCTCAGCATGTGAGGAGGGGCCGCTGAACCTCAGACAGACCTCATTATTTTACAAGTGCCGAGATCGAGACTGTCCACTGAGACCAGGTAATGAGATATGTTAACAGCCCCAATCAGGCGGGCAGGTCTACTGGACCACCAGGGATTTATGGTTTTCCATTTTGTACTGCAGCCCTCGATCGAGCTGTGAAGCACATTGCCGGCTGCAGGGGGTGTCGGTGCCCAACAGCTGCTGCCAGGCAGGGTGCCAGGTGCAAGACATTGGGGATCGGTGCACTTGCATGCAAATGGGGCCATAATGACATGCAAATTTTCCCATTTGCACCTTGCATACATTATGGCCCCATTTGCATGTCAAGTTTTGAATATCATGGTTGCTGTGCATAGCGCAATGGAACTTGTGCTTGCGCATCCCCATGCTCCATTCTTGCCACTTGCGTTGGCACAGTGCCACTGCACCATGCACACTGTGGGTGGCCAGGGTATGATATTCAATGATGCTGTGCCATGACACAGCTCCATTGAATATCGGCCAGTCCACACCCCTGGTCAGCCAAGTTGCGCTGCGCCCAAGCTTGCGCCACAGCCTGGCGCAGTTTGAATATCTGGCCCAGAGACTACAACCTGTCCAGGTAGAAAGGACATATACAGTCGAGTATCATCTGCACAGCAGTGAAAACGCAAACCGTATTGCCTGATGATATCTCTTAATGGCAGCATATACACTGCAAACAACATGGGTGCCATACTGGAGCCCTGCAGCACCCCACAGGACAGGGGAAGGGCATCAGAGTAATAAATTCCAATGACCACCTTCTGAGACCTGTCTGCAAGGAAAGATCAAAACCATTCAAGGACTGTCCCTGACAGTCCACAAAGAAGCCACAGGTACTCCAGTAGCACACCATAGTCCACAGTGTCAGACGCTGCAGAGGGATGGTATGAGCCTTTTGATCTCTTGCTATTAGGAGTTCATTAATTACTCAGACAAGTGCAGTCTCAGCGCTATGTCTTTTCCTAAATCCAAGCTAGAGAGCATCATAGACATTGTGGGTCACAAGGTGATCATCCAGTTGCAATGCAGCCACCTACTCAATAACCTTTCCTGTGAAAGGCAGGTTAGAGACAGACCTGTAGTTAGCTGGACAGTCTGGATCCAAGGAGGATTTTTTTTAAGAGTGGTTGTATGACTTCCTGCTTATGGGGATCAGAAAAGACATCCCTCTCCAAGGAGCTCCAGACAATTTCTGCTAGGATCAGGCAGATAACATCTACACAACCCACTAACAGGTGGTGTATGGCTCAGATCTGAACTACAGCAGGTTGGGCGCAAAGTCTGGACGATCTTCAAAATGTCTGTGAATTCTGACTGGCTAAAGTCCTTTGAGACAGATCAAGTGCTCACCACCTCCTGCTGACCTCCACAATGCCTCATAGGGAGAGCTGGGCCAATGCCAGACCTGGTGATGGCAACCTTAATCACAAAGAATGGAGTGAACTCCTTACACTTTGCCTAAGAAAAGGCTCCTCCAGGTTCGAGACAGATTAGATTGCACAATCTGTCAACAGTCCAGAAGAGCTGAGCCAGTTGATTGTGCGCAGCAGAAATCTCCCTGAACAGGAATTCTGCCTTCTTACAAGAGATTTCTGATTGATAGCCCTTATAGTGTTCCATCAATCTGAGTCAGTCAACCTCCTGTCTGGACCTCTGCCATACTCTCTCGAGCCTTCGACCCACTCTTCTCAGCTCATTGACCTAGGATAAGAGATCACTGACTCAGTGACATCAAAGGAGGTAATGTACTATAGTGGCTACAACTCTGGGATATGATCATGGAGACCTTGCACTGAATCCCATGAACCCCCAAGAATATGGTCAAAAGTTGTTTTTTTTATAGTGACACATGCATTTATAAAAACTAATTAAAGAAAAACACTCATCCATTTATAAAAAGTACAGAAAAATACTATATCAGAAAGCAAGGACATTCATTGCAAAAAACTTTGTTAATGCATTAGTTAGGGTTAAAGTGGTAAAAGTAGGAAAATGTGGCATTAGGGTTTCCAACTCTAACATCATACCCACACATGCAGGCAACAACAGGTGTGGTGTGTGCCTTGAGGTTGTCAATCATAACACTCACCCCCATTCTCATAAACTGTACCCAGCTCAGCTTACCTACTTACTCATGGAATAGAGTGAGCATTAGGGTTGACAACCCCAAGGCAACCCTACACCTGTTGCTGCCTGCGCGGTGGAGTTGGGGTGTTAGGTTTGGAAACCCTAAAGCCACATTTCCCTACTTTCATCTTTTTAACCCTATCATGTGCATATTTTTTTGCAATGACTATCTATGTATCTTTTTTATTTATTTTTTTATTTATCTTTTTATCTATCAAGTCTAGGATTACAAATACCTTTGGGCCAAGGCTCTTTTACAAAGGTTCCACATCTATCTATCTATCTGTCTGTCTGTCTGTCTGTCTGGCTGTCTGTCTGTCTGTCTGTCTGTCTATCTGTAAGCAATAAGACATGACAGAGTGTGCATAATGGTGAAATAATTGCATGCCTCCGGTTAGGCACAAAGTGAAGCCGAGTGCTATTAAATGCACCTGAGAAGTGTGATTATTTCACCATAATGGCACACCCCTGGAGTGTCTTAATGCTCTTATAAAATGGCTTTTAAATATATGACTTAAAATAAATGGAAATAAGAAAACAATGTTTAAACAGATAACAATTGGATATTTTATTGAAATATGCTTCTATTTTAACTCTGAATACAAAAAATAGTCCCAATTTTGGTAACTGTGGGGTTAGCTAAAAACATAAAACGTAATGAATACTGTGTGTGGCACACATTTTTATAGGAAAAAAATGTTAACCTTGCATTTTAAATCAGTACAAGTACTGTTTCTTAATAGAAATGTGTACCAAAATGTTAAACCTACCAGGTAGCCTTTTTTGGTGTGGGGGTGATAGATTTCACCTAAAAATACCCAGGTATGATTCAAATGTATGTGCTTTTATAAACTTCAGGAATGTATTTCAGCAGCTTGGATCTGCCTCTGTCTATGTAACTGTGTTTCCCACTTTTGCTCTTTGTTTATGAAGTATTATTGACTACTTTCCCTCTGTCTTTCCCCAAATTCAAGATATAGAATTGACCTAGATATTCAAAATTGCATTCAGCACAACCCAGTTGTGCCATAGGAAAACAATGGCATATTCAGTGCATGCAGCACACAAATGAGCCAGCGCAAAACACACTGAAAATAGTACAAATTCTCCATTGCGCAACCAGACATGTGCCAAAGCAACCTGAACTGTGCAGGAGCAAGTATGCAAGCTGAAAATAGCAGATTGAACAAGGCCCACCATGCACAAGGGAACACAGGCAGGGCTATGAAAGGGCATAGTAGCATGGCAGGGGATGCAGGGGCATACAACAAGGGGACAATGGGCATGAGGCACAAGACAGGCAGAGGGCCCTCCCTTCAGGAACAATGGACGATGCACCACATAGACCCAGGTGAACCATGTGGCAGAGCATGGACCACCCATGGAACAGATGGCTACAGGGACTGGCTACCCCATGACCACAGTCCCGACAACCAACATGGGGTGGGACGATGCCACAGCCACTGTGCGAATGCACCATGCATGTACAGTGCCACAGCCACACCGCCACACATACACCAGGCAGCATGATGCACACGTCAAGCAGACACACATGGAAACAGGACACAACACTGTACAGCATGCTGGCACTGGGAAGGGCAACATGGCTGGGGGTGAAGAGGCCAGCACAGGCAGACAGAGACATGTGGCACCATACCAAGCACAGGGGAGGTGCAAAACCCACACCCAAGGTGCAATGACACAGAGGGATGTGGCACACAGGCCACTGTGCACCCAACAGAACCACACTGCATGGACAGCACATGCACAGACAGAGACCTGTCCAACCACAACTCTGAACAGCAGCAGCACAGTGCAGCAGTATGCATGCAAATGAGACACACTCATGGGCATATGGTAGAAGACACTTTACTATAAAAGAGAACATACCAACAGAACTATATACAGGGGTGCAAACAGGGCAAACACAGAAACAGAAATAGGGGTAACAAACGGGATGAGCATGGGTCATTGTAGGGCAAAGGGGAACACAAACAACAGTCCAGGTGGGTGGTGGTCAGAGGTGGGTGAAATGGGTATTGACAGTCCATGAGTTATTGGCATAGCCATCCCAAGGCAAACCACATACTTCTGACCTCCATCACCAGCTCCGTTGTAGCAGCCTGCTGTTGCCTGCTGTGCCAGATGTGTGTGGCTGTGCAGGTGATGATCTGCAGTGTCAACCTCTGTAATTGGAGCAGACCTCCACCAAGGATGCCAACATGCCACTGTCCAACACCAGGCCCAGGAGGACCTATGAAAGGGAAACACTGAACAGCCACTAAGTGACTGGCAACACACAGCAGATGCCCCCCCAGAAGTGTGTGCAGAGGACAGCTATGGTGTCCTCCCATGGACGATGCAGCCAACAACATATACACAGCAGACAGCCACAGCAAACCTGGGCAGTGTCCCACAGACATACTGGGTGGCACACCAGTAAGCATCATGCACCCACCCCTGGGCACAGGCAGTCACAGCATGGGACCAATGCCCCAGTGGGCATGACATGAACCATCCAGCAGTCATATGCACACACCATGGGACACACACACACACACACATACACACACATATATCACCAGTGACAGCAACAGGATGCCACCACACAGAGTCCACGTGCATGGCAGCACCTCCAAATTCCAACAACCAACACAGGCAGTGGTACCAGTGTGCCAACACATGCCACAGCCCTGCATTTCGGTAATGTTCTGGAGATATACCAGCCCCACTCAACCGATGTACTGCACAGTCAACTACCCCAGGCCACACACACTCACCTGCCACCTGTTGCCCTTGCCCTGCCACACCAACTGCATCATTGCACCATTCCACATGCACAGCATCCTCCCTGGCCCTCCTACACACCTCCAGCCCTGTGGATGGAACATAGACAGAAAGGAACATGAGTGGCATTCCATGGACAGCACCCCTCCATAGGCTGGACACAGCACACAGTGCTTCTGCAGCCTGTGCAGTGTCCCTATCCCACGTGCAGGGTATGGTGTTGAGGCAACACACAGCCATGTGGTGCCACACCACCAGACACCCCCCATCTGTGCAGGAACTCCTGTGTGCAGTTGCAGAGGCACAGGCAGCACACCCACCATGTCAACCAATGGACAGTGGCAGCATGCACAATGCACAGAGACACCTACCTGTTTGTGGGACTGAATGTTGTTGGGCACGGTCCTGCAGCCTCTGCAGATGCACAGAGTCATGTTGTCACAGGTCCCTATACCAGTGGGGACAGGGACACTGCTCCCCCTTCCATGTGACTCCTGTATGCCTCTCAAGGCCCTCTGCCACATGTGTCCACACCTGGCACCAGGCTTCCTGCAAATCCCCTGCCCCAAACAGCTGGTCCACCTGGGGTTCCACCAACACCACCAGGTTGGCCATCTCAACCTCAGACCAGTTCCTTTCCCACCTCCCTCATCCTGCCAACCACGCCATACTATCTGTGCACCACAAAGCAATGTGGCATGCACTGGAAACACGCTTAGCAATGCTGCACCACATGCACAACAGGAACACACACACCACAATTGCGCAGCACGAAGATGTGTGATTGACGTGCACTACTGTGGCTTATTGCACAATATCGCACATGCGCAATGCCGGAAGTGCAGGTGGGAAATCGGGGTCATGTCTGTGACCCAGGTATGTGTCGGCCACAGCATGCGATGCAATACATGCCACGATTCATTGGTGCATCAACTGCCCATGCATGATCACTGGCACCATGCAGCATCCATGCCAGATGCACACCATGCCCCCAGAGCTGCATGCGTGACAGGACATGCATGCATGCACAATGTACTTTGCTACACGATAGGCTGCCATTGCGCATGGCAGGTGCACATATGTGCACTGAGCATGCACAACATGTGTGCCACTGGATTGCTCCAGCTCTATTGTGTTCTGCATGACACAGTCCACTGTGCAAGGAGCAATTCCACAATATTCAGCCGTCATATGCAAATAGCTTCATGAGCCAATGCCAAGCACAATAGCGCACATTAGCATATCATTACTAGTTGCGCACAACCTCATTTGCATGAGTTGAGCCATATAATCACCACAGCACAGCACTAGTGACTGACAGGTATTGCAGCCAGTAAGGTAGTTCTGTCCACAGAGTTTTGGTTGCTGTTACTGCTACAGTATGCTGGATGTCAATGCTGCACTGTGCCATGGAATGCTACCATGCTGCTCATCTATGCACTTTTTTACTGTTCACAGGTCGCAACATGTCAGAGTTGGAAGGAGCTAAGGAACAGGTGCCTGCCAGAAAGTGCAGGCCAAACTTCATGAAAGATGAATAGCAGGCCCTGTTTGAGGCCTTGCACAAAAAAAACTAGTGCACACTTGAAAGCTGCAGTAGGGTGCAAACTAGGCTACCAGCCACGGAAAATGCATTTTCGGCAGCTGGTAGCCTAGTTTGCACCCTGCTGCAGCTATCCAGTGAGTTCTAGCTTTTTTGTGCAAGATACGGTGTCCAGACTTTAGCCCTGTGCTCCTGAAATGATACATGCAGTTCAGGATTTAAACCAGTTGGGAACATATTGCAGGCCTAGGGATTTAATCATATCTACAATGAGCTGTGAAGACAGCTCGACTAATCTAGATCCCCAGCTGGTTTCTTTCTTGGACAGGACACTGTAGACCTACAGCACAGGAAACTGCATCTTAAATCCTAACTTGGTCTTGAACCCAAAATGTCTACTTTGGGAGTCAGTGAGATTAAAAATACTTTTCACACTTGAGAAACTTTTAATCTATGAACTAAATCTTACTTATACTGGGATTAGTGAATTATCTGGAACAAAATCTAACACCTCGTGGTTAAGAATGACTGTATTGCCATCGAACTGGCTTGACAATTTAAAATATAAAGTGGAATGAGAGCAAACAGCAGCACTTTGTAGCTGAACCTTCATTGAAATTCTAATTAAGGAAGATATGCACAAATATGAAGAAATAATTGAGGAAATTAAGAAAACCAAATTGTCTCTTGAAAGCTATTTCAACACAACCCTTATTTAAAGAATTAGATAGGAAATTACAGATTAAAATAAAGAAAAACGAAGAGGTGCTTATTGACAGGAAATTCACAAAACTTAAAAGAGACAAAGCTGATTTTAAGGAGGGCTGGATATTTAAGTGGGGCCACTCGAATTGTAACAGAGGCAACAGGTCTTGGTCCAGAGGTTGTTCACGAACAAGAAAGAATGTTAACAAGACTAACTCCCAGATAAATAAAAACCAAACAGATAAATTAATAAAGGAAATCTCACTGAGCAAACTACTAATCAGGGCAATGCTACAGAACAAAACGTATCTGACCACAATCAAGAAACGAGTAGTGTAAGTGTAAGCTCAAGTTCCAAGTCTGTGTCTTTTTCCAGGACAACCCAGGGAACGAAGGCCAAGCAAAAACAAAAAAGAGGAAAACAACACGAAGAGGCAAGAGAGGAGGAAGAAAACAACATAGAAACAGATTCAGGCATGAGGACAAGGAGTGGCAGATTCTGAAAAAGGGACTATCATCTGTTCCTTCTAGCACTCCAAACAGATTCAGTATCTACTTGGATCTTGAAAACTATAACTGTTTTCTTGTCATTCTTATGATGCCCCCTTTATATATTGTTTATATGAATGCAAATGTATTATGTCTTTTTGATATATGCAGAAATTTTGCCTAGCTTGCAGTGTCTTTGATGTTTATTTTATCAGTGCTCCACATATAAAGTATGTAGATGCATTTGCATGGAGGCAATTAGCCTGAAATGATTTTATTTATGCTATGTGATCAATGACATCATGGTTTGATTTGGGGATTTAAGTGGCGCATTGCTTACCAGTCTTTAGTCACATAAGGAAGACCGTTTGGTTGAAGTGCCAGGGTACTGGTTGTTTTCTCATGTCTTAGCTTGATTGTACTGAGTTGGACTACATTTTGTGTATGAAATAAAACCTTTTTGCAGTTTAAGGTGACTACAATATCCTGATTTGGGAGTGCAACTTCCTTTTTGTTGTTGCTCTGTTTGAGGCCTACCTGGAAAGGGAGGACTACTGAGTGGGGCTAGAGGGACCGCAGGAGCTTGCCGCTGGGTGAGAGGAGGTGGCGACAAATGTCAATGCCCACAGCTGCTACAACCGCAGTGCGCAAGTGCAAAAAGAAGATGGACACCGACAGGTGGCACATAAAGGAGACAGTTGCTGCCATCAGGGTATCCCGCAGTAGGATGGGTAGTGGCTCGGCTACATCATCTGTCCTGTCAGCGGGGGAAGAGTTTGTTGCAGCCACCATCAGCCAGGCAGCTGCTGAGGGTGTCCCAGGAGGGGGATTCCAGACAGGTGGCAGCCCATCACAGCACTGTGAGTATGATGGAGGGTGTTGTGGGGTGGGGGGGTGTGCATAACACTGGCATGCCTGTTGCACTGTAGGTGTGCTGCATACCCATGGATTTTGTGGCATGTTATGGTGCATTCAGTGCATGGGCACAATGTGCATGACCCTGGACCCTGTGGGCTGAGATCCTGCTGGCAGTGGCAAGTGCTGGGAAGGTGGGGTGGGGGGCAGTGTGAGCATGCCACCCTACATGACCCACAGCTGTGCAGGCACACAGATTTGTGCCAGCACATGCATGGCCACAGAGGTCACTGGCTGTGGTGCAAGACACCGCAGAGGGCATTACCAGAGGGAGCAGTTGTGGGGGGTGGGCATGCTTACCAGAGGTGTGCACATGCAACATGGCATTGTGCAACTACATAATGTGGTTGGCATGTCCTGTGCCCTGCCTGTGGCATTGTCACCTTGTTGTGCAGTGCTGCACAGACAGCCACCAGTGTGGCCTGGCATGCCTTTGTCATGCATGCATACTTTGCACAGTAAACAGCAGAGCATGCACTGCAGCAACATCAGCAGTGATATTGCTCATTCTGTCTTCCAGCTCCTTCATGCTTCAAAGGTGCAGCGCAGGATGACACTGGCGACATGGGACAGGATGACATAGTGCCATCTACATCAACCGCCATTGTTGCCATGAACTGGATGCGCCATGGTGGTATGGGGCTTGTGAATTTCCTAGGGCTGGGGTACGATGATCCACTTGCTGACCTCCTGCTCCTGGATGACCTATCTGTGCTCGCACTCATGACACAGGAGGGGGTTGCATGGGACAGTGACAATGACCTAATCCTGATACTGGACAACACTTGACTCATCACACTGCCCCGGGGGCCTATTGTCAACACAGGAGGTGGATGCCATCATGGGCGTTATGGCACCCATGCAGGCACCTAAGACACATGGCCACACAGTGGCTAGTGGCACTGCTGCTGGTGCTGGCTGTGGTCAGGGTGCTGGTGTGGGCACCAGTGCCATGGGGCAGGTCCAGCAGGCTGCTGGTGTACAGCAGGGGGCTCTGGGGGACCACTGTGCAGCCTCGACCAGGGTCCACTGTTGGTACACTCACTCATTCCCCACCAGCTGTGCAGTCACCTGTATGGCGTTCCCAGCCTGGGGATGTTGCACAGCATGCCACCACACCCCCAGCATGTCGGCGGTAGCACCAAGAACTGCCAGTCACTGACAGGCTGGATAAGCACACCAGGCTGCTGTGGGCATCCGTGGACAGCCAGGCAATGCTCGGTGCAGAGATACATGCACTGCAGGTGGAGGTGCATCAACTGGCTGAGCATGAAGGACATTGGAAGTGTCCAGCATAGTGGTGAGATATGACAACTGCGGGTGGCCATGACCGCATTGCTGGGACCAACGCTGCCAGATTTACATCACTGGCATCTACTGGGCATAGCAGGGCATGCAGGATTCCCCTGTAGTGCTATGTCAATTCCACGGTCATGGCAGCTGGTGACCGCTGTATGGCTGATGGCAACCACTGCTTGCTCATCTCTGACACACCTGACAGTAGCCTTTTTGCTGGTCTGTACACACCCGTGAGGACCCAGTCATGTTCTCAGGCCTCTACCCTTGTTACTGTGGTGGTGACACCAGCTGTGGCTGTTGAGCAGACATTGCCTGTCATACCGTCCAGGCATGACCGCCCACGTGACCGTGGCAGCCATGGCATTGCACTGTAGGCCTGCTGGGTGTTCTGCCCAGCCCTGTTGCCCACTGCTGTTGTCTGCTGCACACATTGCTGGGTGCGCACCTGTGTGTATGCAGTTGCATATGTGTGGCTGGGGTCACATCTAGCATGTGTGCAGTCAGTTCTGCTGGACCATGTGATGTGGGTGTGATGAGTGCAGCACTGTGATGACATTGCTTGTGTGCCAGTACATAACCTCTGATCCTTGCCATGGGCTGCTGTACTTCTGTGTGTGTTGACACCTCACCCTCAACATTTGTCTATGTGTCCCACCTGGTTCCCTATGTCCTGGTGTGCACTCTGTGGCAGTACTGCTGCATGTTCCAGCCAGTGTTTGGCCACATGTGTGTCAGGCACGTGGCACTTCAGTGGCTGCATCTGCCTGTGCTGGCCATATGTTGTTTGTTTATGGGTATGCATGCCTGTGTGTTCCCGTGTGTGGGCCTGTGTCCCTGCATGTATCCCTGTGTGTCCAAGTGTGTGTATCTATGTGTGTGTGTCGTGCATGCACAGCTGTCCTGTGTGGTCCTCACCTGCGGTTCCTGTAGTTTTCTTCCATGATGGTTTCTCTAGGCCTCCTGGCATGGGCCACCAGCCTGGGGTCCCTCCTCTTCATGGGTGACAGCACACGCCATCCAGCTCTTCCTCCCCATCATGATCACTGCTGTTGCCCTCATTCACCTGGACAGCTATCCCATAGTCAATGGCCATATTGTGGAGCATACAGCAGGCCAGGAATATGCCCTAGTCTTTTGCAGGGCTATACTGTAGGGAACCACCGATCTGTATAGGCCATGGAATCACATCTTGAGACTGCTAAACACCCGCTCTATGATATTGAGTGTGGCAATGCCTGCCTCATTGTAACACTCCTCCACAGCATTGGATGGCCACTGGATAGGGGTGAGCAGCCAGGACCAGGGGGATATGCACTGTCACCTGTGTGAGGGACACATATATGATGGTTACCACCTGGCACAGCTTGTTCCAACATCCAACCCTCCGCTTCAAACCACAACCTCCCACCATCCTGTGTGTCTTGGCTATGGTCACCCCTGCACTGCTGCTGTGGAACCATCCCCAATATGCCATCTGTGCCTGACATGCCCAGGCACAGTTGTTTATCGCCCTTTCACTGTTCCCATTTACCTTCCCTGTCCTGTACCCCTCATTACGCTATACACATCCCCCACGACCCCATGATGTGGCTGTGTGGTGCAGTGCACAGCCTGTACCTATACTCTTCCCTGGACCTGCTCACCTACTAGGTGTCCCGTGGGGATCACCCCACTCTCAAACCACTGGCACAGAACTGAATGGTGGCATATGAATGCATCATTTGTACTCCCTGGGTGTGTGGCGCACCCATTGATGATGCACCCAGTGGTCTTACACACCACCTGGCAGTTGATGGAGGGGTATTCCTTGCTGTTCATGTACATGGCCCCTTACAGGTCAGTTGGTGTGTGTATGTATGGCCACTGGGTGCAGTCAATGGCCCCTATCATCCCAAGCATGCATCCCACCCTGTGGAATTCCTGCATGTTTGCTGTACACTCTGCCTGTGTGCTTGAGAATCTTATGTACTCCAAGAATGTGGCAGCAGGGCATTGAGGAACTGGGTGAGGAAGTGGAATGTGGCCGACTGTGTCATACCTATGGTTGCACCTAATGGTGTATGGAAGGTGCCCGTGGTGAGCAGGCACATTGCCGCTGTCACCTTGGTCTCCACCATCATGATATGACTCCTTCTGATGGGTGCTTGCAGATTATCATGCACAGCTCACATAGCTGCCTCAGAAGTGCCCTGTTCAGACAGTACTGGCCGACTATCTCTGTGTCCCCATAGTCCTCATATATGGGATGGACATGGTACTGTCTGTGTTGGGCATACCACCACCAGGCCCTTACTCAGCCACGTTGCTGTTCTTCCCTCCTCCTCACCACCCTCATCACCTGTTCCATTATGAATGGCCCTGAGTCCATGGTCTATGCTTCCCTGGTTTGCACATATGTTGTGTGTATGTTTGAGCCTCCTTTATTTGTGCTCAGCTCTGTGTGGTGCATTCTGTGTGTTGCTCCACAGTTGCACCATGTATTTCAGCTGAATATGCCATTGTGCAGCTTAGTCATGGGCATGGCCCCCTCTACTTGCACTGCATACATTACTGTTATGCAACTGTGCATTTTATTTTGCACTGTGCATTGCTGCTGTTTGAATATGGCACCGGGGTGCATTTCTGTGGTTGCACAAGTGTAAGTTGGTTGTGCATTGTGCAACTCCTTTGAATATCTAGGTCAGAATGTTTACCATGGAATGTTTGTCATGTAATACAGGAATTCAACATTCTTCTCAGTTCTACTGGCAGAATATTCATCTCCTAACATACTGTGCACACACACACACACACACACACACACACACACACACAAAAGGCCTTTTCTAGAGCCACAGACTCAATTATCTTACTGTCAGGGAAAAAATAAGAGATTTCCCTAATGAGCATTTAAAGACAGAAGAGGATTTTTCATTGTCAGCATAGAAACAGTTATAATGAAAACTATAAACAATACTTCATGTTTCTAATTTGTTTATGTGTGTAAGTAGTGTGTGATAATCAGGGAAACAACATTCAATTAATTTGTTTTATTTTCTATTTAAGATAGTTTTAGTTTTAGGGTCTAGTTAAAGGTTTTTTTACTCTGTAAAGGTAGCAGCCATGTTTGTGAAGGAAGATCAATTCTGGTTGTAGGGGACTGATGAAAGATAGTTCTGGTTGTAGGAGGATGGATTTGCTTATTGTGTGATATGGTTTAGGACCAGGATGATAATGCATTATGAATTAATATTGAATGGTCCTCAGACTGGTTTTAACCAATTAAAGTTATTTAATTTTTAGACACATTTTATAAATGTATATATCACATGGTTTAAGGCAATGAATAACAACAATATATATGCCCTAAATTGTATTTGCTTTTATTTCTTTTGTACAGTATGTTGCCAAATTTTGAGTGGTTGGTTTATTATGTTACCTAAGCATAAATGTGACTGGGGGAATATAGAACTAGGCATGTATGTAAAGCAGGACTACAGAGGGGTATATTCCTGGAAGTCTGCAATGAATATTGATAGCACTAGTTTAGCAGGTCACTGCCATTGCAGGTTACAGGCTTTTTCGCACCATAACAAACATAGCTATCTTAATCACTGCTGTGCCAATACTTCCTGCAAAATGAACCTCAAGTGGTAAATGTCCATTGCTAACCTGAAGACTTTTCTACCCCCATTGTTTTTTACTGAAGAAAGGAGGGGGTCATATGCCTAGGGCATCTAACCCTAGAGTTGAGTTGACTGATGGGTAGGAGTGGGGCTGAGCAGCAAGATGGCTGTAATGCTGCTCTACTCCATGTTCTCCTCTTTATCTGGGTGCGATTTTTGCCTTCGATATCATTGCAAATGCTCCTTTTTTTAATTAAGTATAGTTTTACTGATCTGGCTAAGCTTTGACATGCCCCTCTGTATTATGCAGCCATGGATTACTGTTGCTCCAGGAGAGCTTTGTAGAGAGTGCTGCAGACCACTGCACTGATGGCATTTGAGGTGCACATTTGTTTTATCTTCATGTAAGGATCCCAAAAATGGAATGATTTTGTCCTCTCTCCTGATTGGAGCAAACTGACAGCTAGAGACTGGACTAGAGGTTGGAGTGGAGTGTTTTGCACCATGATGTGCCACTAGGCAAACTCATAAAATTATACAGGTATGCCAACTCTGTCAATGGGAGCTGGGATTTGAATTTCATTCTTGGCACTGTTTACTGAGCTTAGAGAGTGATTATCTTGTTTCACCTACAGGTGTGTGAACTAGAAACTCAGATGAGGGGGAAATTGAGAATGGGAGCACAGCAGAGGTCTGTTGGAAAAGCCGGAAAAACCTGGAAGCCTGGATGTCTTGACCTGTAAAGTTGCACTGACAATCCTCTCCTGCTTAGAGGATGTCAGTGGGCTCAGGTCTCTATTTTGATATTCTAGGAAATACTTTGAAAGTGCTTGTCAAGGTGCTGTTGACCCTTGTTGGCAAGGAGAGCCTGCTTTTTGGGCACAGACATTCTTCCCCATGGTTGACAGCATCCTGCTATGCAGGTCTGTAATCATCGATTAGAAGAATATGTATTCCCCCTTACAAAGGTACATTCTTTAAATTTCCTCAAATGAAATATTTCTGCCAGATCAAGTTAAATGGCTAAATAAGTGCAAAAAAGAAACACTTCTTATTTGGCCACGGCAACAGGCTTTGTTAGAGTTGTACTGAATCATACTGAATTAGAAGAATGAACCCACTTGCCTTAAAAAGGCTTGGAACTTAAAATTCTCTCAACATCCTTCATGAAGTTTAAAAGTTGAGCTTACGTACCTCTCCTTTTCATATTTTCATAAGTGTGTTTATGTGTTTATGTTTTATGGAGAGTGAACCTGCTTAAAGGAGCAGTGCTTCAAATTAACTGGAGTGGCATTGTTGACTGGCTCAGATCATGCTCCTCACTGGGGTAGCTCTCTCTCTCTCTCTCTCTCTCTCTCTCTCTCTGACTGTGTATCTAGTTGCCAATGGTGCTTTGTTTAGAAAATGACCAGTTCTTGGAACTGATTTAAATTCTCTTAGAAGTTAAATAATACAATCTCCAGGATTTTAGTAAACTTATTTTATCTATATAATTTGATGAAAGTGAACTAAAGAAGGGTCCATTTAATCATTGATGTAGCGAATTGAGAATGAACAAGATAATTTTTATTAATTTTATAGCTGGATATCTGTATGGATAAATGTATAAATCTAATGTTCTAAATGTGCTGCATAATGCTAATTTAGTCAGATCAAATTGGATTGGGATTTGTTGCTTGACAATTGATCTCATTACAATGTTAATTTAGTCTAACAGTGTTGGCCGTCACCAGAAGTTTAAGAATAATTTTAAAAGGGGATGCAAATAGCTGACATATTGGATCTATGCTTTGTGTTGCACAGCAAGGCGGCTAATCTTTACTATCCTAGAGGCTTGGTAAGAACTGTTTGCTGTGGCAAAAAGTGGAGATATGTGATAGGCCAGTGGCTAGGAGTATACTGTCCTAATTAGATCCTCTCTAAGTGATTCAAACTTCCAGGTGCTGGATGTAGCAAATGTAGAAAAATGCCATGCCAGTACATTGGTCAGCACTCTGCTGATACTGAACATGCAGCATTAAGTATACAGGCTTATCTTTGTCCAAGTGTCATTTGTCATTATGAGGGAACTTTGTGGGCAGACCTATTTGCCTTGACTGAAACATGTTTCAAAGTATCACCTACATGCAAGATGGAGCTGAGAACCTGGAGGACAGGGAAAAGATGCAACCTGGTTCTGCAATACTTTAGGGGTCCAGGAGTTGATCAAGTCATCCTTGGTATCTCTATATTTTGCTCCACGGACAATGTAATTTATTGTTGAAGGTACTGGGGAATTTTATATTTTAATAGGTGCTAGTGTATTAGAATGATGTGATTTGTTCAACATCTTTATGCTGCTCTATTTTATACAATATTTGGTTGCATTTTAGGCATTCCTATTTATTGGGACCAAAAGATGACCCATATCATGAATGAAATCCTGATGTATTAATGCAAATGATATTTTTGATGGGGAGCTATCCAGGGTTTATATGTATGTATGTGGGTATGTATGTATATTTATTTTTCTTAATTGTTGTAAAGACTTTTTAAGTCAAACTATATATATATATATATATATATATATATATATATACTACCCCATTGTTATTCTGCTTTGCCTCAATGCCAGTTCCTTCTTTGGGTGCCAAATGTTTGACAGCCAAATTCTTGAAGTTTAACTGAAAAAATATAGCCCAAGTGGAAGCGGAACCAAATTTTACATTGCCCATGTTCTCTCACACCTAGTCAGGAGGCAGATTGAAATCTTCCATGTGAGCCTGTTGTACTATTGCCCTAACCACTTTCCAAAATTAATTGCAATCTGCAGGTTACTGAATCTGACCATATTCATTTAATCAAATCACACAGACAGTGGTATAATTATATGCTTAGAAAAGGAGGAATCGAATAATTATGAAGTTTAACAAATGCAAAGATGAGAGATTGTTTTGGATACAAGAGAGAAGTGCACAACTATTCCAGATTTCTGTCTTAAATTTTATCTACAGTGGGCCGGATATTCAAACTGCACCCAAAAAGTGCTCAACAGCAGGAGCAAGCACAAGTCAATTGTGCATATGCACAACAGATGCGATATTCAAACATGGAGCAAGACAAACTGCGCAAGCAGTCAACATCTGAATATCGCACAAACTGCGCCATAGCGCAACCAGGGAAGGAAGCTGAGCAGAAATGATGCACCATAGCGCACAAGGCTGGCCAGCTGAGCAGTCAGAAGTGCCATAGCGCAAACCAGAGCCCCCCCAGCGAGAGCAATGGAACTGCACAACCAGGGAGGCAGGCTGGGCCACGCAACCCATGCCACACATGGGCACAGGAACACATTGCAGAACCAACAATACACCCACACACCCCAAGCACAGCATCACTGGGGAGGGATGGATGATCCACTGGCCCATGAGGACAAGCCAACAAAGCACAGCAGGGCCATGATGCCCAGCACAACCACTGGCAGGAAGCAGACTGCCACACACAGGGGTGAACCTTACAGTGCACATCAGCCCCTTCTGCACAGCACACCCTGCATGACCCCACGTAACCACCCATGTGCAGTGACTGTCACTGCAGTAAACACCATGCATCCCCCTGGCACACTGCAACCTCGTGTAGCAGTGAACCACTAAGCCAGACCCACCTGGGCACCCGCGGTGGGTGGCAGCAGATGTAAGACCAACTGAAGTCACTCCACACCGGAGACACCTCCCATGCACACACACACATGCACACACACACACACACACACACACACATACCCAGGACCATACCACCCCAGATGATGCACCACTGCAACTGAGCAACCATAGCCAGCTGCAAATCAGAGACCACCACAGTATTCACTAACAAAATATATATATATTGGAAAAAGATATGTACAACACCAAGAACAAGAACACAACTATATACAGATATGTACAAGATGGGTGGGTAGGAGTACAAGGTAGGGGTGGGTAAGGGTGGGGTGAACAACTGGGAGAGGGAAGGCAGGGTGGGAGGATGGAGTAAGTGGGAAGGGGAAGCACATTCAGCACCTGGCAGGCTGGTCTCCTGCTGCCTGTTGCTGTTGCCATCTCCTCCAGCGTCACCTGACCCCATGGCGCTGCATGTCCCTGAGGAGGTCATATGTCGTGACTGACACCCTCGTCATCCACTGGAGGGCACAGTCCATCAGGCGTAGGATGCTGACACCTAGGAAAAGGGAACACAGTCAGTGGCTGTGACTGTCCACAACCCTAAACACCACCCATCCTGCAAGGCATTTAGCCTAGTGCCCTGCAACTGTGATGGTATGCACCCACCCACAGTGACCATGCACATGACATGCCCAACCAGGCAGCACCAGCTATGTGCACCACTGCACACACACACACACTGCCCATGTCCATCACAGCACAAACAAGGCTGTCAAGTGATGTGGCAATGTGGTGGGATGCCAGTTCCACAGCCATGTGCCTAGTGCATGCATGGACCACCAGTGACGCACACACAGACGTGCAGTGACACTGGACAGTGATGACTGTTGCCTGTGTCGTGCATGGTTGTGTTGTCCATGGCTGGTGGTCATGCCCACCCCCTCCAGCATGCAATAGCATCCATGATGTAATGACACTCACACTCATCAAGCAGCTGCTGCTGCTGCTGCTGCTGCTGCCGCTGTGGCCCACCCCTCACGCCTCCTCCAGCTGCCACCTGGACCCTGCCACGGCCCTCCTCAGCCTGGGCCTGCATCCTCTCTGCCAGGCCTGTGGGTGACAAATGTTGAGAAAAACATCAGTGTGACCCCAAAGCAGACTGCCCCCTGCTCCAGTGAGTGTGTCTGCCCACACAGCCAGACCCATGCATCTCACACCGGCACATACTGACACAGCCAACCATGGCAGAGCCATCCCCCATGCACCACCATCAAAACACAGTCACACCCCTATGGAGAATACAGGTGCATAGATGGTACACCCACCTGGCCTAGGCACAACGCCCCTCCTGGCACATGACCTGAGGCATTGCAGCATGTCTGGCTCCCTCCTGTGGAGGTCACTGTATCTGTGCCTGCACTGCTCCACAGACCGGCACCGCCCTGTGACCCTCACCAGGTCAGTGCCCAGGTGCAGCCACACATGGGTGTGGGCCATGGTGAGGGGCTCATCACCATACAGTGCCCCAAAGTGGGGCTCAACCAGGGCCACCAGGTTGGCCACCTCCACCTGACTCCACTGGGGAGCTCTCCTGCGTGCCATAATTGCGGTCGTACAGCAGGCAATATGGCACCTCGCAGCTCAGCAGCCCCATGTGGAAATGTTATGCAATAGACCACCATAGGGTCCAAATGTGGCGGCGCTGTTACGTATGGCGCCGTCCAGCTTACATAGCACTGTCAGCAAACAGGCGCAACAGAGCGTGCACATGGCAGCTGAACAGCGCCGGGGGCAAGGTCGGATTCAGGTCAGGGGTTTATGACGCAAGGCCACGCACAGCACCATCTGACGTCTACGCATCCTGCGTAACCGATCACCTGCGTGCAAGTGCCACAGTGGACTATTGCGCAGTAGTGCCACAGCACCATATGGTGCCCAGTGCTGTAGCGCCACTGGCACAATGGTGGCCATGGCCTGAATTGCCGATCACGCACAGCACGTCATCAGTGCGGCAGATGCCTGCGTAAGCTACCTGGGCATGTGCAATGCAATGTACCACACAGTCATAGATCTGCGCCATTGGCTCAGCCGGCTCAACCATATCGTGCAAAGCGCAATGGCACGATATTCAGCCGACACATGCAAATCATCTGATCAGCCATTCAAAGGCGCAGTGGCACAATTTGCATCTCATTACAGTTGCTCCATTCCTAATTTGCATGCATTGCGCTATAAATGTGCGACATTGGGCTGCGCTGGCCAGATTCGGTTACTGCAGGTGAGAGGAGGGTTGCATGCTGTGTGGTGTACTGGACAATGGTCATGGGATAACGCTGTAGACTGCACAGTGACAGGTGTCCACTTCCACCCATACAGATCGACATGACCGAGCAGAGCCAAGGTGAGGTTCAGGATGGTGGGTGGAGGAGGAGGCCTAACTTCACCACGGCGGAGACAGAGGCCCTCTTCCAGGCCTACCTGGAGGAGGAGCCACTACTGAGTGGACAGCGGGGCACCCCTCAGGCCCATGTGGCTGCGTGGGAGGGGGTAGCTCGGGCAGTGAACCTGCATGGAAGCCACCAGTGCTCCATGCAGGAATGCAAAAAGAAGATGGGGACAGACCGCAGGAGGGTGAAGGAGAAGGTGGCAGCCCTCAGGGTGGCACGTGCTGGCACAGGCGGATGCCAGCCAGTGGTGGTGGAGCTTACCGCGGGTGAGGACCGACTGGCTGCATCAATGCAGTGGAGTGCTATTGAGGGTGTACCAGGAGGTGGATTTGACAGGTGGAAGCCCATTACTGCATGGTATGACATGGTGGTGGTGGTGTTGGGGGGGTTTTTCACATGCACTCACATGTCCTCTCTTTCTGTTACAGATCCTGTTCATCTTCAGGGGACAGTGGTGGTGGGTCCAGGCAGTGAGGAGGAACTGCTGGACATGGAAGAGGGTCCATCCACCTCTGTCACCAGCCAGCATGCACTGCACCAGCATGCACGCCGGGCTGCCAGCTCTGGTGTCGGTGAGTCGGGTGTGGGGGGTGCACAGCCTGTGTCTCAGCAGTCTGGCAGACAAGCATGCCAGCACGCTGTGACTGTGCTTGCTTGCACGTACCTGCACCATTGATGATGCAAGGGACTGCAAGGGGCAGTGACATGTGTGTCCCATGACGGACACACTGCAGGCCAGCACGTGCCCCTGGGCCTAGTTGGTTCCAATGTGTGTGCCAGCATGTTGGCACAGTCCCAGGCTGTGCCTGTCAGCACCGATGGGGCAGCACTGGTGGCTGTGCAGGTGTCTGGCACTGTTGCAGCCACAGCAGTGGAACGAGTGGTCCCTGGGGCACAGTGGTTGGAGGGGCAGCAGCAGCAGCAGTCACCCACCAGGTCTGGGGGTACAGTGTCCAGTGGTGGCACAAGCCCACCGCCATTTGATATGCCCATTCCTGGTCCTGGTGAACAGCGCCCACCCTCAAGGGGTGTTGAGCATCAGGACCTCCCATACCCTGGGGGACAGGATGCCATTGTGGCAGAGTACCCACTTGAAGAGCACACCCGCCTGCTGCAGGAATCAGTACAGCAGCAAAGGTGGGTTGCAACATCCGTGGAGGCACTGTGTGTGGCTGTGGAGCGGCACAGCAGGGACTGTGCTCTGGACCATGCAGAGATGGTCCATATGCGGATGGATGTGACCACCGCCATTGATAGGCTGACCCAGGCAATGGTCGCTGTCGTGGCTGCATTGGGCACACAAGCAGGTGCCCCTGTACCGCGCACCCCACCCAGTACGCTCTCCACTCCACGTTCCCGGTGTCATGCGACACCAAGCCTGTCAACACCGGGTTCTGCTGTGGGCATCCTGAGCACCCCTGGTGCAGGTATGTTTGGCATACTACAGACCCCACTGCGGACAAGGTCACGATCACACAAGTGGGACTCACAGTGGTCCCATCGGTGCCACCCATGTAGCCATGCTCAGCCTGCCAGTGCTGTTGGGTCTGCCAGGCGCCCAGCCATCCGTGGTGGCCGTGGAATGGTGCAACATGACTGACCTGTCTCCCAGTGTGGGCCCTATCTGGTGCTGCCCTGTGTGCACTGTGCGTCATGGTGGGCAGTGCACTGGTGGGTGTCCTGCACATCATGCCGACATATGGACCACCTGCACACCATCCAAACTGCTGTCCATAGGTGCATGTGCATGATGATGCCTGCATTGTAGTGTACACCAAGGTGCAAGGGTGCCCAGCATCTGACACACGTACTTGGACAGTACAGGTGGTGGATGTGGTCTGTGGATCTGTGTGTTTGCCATGTCTGTTCCTGCTCTGCTGTGCACCTGCCCTTGCACACTTTGTGCCTGGTGTGTGTGTGTGTGTGTCTCCATATGACTGTTCGCACCTCCCTGATGGTATGTTTGTGTGCCTGGTCCCTTCCACTCCCCTTGCCGTCATGCACCCCTGGTGTGTTACTCTGTGTGCCTGTGGGTTGCGCCAGGACAGTGTTGGTTGCACATGACCCCTTGACTTACCTGTGTTGTGCATAATGCTCCTCCGTGATGGTGTTCTGGTGCAGCTGGGCCTGCCGGATCAGTCGGGGGTCCCACCGTCCAAGGGGGGGCTGCTCATCACCATCATCACCGGAGCCACTGGCGTCCCCATCACTGTCCCCCTTCTTGACCTGAATGGCTATCCCACAGTCTTTGGCCATGTTGTGCAGGATACAACAGGCCAGGAATAACCCACAGGCCTTTGAGGGGCTGTACTGTAGGGCACCGCCGGAGGTTTCTAGGCATCGGAAGCGTGCCTTGAGCATCCCAAACACCCGCTCGATGATGTTGCGTGTGGCGGCATGCGCCTCATTATAGCGTTGCTGCGATAGGGTCATGGGGCGCCGGTAGGGTGTGAGCAGCCAGGGATGGAGTGGGTATACGCTGTCACCTGTGTGGAGATGGTGGAGATGAGTATCATGTTCAGGTCCATATTGCCAATATCCCTGTGTGCCACTACCATAGCACTTGTGGCATTCCACCCCTGCCCTTGCGTTTGCAATTCCTACATGCGTGCTCACCCACTAGATGGCCTGTGGGATGTCCCCACTCTCGAATCAATGGCACAGTGCAGACTGATACCATATAAAGGCATCATGTGGCCCGCCAGGTGTGTGGCACAGACATTGATTATGCGCCCAGTGGCATCACACACCACCTGGCAGTTGACACTGGAATAGCCCTTCCTGTTCCTATATGCAGTCCCATCAGGGCCAGGTGGCATGTGTATGGCCACATGGGTGCAGTCTATGGCCCCTAGCATGCCAGGCATACGTGCTACCCTGTGGAACTTCTGCATGTTTGCTGTACGCTCTGCTGCGGTGCTGGGGAACTGGATGTGCTCCGCAGCATGTGGCAGCAGTGTGCTGAGGAATTGGGTGAGGATGCGTGACGTGGCCAACTGTGTGATGCCTGTGGTGTCCCCTGTCAGCCTCTGGAAGGTGCCTGTGGCGAGCAGGCACATGCAGGCTGTCACCTTGGTCTCCACTGACAGAGCGTGACTCCGTCGTGAGGGTGCCTGCATCACATCACTGCACAGCTCACAGAGCCATCTCAGTATTGACCTGTTCAGGTGGTACCGGCCCACGACCTCTACATCTGTGTACAGCTCAAAGCTGATGCGGGCAAGGTACTGCCTGTTGGGGGCATACTGCCGACGGGCCCTTCCACGGCCACGTCCCTCTGCAGCATGCATTCTCACCCCCCTCATTACAGCTTCCATGTGGAAGCTGGCACTATCCATCTCCGCGGGTTGACCCCCTGGCTGCTGTTGCTCTGTTACCCCGCTGTCCTGACTGATACCTCCACTGCACCTGGTACACCTACTGGCCTCTGCACTCTGTGGCCCCATCACGCCTTCCCTTGCCCCTCTTCTGTCCTGTGCACTCCCTGGCCTGCACTGTATGTTACTCTGGCCTTCTCTGTCTCTCTGCCTCATGTGTCTTCCCTATCGCGTTCTTGCGCCTCTTACTTGAGCCTTTTTATTTTGGCTCATTTCCGCTGGGGCGCAACCTCCAGCTGTTTGGCTCTTGCGCATTGCACAAGTCTTTGAATATCGCATTGCGCTCTTTATGCATGGATCCACCCCCTTCGGTTGCGCATGCCTTCATTTGCATTCGCTGTTGCTCAGCCTGTTTTCGGTGGTGCAACTGCCTCTTGCTGAATATCGCAGAATGGCGCAATTTCGAACTTGCACATGCGCAACCCTATTGCGCATGGCACAACCCTTTTGAATATCTGGCCCAGTATGTTTACAAATGCTCAAGATTACTGAGTATCTAAAGGTTCAGTTAATTGTCAGCATGCTAGTTAGCAGAGTGACTGGGATATGTGGAACACTGTTTTAAACTGTCCTATATGCTGTTCTAAGATTTCTAAGCTTGGTATCCCTGTTTACTTTCTACTACTCTTATCTCTTCCTAAATTTGGTTTATTGATTATAATATAGTTGAAAGACAAGATTACACTTGATCAGCATGTAATATGTACTATTTAATTCACATGTTTATATCCTGGTTCCATGAATTACATTGTGTAGTTTCTAAAATAGGTGGCAGCTCACAGATTGTCCTCAGTGATGAAGTTTATAAACAGCCTGTTCAAGAATTATAACAGAAGAAACATTGTTTGTCGCCCCCTCCCAAAACATGGCCTCTAGGTTGGCAGAAAAGGTTGAACGCACGGTACAAGGCTCCAGGGTACTTCATTATTGCAGTGCTTGGTAAGCTCGTGTTACAAGAGCTTCCCCTTTCTGGAATTTTCCATCTTTTGATGACTTACATATATGCACCCCAGTATGTGCCTTGCAACTGAATTTTAATAAGGACGTTTCTTCTGAACCTGTGAGTGTATACCTTGGACTGTTATTCCCCTCACTGTGTAATGTTTGTGACTGCTGGCAGCAGGGGAGATTGAGTGGCTGGAATTAAGCTGTTAGTAAGGCTGATTTAGATAACAACCATTTATGTCTCTTATTGCAGTTGACAAAGCCTAGTATGGTTGTTCTCACTTTCTGTGCTGTGCTCTGGGCTCTCTATGCAACTGGAAATGTTAACTGCCCCCCCCCCATCTGGTTGGGATGCTACTCAGCACTCAGTTCAAGCATGGCTGCTGGTCATTTAGGGTCTTCTGAGCATGTCTACTGCATGGTCACACACTTAGGACATCCGGACTGGTGGGCTGCACCCCATGGAAGAATCATAATTTGTCCAGGATCCCCACGCAACAATGAGAAGGCGTCGATCAAAGCAGCTCAACAATAGGTGATGCCATTCGCAGGTCAGCATGGTACACACCGGACCAGGTGGGGGAGATTGGGGGCATGCGCAGGTCTCCAGGCTGAACTGCAATCCCAGAAAAAAGACAATTGTATGAACTGTTGAGAGGCAGGCATCAAAAGGCCTAGCAGGATGCTAGGGAGCCACACGGGTGGCAGAGAAGAGCAGACCTTTATTAGAGGAGAACACCATGGATGGTCCAGCAGTGTCATGCAATGTAGCCTCAATGGGCAGCCTTAGTTGCAGTAACCCAGCATGTAAAAGATAAAAAATAGCAGTAGAGCCAGCCCAGAGGTATGGTGGTAGCACTACTGCCTGCCACACTGATAACCCAGCACCGGGAGTGTTCTCCAATGACAGGGGGCTGGCCTGGGTGAGGGGAATATATATTCTGAAAGACTGTTCTCCTCTCCTGGGGTGGCTGTACTGTTGACACCACTAAATGGCTGCCACCATGTGAAGGCCTGGAGGTAGTATGGGATAGGAGTGGCATGAAGAGGTGGAGCTGTGGGGACTCTGCAAAGTGTCCATGCATCCCCATGCATGCACCCCAGTACTGAGTGGGAGACAATCAGAGGAAAAATGGTGGTGTGGTTACTGCAAATGACACCCTGCTTGCCATCCCTCCACCTGCTCCACCTCCAGGACTGTGTGAGATGAAACTGGATTTGAAGCTTTGGGTGTTAAGGTGGCCTTCCCTCTCCCAACACCACCATGGGGCACTCCATGGGATAGCTTGTATTGCAGTTAAGCCTGCAGAGAGGTGGTAGACAATGGGAAGTGGGAGAGATTGGGTGGACTAGCTCACCTCGGCTGGAAAGAGAAACAAAGAATGGAAAAAATATCAGTTTGCATACACTTGCTTCTGGAGCACACAACAGACCCCCCCCCCCTCCAAAGTTGACCACACTAAGGCATGCTTCAGGAGAGACAGAGGAACTCTTGGATAGAACTGACATGGCAAACAAGAGGCAATCAGGGTACAGAAAGTTTGCACCTTAAGTGATTTCTGAGAATATAGGTTTTACACTATTGAAGAGAAAGAGAATAGTTTTCACATTTTTAAAATTTTTCCTGTGTGTTTCTGATAATGGCTTTTGGTCAACTGAAAAAGGAGGATTGTTTATGAAGAGATGAATCACTGAGCCAGCATGTGTCTTGTACATTGATGGTATAGTACATATGCTTTTGGGGCTCAAGAAGTCCCTTCTTCAGGTGAATGGCCTGAATATAAAAATATGAAAATAGCTATTCACTTGAAGAGGGGACCTGTTGGGCCCTGGAAGCGTGTGTACTATATATACCAACTTTGTACAAGACACATGTTGGTCCAATAAAAAGAATCAAACTAGTCAGCAACTCCTGTTTTCTAAGGACCAATATGGCTAAAATCTCTTTGTGAAGAGAGGTACATTTTCATATTTCTGACAAATCCTTGATGACTAGATGTTTCATGTCAGTCAGTCAGGATCTGTAAAGAAGGGTCTCTACTTTCAGTTTTTAGTTTTTTTCAAATAATACCCCCGTTGAACTCAAGATATCTGTATCTAATGTTTTGTCCTGCCGTGGCAGACATCTGGGGGCTGATGGGCATCCCAGCCATGAGGAGGCACAAAATATAGTACATGCAAACTGTGATACAGGGCTAAAATGCACTGGTGGTTAGACTGGCAATCTCTCTCTGTTTGCCTTCGTACATGGCATAACATTTCATACCCCAAGCTGGGAGGAATGATTTGGGGAGCACAAAGCTGCTGGGCAGAGTGGGGCCATGCCATGTGGTGAGTGGTGTCCTGGGAGCTGGGCAACTGATGTGGCCCTTGCGGTATTCAGCCCACATCCTGTCTTCCCACCTAGCTTGAGCAGGAACCCTGCTAACATATTGGGGAACAGAAGGTGAGCATAGATACAGATATTGAGATATAGATGTACAGTAGATAAAAGAGCTAAGAATGCCATCTAGCTTGCAGACAGTTTGATAACCTTGCTTTTTTGCCAGGTATTTGCTAACATTTTTAAGGATTTGTTTTAGGGGATTCTTGTAGTATTGTGCTACCTTGGTAAGATAGCTGCAAGTTTTGGCCCTGCTACTATTGTTCAAGTAAATATTTTGGTGAGTTAGACTGCCTTTATTTGAAAACAACCAACTGTCGATGCAGCAGGGTTTAATTAAAATGTCCTTTGTCCCATTTGTGCAGAACCACCAAATTCACTGTTCCTGTTTTTCAAGCATTTGGAGTGCTGCCACAGAGGAGTCAAGGCTGAACATTGTGGAACCCCCTTATCCTCTCAGTGGAACATTTGTAGTATTCCCCAGAGTCAGGCTGTCCATGTAGGTCCTAACCAGGATCCTGCTTGCTGCATACCACCTGAGAAGCATTGTTGGGTCTGCTTCTCACCAGAATACCAAGGAAACACATTGCAGACACCATTGACTGGGTTGTGTCCTGGGAAGCCTTGGCAGTTCAAGACTCTTGGACAATCTATCAGAAAAATTAATGACAATTAAACCTTTCTATTGGTCCCTGTGTCTGTTATCGGACACTTACTGCTCACAGCCTCTAAGAGGTTGACAGAACACTCTGGCATCAGTGTCAGAGCAGCGGTTGGTTTATAGTTCAAGAGCTGTAATTGCCAAGTTATGTGACACTTGAGAATATACATTTCATAATGGGACTAAGTAAAAAAAATAATCAAAAGCAGACATAAATAAGTAAGTAAGTAAATAAATATTTCACTAAATGGGCTGCTCTAAGAGTGTTGAGTGGTTTCTCAGTCCACAGTCAGCATGACTCATTGCAATGGGAAACATAAGAATGTGCACACTTTATGCTGCCCATTGTAAGCCCCCCCATTCAGTGGGGCTGCCTTGGTGCAGTACTCACAGCAGCCGCTTGACCAGCAGGGATAGGTCCCTGCTATAGATTACAGACATTGTTTTTAAATGCACTGTACCAGTAAAATGACAGGGAGCAAAGGGGGGACTGTTAGTGTGAAGCCGGTCTGCCATTGCAAGGTCATCCTCAGGTACCTGGATTATGTAATAAGGTGGGACAACTGTCATGGGTTTTGTAGAACCACTTCTAATTTCAGTGGTTCCAGTAATACAATAGTAGGCAAGAGCCAGTGAACCGTGACTAGAAAGGGCACTGGCTGAGCAGCTGCAGGCATTTTGTGAGAAAAAAGATTGAACATGGCTACAGGCTTTCTTGTTGGAGACACTGACATGTATGGAGCTCATTTTCTCCATGGTTAAGGTAACCAAAAAGCCAGATGCATTGTGAGGTAAGACATGCAAGGTGAATGGCGATGATATCACAGAAGAACTTAACCAGAAGCCTGCTTGAGTCGGTCCACCAGTGGGAAGCCAGAACCTATCCTTCAGCTAGTGCTGTGACTGCTGAGGGCCCAAAGCAGCTGGAGGTAGAAGTCAATCAATCAATCAGTCAACATTTATTTATATTGCACAAGCACGTTTTATAGGTTTTTGGACCAGGTCCAGTAGGCAAGTGAGCCCAGCTAGTTGTGGTGGCCTGGCCAAGGCCCCCAACAAATTCACTCTTGCTGGACTGGTTGGATGGTTTCCTTTACTCAGAAAAGTACATCATTCCTTTGGTCTGCTGATGAGTATGGCCTGTTGAAGAAAGAGATGCAGGGCTTCCAGGGTTGAATTGGAAGGACTCCAAGCTGCATATATTACTCAGATATGTATTGTGTTGGTAAGAAAATAAATACATAGCTGTGTCTATTTCCTCCAAGACTAGTTTTGTGTGGTGTGTCCAGGGTAGGGGACATGAGGGTCTATCAGTTATTGTTACAACAGATTGTAGTTTTCTCTTCTTTTTTTAATTTTGGGTCAATTGCATTTCAAAGATGAATAATACAAATTTAAGACAAATGTAAATAACTTAGGCACAAATGATTAGTGCCATCCAGTGGTCATCCTTAGTTGCAACTAGCTTTGCCTGAAAAATAGAGTTTAGCATCATTAGTTGAAATACTGTATGCAGCAGTGAAACCATTTGTAAGGGTAACATCTGTTTTCCCACCAGAGCTACTGAGAGTTGAAACTAGATCAGCCTCAGACAGAGCTTTTTAGAACCTTACAGTATAACATTTTAAGTGTGGGGAGGATATTAGAAAAGGTATTGCAGGTAAAACTTACAAAGTATTACTTGAACTGTTGAAATGTCACAGATCAGAAGAAGCCTATTTTTATTTTACTTGACGTGTTTTGTTAGCTGTTGATATGGGAAACAAACAACCTGTGAACTAAATCATAATAATTCTATTTTCTTTAATTAACAGTGTCCACAATACTTATCAGTTAACATTAGAGCTGACTTGCTAGTGAATACCTTAAATGTTTGAAAATTGTTTTAACCATCTCATTTTGTTCATATTATCAACACCACCACTACATACTTTAGATTGATAACTTAGCTATTTAGAGGAAAGCAGAAGCAAGGCTTCTTGTCCAGGCCACACAATTACTTTTCTATAAAATGATGTTCCTTTGTGAAATGTCTACTCAGTCTGTACTGTCCCTGTGTCTGTAATCAAGTTCTGGCAAACATATGACATAGGAAAGGCAATGTATTAACAAAGCAGACTCTGTAATTGCACAAGCAGTACAAATATAATATGTCCAGGCCGGCCCGTCGGCGCAGCAGTGGGATTTCTGCTTGCGACGCCGGCAACCCGGGTTCAGGAACGGACCCGAATCGTCGGAGGGCTGGCTAGGGGGAGAGGGATCGAGCGTCCTATGGACTGCTCTTCTTCTCCGGGGAGGTCAGGACAGCACCAGGAGCATTGGGACCCCCTGGCAGAGGCTGGGGGCACTCACGCCTGCCGCCACATCAGGGGAGGAGGCGGGCGGACTCTGGCGTCATTGCGTCCCGCCTCAGGAGGAGAAAACTAAGGAGGAAAAAGAAGGAGGGGAGTTCCTCCGTCTCAGGTGAAACCTCCCACAGGGCTTCAATTCACCCTGCCGCCGCATTCCAACTAGTTACTAGGTTCCTTGGCACTGGAGTTGAGGGTACCAGTGCCAAGGCCCCGCCCTCCGGGGGGAAAGCCGGGGCTGACCGGGAGGGGTGGCAAATGGGCAGGTGGTGGGAGCTCCGGGGGGCCGTGACTAGGCTGAAGGAAGACGGAGGACCCCCCAAAGAAAAAATAAATAAATAAATAAATAAATATAATATGTCATTAATTCTACAAAACAATTCTATTTTCAAATAAAATTATTTTGGTTTACCCAAAGCAAAACATGGCAACCCTTTTAAGTGTTTTTACGGTATCAGCGTAAAAGTCAGAAAATGTTATATTCACTCGTAGTCCTGCTTATATTTCATTAATGAATGTATTCATGCTCCTTGTTCCTTTTTATGAGGGCATTTGCATTTAAACATTGGGCAGTATTTTTAAATTGTTTTTATCTATCTGTATTTTGAAAGTGTACCTCCAGCTGCTGTGGTGGACAGTATATTAGATATTAGACGTAGGAGTTTGAATGCAAAACACAGAGCCTGAATAAAAACAAGCATTTGTCAATGCCAAATGTTGATTGCATTGGTCTGTTGAGCTCGCTCAGTGACCCCGTCAGTGGGTCAGTCTGTTTGTCCGGTGCTGCAGGTTGCTCTTTTGCATTGGGCTGCTGCCTGCTTTGGCACCTTGTTCTGCTGAGGAAGAAACCTGCAGCTGTCCCGACAGAGCTCCATTGAGGTGGCTCACTCCCCCTCTCTCACTCACTCAATCTGTTTCTCCTGGTGCTGCAGGCTGTCCTTTTGTACTGGGCTCCTGCCTGTGTTGGTGGCTTTTTGTACCCACAGAGAAATCCACAGCTGTCCTGACAGAGCTCCATTGAGGTCACTCACTCCCCCTGTCTCACTCAGTCAGTCTAGTTCTCCTGGCGCTGCAGGCTGCCCTTTTGTACTGGGCTCCTGCCTCTGTTGTCGCCTTTTTCTGCACACAGAGAAATCTGCAGCAGTCCTGACAAAGCTGCGTTGAGCTCGCTCACTCCCCTTCTCTCACTCGCTCATTCTGTTCTGCTGGCGCTGCAGGCTGCCCTTTTCTTCTGGGCTCCTGCCTGCATTGCTGCCTTCTTATGCCAATAAAGAAATCTGCAGCAGTCACAATACAGCTCTGTTGAGCTCACTCACTTGCTCATTCTGATTTTCCTGCCACTGCAGGCTGTCCTTTTGTACTGGGCCTCTGCATGCATTGCTGCCTTTTTCTGCCCACAAACAAATCTGCAAGCCCCGTTAAGCTCACTGACTCCCTCTTCCTCACACGCTCATTCTGTGTCTCCTGGCACTGCAGGCTGCCCTTTTGTACTGGGCTCCTGCCTGCATTGGCGGCTTTTCCTGGCCAGAAATAAATCTGAAGTAGTCCCGACACAGCTCCACTGAGCTTGCTTACTCCCCCTCTGTCACTCTCACATTCCGTTTCTGCTGGCGCTCCAAGCTGGCCTTTTGTACTGGGCTACTGCCTGCGTTGCCGCATTTTCTGCCCACAAAGAAATCTGTAGCAGTCACACTAGAGCTCCGTTGAGCTCGCTTAGTACCACTCTGTCACTTGCTCATTCTGTTTCTCTTGGGGCCGCAGACTGCACTTTTGTATGGGGCTCTTAGCTGCATTGACACCTTTGTCTGTCCACAAATAAATCCCCAGCTGTCCTGACAGAGCTCCCTTGAGGTCGCTCAGTCTCCCTCTCTCATTGCTCATTCTGTTTGTCCTGGTGCTGCAAGCTGCCCTTTTGTATGGGGCTTTTGTCTGCATTGGTGCCTTTTTCTGCCCACAAAGAAATCCCAGCAGTCCTGATAGAGCTCCGTTGAGCTCACTAAGTCCCCTTGTCTCACTCGCTCATACTGTTTCTCCCAGCAATGCAGGCTGGCCTTTTGCACTGGGCCCCTGCCTGTATTGATGCCTTTTTTCTGCCCACAAAGAAATCCACAGCAGTCCTGACAGGGCTTCTGTGAGCTTGCTCACTCCCCCTCCCTCACTCGCTCTCTCGTCCTGTTTCTCCCAGTGCTGCAGGCTGCCCTTTTGTAGTGGGCTCTTCTGTTGGGGCCTTTGTCTGCCCAAAAACAAATCTGCAGCAGCCCCGACAGAGCTCAGTTGAGCTCGGTCACTCTCCCCTCTCACTCGGTCGATCTTAATCTGTCCCAAACACTGATTTCCCAGAGTGACTGCGCTATTGTCCGGCAGGAGTGCAAAAACATATTTTAGCCAGGATGTGAAAAATGACAGCTGTAGTGTTCATAAGGATTTGTGAAAAAATGCCACTGTCGAAAATGTGGTGTGACAGTACTACACATTTGCGAAGTTACAAGGGTGCATGGAAACAGTTCAATTCATGCTTGTAACACAGTCATTATGGAGTTTCGTCACCAAATTTTCAACATAGGGATTTTAGGACCTCTGCTCATGAACAGTGCCACTGTCATTTTCTTAATCTGTCCTGAACACTGACTTCCCACAGTGACCACGTTATTCTGCGCTGGAACTGTGAAAACACATTTTGGTCAGGATGTGAAAAATGACAGCTGTACTGCTTATAAGGAGGTGTGAAAAAATAGCACTGTTGAAAATCTGGTGTGACAGTTTTACAAAGCTGCAAAGTTATAAGGGTGGATGGAAAGTGCGCAACGCAAACTTGTAACAAAGTCAATTGATGGGCTATCATCACCAAATTTTCAACGTAGGCATTTTAGGACCTCTGCTCATGAACAGAATCATTGTCATTTTCTTGATCTGTCCCGCACAGTGATTTCCCACAGCGACTGCTCTATTCTGCACCGGACGTGCCAAAACACATTTCGGCCAGGATGGGAAAAATGACAGCTGCACTGTTCATAAGTAGGTCTGGGGAAATGGTAATGCTGAAAATCTGGAGTGAAAACATTATAAATTCGTGAAGTTACGAGCGTGCATGCCAACTGCGCAATGCACGCTCATAACACAGACATTTTATGGAGTATCATTACCAAATTTTCAACATAGGCATTTTAGGACCTCTACTCATGAACAGTGTCACTGTCATTTTCTTAATCTGTCCTGAACACTGATTTCCCACAGCGACCGAGCTATTCTGCGCCAGAACTGTGAAAACACATTTTGGCCAGGATGTGAACAATGGCAGCTGTACTACTCACAAGGAGGTGTGAGAAAATGGCAATGTTGAAAATATGGCATGAAAATATTGTAAATTCATGAAGTTACGAGCATACGTAGCAACTGCACAACGCACGCTCATAAAGCAGTCATTTTTTGGATTTTTCCCACCAAATTTGCAATATAGGCTTTTTGAGAGCCCACCTCATGAACACTGGACTGTCGTTTCATTAATTGGCCCAAAGGGTGATTCCGCACAGTGACCGCAGAACCACCTTTTGGGGCTGATTAATGCTATGACAGTTCAAGAATTCATGAGGAGGGTCCCAAAAACCCCATGTTGAAAATTTGGTGAAACAAGTCCAAAAAATGCCCGAGATATGCACTAAAGTTGAAAAAACCCTATTTATTACATTATACAGCTTACCAGCATTTCCTCAGTTCGTGGTCAGCTTTGAAGAGTGCAGACGTGTTCCCGGTCCACCAAAGATCATCGCACCGGACTCCAGAGGTAAGTATGGGGTGTGGGGAGGCTGGGTGCACAGTGGGTGGGTACGAGTTGTGGGAGGGGGGCCTGAGAGAGCTCCGAGGGACCATTTCCTTCTTTACAGGTTGAAAAAAAAAATAAGACATCAGGGGACCATTTTCTTGTTTAAAAGTTATTTTGGCACGTTGGGATGGGCTCCCAGCGTGCCACCTGTGCGGGTGGGTGGTTGCATTCACCAACGGGGGATTGGGCACCCCCATCTGCAAACAAGGACAGGAGATGGGGAGCTGCAGGAGCTGAGTGGGATTGGGCACCCCCTCGGCTATCCAGACAGAAGGGGGGGGTATCATGATGATGACTGGGATTGGGCACCCTGTCAGCAGGAACAAAAGGGGGGGTATCATGATGCTGATGGGGATTGGGCACCCCCATCAGCAAGAACAAAGGGGGGTATCATTATGCTGACAGGGATTGGGCCTCCCGTTGGCAGGAACAACACCGGGAAGGGGGGCACAGAATGCTGATGGGGAGTGGGCTCCCCCATTGGCAAGTAAACACAGTGGGAGGAGGGGGTTATATTGTTCATGAACATGGCTGCAATCCACCACCATGTTCACAAACAATATCAGGGGTATCAGCCAGGAGGAAGAAACAGATAGGGAGCTGATGCTAGCCATCCAAAGGATGACAGGCAAGGGTGAGGTAGTACTGGTTGGAGACTTCAGTATTCCAGACGTGGACTGGAGCATCCCAGCAGCAGCATCAACTAGGAGCAGATTTATCCTGGACTCCCTTCAGGGTGCCTTCCTCAAGCAACTGGTCATGGAACCAACTCGGCAGAAGGCAATACTGGACCTTGGGCTCACAAACAGGGACAGTGTGATGGGGGTAACAGTGGGGGAGCACCTGGGAAACAGTGACCACCAGTCATTGTGGTTTGAAATCTAGAAAGAGCAGAACCAAACCACACAAAAACATGTATCCTGGATTTTAGGGGAGCAGACTTTGGGAAAATGGGGAGATACTTGAAAGAGGCATTAAGGGGAATGGGACAGGAATCAGGGGTTGAGGAACAGTGGGCAGTATTTAAAATGGGGATTACAAGAACAACAGAATTACGCATTAAGCAGGTTAGCAAGAGGAAAAGGAAGAGGAGACCATTATGGTTTTCCAAAGAGGTAGCAAAGAAAGTGAAAGCCAAAAAGATTGCATTCAGGCAATACAAAAAGACACAGGCAGAAGGGGATAGGGAGAAGTACCAGGAGAAGCAAAAGTAGGCAGGAAGGTCAGTAAGGGAAGCCAAAGCTCAGACAGAAGAACACATTGCAAAATCAGTGGGTAGAGGGGACAAAACCTTTTACAGGTACATAAATGAAAAAATAAAGACAAAGGGAGGGATAGTGAGACTGAAGGGGGAGGATGGGGGCTGCGTGGAGGATGACAACAGTAAAGCTGACATATTGAACAGGTATTTCTGCTCAGTCTTTACTGAAGAGGAGGAGGGTAATGGGTCTGAAGGGAGTACAAGGGGTGAGAATGGTGCAGAAATGGGCACAAGTCCCTTTACACGAGAAAGGGTCCTGAAGGAACTGGAAGTAATAAGAGTTGATAAAGCAATGGGACCAGATGGGGTGCACCCCAGGGTCCTTAAAGAACTAAGAGAGGTGGTGGCTGAACCTCTGGCTATCCTGTTTAGCTGATCACTGGAAACAGGGGAGGTACCCAAAGACTGGAGGACAGCAGATGTAGTCCCGTTATACAAAAGTGGGAACAAAGAGGAAGCAGGGAACTACAGACCAGTCAGCCTCACCTCGGTGGTGGGGAAGATCATGGAAGCACTACTGAAGGAGAGATTGGTGGAACATCTGGTTGTCAATGGACTACAGGACCCAAGGCAGCATGGTTTCACCAGAAGGAGGTCATGTCAGACCAACCTCGTTGAATGTTTTGACTGGGTGACTAGGGAGGTGGATCAGGGGAGGGCAGTGGACATGGCCTATCTGAACTTCAGCAAGGCCTTTGACACTGTGCTACATAGAAGACTATTACACAAACTGGGGAATATGGGTGTGGGCATTACAGTAGTGTTGTGGGTAGGTAACTGGCTGGGTGGCAGGACACAGAGGGTGGTGGTAAATGGCTGTCACTCCACAGAGGGAAGAGTGACCAGTGGGGTACCACAGGGATCAGTGCTGGGACCGGTCCTATTCAACATCTTCATCAGTGACATTGCGCAGGACCTAGAAGGCAGAATTTCACTGTTCGCTGATGACACAAAGCTCTGTAACAGAGTAGACACACCAGAGGGTGTAGACAGAATGAGAAGCAACCTGCAGAAACCTGAAGAATGGTCAGGGGTTTGGCAGTTGAAATTCAATGCAAAGAAGTTCAAGATAATGCATATGGGGCACAAAAACCCTGGCACAATATGTCAGTTGGGGGGTGAGGATATAGCATGCACCAAGCAGGAAAGGGATCTTGGGGTTGTCATCTCTGATGACCTCAAGATAGGAAACAGTGTGACAAGGCAGCAGGTAAAGCAAATAGGATGCTGGGATGTATAGGCAGGGCATCACCAGCAGGAAAAGGGAGGTCATAATTCCACTATACAAGACACTAGTGAGGCCCCACCCTGAGTACAGTATACAGTTCTGGAGACCATACCTATGTAAGGACATAGACAGGGTAGAGAAGGTTCAGAGGAGGGCAACAAAGATGGTGCATGGATTGCATCACAAGTCCTATGAAGACAGGTTGAAGCAACTGAACATGTACTCCTGGAGGAGAGGGAGGAGAGAGGGATATGATAGAGACATACAAGTATCTTACAGGGAGGAACAGGGTGCAGGAAAACATTATTTTAAGCAAAAAGATGTTCCAGGACTAGAGGGCATGGGATGAAGTTGGAGGGAGGACAATTCAGAGGAAACATGGAAAGAATTTCTTCACAGAACGGTGGTGGACAAGTGGAACACCCTGCCAGAGGAAGTGGTGGGGGCTGAAACAATCACAGGATTTAAGAATGCATGGGATAGACATAAAGGAATTCTGGAGGTCAGGGGTAAGGGGCAACAGACTTAGGAAAACAAACTGAACTTACAAGCTCAAATGGGCAGACTGGGTGGGCCATAGGCCCTTATCTGCCAACACTGTCTATGTATCTATGTATCTATGTTTCCCATCCCGCCTTGCAATGACGGGTCGCTCCCTCATTGTAGCGGATGGCTGATGCTGCAATGACGAGGCAGCCCCTGATTGCAGAAGCTACTTTTTTAGAAGGTTGTGGCACGCTGGCTGAACTAGTGTCAGCAGCAGCATGCCGTGGCATTGGGGGATGGGGGACAAGCCTTTGCAGGCTATGGGGGCATTGGGCACAACAGTGTCATGCCTCCATAACCTTCTCGTGCAGAAAGCTGACGCAACATGTTTCTTGTGCATGCATGCAATCAACATAAAAATGGTGCATGTGCCATTTCTTTGATGCATGTACTGTACCTTTTTTGATATAAGCTTACAGGAATTTTGATGACTGTCATACAAACTCAGTAAACTGAAAACAGGGCTCCAAAACTGTGGCACAATTGAGAAGATGCAGAAGCAGGCAGAACATGCATTTGTAGCTGTGTCTGCTCTTCTTTAAACTGCTCTTAGACATAATTTTTGTCCCAAAGATTTCATTTCATCCTCCTGTCCCTCTCTCACTGAAGTCTTAGTTCTCTTTTTATTGCATGCCCATGTACCTAGTGAGGCCCCTTGTGCATTTACCCTACCCAACCCAACTCACAACATGGAGTGTTGTATTCTGTTTATAAAATGGGTACACTGAGAAACAATTTTAAAAAGCCAGCTTTTTTAATTAAATACAGGTATTTTCTTTTGCAGAAGGTAATAGTAAAAATAGTCTATCCCCTCCTGTCAATCATCTGTCTTTCCACACATTCAACAGATGGAATTTGTGTGTACCATGGAATAAAGGAGTCCAAAGTTGTGCAGAATTCATCTGTCAGAGTGTTCACCCTCTTATACAACACAGAAGTCCTTATATGTAGCCAAAGTCTGAATGTTATCCTTGGCATGGTTAGCAGCACTGGATTCCAAGGCAAGCTGGTAAATGTAGTGGGGATTTTTCATAGTCCCCTAGTAAATACTCAAAATTAAAAATGAATATTACTCAATTTTCCTTTCATGTGTTTGTAAACAGGAAGCCATTAGGCAAAGAATGCTTATTTAGTTATTTAGAATGTAAGTGAGATTTACTTCTTAGAACCTTATTGTATGATTTCAGTGAGTAAAGGTGGCAGCCATTTTTGTAATGGCAATCAGGGATAAGTGAAGCGGGCAATGAATTCTGTATGTGATTTGCCAAAATGTCATATCCCACTGCCTGAACTTGTTCCATCCTTCATCATGCAAGTCTTAAAGCCTATTTAGTCAATCAGGAAGCAGGAATATTAGAATCCCTTTTGTAAATTCAGTGGGCAACTCTACACTAGGAAACAACAGGGATACACCCTGGGAAAAAAATGATGTGCCCCAGTTGGTGCCCCATGTAGTGTAGAGCTACTCCTACAGCAACAATATGCACATTAGGTGCTGGTGCTCTGGCTGCTATATGTGGCACCCCATCCCTGTTACCCAATAGAGGCTGGAGAGACCTCTGGTAAATAAAAAAAAATGTTCTTGAGAAAATGGACCATACTATAACAATTAAGAACTTGATGAAGATAGGCTGTTACTGTGGTAATACACTCTTTTTTGTATCTTAATGTGTATTTTACAAATGTTTTAAAACAAGTAAGTAAAATGATAAGCAATATGAATATTCAAAGACAGCTAGCATTGCACATATTAAAAAATAGGTACTGGAATTTTAGAAGTTTGATCTTATGAACTTGATAAGATTTTATGATTTTTAATCTTTTATCTACTGGAGATATCCAAGTTTCTTATTTCTTTGGCAAAAACAGCTTAGCTCAGCTGTTGTTCACCTTAGCTGGAGGAAATATGATCGGATTACAATCAGAACTGACCTTGCAGCAAAGGACATTAAAGTAAATTATATCATAATGATCTAATGTGTATTGCCTGTGTAACAAAGATCCGGAATAGCTTTCCCTTATGCAAGCATATCTAACTAGATACGTGCTTAAGCCCAATTGTGATTACTGAATTACTTGTAGACTGTGGTTTCCTGAGTACTCATAGCTATCTTAAAAACTTTGTTGTAATCATTTACAATTTCTGAACACACAAAGTGTTTTTGTGGATATTGCTATGACTATACCTCTGCCTCTATTTAGTTCTTGACATGAAAGGAACCATTAAGCAGAAAGCTCAAGCACATACTACATTTATGCAACTGTTTGTTTAATTAGGTGTTTTTCTGAGAGAGTTTCACTGTATATATCTAGGAGGATAAATCAGTCATACCTTCTGGTTTGCAGAGAACACTTAAAATGAAGGTAATTATCTCAAAAGTTCAGAACTTCATATTGAAGTTCTAAACTACTGTATTAAAATTAAATAGAAAAAACTCCATGTTGTCAAGTAGTAGGGGTTGCTTGACCCTTTTTTTATAATTTAAGCCTGTTCTTAAATCCCAAGGTATGAGAAGTGTTGCTGGTAGGGGAGGATCAAGAGTCTGATCAGTTATAGTATTCACTTGCCAAAGCAAGAAGGATCATACATCATGCTGTGTGGCTGCTTCCTTGTGCTAGGCAGGAGACAGCATATAGAAATGCTGCAGCTTGAGGCTGGAGGTGTTACAGGGAGGTCAACATGTCACTCATGTGAGTTCTTTGACATAACTCCCACAGATTACAGGAAGAGAACACATGGTGACAGACACCTTGCATTGCCCGTGCCATTTGGACTCTGCTTGTTAGACCTTGCTTCTCTGTTATGCCAGACTATCACAGACAAACATAGCTTGCTACCCTTTATAGACTGAAACAGTGTCTGATTTACTGCAGACCTTGCAGGGATCCAGAAAGGAGGTTGGCACAATATGCAGTACCAATGGCAAGAGTTGACCACTGGAAAGCCTAAAATGGAGAGACAATAGTGATGGCAGGTAAAAAAACTAAAAATAAAATTAGGATCGGGAATTTTATAATGTCCCATTTAAAATTTCAATAACCTTCTCTTGTTGAGTATTTCCATTCCATTCAGCTCACCAAAAACTCCATGGTCCCTCTACTATCCTTTCCAACCCTCCCCTTATTTATTCTATGTGAGCCATGTTGGCTAATGCCACCATACAATACAATGGATAGTCTGGAATTGAGGATCTATGTCTTACAGTTGGACATTATTTTGTTACAATTGATTATGCCCCAAAACGAATACTATTGAATGCACAATTGGCTAACTTTTTCTTAGTTTCTATACACTGCCTGATTAGGTCCTACAATAGAAATGGAGTATTTGTTGTCATATCCAGTCATGTGACTGTAAGAAAATGTAGATTTATTTTTGTGTATTGTAAATATTCTAAAAGACAAAGAACTTTAGTGCAAAAGCACTGAGGCAAGGGTTACTCCAATGGGCACTGGCCATAAAGCCAAGTTTCAAAGAAATACAAAATCACACATACCCCATGATGCAAATCACCATGCAATTTAAGGCTGGTTCAGATTTAAGCAGGAATGCATGGTGCCAAAGGGCCTCTAACACAATCTGCAAAGGGTGCAAACAGAAAATACACACAACACCCTTTGCAGATTGAGTGAGAAGCACTGACACCATGCATTCAGCAAAGCTGAACCTGCCTAAAATGTCATGGCGATTTGCATATACATCCCATGATGGGCCTGTGTTTCTGCAGCCACATGTAAATAGCATCCACACCACCCTCTGACTGCAGAAGCAGGGGAGCCACAAAATCCAAGATGGCAAAACTGCAACAGTACTTCTGTCTATAGAATGGTAGGTCTCTGTGAGATATGTAACTTTTCAGCCACAGGTGTAAGACATACACACTGACACCAGCTTCTGGCTCCCAAAGGGCAGGACCATGTCAGGTCTGCCATTATGGAGACAGAAGTACTGCTACAATTTGGCTATATGGCTTTAGACAGCAGATCTAGACATTTTTCAAGGGGGTAGCAGGTTTTCAATGATGCAGCTGCATGTAAAAAACACAGTAGCAGATCTTTCTATCTAGCAAGGTACCCTTGTACAGAGTGCTTCAGTATCTCTGTCTGCAGAGGCACAGGCCTCATGGGTCTTCTGTCTGCAGAACATGCTATATGAGACACACACAGGTGTGCCTGCACAACCACATACCTCTCTTGAGCCTGTGCTTATATAGCCAAATATACAAATTCAAGAAGGTAGTAAATCAGTTCTATTACATCTGTGTCATCTGTAAAAAGTTGTATTTTATTTGTCTTAACTGATTATGGAAGCCCATGGTTGCTTTTGTGGGTTTGTCCTTTTCTTGCTTGCAGGGTGGGAAGTGAAGGTTGGAAACCCTAATGTCACATTTCCCTAATTTTGTTGCTTTAAATTGAATCTTAACTGGTGCATTAACACATTTTTTGCAACTGATTTCCTTCCTTTTTGAGATAGTGGAATCATAACTTCATTCATGCAGTTGTCTTTGTGACCTGCATGAAGAGATCTGTCTGACTGCAGAACTCAAATGAACTAAATGTGGAGTCCCTCAGGCTGCAGAAGCACATGGTCATCTGATCCCTGCATGTCTGTGCAGCTACAGATGCAGACACAGAGGGCCTTTCAGGACCTGTGCCAAATAAGGAGTCCATCTGGACACAGAACAGCAGGGCACTGTGGGCTCTGCACTTCTGTGTCAAGTGAGGTATCCATCCAGCTACAGATGCACAGGGTCCAGAGGATCTTGTGCTTCCTTGTTGCTACAGGTGAAACTGTGCAGGGTCCAGTGGACCTTGTGCCTAGTGAGGAGTCCATCTGCCTTGGAAGTGCAGAGCCCTCTGGGCCCTGTACTTCCATGAGTCTACAGATGCAGACACACAGGCCCTTTTGGCACTCCACTAAATGTAGAGTCCATCAGACTGTGGAAATACTAATAAAAAATCACTCATAACTTGGTCATTTTTCCACATTTTGAAACCAAATTTTAAACAAACATTTCTAATGACTCCACTTCATGGACCTGGGAGCTGTAAATTTCCAAATCCCCACTGAAACATCATTTTATAGCATGGTGAGAAAACATACTTTTACCACAATATGAGACATGTCAGCTGTCATGTTCATGAGGTGATGTGCAAAAATGGCTAAGTTGAAAACTTAGCATCAAAATATTGAAAATTACCAAAGTTATGAGTGAGCATAGAGACATTTCAGTGTTTGCTCATAACTTTGTTGCTTTTTGAAATTTTGACCCCCAATTTCCAAACTACTGGAGCCTTCTTACGATCTCACCTTATGAACCAAGTAGGTGAACATTTTCAAATCACAGCTGAAATGTTATTTTGCACCTCAACTGTGAAAACATATTCCAACCAGGATTTGAAAAGTGACAGTTGTGACATTCATGAGGTGGTGTGAAAAAAAATGGCTATGTTGAAAATCTGAGGTCAAAATATTGAAAATTACCAATGTTATGAATGAGTGTAGAAAAATGTCAATATACACTCATAACTTTATTGTTCTTTTACTATTTGTACCCCAAATTTTCAACTTAGTGTTCTTATGACCCCAACTTATGACTAGGGGTGAGCGCAGTGGCCTCTATTCACTTCATGAAGTGATTCATGGAGCCAAGGTGAATTCACAGAGTACTCCACAATGCATAGTGGAGTAATTTGCATTATAATGGGTAACACGAAGTCCATGGAAAACAATGACTTCGTGTTACTCCGCCTTCCCAGACTACTACTTCACCAATTTTAAAGGAGAAGTGCATTGAAGTCAATGTACTTCGCCTCACTTCACCTTGATTTTAAGCTACAAAGGTAAAATTTTCAGTGATTCATGGGATTTCAGGTCACATGAACTCTATATTGATCTGCACAGCCTCAGTTCGGGGTAGTGTGTGTAGGAAACTGTAGGAGACAGTGTGCTCTGAGTGCTGACTGTGATTCAAACCTTCTAAAAGCTGTTAAAAAAGCCTTTTTGAGTCTTTTTTTTTGCTCAAACTTTAGTTCATCGATTGTAGGAAACCCTCCTGTGCTCATATCATCGAGTGTTTTTGTTTGTGTGTAGATTTTGAATGTTAATGTACAACACTGAGTCTGTGAAGTAAGAGACAGTGAAAGTGTGCTTTGGGGGAAGGGCATATCTGTGGCGTAGGTAGATTTAAGATGGAGAAATAGGGAGTTCTATGTTTTTTGGTTATATTTGTGTTATATAACTGACTGTGTTAATGTACACACAGTAATATTGTCAACAATTGTTGAAATTTTTTTGCCGATTGTATGTTGTGTGGATCTGGTGCAGCAGTTCACAATTTCAGGTTGTTTACAATACGTGGTATATTGCTGAACTTTTCAATTTGCTACACATTACTTGTAGACAAATTATGTGTGAGTCTGCATGTGTGTGTGTGTGTGTGTGTGTGTGTGTGGCGTGACATCAAATAATACACCTTTTATTGTGCCACAGTGTAACTGCAGGGTCAGCAGTGTGATCCTCCTATCCACTACAGCTGCATGATTTTGTACTGCCATTGTGGTATCTTTTCTCTGTTTTGCTGCTTGCACTGTGTAGCGGAGGTAAAAAATTACCATTAGTAAATTATCTATTACAAATACTTAGAAAGGAGATGAATGGAGATGAGGCTGATGGCGGAAGAATTTAATGATTATAACAATAATCACAGCGAGAGATTACAAGTGGTACATCCTTCATTCTTCATTCTTCATTCTTAATTCTTAATTCTTAATTCTTAATTCTTAATTCTTCAAACTAACAGTGTATTCTGGCTTGCTTATATAGTGGATGACAGTACTGTGGTTGTCTATGATTGGTACAGAACAAGTATAAACATCATCTTACAAGGCAATTCTCTTTTTAGTTCTTGCATGAGCTAATCCTTACTTAGCACAAATGTATTGATAGTGTAAATTATACTACTATATAAGGATAGTAATAATGGTCATTACCAGTTATTAAGATCTAGAAGGAAGAAATAGGTTTGCATTAGGAATGTGCACACAGGCACTCTGGCCGTCCTAATAATAACTCTCTCCCTGTATTTCTGTTTTTGCAGACACTTAAGACACCTGTCTGCCATTACTCACATGGTCAGTACAGATATCAAAAGACACTTGAATATTACAGTTTGTGGCTCAGTTAAACCTGCAGCTTTTACAAGTTGTGATATAATTCAGCTTCACAGATCAATATTAGTTACACAAACACCTTATGTTTTAGACCAAAATAAGGTTTGCCTGCAATATTGGGACACATTTCTTTATCCCTTATTACAAGCCCCCCTTTGGACCAATATTGCTTAATTATTATTTATGCAACCATGCAACTCCTCGGAGCATGTACATCTCACTATGTACTTTACATTATTCACAATCACTTGATCAATAAGTGTTGATTAAATCCATTCTATGGCCCTTTTGTCACATTTGGGCATTCATTTGGTGTTACAGTTAAGTATATGGCATTTCAGATTACAAAACATAATGAGTTGCTTAAACTACATAGTTACAAACACTATTATTACCCCAAAACAGTAGGACAGAGCTAACACATAAACATTATTGTCCTTTGGTGTGGCTCTGTTTATAACAAGAAACACATTTTTCTATTTTTAGTCCATGTAGCTTTGCGGTGATCCAGTCTTGAGCTCTGATGCACAGCTGGACCAGCTGTTAAAAATGTCCACACCAATTTAGAAAAGACAGTGTTCATATTGCTGGCTGAAGGATGGCTGATTAGCAGACACACAGCACTGGCCAGGGGTGCATTAGATTGTGCATTGAGTAGCCACACACACACTGGCATGGCATTTGTGTTGTGGTAGTTGATTACACCCTGGTACACAGATTAACAGTTTATAAACAGTCCATAGTAAAGCAATAGTTTTGCATAAAGTATCAGCCATGTTTGGAATAAACAACAGTGAAGAAAATGGATGTCATGCTTGAAGGTCAATTGAAGAAGAATCTTCTTGCTGAAGTTAGAGGATTGCCCCTACCCCAGACTTTACTTCATAGTAAGTAAAAACAATAAGCTTGATTGTAGAGTTTAAACTAACTAGACCTTTTCAGTTGATTTAAAGTTGTACAAATAAATGCAATTTTGCTAAAAATATTACACTTGCAGAGGTAATAATGACTTGATTTATGCAATAGAACTTATGTGGAACCAATTAGGAAACATAAGCATTTTTGCAATAGAACAATTTTAGTATTGAGCATAATGTATAAAAAGAATGAATATGTGGAAGTACATACACAACTCCCACTCCAGCTTAACTAATTCTTGAAGCATATGTTTTTGAAGAAGAAACAAAATACACATTTTTTGGTATTTACTCCTATGATGAGATAGCAATGTATCTTGCAACCTTTGTGGACATTACACTGGAAGGAAGGAAGGGTAGCTTACCCCCTCCCCCTGAGCTTTTACTGGCAGAAGATACAGCTCAACTACTGTAATACAAGATTATTTCCATAGGATAAAAGAAGCCAAGCGTCCCTGGGTTTTCTAATCCTAAGCATGACAAAATGTCAGCTGAGTTTAAACAAAGAAGTTTTGCTTACAGTTAAATGTTGATAGACTGTGTTGGCTGTAGCACAAGAAGGTCAAAAGGTCACATAGTGTGCATGCAAGGGTCGCTCAAACCCAGTTATTTTCGTAGTGGCCTTGAACACTACTGATCTTTAAAAATATCTTAATGTTACATTGCACAGGAAATTAAAACAGCTTTTAAACATTTTTTATCCAAGGACACTTGAATACCATATTTAAAAATATGCTAACATCATTTTTAATAAGAATCTTTTGTCCTTCAGAAACTCTAGTGTTACTGATAATATTATTAATTATGCCAAACTGTGGGTTGTTTGGTCATGGTAGAATTACAGAAGAACAAGTGGCTAGCTTTGCTCTAGTCACCCACAGCATACTAAGAGTATTTAGAATCAGACTCTTTAACATTAGAAGAGCCAAGGTCTTTGGGCATTAAGTTAGTATGACTTGCCAATACCTGACTTTTACTCCTACATTTAACTGCTCCTATACAGGAGTTAGCACACTACCAAGTGCTTTTTTAGATTTTAAGACATTCACATCTTACAAACGTGCTACAGAAACTGTGTCATAGTTTATATTGCAATTAATAAAAGAGAATTATCCCTATCTAAAAAACAAAGGTCTCCCTGTACCTTTACAAACTCTCTTACAGGGATTTTGGCTCTTGACTTATTTTGCATTTCTAAACTATTATTTTTTGACTGTAGCTGGATTATTACATCTTACTGTTCATGTAGCTTTCCTTTTTTAAAGTCTCATTTGTTAACAATTACCACCTAGCTATATTATCACAGACTTTGTAGAGTATTTGCTAGTTACTCTTTTTATTTTTAATTAAAAAACTACTGTGCTTGTTGAGCATGGTTTGTATGCTCCTCCCCTTAGGTGTTTCCCCTAGAAACAACCTATTATTGTTTCCATACTCATAAAATACAATTGTACCTGTTGATCATTAGGCACTGGTTTGTATGCTTTCCCCTTTAGGTGTTTTTCTAGAAAACGACCTATTATTGTTTCCATACACATTTTTCTTATCTTTTTCTTGCCTGCCTAGCCTTTACAGCTGGGTGCACCTGTGCACTGGTGCCCTGGTCTGTCTAGCTATGTCTTACAGCTCCCCTGTGAGGTCTGGCTTGCAAGTTCCAGCACCTTCACTTACCTACTCTACCCCATGAGTTCCTACAGAGTTAAGCACTACTTTATATTTAAACAATTTGAGAAGCATACAAAGCATACATCACCTGATTGTCAAGTGGATAAACTGTCTATGTGCACCATTTTCTCTCACTTAAAGCCATTAGCACCTTCTCTGAGCGTTGTCACCTTCTTATTAAGGCTTGCAGACTAACCAGCTATCCGAGTCTTTAAGGCACCAATTGTAGAGGAGGGCAAAAAAATTCCCATTTGTAAATTATCAATTACTGATACTTAGAAAGGAGACGAACAGAGACGATGCTGATGGCGGAAGAATTTAATGATTATAACAATAATCACAGCGAGAGATTACATGTGGTACATCCTTCATTTTTCATTCTTAATTCTTAATTCTTAATTCTTCAAACTAACAGTGTATTCTGGCTTGCTTATATAGTGGATGACAGTACTGTGGTTGTCTATGATTGGTACAGAACAAGTATAAACATCATCTTACAAGGCAATTCTCTTTTTAGTTCTTGCATGAGCTAATCCTTACTTAGCACAAATGTATTGATAGTGTAAATTATACTACTATATAAGGATAGTAATAATGGTCATTACCAGTTATTAAGATCTAGAAGGAAGAAATAGGTTTGCACTTAGGAATGTGCACACAGGCACTCTGGCCCGTCCTAATAATAACTCTCTCCCTGTATTTCTGTTTTTGCAGACACTTAAGACACCTGTCTGCCATTACTCACATGGTCAGTACAGATATCAAAAGACACTTGAATATTACAGTTTGTGGCTCAGTTAAACCTGCAGCTTTTACAAGTTGTGATATAATTCAGCTTCACAGATCAATATTAGTTACACAAACACCTTATGTTTTAGAACAAAATAAGGTTTGCCTGCAATATTAGGACCATTTCTTTATCCTTATTACAAGCCCCCTTTGGACCAATATTGTGGTATTATTTATGCAACCATGCAACTCCTCGGAGCATGTACATCTCACTATGTACTTTACATTATTCACAATCACTTGATCAATAAGTGTTGATTAAATCCATTCTATGGCCCTTTTGTCACATTTGGGCATTCATTTGGTGTTACAGTTAAGTATATGGCATTTCAGATTACAAAACATAATGAGTTGCTTAAACTACATAGTTACAAACACTATTATTACCCCAAAACAGTAGGACAGAGCTAACACATAAACATTATTGTCCTTTGGTGTGGCTCTGTTTATAACAAGAAACACATTTTTCTATTTTTAGTCCATGTAGCTTTGCGGTGATCCAGTCTTGAGCTCTGATGCACAGCTGGACCAGCTGTTAAAAATGTCCACACCAATTTAGAAAAGACAGTGTTCATATTGCTGGCTGAAGGATGGCTGATTAGCAGACACACAGCACTGGCCAGGGTGGCATTAGATTGTGCATTGGTAGCCACACACACTGGCATGGCATTTGTGTTGTGTGATTGATTACACCCTGGTACACAGATTAACAGTTTATAAACAGTCCATAGTAAAGCAATAGTTTTGCATAAAGTATCAGCCATGTTTGGAATAAACAACAGTGAAGAAAATGGATGTGTCATGCTTGAAGGTCAATTGAAGAAGAATCTTCTTGCTGAAGTTAGAGGATTGCCCCTACCCCAGACTTTACTTCATAGTAAGTAAAACAATAAACGATTGTAGAGTTTAAACTAACTAGACCTTTTCAGTTGATTTAAAGTTGTACAAATAAATGCAATTTGCTAAAAATATTACACTTGCAGAGGTAATAATGACTTGATTTATGCAATAGAACTTATGTGGAACCAATTAGGAAACATAAGCATTTTGCAATAGAACAATTTTAGTATTGAGCATAATGTATAAAAAGAATGAATATGTGGAAGTACATACACAACTCCCACTCCAGCTTAACTAATTCTTGAAGCATATGTTTTTGAAGAAGAAACAAAATACACATTTTTTGGTATTTACTCCTATGATGAGATAGCAATGTATCTTGCAACCTTTGTGGACATTACACTGGAAGGAAGGAAGGGTAGCTTACCCCCTTCCCCTGAGCTTTTACTGGCGGAAGATACAGCTCAACTACTGTAATACAAGATTATTTCCATAGGATAAAAAGAAATAGCGTCCTGGTTTTCTAATCCTAAGCATGACAAAATGTCAGCTGAGTTTAAACAAAAGTTTTTCTTACAGTTAAATGTTGATAGACTGTGTTGGCTGTAGCACCAAGAAGGTCAAAAGGTCACATAGTGTGCATGCAAGGGTCGCTCAAACCCAGTTATTTTCGTAGTGGCCTTGAACACTACTGATCTTTAAAAATATCTTAATGTTACATTGCACAGGAAATTAAAACAGCTTTTAAACATTTTTTATCCAAGGACACTTGAATACCATATTTAAAAATATGCTAACATCATTTTTAATAAGAATCTTTTGTCCTTCAGAAACTCTAGTGTTACTGATAATATTATTAATTATGCCAAACTGTGGGTTGTTTGGTCATGGTAGTAATTACAGAAGAACAAGTGGCTAGCTTTTGCTCTAGTCCAACCCACAGCATACTAAGAGTATTTAGAATCAGACTCTTTAACATTAGAAGAGGCAAGGTCTTTGGGCATTAAGTTAGTATGACTTGCCAATACCTGACTTTTTACTCCTACATTTTAACTGCTCCTATACAGGAGTTAGCACACTACCAAGTGCTTTTTTTTTAGATTTTAAGACATTCACATCTTACCAACGTGCTACAGAAACTGTGTCATAGTTTATATTGCAATTAATAAAAGAGAATCATCCCTATCTAAAAAACAAAAGGTCTCCTATACCTTTACAAACTCTCTTACAGGGATTTTGGCTCTTGACTTATTTTGCATTTCTAAACTATTTATTTTTTGACTGTAGCTGGATTATTACATCTTACTGTTCATGTAGCTTTCCTTTTTTTAAAGTCTCATTTGTTAACGAATTACCACCTAGCTATATTATCACAGACTTTGTAGAGTATTTGCTAGTTACTCTTTTTTTATTTTTAATTAAAAAACTACTGTGCTTGTTGAGCATGGTTTGTATGCTCCCCCCCTTAGGTGTTTCCCCTAGAAACAACCTATTATTGTTTCCATACTCATAAAATACAATTGTACCTGTTGATCATTAGGCACTGGTTTGTATGCTTTCCCCTTTAGGTGTTTTCTAGAAAACGACCTATTATTGTTTCCATACACATTTTTCTTATCTTTTTCTTGCCTGCCTAGCCTTTACAGCCGGGTGCACCCGTGCACTGGTGCCCTGGTCTGTCTAGCTATGTCTTACAGCTCCCCTGTGAGGTCTGGCTTGCAAGTTCCAGCACCTTCACTTACCTACTCTACCCCATGAGTTCCTACAGAGTTAAGCACTACTTTATATTTAAACAATTTGAGAAGCATACAAAGCATACATCACCTGATTGTCAAGTGGATAAACTGTCTATGTGCACCATTTCTCTCACTTAAAGCCATTAGCACCTTCTCTGGCGTTGTCACCTTCTTATTAAGGCTTGCAGACTAACCAGCTATCCGAGTCTTTAAGGCACCAATTGTAGAGGAGGGCAAAAAATTCCCATTTATAAATTATCAATTACTGATACTTAGAAAGGAGACCAACAGAGACGATGCTGATGGCGGAAGAATTTAATGATTATAACAATAATCACAGCGAGAGATTACATGTGGTACATCCTTCATTTTTCATTCTTAATTCTTAATTCTTAATTCTTCAAACTAACAGTGTATTCTGGCTTGCTTATATAGTGGATGACAGTACTGTGGTTGTCTATGATTGGTACAGAACAAGTATAAACATCATCTTACAAGGCAATTCTCTTTTTAGTTCTTGCATGAGCTAATCCTTACTTAGCACAAATGTATTGATAGTGTAAATTATACTACTATATAAGGATAGTAATAATGGTCATTACCAGTTATTAAGATCTAGAAGGAAGAAATAGGTTTGCACTTAGGAATGTGCACACAGGCACTCTGGCCCGTCCTAATAATAACTCTCTCCTGTATTTCTGTTTTGCAGACACTTAAGACACCTGTCTGCCATTACTCACATGGTCAGTACAGATATCAAAAGACACTTGAATATTACAGTTTGTGGCTCAGTTAAACCTGCAGCTTTACAAGTTGTGATATAATTCAGCTTCACAGATCAATATTGTTACACAAACACCTTATGTTTTAGACCAAAATAAGGTTTGCCTGCAATATTGGGACACATTTCTTTATCCTTATTACAAGCCCCCTTTGGACCAATATTGCTTAATTATTATTTATGCAACCATGCAACTCTCGAGACATGTACATCTCACTATGTACTTTACATTATTCACAATCACTTGATCAATAAGTGTTGATTAAATCCATTCTATGGCCCTTTTGTCACATTTGGGCATTCATTTGGTGTTACAGTTAAGTATATGGCATTTCAGATTACAAAACATAATGAGTTGCTTAAACTACATAGTTACAAACACTATTATTACCCCAAAACAGTAGGACAGAGCTAACACATAAACATTATTGTCCTTTGGTGTGGCTCTGTTTTATAACAAGAAACACATTTTCTATTTTTAGTCCATGTAGCTGCGGTGATCCAGTCTTGAGCTCTGATGCACAGCTGGACCAGCTGTTAAAATGTCACACCAATTTAGAAAAGACAGTGTTCATATTGCTGGCTGAAGGATGGCTGATTAGCAGACACACAGCACTGGCCAGGGTGCATTAGATTGTGCATTGAGTAGCCACACACACTGGCATGGCATTTGTGTTGTGGTAGTTGATTACACCCTGGTACACAGATGAACAGTTTATAAACAGTCCATAGTAAAGCAATAGGTTTGCATAAAGTATCAGCCATGTTTGGAATAAACAACAGTGAAGAAAATGGATGTCATGCTTGAAGGTCAATTGAAGAAGAATCTTCTTGCTGAAGTTAGAGGATTGCCCCTACCCCAGACTTTACTTCATAGTAAGTAAAAACAATAAGCTTGATTGTGGAGTTTAAACTAACTAGACCTTTTCAGTTGATTTAAAGTTGTACAAATAAATGCAATTTTGCTAAAAATATTACACTTGCAGAGGTAATAATGACTTGATTTATGCAATAGAACTTATGTGGAACCAATTAGGAAACATAAGCATTTTTGCAATAGAACAATTTTAGTATTGAGCATAATGTATAAAAAGAATGAATATGTGGAAGTACATACACAACTCCCACTCCAGCTTAACTAATTCTTGAAGCATATGTTTTTGAAGAAGAAACAAAATACACATTTTTTGGTATTTACTCCTATGATGAGATAGCAATGTATCTTGCAACCTTTGTGGACATTACACTGGAAGGAAGGAAGGGTAGCTTACCCCCTCCCCCTGAGCTTTTACTGGCAGAAGATACAGCTCAACTACTGTAATACAAGATTATTTCCATAGGATAAAAGAAGCCAAGCGTCCCTGGGTTTTCTAATCCTAAGCATGACAAAATGTCAGCTGAGTTTAAACAAAGAAGTTTTGCTTACAGTTAAATGTTGATAGACTGTGTTGGCTGTAGCACAAGAAGGTCAAAAGGTCACATAGTGTGCATGCAAGGGTCGCTCAAACCCAGTTATTTTCGTAGTGGCCTTGAACACTACTGATCTTTAAAAATATCTTAATGTTACATTGCACAGGAAATTAAAACAGCTTTTAAACATTTTTTATCCAAGGACACTTGAATACCATATTTAAAAATATGCTAACATCATTTTTAATAAGAATCTTTTGTCCTTCAGAAACTCTAGTGTTACTGATAATATTATTAATTATGCCAAACTGTGGGTTGTTTGGTCATGGTAGCAATTACAGAAGAACAAGTGGCTAGCTTTTGCTCTAGTCCACCCCACAGCATACTAAGAGTATTTAGAATCAGACTCTTTAACATTAGAAGAGGCAAGGTCTTTGGGCATTAAGTTAGTATGACTTGCCAATACCTGACTTTTTACTCCTACATTTTAACTGCTCCTATACAGGAGTTAGCACACTACCAAGTGCTTTTTTTTTAGATTTTAAGACATTCACATCTTACCAACGTGCTACAGAAACTGTGTCATAGTTTATATTGCAATTAATAAAAGAGAATCATCCCTATCTAAAAAAACAAAGGTCTCCCTGTACCTTTTACAAACTCTCTTACAGGGATTTTGGCTCTTGACTTATTTTGCATTTCTAAACTATTTATTTTTTGACTGTAGCTGGATTATTACATCTTACTGTTCATGTAGCTTTCCTTTTTTTAAAGTCTCATTTGTTAACGAATTACCACCTAGCTATATTATCACAGACTTTGTAGAGTATTTGCTAGTTACTCTTTTTATTTTAATTAAAAACTACTGTGCTTGTTGAGCATGGTTTGTATGCTCCCCTTAGGTGTTTCCCTAGAAACAACCTATTATTATTTCCATACTCATAAAATACAATTGTACCTGTTGATCATTAGGCACTGGTTTGTATGCTTTCCCTTTAGGTGTTTTCTAGAAAACGACCTTATTGTTTCCATACACATTTTTCTTATCTTTTCTTGCCTGCCTAGCCTTTACAGCCGGGTGCACCTGTGCACTGGTGCCCTGGTCTGTCTAGCTATGTCTTACAGCTCCCTGTGAGGTCTGACATCAAGTTCCAGCACCTCACTTACCTACTCTACCCCATGAGTTCCTACAGAGTTAAGCACTACTTTATATTTAAACAATTTGAAACATACAAAGCATACATCACCTGATTGTCAAAGTGGATAAACTGTCTATGTGCACCATTTTCTCTCACTTAAAGCCATTAGCACCTTCTCTGGGCGTTGTCACCTTCTTATTAAGGCTTGCAGACTAACCAACTATCCGAGTCTTTAAGGCACCAATTGTAGAGGAGGGCAAAAAAATTCCCATTTGTAAATTATCAATTACTGATACTTAGAAAGGAGACGAACAGAGACGATGCTGATGGCGGAAGAATTTAATGATTATAACAATAATCACAGCGAGAGATTACATGTGGTACATCCTTCATTTTTCATTCTTAATTCTTAATTCTTAATTCTTCAAACTAACAGTGTATTCTGGCTTGCTTATATAGTGGATGACAGTACTGTGGTTGTCTATGATTGGTACAGAGCAAGTATAAACATCATCTTACAAGGCAATTCTCTTTTTAGTTCTTGCATGAGCTAATCCTTACTTAGCACAAATGTATTGATAGTGTAAATTATACTACTATATAAGGATAGTAATAATGGTCATTACCAGTTATTAAGATCTAGAAGGAAGAAATAGGTTTGCACTTAGGAATGTGCACACAGGCACTCTGGCCCGTCCTAATAATAACTCTCTCCCTGTATTTCTGTTTTTGCAGACACTTAAGACACCTGTCTGCCATTACTCACATGGTCAGTACAGATATCAAAAGACACTTGAATATTACAGTTTGTGGCTCAGTTAAACCTGTAGCTTTTACAAGTTTTGATATAATTCAGCTTCATAGATCAATATTAGTTACACAAACACCTTATGTTTTACACCAAAATAAGGTTTGCCTGCAATATTGGGACACATTTCTTTATCCCTTATTACACACTGCCATAAAAATCTGCAGTCAGTGCCCCCGGCAAAATAAATTGTTTTCCAGATTGGAGTGTTTGTGACTTCAGCACCACTGGTAAGTTAAAGTGTTGTTTTCACTTGTGAATTTGCACCTGTATCTGTTGCTGAAGCCACAGTTGTTTTTTGGCTTCACATTCAGAGTGAATGTTCCAAAATCTAAATTTGTTTAGAATATTGTTGTTGATCCCCCAAAATGCCCACAAAGAGACAGGCAAGCAAATCTGATTCTCACCATGGCACTGCTGCCAGTGGTAAGATTGTCTGTGGGTGCAGTAGTACGCAGATGCAGAAGTGCATTGCTGATGTGAGGAAAGGAATTTCTCCTGCAATGTTTTTTACAGCCCATAGTTGGAGGAGATGATGTTGTCCCAGCTGGTGGTGTTAGTGCAGTTGCTGGTGGTGGTATGAGTATTGCTGCTTTAGTTCCACTTCTGACCAGTGTACCATGTCCACAAATATAGTGGAGTATGAATCAGTGCGAGTGAGTGGCAGTGTAGATGATGTCATACTTTCCAGTAACATCCTAGTAACTGAACATGAGGATTCTGATAATCATGTCAACGATAGCATACAATGTGACATTTCTTCCACTGCTGTTCAGGTCATGCATTTTCCATGCAGTGAGTCAAAGTGTGGTGATAAAATATCAGGTGATGGTGGTGTTGATGATGACGATGAATCTGATGATGATGATGTTGCTGTGGTTGCAACATGCAGTCTACATGCCAGCATCCAAGCAGAAGATGTGGATGTGGGTGATGTTGATGAATATGATGATGATGATGATGTAATTGACCCCAGTTGGGAACCAGAGAAAAATAAATTCAAGGTGACTGTGCCTGGGTTTGTTTGCATTAATCCCCCCCCATAAAAATTTGTGATTTACCAGTTTCAGTTGATGGTGATGATGATGATGACCCAGTAATAATGATAGGTAGTCATAGTGGTCAGTTGCATTCCAAGTGTGTTCTGCCAGAAAAATCACATAGCACCCCCCCCACTTCATGGCTTAAAAGAACAGTCCAATAAGCAGAATCAGGGACATGTTAAAAGTAGAGCATCACAATCCCTTGTTTGGGATTTTTTTGTGCAAGATGCAAATGATGAGTCAGTTGCAATCTGCCAGGTTTGCCATGTGTGTGTGTGTGTGAGTCAAGGTGAAAAGGGGAGCCATCTGGGCACAGGAGGACAGCATACACATCTTAAGAATAGGCACAAGGCACTGTGGACCCAGCACAAGATGACAGCTAATACCACAGTGGGGCATTCACCCTCATCATCAACCATAATGAGCACATTACCCCCTTCCATGACTGTTAAGTCCAGTAGGAAATTAAATATATGCAGTAGTGAGGATATAAGAGCAGAGGATTACTACAGGCATGATGAGGTGGAGGAGCGTAATAATTTTGAAATGTTGTCCAGCACTGGTGAGAGTAGCAGTTTTTTGGTGGTGGTGGTGAATGCAGTATGTCTAGTGCAAGTAGTACATCAAACCCGGTTGGTAAATGTGGCAAAATAACTGCATTTGTGGGTTTGTCATCATCACTAGTGTGACCATCTTCATCAAACGTCCACACTCCACCCCCTTTCATTCACAGAGCACGATTTGTCATCATACCCCGTCTAAAACATTTAAGTGAGGCCATGTTACAGAGTGTTTTTGTGCATTAGCTGAAGTACCCACCCAATCATTCAGTGTCATGTGAACTTAATGCTGGTGTAGCTGAAATGCTAGCAATTGATCTTTTGCCCTTCTCCTTTGTGGAGAATTCTGGGCTCTGGCAGTTTGCTGCATGTGTCTGTCCAAAATGGAAAGTCCCATCCAGGACATACTTTTTGACCTGTGCTGTCCCCGACTTATACCGTACTGTGTTCAACTCAGTAAGACATGCCCTTCAGCATTCCTCCTCTCCATTCATCCATTTAAGTATGGATATGTAGACAAGTGGCAAAACAGTGTGGAGTTCATATCTGTGTATAACTGCACACTGGGCACAGGTGCCGGGAGTTGTTTGTGGTGTTGGTAGTGTGAATAATCAGTGCAGTAAGGTGGAGTGTTGTGGTAGAAGTCTTCCAGGAATTTGCCAGCATGCAATGATTGCTATGCACAAAGTCACCTGTTCACACACTGGTGAAAACATGTTGGACATGGTACTGACTGAAATCAACAAATGTCTGAGCCCCCCTGTCCCTGAGAGACAAGTTCATAGCAAGTGACAATGGGTCAAATGTGGTGAACTGCATCACAGATGGTGGCTTTTTTTGTGTTCCATGCATGGCCCATTGTTTAAATCTTGTGGTGCAGCAGGTTCTGCAACACCCAGTAAAGGAAATTCTGACAGTTGCAAGGCCGTATCTGTTCTCACTTTTCACGATCTGCAAAGGACCGTGCCCAACTTCGGCAGTTGCAGATGCGAAACAGCCTCTCTCAGCACCACTTGAAACTGGAAGTTGTCACCTGGGGGGAACTCCATTTTATACATGGCAGAGAGGTTGTATGAAGGATACAACGCCATCTCAGAATATCTTGTGATGCACACTAGGCGTGACAGTTCCGATGCCTCCATGTCTATGACGACTGAACAGTGATGCCTCATGGACTCTGTAATAACAATTTTGTAACCTTTTGAACATGCCACACAGGCATTGAGTGGCATGTCTGCCTCCATTAGCCAATCAATTCCACTGCTGTGGGTGCTGAGGCAGACATTGGTGAATGTACAGCATGACCTTGATGTTGCTGGAAACAGTGCTAGCAGTATGTTGCTGAAACACATGCTGACAGTATTCAACCAGAATCATCACATTTTGAGCATTCAGCGTAGTGAAAACTTTGCCATAGCAACAGTGCTGGATCCACAATGCAAATGCGGAATTGCCTCAGTACTGGAGAGAGGGTCTGAACAGGTGAAAAATGTCAGTGGGCAACTGGTGCACTTGGTTCATGGGGCACAGAAGTCATGTGTCAAGGTAGCAAATCTCAGCAGCATAATCAGGCTGAAGGTGCACTTGGAGGAGCATCAAGCATATCCTGTAAGAGGAAGCGGACTGCCATTCCAGGTGGTCTGTCTTCCAAAGTGGTTGGTGTCAACCCACTTTGGGAGGCTTTGTCTCAAGTAAGGATTTGTGAAATAAATGATTCCAGAGAACTGGATGATACATCAACCACTGGACTTAGTGCGGCACAGAGAATGGTTGAGTCATATTTGTCTGAAAACAGGCCTCTGTCAATAACTGATGATCCTCTTTTGTACTGGAGCAGAAAGGCCGGTGAATGTCCAGAGCTGACTGCAGTGGCACTGAAGTACCTCACATGCCCAACCTCCAGTGTAAGTGTTGAGAGGGTATTCAGCTCAACAGATGCAATGGTTAGGGATCCTCAGACAAACCTCTTGCCTGCAAATGTTAGTTTGCTAACATTCATAAAAATAAATGAGAGGCACATACCAGCACAGACTGCAACCTCAGTATTCATACCCCGGCCTAGTCATGGTGGTTTTGGTGATGTAGAAATGGACCATCCTGGTTGCACTGGCAGTGGCAGCATGAAATGGCCTACCACTGATGTAGATGATGGCACAGTGGAGAAAGAATTTCCCACTGGTCAGACTTCAGACATAGATGACTGTGAAGGCAGCTTTCTTTATGAGGGTGATGATGAGGTTAATGTTGGCAGGTTTAAATGAAGTTGTTTAAAGGTGGTGACATTTGTTTTATGATAAATGTTTTCTTTTTGATGACTTTGTGTGCCCTCAGACCACCACCAGGACCACTGTTAGTCACTGCCACCACAGAGAATAACTTTGTCTGACCCTTCCTGACCACCACCACCAGGACCGCTGTTAGCCACTGCCACCACAGAGAATGACATTGTGTGCCCCCCTGGACCACCGCCACCAAGACCGCTGTTAGCCACTGCCACCACAGAACATGATTTTGTGTGCCCCCCAGATCACCACCAGGACCGCTGTTAACTACTGCCACCACAGAGAATGACTTAGTGTGCCCCCTCTGGACCACCACCACCGCTGTTAGTCATTGTTACCACCACCAGATGCAGGAAGATGTCACAGGGAATGTCATTATGTGCCACAACTATCACCACCAACACCCACCACCAGTATCATTCTGATAATGTTTTTTCCATTACATTGACCATGCCAAGGCAGAGGGAGTCGAACAGGAGACCACATCCATCAGCCACAGGCACAAGGCTTCTTCATATTAAAACTATAAAGTCAGTATGTGTACTAATGTGTTTATTCTATTCAACTTCCTTTAGCTGTATGTTTTGTTTTCTGTTGCGTTTCTGAGCTTCAATGGTCAAACACATATGGTAAACTTATTTTGTTTTTTTACAGGTTAACAAAAAATGACTTCATGGCAAAAAACTCTGTTTAATGCATCAGTTAGGGTTGTTCCACAGCAACAAAAGTGAGGAAATTCAGAGTTAGGGTTGAAAACCCTAATTCTGCAGTCACCCCCTCACACCCCCAGCACCACACACACACACACACACACACACACACATATACACATACACATGCACACATGCAAGTAGGTGGGAGGACCAAGGCAACATGACCAATCACAGACAACCAGCAGGAGTTTACAGAAATAAAATACAACTGCCTAAGTGTACTAAAAGACATCTCCACCCACTCCACCAGGTACTGCATGCTCAGTGGAGATCCACAGCAAAACTGAGGCCATGTACACCAAATGTACACATCCCTGATTGCAGGTGCACACAACGTACCACACTTAGGAGTTGCATGGCCTTACCTAGCAATGCCACACACCCCATCACACCTGCTACTGCACCCAGACTGCAGAGACACAGCAAAACTAATTCCTTGGACATGCATGTTATATTTACCTGATTTCAGGTAGACACAAGATAAGACAGTCAGGCACTGTGGTACTTCAGCAGTCAATGCCACAAAAACCACAAAACAAGGCACTGCATACTGACTGGAGAGGCGCAGCAAAAATAACACCATGGATATTAACAGTACAATTCTGTCATTGATGTCATACTGAGGTTTGTACACTAACAGTGTTATCCACAGACATTGCAAGCTATTTCCAGATATTTAGCAAAATTTCTGTAGTTTCTCTCTGCTGCCCCTACTCTTTAAATGATAAAAGCATCACATATTTTTGTAAATATCACAGACATTTTGGGAAATAGCTTACAATCTCTGTGGCTACTACTTAGTTACACAATGACCACTCCCCAACACTTGTTGCATGTTGACTGCGAACACACAGGGAAAACAAAGGTCATGGACATCAACAGTACACCTGCCTGATCACAATTGCACTACACTTACCACACTTGGCAGTTTTATGGCCTCACTTAGGCAATCCTCCCCCAAGCCACAAGAGCAGATACTGCATCCTGTGTGACAATCTACAGCACAAGTGAGAGTATGTAGATCAATGTTACACATCTCTCACTACAAGGATACTCAGTTTAGCACAGTTAGGATTTGCATGCTCTTACCCAGGTAGTCCTGCTCCCAACACACAAAGCAGTTATTGCATTCTGAGTGTACAACCACAACAAAAGTAAGTCAATGGACATCAATTGTGTACCTCCATCACTGAGGCTGTACTCCTGTTAGCAGCATTAGGACATGCACGCCCTTGTACAGGGAATGACTTGCCAATCTTCCAGAACAGGTTCTGCATACTGAGTGGACAGACACAGAAAATGTACACTACAGTAGCAGCCACAGACACTGCCAGCTATTCCACAAAATTAATGTGATATTTCCAGATAAATCTCTTGATTTCTGCATTGCCACAGTAGGGGCAGCACAGAGAAATTCTTCAGAAATTTCAAAAAACATCTGGAAACAGCTGGCAATGTCTGTTGCTACTACTGTAACTACAACACATGCTCAAATGCTTAAGTTGTCTTATGATGATGCATGTGTCTTGTAGTTGATTTAGACAGTTGCTTTTTTTTCTGCCTACTCATAAGTGTACAAACATCTGTGTACCTCCAACCATGGAGGTTCATCGATGATGTGCATTCACGGTGCAGTAGTGGGTATAGTGGAGTGTGTGGCATTGCTAGGTAAGGCCATGAAACTCCTAAGTTTGGTACGTTGTGTGCACCTCCAATCAGGGATGTGTACATTTGGAGTATATGGCCTCAGTTTTGCTGTGGATCTCCACTGAACATTCAGTACCTGGTGGAGTGAGTGGGGATGTCTTGTAGTACATTTAGACAGTTGCATTTTATTTATGTCACCTGCTGCTGGCTGTCTGTGATCAACTGACCATAAACATATCCCCTGGGTGTGCCTTTTGCTATTATATGAAAATATGTATTTTAAACAGTATAAAACCTTGTTCAAAATGTGATTATGCTGCACATGTATGTTAATAAAATATTAAGACAGAGCTGATAGGATGTTTTCAACTAATCAGAAAATTGTTTTTCTCAGACCTTTGTCATTATGTGAAATATTCAGTTAACTAAATAACTATATCATTTCTACATAATTATTTTCTAATTTGATTGTATTCTGCTACCTAACCACTGACCACCACAGCAATTCACACACAGCTATAAATGGCAACAATGAGTTGTCAAACTTGCTTGGCTGACACAGCCTTCAAGATGTTCACAGAATTTTCAATAGATGATCAACAGAAAATAAATGTGACACTATTTTGACAATGTTGCACACTCAACACTACTGTTTTCAAAAGTGTCACACAGATACTAATATATGTTTTGAAATGCAGCATGCTCGGCACTACTTTTCAGAATTTTTGTTACAATACAACATGTTGATTGGTTATAACAGCAGTGTGGATGTTTAACTTTACGACACTGTATCAATTGTAAAAAAAATGATGTTTATTGTCATATTATTATTGATGATATGTTTGTAACTATTTGAAAATACTGTCTATTGCTTCACTGAGTTTCACTTACTACAGTAATAATAAAAACAGTTTTACTGTTAAGTAGTATTTTATGTTCTTACATGACATAGTATGTATGGTGCATGATAGTATGTGATGTTAGAAATACACTAAAGACATGGATTTTTATATATTTATTTCCTGTGTTTCCCATGCAGGTGTCTGATTTTTCTGTAAGATTGGTCTACTGAACTGTGAAGAGTGAGAAATGGAAGATGCCATCTAAACACAGACAGAAGTCTATGCAGAGATGAAACAGGTATCAGAGTAGTATACTGGTGCATAACGGGGATGTGAAAGTTAGTGATGCTTGTTCAAGACGTCAAACGATTCATCATCACAGTAAAGGAGTGGATTCAGAGCTTTCTCACTCTGTAGGGAAAGGACATGCTGGCTCAACAGCAAGGAAACAATGTTTAGCTAAGCAACAGTTGTGTAGATCTGTAAGCAGAAAAGCTACTGTTGCAAAGACATGCATAAACACACAAACTATGCAGTGAAAACAATTTATTGCTGCTGATGCTTCTCTGAGGAAGCAGAAGTATTTTTGATCTCTGGCTTCTAAAGCCAAGACTGAAAGACTTATTGCTGCTGTGATGAGACATGAGCACAGAAAAATCAAGAGTCATCTCAGCTTGATGAAATTGGGCTTGAAAGTATGAACATTTGTTAATAGAGCAGTTTTTGCTCTTCAACGTTTGTGGTGTAAGATGTCTCATGTACTTGAGCAGTTTAGGAAAATTGTGTATGATGTAAAGATAAGGCTACAATGATATCCTATCTTGAACCTGCACAATTTCTGTGATGATTTCGCAGGACAGTGGCTGCACACACAGCACTCAGAGGCATATTTCTGGGAGGAGTCATATTATTCTCAGAAAAAGGACAGCAAGTTGCACATTGATGAGTCCAGCAAAGTCTGTAATGTGCTCAGTGTGTGTGACAATTCTACGATGGAGTCAGATGATGAATCTGAGGCAAATATTCAGCCTCGTAAATGTCACTGTCTCTCATGGACATGCGATGATACTTGCAACCATAGGCAATCATCGTTTGAGAAAGTCGAGTACTGTATCAACCTGTTTACCATTACTGACCATAAAGACTGACATAAACTGTTTGAGAGGATAGACCTGTGTGAGAACCGTCCACACCCTGGACTTATGGGTCACACCCTTTCATGCATAGATAGTGGTGTCTGTGGCAGTGTCTTTCACCATTTGCACATGCTGGGAGTACATCAAACAGGGATGAGGAACTTTGTATACAGGATATATGAAGTTTGTTGAGCTGTCGCTCAGCATACTCATCTCAATGAGTTACTGTTGTCTGGTGACATGCACAGTGCCATTCAATTTTTGAAACACCTGAGACGTGTCAGCAATGTGACTGATACTGTGGCCACTGAGGGATCTATTATTGATGGTAATTGTGTGTCTGTCCTAGAAAGTGATATTCTCAAACAGTTTGGGAAATCAATTGCCAAATTTGAATTGGCAAAGAGACAGAAGTTTTACTCTGTATGTGTATCATATGAACGCCTTTGTTACGAGAAACACACGGTCACAGTGAACCTGGAATCCTTGTTACTATACAATGACATGTGGTTTCGACTTTCAGCATTTCTGCTGTTAAGGTCTGACTTTCAGTTAGACCCAGTCATTGTGATGTGCAAGCACTGTTTTTCCAAAGTGAAGTGTAACATTCTGCCACCAAGGTCAGTCTTGAACAATACGGAGGCAGATGTGACACCAACTGAGATTGCCACATTGAATATGTTTGAACAGACAATGAAACCATTTCAAACTATTCTACAGATAAACACTAAGACATGGAATATTCCACAAAAAGAACTCATCAGATCTCTTAAGGGTTCTGTCATGTATCTTCCACTTCCTCTGCAGGAAACTGTGAAAGCTATCGCCATTGAAAACACTTTGGTAATTCTTGTAAATGGTGTGACAACAAAATCTCAGGTGATTTGGCAGGATGTTGCTAATATTGAGAAGGGTAAGCTTGCCCTTACTCACTTAAAGAACAACAACCCTTTTTATGCAGACCTTAATATTGATCAGATCACTAGTGCACCTCTTTGATCATGAGTTGGAAAGCACAAAGCCAATGATTGAGAAGGCCAATGTGGAAACAAATGACAATGTATACGAACAGTATACAATTCATCCACTGCATGGGAGAGATCCGGTAGGGGACAACATCGATTTCTATCAAATTAAACAGGTGGAAGGTGAGCCTGTGAGCATTTGGGAGGCAACACTGGAAGCATGCCGTTTCCCAAACTTATTCCCAAAAGGGACAGGTGGTCACCTGGATGAAAGAGAAGTTCGTGTACAGGGTGCTGAGTACCGAACAAGTCATGTGCTCAGTAAAGATGGCAAATTCAGATGCAACATACAGTACCTGTTTCATCTCCTGTGGGAGAGTGAACTTAGCATATTGTCTGAGTCTATTGGGCATACTATTCGTCTAACTACTCCACTTAATGGAATTTCATCTGCACAGTTTCTTGAGAAATTGAAGCAGAAAGATGAAAATGTGTAAGTTAATTTGTCTTCTATTCTGTCAAGTCTACGTGGCACCAAAGAATATTGGTACCACAGACACTCTGAGGTGATGACAATGCTGTGAGAGCACAGGGCAGCCACATGGTTTGTCACACTCAGTTGTGCTGAGTATGCCTGGGATGAGGTCATAGAACTGTTGAAGTGGGCAAACTCTGATGTTGAGGGTATTGCATCAATGACTCTCAGAGAGATGTGCTCACTTGACCCTGTCTCTGTCACAAGGCATTTCCACAAGTGGTTCCATGATATTCTGACTTTCATTTTGTCAAAGGACAATCCACCTCTTGGTGTTGTGGAACATTACTTTTGGAGGATGAAGTATCAGGCGTGAGGTGTTCCTCATGTTCACATGTTGCTGTGGATCAAGGATGCCCCCCGTATTGGTAAGCATGAAGCAGCACAAGTGCTCGCATTCATCAAGCAATATATCACTTGCCGCATTCCGGAAAAGTATGACAGTCCAACACTGTGGAAGTTGGTGCAAAAGTTCCAGCACCATATTTGTGTGAAATACTGCCTCCGGGTAGTGAAGAACCAATCTTATTGGTACACAAGATGTTGTGTTGGATTTCCTAGATGTGTCTGTCAGGACGGTTGCATGAATGATCTGTTTTCAGCAATGCCACGCCACTTGAAGGCAAAATCAACCAAGAGGGTATATGAGTTACCCAGAGATGAGAAAGAGGTCTCCATCAATGACTACAACCCTACTCTTCTCCCAATGTGGCAAGCAAACATAGATGTTCAGTTTGTGAATGACAACTCATTGGCTCTGGTGTGGTATGTCACTTCGTACATAACTAAACATGAGCAGATTAGCATGCAAGATCTTTGGGAAGATATTGCTAGTTCAAGCAAGAGCCTGACATCTCAGTTGTGGTCATTAGGCTTGAAGACCCTTTCACACAGAGAACGTGGTGCTTATGAGGCTGGTGATCACTTGATTGGTACACATCTGTATGGCAAGTCTGATGCTGTCCGCTTTCTTAGTGTAAACTACAAAGCATATGCTTATTCCTCATGCTGAGACTGAGGAACTGGCTGTCAATAGACCCTCTTCAAGACATATCTTGAAGAATAACCTCATTGACACATACTACCCACGTAGACATGAAGACATGGATGATATTTGTCTATTTCAGGTGGCAAAGTGGTATGACTACAAGACAGATGTCACACCTGATTGCACACATGACATTTACAAGGTCACAGTAGTGGATGGCTGTCTTGTTAAGAGACATAAGCCTTGGCTCATTGACCACTGTAAGTTACATCTAGACACATCTGAGAGCAGAGAGCATTATTACTTTGCTCTGTTATTCCTATTTAGACCCTGGAGGAATGAGTCTGAATTGAAAGGTGACTGTAATACATTCGAGGAAGAGTTTAATTGCAGTTATGAGACATTCAAAAGTCAATACTCAGAGATATACATACAGAGACTAGACACTGAGAAGGCTCAGCTTGAAAAGGCACAGAAGCTACTTGAGGAGGATACTCCTGTTAGCTCACAGGACAATCTTGATCCAGAAGGACAAGGTATCCTTGGGGAACCTCTGCCTCTGAATGCCACAGAAGTAGTCATGTCAGGAAATGGAGAGTGCCATGGAACATGGTATGCACTGTGGTGCTGACCCAGCTGAGTTGAGACAGAGACTCAATGAGCAACAGCGTGTGGTTCATTCTCAGGTAACTGATGCAGTCCAGCATGGGATACTGCATGAAGAGAAGAAATGTGACTGTCTTGGCTACAAACCACTGCTAATGTTTGTTAGTAGGTCAGCTGGTACAGGAAAGAGTTTCCTTATTGAGGCAATCATGGCTGAAATACGGAGCTTGACAGGGTCAGCAATGTCTGTTGCTTTTAGTGCTCCTATTGGACTGGCAGCATACAACATTAGTGGTGTGACATTACACCATCTGTCATGTTGCCAGTGGAGCATGGCAAAGCAGAAGAGTATTGGAAATTGTCATTTGAGGTTGCATCTCAGCTTCATTCAATGTTTTGTAAGATGAAGTTACTCATCATTGATGAGATTAGTATAGCCTCTAATTTGATGCTTGCTTGTATACATCTAAGTCTACAGGAGATCCTGGGGACTGACTATGGAGATGCATTCGGTGGAAAAAGCATTGTTGTATTTGGAGACCTTTTACAGCTTGCACCTGTGAATGCAGAACATGTGTTTGCAGCTCTGACCATGAAGCAGACCAAGAATACACTTAGCTGCATTGGAGGTTTTAACCTGTGGGAGTTATTTACCTTTGTCGAGCTGTATCAGAACATGCACCAAAGTGCTGACATCACTTACAAGGCACTGTTGGATCAAGCTCGTACAGGTTCTCTGTCACCAAAACATGTTGCAATGTTAAATGGGTGAAGAATCAGAATGGACACAACATCCATAGAAACTGCATGTGATGTTTTCAGTGATGTGTGTTCCACAGGCACACGCATTGTGTGTCTTATGCCATGACTAAAGAAATGCGCTGAGTTCAACAGTGTCATGTTACAGAAAGAAAATTAATCAATTCTCACACTACATGCTGTTGACACAGTCGATGGTGTCATTTTAAGTCAGAAGCTGGTAGCTAAGCAGACTGAACGACTGTCTGAATTGAAGTCAGATGTTTCATGCACAGCTGGTCTAGAAGCTGTACTTACAGTTTATAAGAATGCACATGTCATGCTACGCTGCAGTCTTGATGTGGATCGTGGTATGGTAAATGGTGCCGTGGGTAACATCATTGACTTTGTCTACAATGTTCAAAAGACATTTATCGAGACACTTGTTGTCCACTTTGACAACATGGAACATCCTGTCCAGATTGATCATACCTGTGTTAAGTTCCAGATATTGAAGGATATCTATGCAAACAGGAAACAGTTCCCAATATGTGTTGCATATGCTGTTTTGATTCACAGGTCTCAATGCTTGAGTTTGGATTTAGCAATGGTGGACATAAGGACATACATTTTCAAAGATGGCATGAGCTACGTTGCACTTTCACGTGTACATAGTCTTTCTGGGTTGCACATCATAACCATCGCACCTCAGAAGATACGAGCTGACAAGTGCTGTATCATTGAGTACAACAGATTACATAACTCTATACCAGCCTCAGATGTCTTTAATACCACTATCAATGTACGTGGTTGTCTCACATCCTTCAGTGACATCTACAGTTGGTAACAAAAGAAAACGAGGTTGCGCAACTGATGGAACAGGTCACAGTTCTAAGAAGGTCACAAAGTCAAATACAGATGCGGAGCCAGCTGTTGTTCAGAAGTCAGTTGGAATAGCTGTTGTGCCTGTGTTTGACAACAGTACTAGAGTTAACTGCTATGCTAATTCAGCTATGCAAGTCTTTCTTTACATGCCACACTTTGTTGAGGCAATATCTGCTTCGCAAGACACTGCACTATCAAAGGAGTTGAAGCAGGTTGTCAACATGGCTTCTGATCAGTCTAAGAATGTGCAGTCACTAACACCTCTGTGGCAAGTGCTGGGCACATACGATGGATGCAGTACATTTGCTGCAGACATGCAGCAGGATGCTACCAAGTTTATGATGGCTATCATAAACAGCCTGAATGAAGAGGGAACTTCTATGTGTCACTATTTTACTGTGTGATATGTTACCAAGTACGTACGTCTGTTATGTGGTCATTCACAACATGAAAACACAGAAGACATGCTTTGGGTTTCTCTGTTTGTGCCTCAGAGTAAAGCTGTGAAGTTTTGGCAGCTGTTTACTAATGCTGAAAGTGGTCACCTGTGTGTGAGGTGTGGAGGTACATGTACTCAGTCCATACATCTCAAGACTTCGTCTCAATATCTTATGCTAGTACTACACAGATTTGACTCAAATGGGCTCAGAGTTGACACACCCATCACTGATTTCACAGCTGGTAGAGTAGTATTTAACCAAGCAGTGTATGACACTCATGCTATGATCTACCACTATGGCCAGTCTGTACATTCTGGACATTACACTTGTCTGTTGAGGTACAGAACTGGCTGGGTCAAGCGTAACGATTCAACAAGCTCTTTCAAACAGAGACTGCCGTGACACTTAAAAAATGCATATGTTCTGATACTGAAGAATTATGATAATCTTAATGTGACAGAGGAATAGTAACACAACATGTGAAATTCCTTTACTTTGCTGTCCATCTTTTTTTTACACAGTGAGTTTTGTCAACTGTCATTTGCTATTAGCAAATGTACAGTTCTGATTACACAGGAGATATATCACATGGTTCTGTTGCATATCTAGACTCATTGTTACTTTAAGATTGTTGCATTGATCAGTGACACAGTGAAAATAGTTGCAGTGGTCTTTAATCGGCACCAGCTGTCTTCACAGTCACTAGAGAAACCACACTTACATGTCTAACAAAGAATTCTGCATGTCAAAAGAGATATTTGTATCTGGTCAAACTCTTCTGTCATAGTCTTTTGTTATGAGTGTGTTATATGCAGACATGAGAAATCACACTTGTCACATTTGCTACATGTGTGAGTGTACTAAGGTACAATGCTTGACCATCTGTATTTACAGCACTGTTTCATATCTTTAGCTAAAGATTAACAACATTGTCATGTGTTGAGAACTATTATCTGTGCTCTGTATTTGTTTTTTCTTCTTATGCTTGCATCTTGAAAAATATCTAAACTGTTTGTTGCAACAGTGCATAACTATGATTGTTTCATTGTCATGTATCTAGATTGTATATATATTTATATATAGACATACGTTAAATATATTTTTCTTAGTGCTTAGTACTCTGTTGTAAACACTAATAGCATTAACTAACATATACATTGATTGACAGCATTATAAGTATGAATTTTCTCTTAAACAGTAGTAGACTCATAAAGAGTAAGAAGTAGTATGCTTATATTTGTTAGTATGAGATATTATACAGTTGCACATATGTAATGTTCTGTTATGTCATATCCCATCATTAATAACAAGTTTATGTGTTCCATTGTAGATATCTTTATCATTTAGTGCACAGAGTTTTTGCTTATCATTTGGTAAGATGTTATATTCATAGTATTCAGTTAAAAATTGCTTCCATGCAACTAAAAGATGTTATAGATGTAGGTGGTTAACTAGTTCTGTACCTATGTAACTATTTTTTGAACATTTACAATGAAGTATGTACTACTGTTACCATATAGTATCAGAAATCTTTGTGTTTTACCTTGACTTGATGTATGTTAACAATAGTTGAAAACTGTACATCAAACACTTTCAGCGATGACAACTGAGCATTTTTTTTTGTTCCTGATAATATTCTGTGATCGCCTCTATTGAGGGGTTGGGTGGGAATTTTTCAAATGCAGTAATATTGCAGTATTACTTGACATGTACATCTATGTGTGGATGTATTTGTATGTCTACACATAGAATACATTAACACTGAATCTTTAACTGCTAATTTCAGATATATATTTCCTTACTAAACCATGGCCTGTTTGTACTGCTATGAGTTTATAAGTCACATCTGGTTTTTCGCCCACCCCAGGAACATTCACACTATCAGTCACACAATGAAAACAACATCATTACTGTTTCATATGTGTAAACTGTGTTCAGAGGATGATGTTATGCCTGCCCTTCTTGTTACATATTTACTGTCGGTGATACTGGTTTAATTGTATTTCAAGCAACAGTGAAACACATTTATGTGATTGTTTTGTGAGACTGATTTTCGTGCACAAATTTGATTTTTAATTCGGCCTTCTCACAATTATTAATTGACCAATAAATCTTATTAAACCTTATCTACCTGTGTTGTGTCTTTCTTTTATCATAATGTAACAGTGATACTATGTATGTTGGTGTTGCTGCAGTACTGCATTTAAACATACTGCATGATGTTCATTCTACATTCTTTCTATTTATCACTGTGGCAGAGACCATTGCATGCCTGAGGCTGTGCACGTCATTAATCTGGTAACTAGAGTATACCTTCAATCAGGGAGGTCTACCATGAATATCCATGGCCTTTGTTTAACTGTGGCTCTACACTCAGGATGCAGTAGCTATTGTGGTTGGGGGAGGGGGATTCCTGCCTCAGACTGTGCAACTCTGAACTCTACAAACCAGTGTATTACTGGAATCACAGAGGTGCACCATTGATGTCCAGCACCTTATGTTTGCTGTGTCTCTACACTCAGTACACAATACCTGGTCTGGGGGTGAGACATTGCCTGACTAAGCCCATACAACTCCTAACTGTAGTAACTAGACTGTACTTGCAATCAGAGAGGTGTACCATTCATATCCATGGCCTTATTTTTGCTGTGGCTATCCACTCAGGATGCAGTCATAACTGTGGTTACTGCAGTGTACCTGTAAACAAGGAGGTGTACTGTCAATGTCCATGCCCTTTTTGTTTTACTATGTCTTGCCACTCAGGATGCAGTACCTCCTCTGGTGGTGGTGTTGGGGGGGGGAATTCCTGACTGAGACTGTGCAACTCCTAACTTTCCTAACTTGTACACATGTTCAATCAGGAAAGTGTACAGTTGATGTCCATGAACTTATTTTTGCTGTGCTTCTACACTTACTACGCAGTACCTGGTCTGATTAAGAGGGCATTGCCTGGCTGACACCATGCAACTCCAAACTGTGCTAACTTGAGTGTACTTGCAATTAAGGAGGTGTACCATTGATATCCATAACCAAAATGTTGCTGTGTCTCTCCACTAAGGATACAATACCTGATCTATAGTGTGGGAGGAGCATTGCATGACTGAGCCAGTGCAAGTCATAAGTGTGGTAACTGGAGTGTAGCTGCACTCACAGAGGTGTGCCGTTCATGTCCATGGCCTTTTGTTTTACTGTACCTCTCAACTCAGGATGCAGTACCTCCTCTGATGGAGGGAGGATTTCTGCAACTCCAAATTGTAAAAATTTGAGTGCAGCTAGAATCAGGCAAGCATACCATTGATGTCCATAAACTTATTTTTACTGTGCTTCTACACTTACTATGCATTACCTGATCTGTGTGGGGGGGTAGGTCGGCATTGCCTGGCTGACACCATGCAACTCCTAACTGTGCTAACTTGAGTGTACTTGCAATTAGGGAGGTGTACCATTGATCTCCACAACCAAAATTTTCCTGTGTCTCTCCACTCAGGGTACAATATCTGATCTATAGTGTGGGAGGAGCATTGCATGGCTGAGCCCATGCAACTCACCATTCAGGATGCAGTACCTCCTCTGGTGTGGGGAATTCCTGACTGAGACTGTGCAACTACTAACTCTGCTAACTTGTGCACATCTGCAATCAGGGAAGCATACCATTGATGTCCATGCCCATGTCCATGCCCTTATTTTACCTGTGGCTCTACACTCAGTATTCGCTACCTGCTCTGTGGTGGTGGGTGGGATTATTGCCGGGCTGAGACCATGCGACTCCTAACTGTGCTAACTTTACTGAACTTACAATTAGTAAGCTACAGCATAGATATACACAGCCTCAGTTTTGCTGTGTCTCTCTAGTCAGGATACAGTACCAGGGCACCACTACATAACTGAGGCCAAACAAGTCACAACTGTATTAACCAAAGTGCATCAAACTACCAAAAGACACATCTGTGAGATGTCGGGTGTCTTCCCTCCAAATTGCAGCCCAAAGGTACATAGACTAACACAGTGTGTACAGAGAATGTATGCATTGTAATGGCAATGGAAGCTTAAAAGCATCATGGTAAGCACGTAATTGCTAATATCTCAGCAACATGTAATGCAGCGTCAGGAGCGCGGGGCCACATGATGTCTTCTGACATAGCAACAGGAACAGCAATGCAAACAGAAGGTGAAAATGGAAATAGTAACAGTAAGGAAAATGCAACTACAAATGACTACGCAAAGGGTAACACAGACGGCAGCGTACATGGGAACGGTAACTCAAACGTGGACATAAACACAAGTTGAAACAGTAAGTGTAACAGTAATGGAACTGCATACCCTGTTTTTTCTGGACAACTGCATAGAGAAACACAGTGTGGATAAAGAATGTATGCATTGTAATGCACATGGAAGCTTAAAACGAGCTTTGTAAGTACTTAATTGCAAGTATCTCAGCAACTGAACAACGTAGAAAACAAATTAAACATTCACAGAAATCATCATTTTCCTGGCTACCATTTGTATTACATAACCCACTGGGATATGCAATTCACGACAAACAATCTGTATCTCGTACCGTTTTTGAGATACGAGCCCCGAAAGGCACGGCGTATGCCACCATGTTAGTCTATGGGAAAAAACGCCAATTTCGTAGTACTGTAATTTTGCAGCCATACAATATTTTTTCACCAAACTAGCGCAAGGCACATCTGTGAGATGTTGCTACCTTCACTCCAAATGTCAGCCCAAAAGACCAAACAGTTCTTTTGCAGCAGGGTGATAAAGAACTCCTATCATTTTGGCCATAGTCTGGAAAAGTACTGTTGAACTTTGCAAAAGCTTTTGCAAATTCATTCAAAAGTGTCGCAGGTTCAAAAGTACTTTTCCGAAGTACTTTTTTCAGAAATTTGAAAAACATATTTCTGGGGTGTTTTACCCCAAAACAAAGACAAGGCTAGCATCCTCAGGCTCCCTAATTTAAATGGCAAGCATTTTTCTGATCACCAACTGAAAACAAAATGGTGGATTTGTGAAAGTAAAAGGGCCATTTGTGAAAGTAAAAACTACATTTGTGACACTTTCAAACGTTTTGCTAACTTTTCCCATTGACTTATAATGGGGACTTGTTTTTTGAATAACTTTTGAACCATTCAATATTTTTTCATGAAATCTTCAAAAGGCACATTGAGGACTCTGGCAGCATGTTCCCTGAAGTTTTTGGACCAGTCATACAAACTGTGTGACCTGTAGGCGAGAGCAAAGAAATCGCCAAAAAGCGTAATTGTGCAATTTGTTGTTGCTTAATAACTCCGCAGTCATAAATACGACTGGTACAAAATTGGGCAAATCCCAAGATCTATCATGCCCAATCATGCATCCCAAATTTCACATAAATCTGTTCAATGGTGGCAAAGTTATTAAGGTGCAAAATTTGACCCTTTAACCTTAAAAGTGCTACTCAACCCTAACTATGGTAGCACTATCGTGCTATCATAATATATATATATATATATCAACTCATCAAGGCTACTATTAGTGTACAGACAAAGTGCACCCTTTCATCTGTTTGAGATGACCACATCGCATTTGCGGGAATCGCAGCACACATTGGACCAGCAACAGTTCACTCAGGGTCATAATTTCTGATGGGACTTAGTATTGTAGTGTGATGCTCCCATTTCACTTTGTTACCACTTGTCAATTTTCTGGACACATGACAGATACATTTTTGGGATGCAGAAAAAGTCTGGGGACTCTGTGTGACCACTGCATGCATGAGAGACTGTGCAATAAATTCTGGGGGAATTTGCATGTGGTGTAACGCTCCCATTACACTTCGTTGGCACTTGTCAATTTTCTGGACACAGTACAAATGAATTTTGGGGATGCAGAAAAAATCTGAGGACTCTATGTGACCACTGCATGCATGAGTGACTGCGCAATAAATTCTGGGGGACTTTGCATGTGGTGTAATGCTCCCATTTCACTTCATTGGCACTTGTCAATTTTCTGGACAAAAGAGAGATGCATTTTGGGGATGCAGAAAAAACCTGGGGACTCTGTGTTACCACTGCGCACATGAGAGACTGCGCAAAAAATTCTGGGGGACTTTGCATGTGGTGTAACGCTCCCATTTCACTTCATTACCACTTGTCAATTTTCTGGACACAAGACAGATGCATTTTGGGGATGCAGAAAACATCTGGGGACTCTGGGTGATCATTGGGTGCATGAGTGACTGTGCAGTAAATTCTGGGGGACTTTGCATGTGGTGTAACTCTCCCATTTCACTTCGTTGGCACTTGTCAATTTTCGGCACACAAGACAGATGCATTTTGTGTGTTGTGATTGTAAGCACATAATGTCATACTTTAATTATAAATTAAAGCAGTATTGCAAAAATGTGGTGACAATTTTGACCTATACTTTTTTATGCTATTTTACATTGCCAGCTACTAGTTACCTCCTGATTTGTATGATAACCTTCTTTTCAAAATTTGTGTCTGCTTTACTACTTTTTCTCATGTCTGAGAAAAAAAAAGGAGTACGCCTTTTAATATTGTTCTGACCAGGTTTGTATCACTATTTGCAGCTATTTTTGAATAAATATTGTTCTGTGAGGTCATAAAACACTGCCTGCTGCATAACTGTTTAATTTACAACAGAAGTGATATATAACAATTGATGGAGAAAAGCAGTGGAAAATACTGACAAAGACCTGATCTGAACCGTATTAAAAGGAGTCCTCCTTCTATTATTTCAGACATGAAAAAAGGTAGTAAAGCAGACTCAAATACTGGAAATAGTAGTATCATACAAGTCAGGATGTAAGTAAATGGCATTGTAAAATAGCATTAAAAAGTATAGGTCAAAATTTTCAACAAATTGTTGCACTGCTACTTTAAAGAGATTCACTAAGTTACATAGTTATTATGGTATTGCACCCAATATGTGGGTGTCTTACCTTCAGAAGAATCTTTCTTGCTCCACATGTCCTTAGTGCAATGCTATTCTGTCAAAAACGCTTGTAATTTTATTAAAGTGGGTCACGGAGGACTTCCCGTTCTGAAGAGCCACCCAAGTTCTGCCCCCACACTCAGCAACATTATGACATGATGCCAGGGAGAGTGCGGGGGCATGCTCCATTATACTGAATGGCCATCAGCTTTCTGAATGTTTCTTTATGTTATAATGGTCAGTTTGTGGTGAAACGTGGGCACGTTTCCACTAACAAGGCACTTGTTAATCAAAACGTGCCCATGTTTCACCACAAACTGACCATCATAACATAAAGAAACATTTGGAAAGCTGACAACCATTCGGTAACAAGGAGCACACCCCCACGCTTTCCCTGGCATCACGTTATAATGTTGCTGAGTGCAGGGGGGCAGAACTTGGGTGGCTCTTCAGAACGGGAGGTCCTCCATGACCCACTTTAATGAAATTATGGGCATTTTTGCCAGAAAGGTATTGCAGTATGTGAGAACATGTGGAACAAGAAATATTCCCCTTGAAGTAAGGCGCCCATATATTGGGTGCAACACTGGAACTTGGTGAATCTCTTTAATGTCTATTTCAAAAATTAAATATTTAAGGAGCCTAAGTAATGTTTACTTTGTGTTGGGACTCATGATTTGAAATGTTTCACAAAAAGCATGACTGAGCAGCGTGAGTATGTTATGCTAAACTGCGTGTGTGCCATTAGTGTTCTTTCCTGTGTGTGCATGCATTGTCCAGCTTCAGGCAAACATATATACATGGTGTGACTTTTTGCAGTATCTCAAGAATAAAGATAAGAAAGAATACATGACATACATTTTATTTGTACCATCAGCACCAGCGGAGTAAGGTATATGATATTTTTTTTGCGGTATCGGGTCACTGTGCCCCTCAATCACTCACCCACGGTACACACATGACTTAGAGGGGATCATAGCACAAAATTCACATTCTCTCCTAAAAGTCATGTATGCAGTATGTGACTAAGGTGCACTCTGGCCATATACCTCTGAAAAGGTATTGTAACACTTACTCCGCTGATGATGATGGTGACAATAAAATATATGTTATTCTGCTTGCTATTCTTTATACCATAAACACTACAACAAGTCAGCAATATATGTTTGCCAGAAGCTTCACAATGTCTGATGTCACACACACACACACACACACACACACACACATGAAACAACACTGACTGCACACATGCAATTTAGCACATCATACTTGCACTGCTCACAACAGCTTTTCCACAACCACTGCACAACAGAAAGTAAACATTACAGAGGCACTGGATTATAACAACAGGGCAATAGGAGCACGTATAACTGTACTCTATTAAACATAAAAAAATCACAAAAAACTGCAGCAGTGTGGGGGCAGAAAAAATAAGTTAATGGGGGATTCCATGGTGTTGCAGCAACAGGCAGAGCATTGACACTATCTGCAGCTGGTGTTGCTCAATCTGCTCCACCTGCTGCTGCACAGCACCCACCCTCTCATTGCTTTCCTCAAGCACCACCCACAGCAGTGCAATGTCTGCCTGTATTGCAAGCACTGTGACAGGATCCACTGTGGGGGGAAAGCCAGGTAGTGGTGGTGGTGAGGTTGGTGCTGGTAGCTGTGGTGGCAGTGGTGCTGCAGCAGCTGCTGCTGTTGCCCTCCTCCTGCTGCATCACAGAGGCACAACACCCCTAGCACACTCTGCCACTGCCACAGAAGAGCCAGCAGGTGGAGGCCTGGCCTGTTTGGTGGCAGCCTGCCACTCCAACTTGTGATGGTTTGTCATATGTGTGCACTGGCCACCAGTCCCCAAATGTATCCCCTGGGGGCCACGGTGCACCTGCACACCACAAAAATGACAAACCACAATGGTGATGTCCCCCCACACAGTTAAAAAACTACCAGACTGGGAAGCTGCAGGGGGACCATGCACTGAAGGGGCAGATGTACTTCCAGCACCACTGTCATGCACCTGAGGCTCAACCTACAGCTGTGGAGGTGGTGGAGGGGCTGCTGCTGGAGACCCTGCAGCTGCTACTGGTGGTGGTAGTGGCGGACTTCGTGGATGTGCCACTGCTGCCAGTGGCACTGGTGGTGCTGCTGCTTCCGGAGGGGAAGAGGCAACACCAACAGTCAGGAGTGGTCCAACGACACCCGACCACCCCCATGAATGCACACTCCCCTCAAAGACTCTCCTCCCAGGTCCATAGCGTACAGCCCACTAAATCCCTCTCTGACCAACACCTCACACAAAGAAAGACTGCTTCACACACACTCACAGTCTCATACACATGCACACACACAGTCACACACACACACACACACACAAAACAAAACTTACAAAACAAATACATCAGTAGTAAAAAAGAACTGAAAAAAACACACTACAAAAAAAAAGATTTAGGGCAGGATTCACGAACACCATGAAAGTTCCGCAGCTGCGACAAAACATCAGCACCAAAGGGTGGCCACTTGCACAGCTGCAGGGGTCCTGCAGCAGTGGGTATTCACTTAGGTGAAGCCGGATTACGACCGGCTCCACGACTAATGGCTGTTTGTGGGTGGTGTTGCTAGCAGGATTGCTGCAGCTGCGAAGAACTACTATGGCCAGTGGGAGCAGCCGTTACACCCTCTGCAACTGCTGCTGCTATAAATCGCATGCATTGCTGCTGCGGGCAATTTCAGTCAGCCACTGGGGTTGTGGAGTGGGACTTAACTCCTGACCAGTTCATGAATCCTGCCCTTGGCTTTTAAAAAAGCTGTTTGTTTTTAAGCAATTCACAAGATAGGAACAAATATACCACTCCAATCTCTCCTCTACACACAAAATGCTTCCTCCTTCTACCACTACAAAGGAGAAAGTGAAACTAACTGCTTTTATGACACACTTCCTTCCTGCCTGGATAAATCATGTGACTTACAGTACTGTAAGCCATGTGATGTGTGGGGGGGCTGCCTATATTGTTGTCATTTCGCCTTACTTTGCGTTAAGGTGGAATGGCAATGCAAAGTCATAATGACAAGGCAAAGTGAGCACTTTCCAATGGCCACTTTGTGTAGCATTAGGCTAATGTGAAGTGGCCACTTTTATCCACTTTGCTGGCGGGTTTTAAATTTGCTGCATCTCTACTGTGAACAGGGGAGATGAAAATTTTCAAATCCCACCCAAATAGTGATTTTGTGCAGCAAGAGTGAAATCACCTTTCAGGACAGATTTGAATAATTTCACTGCTCTTGTTCATGAGGTGGAGTCCCAAAAAGACCATTTTGAAAATCTGGTGCTGGCATACAAAAAAAATGACAAATTTATGAATAAAAGTTTAGACTCCATTGAAATAATTTAAACTGGACTTATTTTATTTTCTCATATTGCAATTTTCAGTTCCAGCAAAGTAGTTATTTTGTATGACCTCATGACCTCATGAAAGAATTGTGAAGTGAGATTCTATTCTTCTTTTGTGAGAAAAGATTCTTCTATAATGAAACTCACCAAAGAAGAACACTTTCACGTCATTACACACCTTCAAGACTTGGTCTGCTGTGAAGCGGTTTGTATTAATCCCTAGTCCAGAGGTGCTGTTCCTTCTTAATACTGTTCCATTTCCTTCCCTCTCCTCCTTAAATACAGAGTAGAAGTACCTACTGTATTTAGGATTTCTGCCTACTCCCTATCCCCCTCTTCTAGATTCCCCCTTCTGCTTGTAGTCTTATTATTCCCCTCTTGTCTTCCTTTTTCCCTTATGTACTGTACCTAAAGAAGGTCTTGTCCCCTATTTTTACGCCTTCTGCTATCCTTGTCTCAGTATGTGCTTTAGCCTTCTTTATTAATTTTCCGGCCTCCTTTACTTTCTCTTTGTATGATTCCCTGTCTTCCTTCTTATTTATTGCATTGAATTTCCTGTAGGCTGCCTTTTTATTCTTTTACTATAGTTACCACCTTTTTGGAGTACCATAGTGGATTCCTTTTCTTTTCTGCTTTGTTATTTTTCTGGTGTATTGGTCTGTGACCTTCTTGATAGCACCCTTAAAGTTTTCTTAAGTTTTCTTGATCCCTCCCCACTCTCCTTCTTTTAAGATTTCATCTAGGCTGTGTCTCATTTTCTGAAAGTCTGCTCTCCTAAAATCTAGGACTGTAATGTTGGAGTGACTGGTGTCCTCTGCTGTGATAATGTTGAAACTGACTATACAAATGTCACTATTCTCTAGGCGGCACCCTACTTCAATCTCTTTTACCCTCACGCCATTTGTGAGAATGAGGTCTAGTATGACTTTGCTTCTTGTTAGAGAATCTACAAGCTGCCTCAGACCTGCACCCTGCAGGCCATTAAAAAGTTCCTACATTTCATTGATGCTGCCAGTTTTGTTTTTTAATGTATGTCAGGTAGGTTAAAATCCCCTCTCAGTATCACCTTGCCCTTGACTGTCATTTTGTGTATTTTCTCAAGTAAGTCCTTTTCCCCATTTTCCCCTTACATTGGGGGCCTATATACAACTTCTGGTCTTATGGTTACTCCATTACCAGTGTCACCTGCTAGCCACAGTACCTCAGTTTCACTGGGAAAGCCCTGTATCTCTGTGGTGTTTATGTCCTCCCACGCATATATTGCCACCCCTCCCTCTTTTTTCCTTTTCTGTCCTTTCTGTCTAGGTCATTTCCTGGGATCACTGTGTTCCACCTGTGGTTATCTGTATATCTGGTTTCAGTCACAGCTACCCAGTCTAGGTCACTCACTGCCATTGTGGTCATAAGATCAGGAAGTTTTGCAAACATTGCCCACTGAATACATTTTCCCCATTGATATGGTGATGTTTCCTGTTTTTTTGTTGCTCTGGATTTCTGTTGCTTTTTAATGTCAATTCTGTGCTTTTTTTGGATGTTTGGTGAGTGGTGTCCTGCACACTGGTCACCATGGTGTGTGCAGTCACCAGCTTACCACATGGCACATAGTTCTGGATCTTGCTAAGGCAAGACACTTCAGACACACAGTGCTATAAGTCCTTTATTTTTATTTTATTTCATTTTTGTTGACCGGGAAAGGAGGACTAGATAATTCTGTTATTTTCAGCCTCGTCCTGGGGGAGGAGGATACAGATTGATGCCAACTGACATTGAACCAGATTAAGCTGTTGGTTGTATTTTTTGGTGAAGTCCTGGTCCTAGCTAGTGGAGGAGAGCTCAGTGGAGGCAGGCATGGCCATGGACAGCACAAACACTGTGTGTTACTCCATCTCTAGCCTCTATCATCTCCCCTTCATAAAGAAAATAGAAAAATAAAAAAAAAACAGCCTCTATCCATTACTGTCATTCACTATATAACCAGTAAGTGTAAGGGATTGTGGGAAAGGAAGTCCAGCCAGAGTATCTGTGGACTACAGAAAATGGAGAAAGCCTTGGAAACGGTTTTATTTTTAGTTTGTAAAAAAATTAATAGTGGTGCTAGGAGTATTTGCCATATAAAATTGAATAAAAATCATTTTAAACATGCAGCACATACTGTAGCTTTGTATCTTGCCAAAGTGAGACATTTCCTGAACTGTTCCTTAAATTCTAACCATAGTGAGTGGAGGTAAGTTCAGCAGAGGCAGGCATGGCAGAGGCAAGTGCCTGTGGTGTCCACCGGTTCAGATGGCTATTGAGCCAGAAACCCAACTAGGATCTGCAGCCTATCCATTATGTAGGGAAATAGGTAGACTAGGTGGGCCAAGTGCTCCTTATCTGCCATCAAATTCTATGTTTCTATGTTTCTAAAATAGAGCCAAAGAAGGAGACAGATGGAGGAGAAAATGGTAAAGTGTGTATCATACAGAATACATGAGTTCAGAATCCTAGAGGAAAATGTTATTTGCAAAAAGTGTGTTAGTATGGAAAAATAAGAGTAGAAAAAACACTGGAAAAAAAACAAATTTAACATCGAATTGAGAAAATTAGAACAATTTGTGCATACAATCAATGTGGTACTGCTGAAAAGGGAGCAGGCAGACACTCTAAGGTGTAAAGATGTGACATAAAAAAATATGGGTGCCAAGAGAAACATAATTACAGTGGAGGAGATACAGAGTAAAAGTGAAGATGTACATGTGGAGATATGATGTCTAGATAGAGGCAACCCTAAGAGAAAGTCTTGGTACAAACACCCAGCAGCATTAGAACTACAAAAAATGCTGTTCTACATGCTGAAGAGGACAGCAACCTAGTAGAATGCATAATGGAAAGGGGTACTGTGAATACCAAAGTTAGTGAGATTTAGGATATGTCCAGTTGGGGAAATACACAGCCAGAGTGTGTCAATGAGGCACATGTATTAGGGGAGGAAATAATTCAAATAATAACATACACACAATCCCAGAGTAGAATATACAGATAAGAGAAGAAAAGCCAATGAATAGTAAGATACAGTGGTGATAGCAGTGATCTCTTCTGAAGTACTTTGATACATATTTATGCTGGGGCGATGAACAATGGCCAGCTGTTTACAAGCATTCAAGGTAAAGGGTTTAGAAGAAAATCTGGAGGGATTACTTATTGGTACTGATAAACCAGTAGTAGTGATACATGCTGGCACAAACAATATTGGCAGGAGAGCATAGCTGGAAATTCAGAGACACTATGAGAAGGTAGGCAGGGTGTTTAAATCAAAAGGATGTGTGTTAATCATCTCTGAGGTTTTACCAGTCCTGAGGGCTGGTAGAAGGAAGGAAATAGCAATAAAGCAACTGAATAGTTGGATCAGAAAGTGGAGTACTGGGGAAGAATTACACTTTCAGAGAAACTGAGGGCATTTTCAAAAGAACCAGAAACTGTGTGGCTCAGATGGCCTGCATCTAAACAGAGAGGGACCACATCTACTAGCAGAATGGATACATTTCAGTATTAAGACATTTTGAAACTAATATGGCCGGGGGAAAAGAAGATGAGATGCAAAAACCCACACTATTGCAATGACAGCGAGAAAAGGAAAAAACAAGGCAAAACTGGAATATTTTATTACGGAATGCAAGGAGCCTAGGAAATTAAAAAAAGATGAACTTGAGTCACATTTAAATAAAGAAAATATAAGAAGCCAGAAGGGGAAGGAAGGAAACATATTCAATTCAGTGCTTTAGAGTAACTGGTAATTGCTATTTTTCTTTTAAACTTAGATTGTGGGCTTTTAGTGACACTATACTTTCTTTGTTGTCTTTACTTATAATTGTTTTTGGGCTGTTGAAAATTTAAAACATAGTGGTGGTGTAATTCTGTGCTATCTTTAATTGCTGCAAATTTTATCTTGGCTTGTCTGACTGCCCTGTAGTTGGGTGAAGGGTGTTAATTGTCTGGCCTCTGACCTCAGCTACGTGATAACTGGAGGTGGGACTTAGTCAGAGTTAAAGTAGCAAGTAGAATTTTATTTTCTCAGAAGAAGCCAGAAGGGGAAGGAAGGAAACATATTCAATTCAGTGCTTTAGAGTAACTGGTAATTGCTACTTTTCTTTTAAACTTAGATTGTGGGCTTTTAGTGACACTATACTTTCTTTGTTGTCTTTACTTATAATTGTTTTTGGGCTGTTGAAAATTTAAAACATAGTGGTGGTGTAATTCTGTGCTGTCTTTAATTGCTGCAAATTTTGCCCTCCTCCCCCTTCCCCAACTCTTAATTATATGCCCTGTTAAATCTGATTGACAGGAGCTAAACACAGGGTATAGTAAGGGTGTGAAGTAGGAGGGCATAGGGGAAGAAGCCCACCCTCAGCACAAGTGTTTTGACTCATTTATTTATTTATTGGTTTCTTTTCTTTAAAAAAAATTTATCTGAGGATCACTGACAGGATTTTAGTACAGTAAATTAATAAAAGGAACTAGGAAGAGCTTCAGTAGCAGACAAGTAGTGGAATTGTAGTATAATGTGGGAGTGGTGCAATGCAGTGGCTGTGGGGCAGCCATATTCAGGCAGACCTTCTGGACACTGAGGTGCTGCCCTATCTGCATGCATCTCTCTGGACTGCAGGATGAGGTAGCCAGACTCAGAGTGGAAGTAAACTGGGTCAGGAGTACCATCACCCCTATCCAGGGACCACCCAGTCCAATGCAACTGCCTCAAAGGATGCCGAGAAAGAGGAGCACTTGGATGACAGTGGGCTCAGGGAGGGTTAGAGCAGTCAGGCAGAGGCACATCCGAGATCCTATTCCACTCAAGAACTCATATGCCACACTGGCAAATGAGGACAACCAAATAGAAGTACCCAGAGAAGTGTAAGGAAAGGATGTGGAGGTTAGCCAAGGAGGTGACCTCAGTGGGGAAAGCAGTGGACCCCAGAAGGAGGAGGAAGTGAATCCTGGTGGGGGACTCCATCATAAGAGGGATCCAACAAGGAACACAGGAGGAGGAGGACAGGGAGGTGAGGTGCCTACCAGGTGCCACAGCATGGAGGGATGGAAGGAAGATCCTGGGGATCACTGGGAAGGCAAGATGGGAGGGTGAGATGGATGTCATTATCCACCTAGGTACTAATGACCTGGCAAATGGGGAGCCAAAGGAAGTGCAGGAAGAGTTTAGGAAACTGGGGAGGGGTCTCAAGCAAGTAGCTACTTCTGTCACTTTCTCAGAAGTACTACCTGTGAGAGGCAAGGGAGAGCATAGGAGTGCATGCACCAGGAACTTTAACTCATGGTTGAAGAACTGGTGCTGTGAGGAAGGGTTTGGATTCATTGGTGACTGGGGACCCACCTGGAGGGATGGAGGTTTGTTCAAGCCTGATGGCCTGCATCCATCCTGGAGGGAATCCAAGCTCAATGATAAGTTTAAATGCTACATTGACAAGCATTTAAACTAGCAAAGGGGGTGGCAGGCCAGAAAGGAGGGTACCTACTTGTTCACCCCACAGCAAGCAGTGGAACCAGTGAACCAGAGGAGTGGCTATCTCTGCAAAGCAGTGTGAAAAGATGGAAATTAGTGCCCAAGAGGTGGATAAGCAGAAAAGGGCAAAATTCAGCAGAAGGGCAGACAGCAAGGTGAACCAGGGATAAATGACAACCAAGGAAGGCTGAGAGAACTGTGAAGCAGTCTAGGGAGGTCAAATCATGAAAGCCATGTGTGCAAATGCCAGGAGCCTTAGCAACAAGATGGAAGATCTGGAGGCTGTCATGGTACAGTCAGACCTGGACATTGTGGCCATCACTGAAACCTGGTGTAATGATAACCATGACTGGGAGATGGCCATACCTGGCTACAACATATTCAGAAGAGACAGAGCAGACAGGAAGGGGAGGAGTGGCACTGTATGGGAAAATGACATAAGGGCCACAGAGATCCAGGAGGAACAAAATGGGGAGAGATACTGTGGGTTAAGCTGGAAAATGGGGACAGCCATCCGCACAGGTGTGGTCTATAGACCACCAGCCCAGGAGGAAGAAACAGATAGGAGTTGATGCTAGCCATCCAAAGGATGGCAGACAAGGTGAGTAGTACTGGTTGGAGACTTCAATATTCCAGATGTGGACTGGAGCATCCCAGCAGCAGCATCAACTAGGAGCAGATTTATCCTGGACTTCCTTCAGGGTGCCTTCCTCAAGCAACTGGTCATGGAACCAACTCGGCAGAAGGCAATACTGGACCTTGTGCTCACAAACAGGGACAGTGTGATGGGGGTAACAGTGGGGGAGCACCTGGGAAACAGTGACCACCAGTCATTGTGGTTTGAAATCACAGAAAGAGCAGAACCAAACCACACAAAAACACATATCCTGGATTTTAGGGGGGCAGACTTTGGGAAAATGGGGAGATACTTGAAAGAGGCATTAAGGGGAATGGGACAGGAATCAGGGGTTGAGGAACAGTGGGCAGTATTTAAATGGGATTACAAGAACAACAGAATTATGCATTAAGCAGGTTAGCAAGAGGAAAAGGAAGAGGAGACCATTATGGTTTTCCAAAGAGGTAGCAAAGAAAGTGAAAGCCAAAAAGATTGCATTCAGGCAATACAAAAAGACACAGGCAGAAGGGGATAGGGAGAAGTACCAGGAGAAGCAAAGGGAGGCAGGGAGGTCAGTAAGGGAAGCTAAAGCTCAGACAGAAGAACACATTGCAAAATCAGTGGGTAGAGGGGACGAAACCTTTTACAGGTACATGAGTGAAAAAAGAAAGACAAAGGGAGGGATAGTGAGACTGAAGGGATAGGATGGGAGCCGCGTGGAGGATGGCAACAGTAAAGCTGACATATTGAACAGGTATTTCTGCTCAGTCTTTACTGAGGAAGAGGAGGGTAATGGGTCTGAAAGGAGTACAAGGGGTGAGAATGGTGCAGAAATGGACACAAGTCCCTTTACACGAGAAAGGGTCCTGAAGGAACTGGAAGTCATAAGAGTTGATAAAGCAATGGGGCCAGATGGGGTGCACCCCAGGGTCCTTAAAGAACTAAGAGAGGTGGTGGCTGAACCTCTGGCTATCCTGTTTAGCCGATCACTGGAAACAGGGAAGGTACCCAAAGACTGGAGGACAGCAGATGTAGTCCCTTTATACAAAAGTGGGAACAAAGAGGAAACAGGGAACTACAGACCAGTCAGCCTCACCTCGGTAGTGGGGAAGATCATGGAAGCACTACTGAAGGAGAGATTGTGGGAACATCTGGTTATCAATGGACTACAGGACCCAAGGCAGCATGGTTTCACCAGGGGAGGTCATGTCAGACCAACCTCGTTGAATTTTTGACTGGGTGACTAGGAGGAGGATCAGGAGGGCAGTGGACATGGCCTCATCTGGACTTCAGCAAGGCCTTGACACTGTGCCACATAGAAGACTATTACACAAACTGGGAATAGGGTGGGGGCAGGACAGTAGTGTGGTGGGTAGGTAACTGGCTGGGTGGCAGGACACAGAGGGTGGTGGTAAATGGCTGTCACTCCACAGAGGGAAGAGTGACCAGTGGGGTACCACAGGGATCAGTGCTGGGACTGGTCCTATTCAACATCTTCATCAGTGACATTGAGCAGGATCTAGAAGGCAGAATTTCACTGTTACCTGATGACTCAAAGCTCTGTAACAGAGTAGACACACCAGAGGGTGTAGACAGAATGAGGAGCGACCTGCAGAAACTTGAAGAATGGTCAGGGGTTTGGCAGTTGAAATTCAATGCAAAGAAGTGCAAGATAATGCATATGGGGCACAAAACCCTGGCACAATATATCAGTTGGGGGTGAGGATATAGCATGCACCAAGCAGGAAAGGATCTTGGGGTTGTCATCTCTGATGACCTCAAGGTAGGGAAACAGTGTGACAAGGCAGCAGGTAAGCTAATAGGATGCTGGGATGTATAGGCAGGGCATCACCAGCAGGAAAAGGGAGTCATAATTCCACTATACAAGACACTAGTGAGGCCCCACCTGGAGTACAGTGTACAGTTCTGGAGACCATACCTATGTAAGGACATAGACAGGGTAGAGAAGGTTCAGAGGAGGGCAACAAAGATGGTGCATGGATTGCATCACAAGTTCTATGAAGACAGGTTGAAGAAACTGAACATGTACTCCTGGGAGAGGAGGGAGAGAGGGATATGATAGAGACATACAAGTATCTTACAGGAGGAACAGGGTGCAGGAAAACACTATTTTAAGCGAAAAAGATGTTCCAGGGCTAGAGGGCATGGGATGAAGTTGAGGAGGACGATTCAGAGGAAACATGAAAAGAATTTCTTCACAGAACGTGGTGTACAAAGTGGAACACCCTGCCAGAGGAAGTGGTGGGGGCTGAAACAATCACGGGATTTAAGAATGCATGGGATAGACATAAAGGAATTCTGGAGGTCAGGGGTAAGGGGCAACAGACTTCTAGGAAAACAAACTGAACTTACAAGCTCAAATGGGCAGACTGGGTGGGCCATAGGCCCTTATCTGCCGACACTGTCTATGTATCTATGTATCTATGTATCTATATAAGTTCTTGTAGGATTGCTAAGACATGGTGGCTGGAAGAAGACACCTGGGGAAAACATATAAATGGCTATAATTTATTAAACAGAGAGAAAGAGAAAGAAAAGAGGGGCAGCCCTTTATATTAAAGAAAATATTGAAGCAGTTGAGTATACTAGGAATGAGAGCACGAATGTAGAACAGATATCAGATAGATACTCATGAGAATGAAAAAAAGGCATACAGAGTTGCAAAAAAAGGCTAATACCATACAGTTAAGGACCATTTATAATATTTTAATTAAGGAATGCAAAAAAGAGATAAGAAGGTGTAAATGGAGATATGAGCTGAAATGAACAACAAAGGTAAAAGGTAACTACTGTATAAGACTTTTTATTCATGTTTAAATGAGAAAAAGGGTTCAAACTCTCAAGTGGGACAACTGATTGAGCATGGAGAACAAATAACATTTGAAAAAGAAATGATAGAAATACATGAGTTTTTTTCTGTAATGTGTATAGGGTAAAGAACATTTTTGAAAAGAGTAATTTAGATAAATAGAGTTTCCACTAAAAGGCAACCAGAATTGTCAGGTGGCTCAGATGGAAATGACCAGGTGATTGGGGAGGAGTGGGAGGGGGAAATGAGATAGAGCTGGGGATGGGGTAGGGCCTGGTGACATCATTACTGAGGTCACACAGGTAGTGTTATATGATGCAGGTACAGGGCCAGGGTGGTGATTGGTTGAGGGCAAGGGCAAGTGGGGTGCTGATTGGGATCCTGAAGGGGTTTATAAGGTGAGACAGCCCTCAGATCTCCCTGTTCTACTAAGAATTTTATTTATTTATTTAAGGTTAGGATTAGAAGTACCTTTTACAAAGGTTCCATGTCAGTTTGAGAACAGTACAACAAAATACAACAATGTATGGTAATACATCAAGGCAAGGAATTATAGACAGGTTAAACAGGTTTACAATCAGTTACAAGAGAAAAATGCGTACACTTTGGAGAAGACAGGTCAACGGCAATTGAGGGGTGTACAACAGCATTACAAGACATGGGTAGGACACAGGGAGGTAAGAATTGCCGGAGGCATTGTCACAGCACGTAGAGAAGTGCAGGTAGCAGGGGTAGGAGGAGAGGGTGAGGGTGAGGGGGAGGAAGAGAAGGAGGGTGAGGAGAACAGACAAGGGAAAAAGGGGATAAAGTGCTAGATGGGGTGCTGAGGAAGTACTGAAAAGGGAACTAGGAGGGCTGGCTAGATGAGACAGTCGTAGGTACTGGAGGCAGAGAGAGCTAGGTGGAGTCTTGATTTGAAAGGGCCAAGCTTGGGAATGGAGGAGATCTCACTGTTAAGGCTGTTCAACCAACTTGGGGGCCCTGTAGGCAAATGAATGTTGATTCATAGATGTTCAGCAGTGAGGAATAAGCAGGAGATGAGAACCAGATCCCCATGGTATGGCAGGGATTACTACTTGGGCTGAGGAGGGCTTGGACACCGGGGGGGGGCAAGGCCCAAGGCTATCTTCTTTGCCATAATGCAGGTTTGGTATTTTAGAAAGTTTGGTAGTTGTAGCCAGCCAGTTTGGGCGTAGAGGTCACAGGTGTAAGTAAGACGATGGGCTCCAGTTATAAGATGACAGGCTTTGTTTAGGGAGATGGAAATGTGTCTGAGGGCAGTTGAAGTTTCAAAGCCATATATGATGAGGCCATAGTCAATAATGGAGACTAACGAGATTTGGACAGTGACCCTTAGGACTACAATGGCAAGGTGTGCCCTATGCCTGTAAAGGAGTCCAAGTCACATGTTAGCCGCCTTGGCTACACTGTCAATGTAGGCCCCTATAGGACAGGTTATTGTCAAGAGAGATCCCAAAATATTTAAACAAATGCACCTCATTAAGGGCCACTCCAAGGTGGTTTGTGATGGTCAGTGTGTGCTGCAGGTTTTGATATGGGAGTTACTGAAGAGCATAGATTTAGTTTTTTATAGTTAAGGATGAGTCTGTGTTTGCTGAACCAGTTATCAATGAAGGTGAAACCAAGCTGGAATTTGTTCTGTAGGAATAGTGGATCCTTATGGGAAGTGTGAATTACGGCATCATAAACGTAGAGTATGATATGTTCCTGGCATGATTGGGGAAGGTTATTCAGGAATAGACTGAAAAGAAGAGGACCCAGTATGGAACCCTGAGGTACTCCAGAGTGGACTGGTCATGCATAGGAGTGGACATCTGCAATTTTTCACTCTTTGCGATCTGTTCTCCAGGTTACTTTTAAACCAAGCTGTGGAGTCTGGGAAGAGCCCTGCCTTAAAGAGCTGTTCCAGAAGCAGACGGTGGTGAATGGTATTGAAGGCCTTAGTTAGATCTATAAAGACCAACCCAGCTAGGTGACCATTATCCAGAGAGCTGTGGATTGCTCCGGTGAACTCCAAGAGGGCTGATGTGGTGCTGTGTCCTTTTCTGAAGTCGTGTTGCTGTGAGCATAGGATATTGTGTTTGTCCAAGTAGTCTGTGAGCTGGTCAGCAACTAGGCATTTGATGGCCATGGATAGAGGAGACAATATGGAGATTGGTCAGTAGTTTCCATGGTTGGTTCGATCTCCAATTTTATGGACCGGGGTGATGGTGGAGGATTTCCATCAGTGTGGGAACTGGCCAAGGCTGAGGGAGAGGTTGAAGATCTTAGTGGGCTAATCACCTCATCAAGGGTGATGGACCGTAGTTTTAGGTCAAGTGTGTTCCCACTATTTCTTGTTTTAGCGATTGCTTTAGTAATATATTTGCAAGCTTCATGCATCTTGACTATTTTGAAGTAGAATGGAGGATGTGTAAGGGAGGGTGGAGTGGTACTAGGTTGATCAGGGGAGTGAGATGCATTAAAGAAGTTGGAAGGAGTGACATTACTGAGGTCCGTGGAGGCAGTGTTGAAAGTATCGGCAATAGTTGCGGGGTTGAGGGCAATAGTCCCATCCATGACTAGCATAGGTGGGGAGGTTTTTGGTTGTTTTCTGGTTACTTCTTTAATATTATTCCAGAATGCTCTCCCATTACACCATGTATTGATGAGCACTTCTTTGTAGTAGGTGCTTTTGTGAAGCTGGATTGATTGTGTACAGGCATTACGGGCACATTTGTAATTCTGAATGTTGGTTTGCATGCTGGAAGCCTGAACCAGAAGCCAAAGTGGTCCCGGGATTTTAGTTTAGCAATTAGGTCAGCGGTGAGTCAAGAATTGTAGATGGCTTTGACTTTACGCTTTCTGAAGGGCGCATAGGAGTAACAGGCTGCATTGAAGGTGGTGATGAAGAAATCCAGGGCTGAGTTAACATCTGTGGCATTGAAAGTAGGAGACCAATTCTGCTGCCTGAGGAGAGATTTGAGGAGTTTCAGCTTCCCTTGAGGAAGGATTCTGCTTGTGGTGACTGATGTTGAGGGTTTTCAGAATTAATTAGACCATTCACAAGTGACAGGGGAATGGTCGCTAAGAGAATCAGGGAGGACAGAGATATTGGTCATATGGGTGGGGTTGCTGGTTAGGACCTAGTCCAGGAGGAAGCTAGTTCTTGTTCTGTAGTTGTGTCGAGTTGGGGAGGTGACCAGTTGTGTGAGGTTAAAAGAGGTGAGGACATCCTTGAGGCTCCCAGTATCAGGGGTAAGCCAGTTAATGTTAAAGTCGCCAAGCATGATTAACTCAGAACCAGGGAGTTGTGTATGGTTGAAGTCCAGGATGGCATTGAGGCCTTTTATTTGCTCCTTTGGTGGGATGTACACCATAGCAACTGTGAGGATTTTGCTGTGGGCTCCTAGGATGATACGAATTGGAAGGATCTGTGCAGATGCAGAATTTGATTACATGATATTCTTAGCACTTCTTGTGGTAACAGGTTGGAGTTTGTGAACACCTGCTAGATAAGGTACAGGCCTGCAGGCATATAGTCAGGCCTCTGGGCCATGTGGTATATGCTAGCGGCTAGTTACTGTGTTCTGGTACTGTTTTAGTTTGGTATATTTTCTGCATGAGGAATAATGGGGGTTTGATGTTATTTCAATTCAGGATCCTGCTTTTCTTGCTGTCCTTTTAAAAAAGAAAATGTTGTGCTAGATATGAACCAGGTTAGACTGAGACAGAAGTGGTGGAGCACCTGTTTTGGGTTCATGGCCTAGACATGGCTGGTTTTCTGTAGCATAAGCTGCTTCCAGGTTTTAAAAAAAATATGGGTACAAATCTCTAATGAGTTCTAAGTCTTGAAACTAGTAAAGCAAGAGGAGCAGTGTCGTTAGGGTCTTGTGACTCAAGTAGCTTATCCTCAATGGCAGATGTGGGAGGTTGCATTTCTGTACCTGTGTGTGGTCTCCATTTGCAACACCAAGACCACTGGTTATGAAGGATCACCTGCTTTGAATTGCGGTATTTCAGGAGGGAGGGTAGTTGGGGTGTAGCTGGTGTTTCTGAGGCACATTTGTGTGGATATTGGAGGCAGCTGGGTCTCCATGGTGGGCCTTGAGGTCAGTCAGAGGGAACACTAGCCAGTGGGCAGCCACATGGTGGGGCCCTTGCATGGAAGCAGCCATAAGGATCACCAGAGGGGGTAATGCCTGCCCCACAACTCAAGGTTTGGTGGTTCTGGCTGGCCACCCAGTGCTGGGGAAGGGCATGGCCTCCAGGCCATGGGGAGAGGGCCAATGGATGGGCACGTTGGGCTACTGAATATCTATTGGTGGCCATGTTGGTGCAGCTCGATCAGGCCTCAAGGGGAAGACTTGCAATTGATTGGGGAGCATGCAGTGGCATTTAGTGAGTGGTCACAGGGTTGGACCTGTGGTCCCCAGAGCCGTAGGTATGTGCAGATGATTCAAGGAAAGGGGCAAGCATGGCGCTGTTGAGTGACAATGGGCTGTGACTACCAGATCCTAGAAGGGTGCTATATACAAAAAAGCAACAAAACAATCACAAAATATTAATACTAAGAACAGAAAAGGTAAAGCAAAGGAAATGGCTTGCCAGGTGGGCCTCTACTCTTTTAAAGTGGGGAATTGACTCAGCCACAGGAGGCACACCTACTGCACCCTGACTGCACAGGGAGTGGTGGGGGTGGTTTGGAGCTTATATCAGTTTGGTATGGCGGCTTGTGTGCCGGGTATTAGTAAGGCTGAGCATGCCTCAGGTGTCGGCAGTTGGGTTTTCATGTTCAACATGCAGTTGGCTTTGTTGGCCAGAGCGAGGCCACATAGAAGGGTCTTGTGAGCAGATGAGTCCACTTGGAGGTACAGGGCAAGGGAAGTTTGGCTTGGGTGTGGCTTGTGGGCAGTGACCCATGCTGGGGGGGATGGGAGGTTGTCACAGTGGACAGACGGTGACAGCGGCCCTGGGAGAGAGGGCCCATGGCAGAGGGCCCTATCTGGCAAGGCAGAAGCACAAAGGGTTACAGGGGTCATTTGGGTCCAGATGGCCAGCCCCAGGTGGGGGATCAACAATTGTGATTGGGGTTGACCGGATCAAGAGTGGAGAAGAGAAGGAGCTGCCAGGGTGTCATTTGGTGGCCAAGAGGATGGTGCAGCAGGGCACCGGTGGGCAGGATGGTCATGGACAAAGGTCACAGGGCTGTTGTGGTGATTCACGCAAGACAGAGGGGGGAGGAGTCATCACCATAAAGGGCAAGGCCCATACAGTGGGGGGCCGGACACAACAGATGAGGGGGTTGCAGGGGAGGAATGGCTATGGGGGGGTAATCCAAACAGTGTACTGGGAAGGGCATTAGGCCCCCATGCAGGCCTTCTAGTGGGTAGGACACAGCAGGATGGCATGGCAAGTGGGGCCTAGTAGCTGGCTCAGGGGGCAATGCAGCCTGCCTTGTGGGTAGCTTGGAATCGCATGGAAGTGCATACAGTACCAGCTTCCAGTGGACCACAGGGTTGGATAGGAGGGGTCGGATGCATAGCCACAGCTTTAAGGGTCCCAGGTTGTGTTTGAGCTATTCACCCCCTTTTTGTTTTATACAGTGGAGAAGGATGGCACCAAAGTGAGCCCTGGTTTCCAGCACCAAGTTGTGGGAGGAGGCGTCCAAGCTAATGGACAAGATGATGGACCTCATCGAGATGGCACCACTGCAGATAGAAAAGGAGGTGGCAATGAGGAATAGGAAGGAGCTTGAAGGTTGGACAGGCCATGGTAGGGGGAGAAGAGGCCAAGCAGAGCTGCACCAAGCCCTCCGCCCATTCCTTTGCCAGAACTGGCACTGGTGCCAGTGGGGCCAAGCCCTAGTGGCCGTAAGGGTAACAAGGACTTATCCAATGAAAAGGACTTGAAGGAGTATTTGGAAGGGCTTCTCAATGATATAGGGGAGAAGGGGTAAGAGAAGATGGAGAAGGCACTTCAAACAATAAAAAAGGGCAGTGGGGAAGGTACTGAGCCAGGCAAAGAAAAAAATGTGGGGAGAAGCTGTATGAGGGGCCTCCGGGTTTCATGCTGAGTGACCATGTCCCCACTTCCATCAAAGAAAAGATTTGGAAGTGGGAGTATGTGGACATTTTTGCGCTGGTAGACAAGGACACAGGAAGTATTAGAAAAAGGAGTCTGTGAGAAAGTCAGAGATGGCGGTAGCTTTAACAGTAGTAGGGCATAAGAAAGAGGAGGCAAAGTACAAGGGGAAGAACATAGACATGTAGCAGGTGGGGTTTCTGATCTACAATGCTTTGATGCTAGAGAAACACCCAGAATTTGCAATTCCTATCCTGACATACACGGCCATCATCCATGACACCTACAAGGTCGAGCTCAGGTATGGGTGGCTAAAATATGACAAGGCTTTTTGGAAGCTGATGGTAGCAAAAGGGTATTTAAAGTGGGACTGTACCCATTCAGAGTTGTGGGGTAAACCCTGCCAGGCCCCACTGGGGGAAATGTGGGGGACCCACCCCAGTGGCCAAGACCTGCTGGGGTTATAATACGGCCTCTTACACATGGGCAAATTGCAAATTTAGGCACTCGTGTTCCAGATGCTCAGGGAAGCATCCAGCATCCAGCTGCTGGGCAGGTGGGGGTCGGGGTAGTCAGCAGGGGGTGTCAAGGGCAGAAACAGTCCTTTCAGGGTGGACAGGGGGTGTCTCAATGGGAGAGGGAGAGGGCAAACAGCACGGGGGTACAATTCCAATTATGGTTGGAACTGAAGGCACAGCTGGGAGTGGGCATTGGGACATTTCCCTAGTGATGACCCCTATAGTCAAGGAGGTGATCGAGGCCTGGACACGATTTTACCCAGACAAAGCTAAGGAGGCATTGCTGCATCAGAGTTTCAGGGATGGTTTCCTGTTGGGTTTTGAGGGGGGTATGGAAAGGATTGAAGGCAAAGAACTTGGGATCAGTGAAGAGGAAGGAAGACATAGTTAGGAAGAAAATCCAGAAAGAGGTGCATGCGGGTAGGGTAGGGTAGAGGGGCTTTTTGAGGCACCCCCGTGCCAATTTCTAGATATCTTCATTGAAGGTGGTACCCAAGAAGCAGTCAGAAAAGTTTTGTCTCATTCACCACCTGTCTAGTCCGGATGGGGCATCAGTGAACAACAGGATCATCGAGGAAATCCGGATAGTGTCTTACACATCCTTGGACCAAGCAGTGGTGATGATCAGGGTGGTCTGGGGGTGTGGTTAGCGAAGACGAACATATAGTTTGCTTTTCAATTGCTGCCAGTCAGTCCCTGGGACTGGAACCTTATGAGTTTTCAGTTTGAAGGGGGAGTGTATTTCGATAAAGCCATGCCAATGGGTTGTTCCTTGGTGCATTCTATGTTTGAAGCCTTTGGTTCCTGGGTGCAGTAGGTTTTTGGGTGGAGGTATGGGCACAGGAGGGTAGCACAATATCTGGATGATTTTCTGCTCATCAGGAGCTGCAAGGTCAAGATGGAGGGGATGCTGGCAGATTTTAAATAAATGTATGAGAAAATAGGGATCCCACTAGCAGAAGAGAAGACCGAAGGCCAGGCGCATAACCTAGAGTTCCTGGGGCTAGAGGTGGACATGGTGCAAGAATGTTTTCGCCTCCCAGGAGATAAGGTGGCCCACCTTAGGGGTTTGTTGGAACAGGTAGGGGGCAGGAGGAGGGTGCTGCTGGTATTAGTACAACAGCTGCTGGGGCACCTTAATTTTGCCTGCAAGGCCATAAGCCCAAGCAGGCATTTACCTGGAGGTTGGCATGGCCCACAGGGAAGGCAAAGCTACCACATCACTGGATAGATGTCACAAAGGGAGTTTGGGAGGACCTGCGGGTTTGGGCAGATTTTGGGGAAAATTACAATGGGGTCACATTTTGGCAGGAGGAATGGACCTAAAAAATGGATATGGAGTTATATATAGACACCTCGGGAGTACTGGGGATGGGAGCATACTTTATAGGGGAATGGAATTCGGAGGCTTGGATAAGGGCCTGGGGTGAGGCAGATTTGCTGAAAGACATCACTTTCTTGGAGATATTCCCCATTTTCATAAGCGATACGGGTTTGGCAGGACAGGATGAGGGGAAAGCACATCCTGTTCTGGTGTGACAACAAAGGGGTGGTGGAAGTGATCAATAGGCAAGGGGGGGCTTACAGACATGATGGGTAGAGTTATGCAACAACTGATATTACTGGGGCTGCAGCTGAACTTATCTTTTAAGGCTCAGCAAATTGAAGGTATCCAGAACGACATTGCTGACAGACCCTCCCGCTTGCAGTTAAACAGGTCCTGGGACTTGGCTCCGAGAGCAGCAGTACACAGTACCAAGGTTCTGGACCAGTTGTGGGAGATTGGCTTGAGAGACCCTGATAGTTGTATCAGAATTTCTGGTTGGCCAAAATGCTAAAGGCATATAAAGGGGCGTGGGGGGCCTTTCAGGAGTTTTAATCACAGGAGGGATTTGAGGTAGGTATGCCAGCCACAGAGGACCAGGTAAAGCAATACATGGTCAAGAGATGGGAGGAAGGGATGGCCCACACCACTATGGGAGTGCAGCTAGCGGGAATTGGATGGGCATGCAATGACAGGGCATGGCATGACCTGATTAAGGGGAAGGCTGCGAGACGGATACTCTTGGTTTGGTAGAAAGGCCAAGGGGTGAGGAAGGACAAATGGTAACCCATCATGGTGCAGCTGTTGTTGCTGCTTCTAGGAGCACTGCAACAGGTGTGTACATCAGCCAATGATGCCTGCTTATTCTGGGCCATCTTTGTGCTCATGGTGAGAGGGGTGTTTTGGATAAGTGAGGTGGTGGTGCAGCAAAAATCTTATCTTCAAGGGGGATTGCGGACAGCAATGTCAGTTTTGGCCAGGGCGCTGTGGTGGTCTGGATGTCTAGATCAAAAAAACGACCAGCTCGGTAAGGAGGAAGAAGAGGTGCTGTGGCAGCAGGCACCTGCGGAGGTTTATGCAGTTAAGGAGTTGGAGGAACACAGGAGAACCCGGAGGGTGGGGGATCTGGTTCAGGCATGGTGATGGGAGTCCAGCAATGGGATTCCAGGTGGGCAGAGTCCTCAAAAAGGTTTTAAAGTTTATGGGGGAGTAACCGGACCTTTTTTCCCCTCCATTCATTTCGGATAGGAGTGGCATCGGAGGCCACAGCAAAGGCTGAGTTGGAGGAAGAGGTGAAGAAGATGGGCTGCTGGAGGTCCAGCTTCTACAAAAAGTATGACAGGTAGTGACATTAATGAAGATTTTCTTTTATCTGGCAGGAGGAACACAGGGACACATTTGGATTGTGGGGCATTCCTTTATTTATTGGGCTAAAACATTTGCAGCAACCAGATGGGTGGGACACAGCTGAGGATGGATCTGGAGCACAAGAAGGTGCATTGGAAGGGGATCCATGGAATGAGATGGGCCCAACTGATGCCACTGTTAGAAGACCCAAGACTGTGATGGAGCAGTCTAGCTATGCTAATAATACATCTGGGGGGTAATGATTTAGAGGAAACCCCATGGGGGCACTGGTGCAGGTCATAACAGCAGGCCTAGAAATGGTGAAGGTGTGGGGGCCGGGGGTGGTGATCGGCTGGTCTGAGATCACCTCCAGGAGGGTGTGGCGGTGCACTATTGCGGTCAGATCTGTAGAGAAGGGGAGAAAGTGGCTTAATAGGAAGGTAGCCAGGCTGGTTAGAGAATTGTGGGGGTGCATATACAGCACAGGGACATTTTCTTTGAGGCCGCTAAGGTTTGCAGGTCAGACTGGGTCCACCTCTTTCAGTTCAGCATGTGTTTTTTCCTAAGGCCTTTGATAGGTCTGGTTGGTAGGTGGGGAGGAGGGGCCCAAGGTGCTAGCCCACAAGACGGGAGAACCATCTTCCATCACTTGGCTGAAGATGGATCAGTGGATGGGTATGGGGGGAGCAAGAGATTTAATAAAGGGGGCAGACAGAAGGGGAGGGGCAGGGCAACACAAGCTGGCATCAAACGCACACAGGCATGGACATAAAGGTGAGAGGGACAAAGGGGGTAGTGCTAGGGGTCAGATGGTAGTGTCCAGATTAGGATTGAGGAGGTCCTGGTAAGTTGCTACCTGGTACTGGCGATGGTGTGGGAGGTCAGATCTGGCATCCAGACCCCAAAGACAAGGATTGGAAAAAGAAGATCAAGGAGATATGAATAGAATGGACTGGATTATAAATGTGTGATTTTGGACTGTAATATGAAATGTGTGAATTTGTAAAATTGAGGTGTAAATATTAATGGTGCTCAATAAAATGTTGCCAGTGAGCATCCAAGCTAGAAGTATGCGGAGTCTTCATTTCCACAAGGGATCAAATGACAAATAGGGTGGTTGCCATTAAAAGGCAACCTGAATTGTCAGTTAGCCCAGATTGAAATGACCAGGTGATTGGAGGGAAGGAGAGGGGGAAAAGAGATGAATCTGGTGATGGGGTGGGGCATGGTGATGTCATTACTGAGTTCACACAGATAGTATCATATGATGCAGGCACAGGGCCAGGGTGGTGATTGGTTGAGGAGAGGGGCCAGGTGGGGTCCTGCAGGGGTTTATAAGGAGAGGCAACTTCGATCTCCTCTTCTGCCAAGAATTTGATCCCACCCACCCACCCACCCAAAGAGAACTAGGTCAGAAGAGGAATCTGGTTGGGGGCTCAGGGTGTTTGTCCCATGGCCACAGAAGGGCACCAAGTTGGTTGTGAGACTGGAAGTTGCAATGGCAGTGCTGAAATGTGCTGAGGAGTGGCAGTGGGGGTAAAAGAGCCCAGTTGGGCAGCAAGTCTCCATGTTGGGGAGATAATGATGGGGAGGATGGGCAGAGGGGGAGCAAGAGAAGAAATAAAGGGGGCAGACAGAAGGGGGAAGGGGAAGGGCAACACAAACTGGGGTCAAAGGCACCCAAGCATGGACATAAAGAGGGGAGGGACAAAGGGGGTAGCACTAGGGGTCAGATCTTAGTGTCCGGACCTAGGAGGGAGGAGGTCCTGGTAAGTTGGTAACTGGCACTGGTGATGGTGTAGGTGGGTCAGATCTGGCATCCAGACCCTGAAGACAAGGGTCATAAAAAGAGGACCAAGGCCGAAGATCAAAGAGTTATGAAAAGAATGGACTGGATTATAAATGTGTGATTTTGGGCTGGGACATGAAATGTGTGAATTTATAAAACTGAGGTGTAAATATTAATGGTGTTCAATAAAATGTTGTCAGCGAGCATCCAAGCTAGAAGTGTGTTGAGTCTTCATTTCCAGAAGGGATCAAATGACAATAGATGCCCAAAAATAAGGAATAATGAAAATGGCATCTTGAATAGATTGAAGGGTATAAACTCAAACAAGGCTTTAGGCCCTGATGAAATCCACCCAAGAACGGTAAATGAACTTTATGTGGAAATTCCAGGTCCCATCACAATTATATTACAACACTCAGTAGATGCACGGGAAGCAGACAATGGTTGGTGGGAGGATAATGTGGAACCACAGTATAAACAAGCATTTGTCAGTGCCGAATGTTGTCACACTGGCATTGGCTTTGGTAGTGCAGTGCAGAAAAACATTTTGGGCAGGATGTGAAAAATGACAGCTGAACAGTTCATGAGGAGGTGTAAAAAAATGCCAGTGTTGAAAATGTGAAATGAAAATATTGCAAATTTGCTAAGTTACAAGGGTGCATGGGAAACGCACAACACATGCTTGTAACACAGTCATTTTATGGACGTTTGGCACCAAATTTTTAACATAGGCATTTAGCACCTCTGCTCATCTTCAGTGTCACTGTTATTGCCTCAAACTGTTCCAAAAAGTAATTTTGCACAGCGACCATGCTATTCTGCGTCGGACGTGCAAAAACACATTTTGGGCAGTATATGTGAAATGACAGCTGTACTGTTCATCATGAGGTGTGGAAAAATGCCAATGGTGAAAATCCAGAGTGAAAATATTACAAATGCACAACGTTACGAGTGTGTGTGCAATCTGCCAACGCACGTTCATAACACAGTCATTTTATGGAATATCATCCCCAAATTTTCAACATAGGCATTTTAAGACCTCTGCTCATGAAAAGTGTCACTGTCAATTTCATAAGCTAGCCCAAACACTGATTTCCCACAGCGACCACACTATTGTTCGCCAGAAGTGCGGAAACACATTTCAGCCAGGATGTGAAAAATGACAGCTGTACTGTTCACAAGGAGGTGTACAAAAATGACAATGTTGCAAATCTGGCATGAAAATATTGTGAATTTGCAAAGTTATGAGCCTGAGTAGCAGCTGCGCAATGCACTCTCATAAAACATCATTTTTTTTAATTTTTCTACCAAATTTGCAACATAGGCTTTTTGTGAGCCCACCTCATGAACAGTAGCACTGTCATCTCATTAATCGGTACCTGAAGGTGATTCTATGCAGTGACTGCAAAATCACCTTTCAGGGCTGATTAATGATATGACAGTGCCAGAATTCATGAGGAGGGGACCCAAAAACCTCATGTTTAAAATTTGGTGTAAAAATTCCCAAAAATGCCTGAGATATGCATTAAAGTTGAAAACCCCCTATTTATTCTGTTATATAGCTTACTGGCATTTCCTCAGTTCACGGTCAGCTTTGAAGAGTGCAGACATGTTCCCGGTCCACCGAAGATCATCGTGCTGGACTCCAGAGGTAAGTATGAGGTGATGAAGGGTGTGGGGAGGCAGGGTGTGCAGTGGGTGGGTGCTGGTTGTTGGAGGGGGGTTGGAAAAGTACGAGGGACCGTTTTTGCTTTATAGGTTTAAAAAAAAAAAAGGCACTGGGGGACCGTTTTCATTTTAATAGGTGCTTTGGCATGTTGAGGTGGGCTCTCAGCATGCCACCTGTGTATGTGTGGGTGGGTGCATTAGCCGACGGGGGATTGGGCACCCCATTGGTAAACAAGGCAAGGGGGGCACAGGAGCCGAGGGGGATTGGGCACCCCCTCGGCAAGCAAAAAATGGGGGGCAGATTATGCCGATGGGGAGTGGGCCTCCCTTGGCAAAATTCAAGGAAGGGAGGGTACATGCCGAGGGATTGGGCCCCCATCTGCAAAGAAAAACTGTTGGGGGGTGCATGATGCCGAAGGAGATTGGGCACTCCCTCAGATATCAAAAAAGTGGGGGGTTATATGATGCCAATGGGGACTGGGCACCCCCATCAGCACACAATAAAGTGGGGGGTTGACAGGCAACAGTGGCAGTCACTGCCACCATGTTGCCTGCACATAGGAGGAGGCGTGTTGAGGTCACGCTGCATGAGAGCTTCACTCTCATTGCAGTGGACCATTTCTGTGATGTCTTCAATTCATTAGCTAGGCAGGGTGTCGGCCCCTGCTACTGGATGATTGGGGAACGCGGGACACACCTACTGGTGCATGCCCTGCATTCGCCCAACAGTGACCACACCTCCAAATCTGCACTACCACAAGATGTTGGCTGCGCAAGTGAGCCAACATAAAATGGAAGGAAAACTGACCATAAAAACTATAGGCCAGTAAGTCTGACCCCAGTCAAAGGGAAGATTCTTGAGGCAACAATTAAAACAGAAACACATCTATAGGAAGACAGCATTAAAGACCAATCACAGCATGACTTTATGATGGGAAGATCATATCAAACAAATCTGATAAAGTTTCTTTGAAAATGTTACTGAAGTGATAAACACAGGGCTCTCAGTTGATATTATATTCCTAGAGTATAGTAAGGCATTGAATAGTGTGCCACACTTAGAGATGACATCAAAGGTGAGGGAATTTAGAGATGAAATCAAAGCTGAGGGAACTGGGACTAAACATAAAGTTGATTAGCTGGATAAGGTTATGGCTATATAATGGGAGGCAACATGTCATCATAAAGAGATGTAAATTAAAGTGTGGTGGGGCCAAACGTGGAATACCTCAGGGCTTTGTGCTAGGCCCCATATTATTTAATATCTACATGCCATCATTGAAATATAATAGAAGAGTGTGGTTAGTGAAATTTGTTGATGACACTAAAGGAGGGGCAGTGGTGGATTCAAATGATAACCAACTAAAACAGCTGGAAAACTGAGCAAAAACATATAAAATGGATGTTAATGTTGATAAGTGTGTAGTTATGCACCTGTGAAACAAAAATAAAATTACTGAATATACATTAGTTGGGAAAGAAATCAAAGAAAACAGAATGGAAAAAGACCTGGGAATACTGATAACAATGAATCTTAAGTTTGATAAGCATTGCACTGAATCGTCACAGAAGTGCTATAGGGTATTAGAGTGTACAAGGAAAAGCATTGCTAGCAGGCATAGTGGAGTAATAATGCCCTTCTATTTATTAGCTTTTGGTTACAAGGTAAGTACACTAGCCAATAGACCTGCCTATTTTCAGGTATGACCCATGAGAGTACAAATATTCAGAGAAACAAGCCAAACAAATTCACAAGCAGTCAAGTTCAATACAGTCTACAACATGTCTCCACTTAGGGTTATACAAAGCTTGAGTGTGAATGAATGTACCACCCATGCAGGGATGTGTAGAAGTTTAGACAAAAAAATAGACATGTAGTAATCACATTTAACAGTAAAGCTAAAGACGAGGTAGGCAGAAAGCAAGCATAAAGTCAAATAATTCTTAAGAAAAATTAAGCTGGCCCATCAGGGCAGCGGTTGGAATTCTGCTCATGATGTAGGTGATCGGGGTTCAGGAGCGGATCCGGGATCCAGAGGACAAGCCAGTGGAAGGATGTCTGAGCATCTGACGGACAACTCAGCTCCTCCGGGGGCAAGGGGGCACACTGTCTTGGGGATGGCCTGACCTTTGGTGACAGCCAGAGTTATTGCAGCCCCGACGTCCGCACTTGAGTGAGAGCATGATAGGATGTTGGCGCAAGCCTTGGCATTGTGGCAAGTCACACTCTGGGAGGGCATACATATAAAATTGTCTCTCCCAGCATGACTCTGACATGTGGAGCAGATAGTGGGCCCTCACCTTCCTGCAGCTGCAGTATCCCCAGACCTCGACTCTGACTTGATACCTCTGGAGAGGGGGTTTGGTGAGCCCCCTATCACATTCTCACCTGGGGGAAAGCCAGAAGCTCCATGGGGGGAGTCCCTGTTGGGAGGAGGTGGCTACATGTAGGCAGTCAGGTGACAGTGCTGGGTTGGGGAGGGGGTTAAAAGAGCAAATAAAAAAACAATTAGAAGTACCAAGTGCATATAGGTGAGAGAAAAGTGCATTCTTGAAGGTGAAGTGAGATATGGAACCCTTAGTATGTTGGGATATGGTGTGCTGGTAAGGCTTGACATGTAATATTACAGTCAGTTTTTGTCATCACAGACAAGAAGAGAATTAATTATTTGGAATATGTCCAAAGAAGAGCAACAAAAATCTCATCTGGTATGGGAGGCCTGACACATGAGGAGAGATTAGAAAGCTTAGATGTTTTTACTCTGTAATATAGAAGGATGAGAGGGAATTTATTCCTTTTATATACTTAGAGCAGTATATGATGAGGATTTAGTCAATTGTTTGGGTTTGCTGAAGAAACAAAACACAATATATTAGAATCCATAGATACCAGCTAAAGGGAGAGTACTTTAGAACTGTAAAAAAAGGGAAATAGATAAAACAAAGGGTGGTGGCTATTTGGAATGAGCTACCAAATAAGGTAGTTCTAAGTGAATATATGGAAGAGTTTAAAAACAACTTAGATGTATATTTTATAAGTAGAAATAATAAGGACTATAACCATTGAGAAATGGCAAGCCATTATGGGCAAATTGTCTCGCTGGCTTGAATACCTCTTATGAATCTTATGAATCCTATAAATGGGTGCAGTGGAGATGAAAGCAGGAACATACGGCATGGTATGACTAGAGATGTATGAAAATGGTAAATTTCATTACCTGAAATATTTTGTGACATTCACCCATTTCGCAAAATTTTTCGTAGATGTGAAATTTGAAATTTTGCCCATGGAATGCAAAATTTCACCCGCAGAAGGTGAAATTTCATCCACAAAATGGCAAAATTCACCTTTTGCCACTGAAAGTTTGATGCTTTTCTGGCAAAAGTTTACATCTTGCTGGCAAAAAATTCTGCATTTTGCACCCCATGAAATATTTTGCGTAATGGGCAAATTTTGCAAAATATTTTGTGCAGCAAAATTGTCGATTTCACAGGAATTTTGCAGGCGAAATATAATTTCGCAACATCTCTAGCTATGAATAGTAGTAATAAGCAAAGTAGTAAAATAGTTTATTCTGTATTTCCAGAAAATGATAGCCCAATTGATTCAAAGCTCATTTACAGCGGGGCCCCAGGTACCAAAACTCAGTTTCACAATCTAAAATACTACTTACGAACATACAGAATAATATAAAAGTAATGCAATAAATTATATCATGATAACTATTCACAGCAAGTTTCTGGCAGCACAGCATTATTTATAAACCATGTTTTTAAAGAACTCCAAGGTATCTGTGGTGTTGGTGGGGGGCTGAACTCGGAGCTTGTTTAAGAACTAAACCAGTGACACCTAAGGACATTACAGTGAATCGTTGAGTATACTGTAAATATTTTCTGATGGGTGACAGGATATTACATCATTTTTAAATAGTTTTAGTTTTAACAGTGACATTTATCAGGTATTACAAAAAATGGCAGCCGCTGATAGTCTTCCACTTTTTAGACATTCAGAAGTGTGCATTTATTTGTTTTCTGGCCTACGTCTAGGTTGTCTGCACTGTTTTTTTTTTTTGCTTGTGCATTGGACAGATGTAAAGCACAGGTGTCAGCCAATCAGGAGCCATAATTTCTCTTACCCATTGTATAGTTTAGTATAGCACCCACAGCACTGGCAACACATGTACTGTAGACAGAAGCATGACCAGTTCGACACACAAGGCACACACACATGGCCGCCCAAGCACACCATGCCGGGGCAAAGAACAAGGCATACACAGGGCGACACAATCAAACTCTTTTAATGGCTTACAAAAGCAGAACACCCGCACAGGGCAACACAACAGCAGGGAAGGGAAGTGGGGAATACATCGGGTGAGCAAGTTGTTCCCTGGCTCAGTTGGAAGAGTCTTCCGTGGCCACCTCCTGGCTCATTGATGGTGTCACCTAAAGGAGTGGGGTCATATCAGTGAAGGCATACTTCTTAAGCACCAGGCACCTCAGGAGCCCACAGTAATGCTGCAATGACAAGAGCAGACATGAGGGATGTGGGTCAGTACACACTGAACCAGCCAGGCCAGCAATGCAATGGTGCAACACAGACAGACATGGGCACACACACAGATAACCATGCCACACCCACCTGCAAGGGGGAGAGAATGGCCCACAGGTCCCCCTCATCATCCCTGTATACCATGTCAGGTGTGCTCTGCCACAGGTCCATCCGCAGTGAAATGCCTTAGCACATTCTGCAGCCTGGAGTCACTGGCCCACCCATCTCATGTAGCTCCAACACCAGCATGGCTTTATGCCGCTGTGTCCCCTTTGGAAATGCAAAGGCAGTGAGAGTGATAGGCATGCTTCATGCAGCAGCCCCCTTCAACAGGCACATGGCCGGAACAAGCAGTGAGCAGTCTGTGGCACTCACCTGTCTCCGTTCAGTGACTTCCCATATGGCCCCCGCTGGAACTCCATCTTGGTAAACAGCCCTTGTGACGTGATACAGGCGCTGTAGCAGGGCAATCCTGCAGTGCACCTTGCCCAGTGGCATTGGTGGAGCTGTAGTCGCCATGACAGTCAGTGCATTTATGGTGTCCTAATTGCCAGCCCACCTCCCTTGCACGTGGGCTTGCAATGCCCTATAGGGCACATGTGCCATGACTCCCAGCATGCACGGTACACACTTGTGTGCAAGCAATGCTACTGTGCAGATGCGAACAGCAGAAAAGGCAGTGGCATGACGATGTGCCCAGGGGCACTGGTACATATTGTCCTACTAGAGGATGCCATGGGGGAGTGCCAAGGATGGCCAAGACACAGCCCATGGGTATTCAGGCCACATCTCATGGCACATAGCTTCCACACCATGGATTTCTTGCAGCAGTACAGGCTCGATCACGATGCACTACAGTACATCTTTACACTCATGGAGGATGCCATACGTCCACACACAGGGTGCTCCATGGCCATGACCGTCAAGACAAAGGTGCTGTGTGCACTACAATACTATGCCACAGCCACCTTCCATAGGGTGACAGGGGATGTGACAGGTGTAAGCCAATCCTCTGTGTCCAGGGCCCTGCATTAGGTGACCGGTGCCCTTGTGTGCCACAGACGCCAACACATTGTGTACCCTTTGACTGTGGTGGAGCTCAGGGCTGTCAAGGGTGCATTCCTGGACAGGAATGGCATGCCCAACACTGTTAGTGTGATAGACTGTACCCATGTACAAATTCTCACACCAATCATGAACAAGAAGGCATGCCAGAACCATAAGGGGTTTCACAGCATCAACTACCAGATGGTAAGTGATGCTACAGGCATCGTCACCAATGTCTTGGCATGGTACCTGGGTTCATGCCATGAATCCTACATCGTTAAAAACAGCACATTGCGATGACAACTGGACCAACAGGAGGAGGGATATGGGTGGCTGTTGGGTAAGCATCTCTCAGTGCCTGCTGTACTGGTTGCAGACTGTGCATTACTGTGTGCCTAACGTGTGTGTGTACCTTCCCAGCCCTGAGATGACAGCAGATACCCACTGAGGATGATGCTCCTGACACCATATCTTGCGACTCGACACATTGCAGAGGAGGCTTTCAACATACCACATGTGCGAGCACGTAGCATCATGGAACACACCATTGGATTTATGAAGATGCAGTTCTGCTGCCTGGACCATTCAGGTGGCACAATGATGCTTGTACCAGGGATGGTGTGCAGAGTGTTCACCCCCTGTGCCATGCTGCACAACATATGCATTCGAAGCAGTATGCCACAGCCCCCGGATGCATGCCCTGCAGAGCCTGGCGAGGAACCAATGCAGCCGCCACAAGGACCAGAACCACTAGGAGATGGTTGTAGTGCATCACCCAAAGGACAGGATGCTTTGGGATGCATGGCAGCACAGGCTGTGTGGCATCACGTGACCCATGGCACATTTGGCAAGTGAGCGGCTACTCTGGCTGGTGATGATGACACCACTGGTCTGATCCAAGTACGGCCTTGTGGCGTTTGCCTCCGTGTTACCCACGGAAACTGTGCTGGTTACTTGGCCAGTCAATGGATATGTGCCATGCCCATAATGTGCCCTCGACAGTGCAAAGCCATGCATGCTATGGTGCGTGGCATGCCAGTGAAGGATGTGTGTGGCCAGAGTGTCATACCTCTATCCTATTCATGTGCCCCCTGTCACACCAGCAAGGTGGCACTGGTCCATGTGATGTCACTGTGAACCAGTGTGTGATGTGCCTCGGTGGTGTCAGGTGTGTGCCAGTGTGGGGTGTGTGCAGGATGTGTGTGCATACCAGTGCCTGTCACTGCTGTCTGCACCACCACGTCACTGTGTGACCGGTGCCTGTCGCTATCCACTGCATCCACAACCTGTCCTGTTCTCCTGTCCCCCATAGCATGGGCGTTGGCTGCAATTCATGCTGTGCCACCTGTATTTGGCGCACATGTCAGACTGTGTTGCTTGCACCCATTGCAGCTGGTGGGGTTGGCTGGGCTGTTGGTGCAGGCTGTGGGACACTGTCCCACAGCGTCAACTGGTGTGCAGCAGCAGTCGATGCTAGTGATGTTTCAACAGCTGGCAGTCGGTGGAGCTGCATGGCCAGGTGTGTGGCTATGGCATGAAATGCATCTGCTGTCCTCTCCTGAGAGTGTGCAGCCACATCTGTGAGTCTGTCCTGGGCATGTGCACTTGCAGCAATGGCCTCGGCCATATGTTTCTGTGCCTGCACACCAGTGGCCATGTTCTCGGCCATGCACTGCTGTGCATCCATGGAAGCTGCCAGGACCTCTGTCATGCAGTGCACTGCCTCCGTACAGTCTCGGGTTGCCTGCAACCATTCATGCTCCAGCCGGCGTAGGTCTGGGTAGTAGCTCACCAGTGCTGAGCCACTGCCACGTGGCCTATTTTGCATGTGAGTGGGGGGCCCTCTGGGGCGCATACATCCCACTCCTGGGTGTCCGGTGGTGTAGCGTGTTCCCCGTCCCCATGGTGGGCATGCCACCATTGTCCTCCAGATGGGTGTCCACCTCTGTGCTCCTGTCCATTCCAGGCACTGTTTGGTCACCCTCATCCTGGTCCTGCAGCATCACCTCCTCCTCACCAGCCTGTGTGTTTGTGGGGGTGGCTCTACCTCCACTTCCCGCCTGCTGCCAGTCCAGAGTCCTGCCATCATCACACCTCTGATGGTCCTCTGCCAGTGTTGTCAGATGTGTGTCCTCCTCCTGTGTGCTGTCAGGGCTGTGCTGTGTGCCTCTGTTGGGGGGTACATAGTTTAGTGCCCATGCATGGCCGTCCTGTGCAGTGCACCACCCTGTGTCTGTACAGCTACGTACCTGCATCTCCTGTCCACTGCGGCACTTCTCTGCCGATCCCAGCTGGTCCCTCACCTGCACTGTTGTCTTAAGACCCTGTGGGCAGAAGAGGTGAGAGGTGGTTAGTGACTGTGTCAGTGATGCTGTGCGGTGCTGCCATACCTGGTGCAAGTTCAGTTCCCTCACCTGGCATACTGTCGATGCCTTGGTGCTCCCCATCCATGGAGACATCACTTATTATGTTCGCCACTGTCTTTTCTATGAGTGTGAGGCGGGGGTTCTGGTGGTGTTGGCCCTCCACCAGTGGTACCCTGTGACTGACATGCATGGCTCAGCTTCTTTTTGACCTGAGACTGGAGGTTGTGCCACTTGTGCTTCATGGCAGCCAGTGTGCATGCCTCCAGTCTGGCGGCGTTTATGGCCACCTGCATTTCCAGCCATATCCTGGACTTGGTCTCAGATGGGGTGCTGAGTGCCCGGAGGCTGAACAGCACATCATAGTGCTGGTGGATCTCCATCACCAGGATGGCAACCTGCACACCTGTGAAGCTGGGGGACCATAGCCTCTTGCCACCTTCATCGCCATGCCTCATCCCATGGCACCACTTTCCTGCACCATGGTCTCTGCCAGTCCACAGTGCTCATTCCCACCAGCCACTCTCGCATCCTCCCCAACATATTTCTGCTTTTGTTTGCATAGTGGTGTAGTGTAGTGCTTTCACATCCCATATATGGAGGGGTCAAGGGGCGTTTCGGTCCTCTTGCACTGTCCCAGTCCCACCCTTGCGCATTGCTGCACACCTTGGATTGCCCTGCCCTGTCCTCCTGGCGGTCTTCTGAGGTTGTTCATGCATACCACGTATTTTGCGCATGTTGCACGGCATGCAACGGTGCACCCGCACTTACGCCACTTTCACGTGTAGCGGTGGTCCATTCTTGAATAGCACCCAATCTCCTTAAATTAATGAATAGCCATGTTCCCAAATATCAGTTGCACAATATGAAGGGGAAAACCTATGGTTTGAAAATATGATCGAAAGTTCAATAAAATCCAGGTGGAAGGTATTTAAAAAAATAAGAACAATTCAACAGCAAAATAATGCAACTAAAAAGGCTCAATAAACCTTTGAAAGAGAAATAAAAAGGTAATAAATGTTAACTTGAACATACAGTTGCAAACAATAAAACAGGCATAAATTTTACGCTATATCAACTCAATTAAAAAAGCTTATTCTCAACTCAGTTAACCACTTACAAGTAGACAGGGATGGCAGATACACTGTCTTTGAAATTGTAATTCAGAGTCAAGTCTTTACCTTGGCAGATCTGAATGACCCTAATGAGAACTGCCCCATGTTCTTCAGTGATTTGTTTTTGAAATTAACCACTTTTATGGGGTCCTGTATTACAAGTGCAGATTTCACTCATTTTGCATAAAAGCTTGGATAAATCCACAACCTTCACAGGTAAGATCCAATCTGATGCATCTCACTGCTCCTTCAAATCTCTAGATTTTAGACCACTTAACTCAGCCCTTCCTTCAACAGACTGGGCCGCTCTTGCCTCTGTCACTTCCATTAACCAAGCCCTTGACTACTTTAAGGACAAATTAATCTCCACCTGGAATGCATTTGCTCCCTTTAAGAGGACCACAGTCCGTAGGATTCACAACCCCTGGATAACTCCTAATTTACTGGCCTGCTTCAGGAATTGAGACCGGGGTGGAAAAAACACTAATCTACATTACACCCTGGTGACTATGCCAAGTACAGAATGTTGCATAGCTCTTGTACAAAAGCTACCAGACTGGCCAAGTCTGAATATTTGAAATCCTCTTTCCTTACTAAAATCCACTCTCCATCCAAATTCTAGAGGATGGTTCATGCCCTCTTCTCTCCTCCCTCCCACCACCCTTCCCAGTTCTTAAAATAAATAATTCCCTGGTTTCTGACCCTGGCTTGGTGGCCAATGAATTCTATGCCTACTACACCTCTTGCACGTCAGCTCTCCTTAGCTCCCTCCCTCACCTTCCAACTCCTAACCTGACTTCACTATCAACCTCTGTGTCTGCCCTTCCCCCTTTCTCCTTCTCCACCATCTCATCTTAGGAAGCTTTAAGTGCCCTTCTGTCCCTTAATCCCTCCAAAGGTTCCTCTCCTCATGACCTTGATCCTACATTTCTCTGTCTCTATGCTTTTGCTATTGCTTATCCTAGCTCTTTAATTCTGAATCTCTCCTTCTCAACTGCTCAAACTTTCTTCTTCCTGGAAGTACTCCATTGTCCTTCCTCTCCCCAAAGGTGGTGAGCCATCATCTTCTGGTAACTATTGTCCTATCCCTCTCCTTCCTACCCCTGCTAAACTCCAAGAACACTTGGTTATCTCCCAACTTTCCTCCTTCCTCTCTGATTCCTCCTTCTTCACCCCTTTCCAGTCTGGTTTTCAGAAGAACCACTCGACAACCACTTCCCTCTTCAGGCTCACCAACTCCATCCACACTGGGATGGATGATGGCTTGATCACCTTGTCCATCTTCATCGACCTAGCCAAAGTGTTCACCACCGTCTCCCATATTCTACTTCTCTACTCCCACTCCACATCAGGCCTTGCCTCATCTGTGACAAATTGGTTCAAATCCTATCTCATTGGTAGGACACAATTGGTAAGAATTAGTGATTCTATCTCCCCCCCGGCCCATCAACACTGATGTCCCCCAGGACTCAGTGCTTGATCCCCTGCTCTTTTCCATTTTCCTTAATGATCTCCCCACTGCCTGCTCTACCTCCTCCATCCATATGTATGCTGATGATACTGTCTTGTACACCTCCAGCAAAAACCTTGCTGCTGTGGAATCCAGCTTACAGCATGACTTCAGCAACATTCAGCTCTGGTTTGCATCCCACCAGCTTTTCCTCAATGCCAAGAAGACAGTCTCCATGACCTTTGGCAAAAGGCAGAGTCTCTCTAGACTTACTACCCTGCCCACTTTCCACACCCTAGATGGGACAACTCTTGAGGACTCATCCTCATTTAGATATCTTGGGATTTGGTTGGACCAACACCTCAACTTCTTTGTGCACATTGACATGATCCTGAAGAAACTGTGCCCCAAGCTTGGTGCCCTATAGAGGAATTATAGTTGCATCCCACTGACCGTGAGGCATGAGCTGTCCAGAAGATGATTCTCCCCATCTTTGACTACAGTGACGTAGTCTACTGTGCTGCTCCCAAATCTTCCCTGACCAAATTGGATATGTTCTTTCACTCCTTCTGTCACTACCACCCTCGACTCTCCCTCTCATACCCATCAGTGTGAACTCTATTGCTCCCTTTCCTCCACTAGCAAACAGGCACCTCTCCCACTGTGCCATACTAACCTACAAATTCTGGCTTGGAGAACTCCCTTCCTACTTCTCATCCTTGCTCTCTTCCCCTTCCCATCCCGACCACTCCCTCAGATCTAGAGATTCACGTACTTTGGAGGTCCCACACTGCTCCACTCTCATTGGCCAGACAACCTTTGCTCATCGATTCCCTTAAATCTGCAACTCCCTTCCATCTCAAATTCACCACTCCTCTCCCACCTATTCCTTTCATTCTTCCCTTCATAACTTCCTCTCTCCCAGCTGTTCCTGTCAAAACCCTCCCTAACTTCCTCTATTCATAGATCCAGTCTTCCAACTCCTTACCCCTCTTGCTGAGGTTTCAGCATCTTGAAGGGGCACTGGGGAGTTGGCTGCCTCCCCTGCTTTTCTGCACCCATCTCCCCTTCATGGCTTCCTCACCTTCCTTAGTTGCCAACTGGTATTGATTATTTTCCACTCTTACCCCCTCTCCTCCCTTCTCCTCCCTCCTACCCCTTTCTTCTAGCCTCATTAGCACTTTTAGCCACTCCTCCCAGTACTTGTGTTCCTCCTTGAGCCTGCTCCTGGAACTTCTTTGCCCTTAAGTTTGTAATCTCATTATTGTTCACCTGTTTTATTGTACTGTTATTCAGCACTCCAATAAGTGTATTATTTCTCAAGTAATTGTCTGTATTGCATGTTTACAGTTGCATTATCTGCATAGTTGTATACATAATTTGTTCCTGTTATCTCATCCATTAATTGTATTTTCTCTGTGTTAGCATCCTCATATATCCCCCCTCCTCCCAGATTGCACTGTGAGATGAGCAACTTATTGTTCAGTATACCCTCCTGGTGAAACATTTCAATAAATAACTAAATACAAAATTTCTGAAATTCATGTCAGACCTTAATTAACCCTTGGAGACAAAACAAATGAAAAAATGCTATTCTTTCTTCTCCACTGTGCATTAATCCTCTTTTAAAATTGATGTTTACCTTATCTTAGAATCCTTACAGCACTTAATATACAGTATACAGACATTTCTATTATGTTCCATTAACTGATTATTCTTAAGGTGGTAGTAAGAGAGGATTCCCCACAATTTAGGTTCAGGCTGAACCCTGTCCTCCTCAAAGAGTCTATTTATATCTATTAAATCAATACAGAAATACCTTTTTATTTCTAGGTCAACAGCAACACTGATACATCTGTCAATGTAATCTGGGATACATTTAATTCCTGTATTGGGGCTATTAAGAAATGTCAGAAAACTGAGTTAGAGAATATAAAGAGATTAAGAAAAAATAACTCTGTAGCAGGGACAATAGCAATATAGTACTACAGGTGCTTTTAGAGCTATGGGATAAATACAATAGACTCTCTACAGGCATAGCAGAAGGTGATATACATCTGACTCGAAGTAAGTAGAATGCACAAGTAGACAAGCCCAAGAAAATATTTGCATGGTAGTTAAAAAACAGAGTGAGAATAAAATAGTATCATTAAGATCATGACACATTCAGGTCACATTACAGAGTATCCTAAAAAATAAACAATGAATTTGACAGTTTATATTAAAAAAAAAAAAAACTTTGTATGTCAGAATGAGTGAAGGGCACTTCAAATATTAACATTTTTTTTTGTTTTGTTTTTTGTCAAGCTTATCATTACCTAAAATGCATCAAACTAATGTTGAACAACTTGACACTGCTACATCAGAAGAAGAAACTGAAACTGTCATTAATGCTTCAGGTCTGGATGGACACTCAATTGATTTTTTTAAATCTTTTAATACCCAAATTTTCCTTCATCATAAGAAAAGATTCAATAATGTATTAATGAAGTCTTCACTTCACCATCCTTTCAAAAAATGAGATAGATCATCCAAAACTCAGCTCATGCAGGTCCATGTCTCTGATTCACTCTGACACAGAAAAATTAAAGCTGAGATTTTAGCAAATATATTAGATATAATTCTTCCTCTCGTGATATCATGATCAAAATGGATTTATTAAACGGTGCCATTTAAGCATGAATTTCAGACACACTTTCAACCTAGTGGATACATTCAGAACTTAAGACATCTCAATTATTTCTCTTGATGCAGATAACACATTTGATAGATTGGAATGTGACTAGTGCTGGGTAGAAGCTGCGAATTCTGAATTTGCAAAAAAGTTTGTGAAATTTCACAAATTTCATGAGATTTTCCAAATTTTTCACTTTGTCAAAATATGAATCCTCTTAATGTGTTTGGCAAACTTTTTTTCATTCAACAACATCCTCTGCCTTGAATTGTGGAATAATGCAAATAAACTGTGGCATGACAGTTCTGCAGAATTCCTTTCTGCAGTTTAGTACATATATCTGCAATCATACAATCATTTAGCAGTTCATTAATCAGTTCTGTGGAATTCTATTCCACAGTTTCATACATTAATCCACAATTCATACATTCATTCCACCATTCTAAGTGGGAATTTCACAAAAGTTGCCAAAGTGTATTCTGGAACCTTATGGAAGTGAAATTCTGACTTCCATGGTAATTTTGCTTGCAGAATTTTATTTTTGCATAGCACTAAATGAGACTATATTAAAGTAGTATTAAAATCCATTGACATATGTTTCACCTTTAGATCCTGGATGCATTTGATGTATATAAATCCAACAGCTAATATTAGAACAAATAGAATTATTTCCCATAAATTCTGGTTGGAAAGATGGAAAAGAAAGGATTTCCAACTTTCTCCACTTATTTGTGCCCTTGCAATCAAAGCTGCATATAGCAGTCAGAAACAATGCATAAATTAAGGGTTTACTGGTTGATAATACAGAACACAACTTCAGCTTATAAACTGACAATACTTTAATTTTTACCAGTAATTTGATCCACTCCTTTCATGAACTCATCTCTCTGTTATCTCAGTTTGGTCAAATAGCTAATTACAAGGTTATCTAGAAAAAAATCAGAATTGTTGTAATCCACCTATCATTCAGATCCTTTACAACCTTATGAAGAATTTAATATTAAACTAGTTGATAAAATAAAATATCTAGGTGTGCATATAGATGCCATGCTAACAAAAATGTTTTGGAACCCAATTTTACACCAACAATTGAAAAGAGTACTTATTTTATCTGAAAATCAGTGACCAGGAAAGGCACACTGAGCTGAGGCTCATTTCCAGGAAAGATCAGTGGGAAGGGGACAGGGGATACAAAATACAAAGCACAGACACAATTCACAGTTACAATAAAGTGAATCAGAATAACATAATGAATACTGGTATAAGCACACAATGAATAGACAAGGAAAAAAAGAGCAATTAGGCACCTCAGCCACACCTACAGTATGTTGCAGTAGCATAGCAATTGCAGACAAAATGTCAGGGAGAGGGAAAACCAGAGCAGGGTGAAGGGGAGGAGTTGAAATTGATACCTGAGGAGCCTGGGGAGGCAGTGAAGTGGCAGAATATGGGGAGCTGGCTCCAAAGTCTGGGAAGAAAATAAGAAAAAGCTGATTGCCAAGTGGAAGAGTGGGGATGAGGGATGTCAAATGTGCAAACATCCCTAGAGTGGAGGTAACAGAAAACAGAGGAGATGAGGGAGAGGAATGATGAAAGGTAAAAGGGAAGTGACCCAAACCTGTATTGGGATATGAAGAAGGTGAAGTGTGTCTGGTGACATGGGAGTAGGGGAGAACAGATAAGGATGAGTAAATTGAGCAGTGGTGAGTATGAAGGTGAGAGTTGGTAGCAAAGCAGCAAAAGGGTTTGAAGAGGGCATCCAGTCAAGCCATGGAGGTGGAGGGAAAAATGCAATTGACCACACCCACATAGTCAAAGACAGGGAGCACCATTCTGGTCACAACCTTTTGGTGGATCTACCCTAGACCACAGATTAAAAAAGACATTTAAAGGTGCATGTATGAGCCATGGATGAGAATGGGGATGTAGTTGATAACTTTGAGGCATCCCACCATAAAATCCACTCATAACTCATCTTCACCGTAGCCAGTTCAGATGATCTAGACATCAGTTGTTAGCGAAAAAATCAGCACTAATGAATTCTTAAGTTTGGCATACAAAATGCAGTCGTTCTCAAGTTAATAATAAAAAAGATCATCTGCCATCAGTAAAGCGCAAAGGCGGAAATGGCATCAGGAGTGTTCCATACCAAGACCCCCCTCCATGGAAGGGGCTCAAATAAAAGGCCTACTGCAGCAAGTTCTCAATGAAATTACAACATTTAAATCCTCAGTGAGAGTGCTAGAGTAGAATGTGTTCTTCCTGCAAAACAGGACCTACAATTCCTTTCATATCATATCATATCAAAGCGGAATAAAAAAACACTATGGCTCTCAAAAGAGGTGTCACGGAAGGTTAAGGAGAAAAAGGCTGCATTCAAAAAGTATAAGGAATCACAAACAGAGCATGACAGGGAACTGTATCATTTAAAGCAAAAAGAAGTGGGGAAGGCAGTCAGAAAAGCAAAGGCTCAAACCGAGGAAAAGATAGCCAACTCAGTTAAGAAGGGGGATAAAACCTTTTATGGGTACATTAGGGAACATAAAGGTTAAGGGAGGGATAGTGAAGATTAATAAAGGAGAGGGGAGGTGGGCAGAGGGAGACAGTGAAAAGGCAGAGATACTGAATGAATACTTTTGCTCAGTATTCACAAAAGAAGAAGAGGAGGAGTTACCTAAACCAAACAGTAGAAGCACTCTGGATAGTGGGGTTGACACCAGTCCATTTACAGAAGAAAGAGTACTGAAAGAACTCCTAAAACTCAAGGTGGACAAAGCAATGGGCCTGACGAGATTCACCTAGAATCCTAAAAGAACTAAGGGAGGACCTAGTGACACCACTAACCACACTTTTTAACAAATCATGGGAAGATGGGGTGGTACCTGAGGACTGGAGGAGGGCAGATGTGATTCTCCTTCACAAAAGTGGGAGCAAGGCAGAAGCAGGAAACTACAGACCTGTTAGTTTAACCTCAGTGGTTGGCAAAATGATGGAATCACTTCTGAAAGAAAGAATTGTTGAGTACCTAGAGGCCAGCAGGGCACAGGACCGAAAGCAACATGGATTCACAGCAGGAAGGTCATGTCAGAAGAATCTAATCGATTTCTTTGACTGGGTGACAAAAGTAATAAACCAGGGAGGGGCTGTGGATATGGCCTACCTAGACTTTAGCAAGGCATTTGACACAGTCCCTCACAAAAGATTAATAATCAAGTTAGCCAGCCTGGGAGTGGGTCCCAGGGTGGTAGCCTGAGTAAGCAAACTGGCTGCAACAGGACACAGAAGGAAGGTAATAGTGAATAGAACACATTCTGAAGAAGGGGTTACCAGTGAGGTACCTCAGGGCTCAGTACTGGGTCAGTCCTCGTTAGCGTCTTTATAGGTGACATTGTGGAGGGTCTGGAAGGAAAGGTATGCCTCTTTGTGGATGACACAAAGGTCTGTAACAGAGTTGATACATGGGGGAAGGTAGAAAGGATGAGAAGGGACTTGGCTAGGTTGGAGGAATGGTCAGACATATGGCAACTTAGATTCAATGCAAAGAAGTGCAAAGTAATGCACCTGGGAAATAAAAATCCAGGAGAAGAGCACACAACAGCAGGGGAGGTACTAACAACAACAATAATGGAAAGGGATCTGGGTGTAGTCATATCAGATGACCTAAAGGTGGGTAAGCAATGTGAGAAGTCAGTAAGGAGAGCCAGGAGGATACTGGGATGCATAGGGAAGGGCATCACAAGTAGAAAAAGGGAAGTGGTTATCCCTCTGTACAGACAGTTGGTGAGACCCGATCTGGACTACTGCGTGCAGTTTTGGAGACCTCATCTATGCAAGGACATAGACAGGATGGAATCAGTCCAGAGGAGGGCAACTAAAATGGTACAGGGTCTACATCAGAAACCATATGAAGAGAGACTGAGAGAACTTAATATGTATATCCTTGATGAAAGGAGGGACAGGGGGGACATGATAGAAACTTTTAAGTACCTCAAGGGAATCAACAAAGTCCAGGAGGGTAGCATCTTTCAGAAAAAGAGATGTGTAAGAACAAGGTGGCACAATTTAAAGTTAGAGGGGGGATGTCGGGGTAATGTGAGGAAATTCTTTTTCACAGAGAGAGTGATGGACGCATGGAACCGCCTTCCTGGAGAGGTTGTGGGGTCTAAAACAGTGGGGGAATTCAAACATGCATTGGACAGACATAAGGCAATTATAGTGAGGGGTTGCAGGAAGTAGGCTGTTGGTTAACTAGAATCTGCAGCTTATCCGATAGGTAGGGAAATGGGCAGACTGGGTGGGCCATGTGGTCCTCATCTGCCGTCAAAGTCTAAGATTCTATGTTTCTATATGTCGACGAGGACAGCCCCCATGAGGTGGGAATCCAAGAGTTAGAGAGGCTGGTATAACCTTTATGACAATGGACAGAAGATGCAGAAAACCACAGCAGAAGTAACAATTTAAAGTTAATAGGATTCCCAGAAGGGGCTGGAAGAAAACCCACTAGCTTTTTTTTTTTTTTTTGCAATTAAGTAAATTTTTTAAAGATTTGCATAAAATTACATTCACAGTAGTCACATCCAGTACAGTCCATGTATACGTAGCTACAGAAAAAGAACAGACATACAACAAAAACAAGACAAAGGGAACTAATAACAAAAACTAACCCCCCACCCAACGTGTCAGATAGTTATCAAGGTGAAAGAGGAATAGAAATATCTCCCCTCCAATTCCCCGCTTGAGTCCCTTCCCCCAACTCCCCTCACCACAGACAGGGAAGCTAATTCTTATATATTTTTTCAGGAGAGCCATACAATATTTATTTAAACACTAAAGACCAATAAATGCCAAAAGCCATCCATTGGGCAGCTTAACTTATGTCTAAGGAAGGAGGGAGGGAGGGAGCAGGTATGGCCTTCTTACCAGGAGACTCATTTGTCCAAAACTAAATCTAATAAGCTTAACACTGCTTGGGTTTCCCAGGCTTTTAGCAGCTCGTATAAGACCAAGACAAGAGGCGTAGCCATACTGGTACACAACCACGTCTCCTTCACCCAGCCAAAGTTACCTCGGATCCAGCAGGCAGATTCATAATAGTACAGGGGATCTGGAGGTGCAGGATTTCACACTATTTAACATGTATGTGCCAAACTTGACAGATGCAAATTTCTTCCATTATCTTGAACAGACCTTGCAGGAACACAAGACTGGTTACGTAATTATGGGGGGACATAGGAATACAGTCAAAGAAGAGTTTTAGCTATGAGTAAAGCCCCACTGGTCATAACAACCAGGCCTCTGTTGCACTACACAACCTCACCAGGAGCTTGGGCTGGTGGACTTTGGGAGGGTAATCCTCCACACAGGTAGAGATTGCACATCCTTTTCCAATCTGCACCAAACCTTCTCCAGTATAGACCTCTGGTTGTCTCCAGTCGAGTGGATCCCACATGTTGTGATTGCCTGTATAAGTGTGACAGTAATCTCAGATCATGCCCTGACCTCCTTCATGCAGATACCTCCCAATGCCACTGACCCTGGCTGGGGTGGCTGGTGCTCAACACATCCATTCTCTGAGACAAATAGTCTGGCAGCATGCTGAAGAAGGAAATCAGGACTTTTTTTGAGGTGAACAGAGCAGAAGACACCTCTGCCACCACTTGTTGGGACACACACTTAAGGCCTATATACAGAGTAGGTGAATCAGCTATACCTCATACCAAAAAATAAATAAATAAAAGATTGAGGAATTAGAGGCCCTGCAAGAGGAGCTCAAAGAGAAAGAAAAAAAATGTACAGGGAGGTGCATAGTGATAGGAGAAGTCTACAGGCCGAGATAACAGGAGCAAGACACAAACTCAATATGCTGCATTATCGGAAGGCAGAATATGCCCTATTCTGTCTGAGGCAAACAATTTCTGAGTCTGGAGAGAAACCTGGAAGGTTACTGATCTATCAGCATAAGAAGTGCCAGTAAAGATCCTGAATCCTTTCCATTAAACAAAAGGATGGAACACTCAATAGGGACAAGAAGCTCATAAATGAGGAATTTCTAAATTTCTACAGGGATTTCTACTTCAGTGATATTCATGCTTAGAAGGGGGAACAAGAAGCATTCCTCTCTGACCTGCAGGTGCCCTCCTTGGATGACACCACAAGGGAAGCCCTGGAAAGGCCTCTCTCCCAAGAGAAGCTGAGCTGGTGAAGGCTTTAAACAGTATGCTGGTAGGAAAAGCCTCAGGGAGGGATAGTCAACCAGTGGAATTTCTGATGGCCTTCAAACATATATTATTGAAGCCACTGTCTGCTGCCTTGGCAGAGGCCAGCAAGAGAGGAAGGCTACTGGATCCCACGTGCACAATGCAGATCTCTCTCATCTCCAAACTTGGAAATAAAAATGTTGCAAAATTTAAATTTGTCAGTGAAGTTACGGTCAAATTACCAAATTCACTTTCCTGCATAATGTTGAGAATTTGTTTTCTCTTTGATAGGAAATTGATCTTTGACAGCTTCACCTGACACCTTAGCCTGTAACTTCACCTTTGGAGTACACCAAAGTGAACTAGGGTCAAAATGAAGCTACTGATACAAATGTCTAAAGTTCAGCAGTATCTTGTCTCCCCCACCTCATAGCAGCATGAAGACCCTTTGCCACCTCCCACCCTCTGTGGTACCACCACCAAAGGCTGCATCCACTCATCACCACCACCACATGCTGCATCCACTCATAGTTACACTCTTCATTTAGGGCAAGTCATAGCACTGAAATGGCACTGGTCAGGGTGCACAATTACCTCCTCTGGTCGAGAGATAGAGGAGACAGGTCAGTTCTAGTTCTCCTAGATCTCACCTCAGCATTTGACACTGAGAACCGCATTGTGCTTCTTCATCACCTTAGAGAGTATGGTGGACTCTCCGGTACTGTCATTAACTGGTTTGAGTTCTATCTCATGAGCAGGACTTAAAGGGTAATGGTGGGGAATTTTTCCTCCTGTCCAGAACCCCTGCCCTATGGAGTTCCTCAAGGTTCGATCTTCTCACTGATATCATATAGGTGTACAGGTCATCCCTGGGTGAGATCATTAGACATTACAGTCTGGGTTTTTACTACTATGCAGATGATACCTGGCATGTCTATTGCCATCAGGACAAATAGTGCTGTAGAAGTGCTAAATAAATGTCTGGCTGAGATCCAAGACTGGATGTCCTCTAACTGGCTGTGACTGAACCCCAAGACAAAGATACTGGTGGTTGAACTTGGTCTCTGGCATGAGGTGGCTGTCATGGGTTTAGGTACAGGGTTGTTTCTTGGTCCTATCCTGTTGGTGGGTGCTTCTAGGGTGAGAAATCTGGGTGTGATACCTGGCGATGGTCTGACATTTCAGATTCAGGCATCAGCTGTCATCCAGAGTGGTTTTCACCACTTATGGAACATCACCTTGCTTAAACCCCTAGTTCTGGCTGGTGACCTGCCCGGGCTGGTACATGCCTTTGTCAAATCAAGGCTGGACTGCTGTAATGCTCTTTACTTTAGGGTCAGTGGAGGGAACCTCCATCAACTGCAGCTGGTGCAGAATGCAGCTGCCAGGTTGTTGATAGGTTCTAGATCTAGTCACATGATCTTTGTACTGCATTAAATGTACTGACTGGCTGTCAGTTGGAGGATCATCTTCAAGGTGGGCTTGCTCACCTATATGGCCCTATATGGATCAGGCCCTGGCTACTCTGAGTGATCTTCTGACCCCTGCCATCCTGGTGCACTCATTCTGCTCCTCAACTGAAGCCTCCTAGTGGTTTCGAGTGCCAGGCTGGAAACCTTGGGAGATTGAACATTTGAGGTGGCCAGTTCAGCCCTCTGGAATTCACTTCCCAGATCTCTGAGGGATGCCCTTTTGGTGGATGCTTTTAAAAGGGGTCTTAAGGCATGCCTTTTTAATAAAGCATTTTTAAGTAGTTATTATACTGATTTTATTGGGCCCTATCTACTATTGTGTGGAGTGGTTATGCGCCACATATTAGTGGCACATAGCCACTCTGCACCCATTGTGCCCCCTGCACCGGATTCACAAATGGGGTGTGCATCCCCTAGGCAACCAATCCCCCAGCTGTGTGGAGGGCAATGTGCCGGGGTGATAGGGGGCGTGTCAGCACTGTGCACCATGCACTAAGGCACATGGGGCCACAGTGGTGAAAAGGATACACCGGGCGGACCCTGCCATAACAGCCATATACAACCATAGCCACACACCCACAGGGTCACCCCTGGTACAGCAACTGGAACTCCACTCGTACACCAACACATGTAGCCCCCCTGTCACTGCAACCTAGAGATCACTCCTGTGGGTGTATACCCTGTCCCTGGTGCAGGTGGTGGGGGAGGTATCCATTGGGCATTGCTGCCAGCTGGCAATGGACACAGCACCTCCTGCCAGATCCAGTAGTGGTGTGGTCTGTGAGGTGGGGGGGTGTTGAGGATGTGTGCATTGTCCCAGGGCCAGTGCCTCACTGTATGAGGGGGGCCATGTCTGGGATAGGGCCCCTATTATGTTTGTGGGCTGCAAACAGACAGCAGGGGTCTGTGGTGGTGCAGCTTTGTGCCTGGGAGGGGGGAGGCAGTGCTCCATTTGGTGGGGGATGCCTCCAGGGCAGGTGTGGTGGGGGCCATACCACTACTGCCAGCCACCCACACAGTCTGTGTTATTTGTGGCTACTGCTCCCAATGCATGATCCAAGTCCCATGCCATCCTGCACAGAGGATCCTCTCTGGGTCCCAGCCAGGCCATTGGATTGGCCACCTGCCTGGGACCACAAGTCTGCCCCCATCCTCCCCATGCAAACCTGTGTGCTGGGGGGCAGAGTCATGGACAGGTGGCTGGCAGTCGTGCATGCTGCTTGTGTGCACCTATCTGCAGGTGTGGAGCTCTGCGGGCAGGATAAGCACCTCTAGCATGTACTTCCTGCCCCTATGTACATAGGGGCTGAAGTTATTTATTTATTAATTTTAACTGCAGATAATTATTGACCCTGTTTTTTATTTGTAATTTGTATTGTTGTTACATGTCCTTGCACTACCTTGTAAGGTGCCCAGAGCCTTCGGGATTGGGTGCAGTATAAATAAATGCTTACATACTTACTTCACTGCCAGTGTGACATGCTGGCAAATACCTATAGTGTTGTTACCACTTCAGTTGTGCTTAGTACAATTTTTTGTCCCAACCAGAGTTGACTACTACCCAGGCACCTGTGATAAATGTGCTGTAATGCACAGATAGGAGCTACCAGCTTTTTACTCACTGATCCACATATCCATATTGAGAATCTATCTTTCAGATCAGGTTCAGTACCACCACCACCACCACCAGCAGTCATGGGCACACCAGTAACCTCCTTGATCAGTGTTCCTGAGCCAGATATTTTCCTACCTCTCAGACTGATTCTCTTGTCTCTGCCTCCCCCAGCACCCACCATGTGTGATGTGACAGAAAATAATTTGGTAACATGAATGCCACCACCACTTCCACTAACTACTCCTTTGCTACTATTACTGGCCCCATGGATGAAGGTGCTACAGAGTTAGTTTTTTAGGTGCAAAAAACATTTTGTCCCACAGGATCTATGCACTTCTTTGCTGCCTTGCTGGCACCTCTCCCTTTACTCGAGTTTCTCTTTCCAGTCCTTTTATATATTTATGTTTTTTATATTGCAAGAAAAAAATTAAACACTGCAGTAAAACTAAATACCAACAGCAAGAGACAACACCTCAGGGGCTAGATTCACAAAACTTTTGCCCACCGCAAACACAGTTTGTGCCATGCAAGCTGAGTTTTGCCCAGTGTAGTATTCACAAAAGCCCAGTTTGCAGACTCCGCAATGCAAATGAGGGGGAGGAGAACTGCATATCTGGGCAGTCCCATTTACAAAGCCTTTTCTCCATGCAAGGGCCTTTTGCGGGGTTCCCTTGAGTGGACAAAATACTGCTGAGGAAAAGCTCCTCTTAAGTCTATGCAAGCCTAGTGGTTGTCAGAGGTAGTGCAAGGCAGCACCCTCGACCCACAATACTGTGTCCCTTGTAGTGCCGTGGTCCCTCCCCAATCTGTGATTGCCGCCCATTTATAAAAAAAAGATATGTCCTGGTAGTCCAGTGGTCCCTTCCCTCTTCCCAATGTTCAATCATCATCCCAATATTAAAAAATGATACGTCCTGGTAGTCTAGTTGTCCCTCCCCCTCCCTGCTCTCCAATCCCTGTCCTGATATTAAAGAAACATTATTCCCTGGTAGTCTAGTGGTCCCTCCCCCCTCTCCATTCTTTGATTGCAGTCCTAATATTTAAAAAAAATATTTTGTGGTAATCTAGTGGTCCCTCCACCCTCCCTGTACTCCAATCACTGTCCGGATATTAAAAAAAAATATTCCCTGGTAGTCCAGTGGGCCCTCTCCCATCCCCCGGTCAGCAATCTCCACACCGTGTACAACAAAACAGTTGCTCCCTGGTAGTCCACTGGTCCCTTCCCCCACCCAAACACCCGCCCAATAAATAAATATATATATATATTATTTACATTGGTGTTTAGTGTACCTCCTTATCACCTCGCTCCCTTGGAAAAACACAACAGTGTCCCAATTCCCTGGTGGACTAGTGGACCCCCACCCTCCCACTCAGGCAGACAGTGACCTACCACCCCACTCCTCCTCCTCCCATCCCAAAACCCAGCTAGCGACTTACACAGCCCTCTCCCCACCACCATGGCAGGCCACTGACTGAAATGTGAATGCGTGAGTACAGTATAAATGACATGCTCACTGGTTGTCATCATGTAGATGGGAGGAGTGCTGTGCCATTTGCCTGGTGGGTTTCTGAAAAGGGGGAAGTGAGATGGTAGGTCATTGTCTGCCAGGGTGGGGGATCCACTGGTCCACCAAGGAACTGGGACACTGTTGTGTTTTTCCATGGGAGAGAGAGAGCTGGGGGTGGGGTATTCTGGATACCAATGTAATTTATATATATTTATTGGACAGGTGTTCGGGTGGGGGAGGGACCATTGGACTACCAGGGAGGGACTGTTTTGTTGTACTTGGTATGGTGATCAGTGTCCAGGTGAAGGGGGAGTAACTTCTGGACTGCCAGAGAATAATGGTTTTTATATTGGAATGGCGATTGGAGAATGGGGGAGGGACCACTGGACTACCAGGGACTAATGTTTTTTGTTATCAGGATGGCGATCGGAGAACAGGGAGGGGGAGGGACCAGTAAACTACTAGGGGTTAATGTTTTACATATTGGGATGGTTATCAGAGAATGGGGAAGGGGGGAAGGAACCATTACACTACCAGAGGAAATTATTTGATGTAATCGGGGAAGGGGGAACACTAACCTACCAGGGAATAGTATTGTTATTATATGGGGATTGTGATCTGAAGCTATGGAGTTGGGGAGGACCACTAGACAACAAGGGAACAGTATTGATATTATATGGGGACAGTGATTAGAAGCCAGGGAGGGATCAATAGACTACAAGGGAAACTAATTTTTATTTTATGGGGACGATGATTGGAGACCAGGGAGGAGGAAGGAACCACTAGATTAGCAGGGTGATATGTTCATTTATAAGGGGCCAGCCATTGGGCACAGGGAGGAACCACTAGACCACCAGGGAGGATTTTGTGTAATTAGGAGAATGACAGTCAGCATTGGGGGGGTGCACAGAACTCCCTCGCAGCCCATGCAAATAGGCCCATAATGGGCATGCAAATTGACTGCTTGTGCCTTGCATGCCCAGTGGGCTCATTTGCATAGCTGCTTTTATGAATCACAAATAGTGCACCAGCAGTATTCAGTATGGGGCCATTTAAAGGACTGCAGGTTGGGGCAGCATTAGTGGGGTTAAAGGTAGTTAACACTGCCTCTACATAGCCCTATTCATAGTTGGATAGCACCCTATGCTATACGTCGATGAATAGTATTTTTTACTAAAGGGCAACACAAACTTTTGCTCAGCACTTTGTGAGTTTTTGAGAGCTTGATCATTATTGCTCTAGTCCCTGTGTCCAATACTTTTTTCTTCTGAACTATCAGACCACAATTCCTGTGTGCATACTCTCTCCCCTCCATGTCATGTGTTTTTTTTGTTTGTTTTTTCCTGGCTTTGCAGCAAGCTACAGTAAGCACCCACCCCCCAAAATATAACAGCTCTTTTGTGAAGGTGTTGTTCTGCTGCATTAATAATTTGTCTGCCCTGTCCTGAAAACCTCCCCCTGCCATTATTACCTTGTCTGCTTGGGGCCGAGGTTTCTAGTGTCCATTGTCCCTGCTGGTCTTAAATTAACAGACCCTTCTCTATTCCACAGGCATCCTGTCCGATATGGGTGACTGCCTCCTCCTGCAAGCCACAGGAACTGCTCTGAACCCAATGGCTGTTCTGCGCTGACCCACTTGCCTCTCAGCCTACAACCAGGTACACAGTTGAAAGAACAGACCACAGCTACCAATGGGATTGAACTTGGTGCTTTTTGCCTTTCAGGCCATTTGGCTGCACTACTACTGCTCCTGATTAGCATAACGCTATTCCCTCTTCTCTTATTGGCTCTTGACTCTACCCTCCTGAGCTGTCCCTTTTTCAATACAAGAACTACTTTTGTTTTGTCTACTTTTCCATTTGCAAATTATACTGCAAAACCACTAGAGGGCAACAACTCTTGGAGGTTGCATTCCACTTCCCACAGCTCTCCTCTAAGCACTTCTCATCCTGGGTCCTTCTTCCCTAAAGCAAATTACTACATCCTAACAAACCATAGTCAGTCACCCTATCGCTGTGCCATAGAGACCACTACAATTATGGGTATCGGAGTGCCCCCCTTATACCGACACTGGGCCACTGCCCCCTTATCACCACTTGATGGTTACCCATTGTCACGTGGACCATCCAGGCTCCTACTGATCACTCTTACTATCCTACTTCTTGGACTTCTTAGCCCTCCCCTCATGGGTCTTCTTCCCACACTTCCCACCCCCACAAACCATCACCGAATGCCACCCACACTGCCCCTGTCTCTCATACATCTCCATCCCCCGCAACATATTTTCCTGCAGTCATGTATCACCATCAACCTCCATGCCAGTTCACATTCCTATCCGTTCCAGCCCTTATCGCCCTGGCCATCAATTGTACGAGCCGCACTATAACTAGGCACCAGCTATCCAGCTATAATAAGGCAACAATCTTTTGCTCTTCTCAAAATCTTTGCCATACTCCTACTAATGTTCATCCTAACCCAGGCCCCATCTCACCCAGCCCTAGCCTCTCGCACCATGGGCTTAGAATAACTGCAATGAACATTTGCAGCTTAACCAAAAAGACAGCAAGTCTCCATTGCTGGATACTGCAATACCAGCCAGATATGCTAGCACTGACAGAAGCCTGGCTGTCCAAAAAAACACCTGACTCTTTGGTCATCTTCCCTGGTTTCACCCTTCACAGAGCCGACAGAATGGGCCAACGTGGTGGGGGGTGTGCTGTGTACGTCCGTGACTCCATGATATGCCATGCCCTTACAGTACAGCCATTAGACCATGGTGCCCATGTCTTATCATTAAAACTTACTCCAGATTCCTCCAGAGCCCCTGTAATTCTTACTGTTGCATATGTTCCCCCAAGAAGCCAAGCTCCTGCTGTACAATCGCTTGCTAACTACATCTCTGGCTTCCTCCCCAAAACGGAACACATCATAGTTGGAGACTTTAATGTGAACTGGCTTGCCAGTTCAGCTTCCCACGCCAAGGACACCTTCGTTGCACTGGACCTGACCCAGCTGATCAGCCAACCTACCAAGGTGAACCCCACTAATGGCTCTAGCACCCTTCTCGACCTTCTCCTCACCAACCGTCCCCACAGAATCTCTGACCTGGTGGTCCTTCCAGACTCCCTAAGCGATCACTCACCCATCCTCTTTTCCTGGTCATGTCTTCAGCATAAACCCAAACCAAACTATACTGCCTGTTGTCATCTCTGACCCAGAGGCCTCATAAAACTAAGTAAATACTTAACTCAATGGGACTGTTCCCCCATCTCCTGGGCTCCTACTACAGATGAAGCCCTTGACTACTTCACCTGTTCTTTCAGTAAAACATGTGACATCTATACCCCACTACCAAAAGTGCAGTCCAAGAAATGTAATGTCCCCTGGGTCATGCCTGCACTGCTTCAACAGATAAAGCACAGAGATGATCACTGGCATGAAGCAGTCACATCCAGCATGCAGGCGGACAGGCAGGCCTATAAAGCGGCTCGTAACAGATGCACTTGGGCCATTAAACAGGCCAAATCAGGCTACTACACAAAGATCCTTGCCTCCTCCTGGGGGAATGCTCAGTTGTTCTGGGACAATATCAAGGAACTCAATGGCAAATCCCGGCTCCCCCCTCCCTCCCTACTAACTGTCAACAATATCCCTACCACCGACCCACTGGCCATCGGCAACTGCCTCAACTCATCATTCTCTGACCTTAGTGCAGTACTCCCAAATAACTTCATCGACCCCACTCCTGCAACCCCGGCACCTAACACCCAACATCCCCCCTTCCATCTCAGGGTGATCTCTACAAATGAGGCAAGGCCTTTTCTCATTAAAGCACTCAGTGGCCCTTGCTATTACAAAGATTCTTTTGGTATGAGAATCCTACATCTAGTACTAGGTAAAGTTCTCTCCCCACTGATTGACCTCATTAACTGCTCCCTAAGTCTGAGGTAGTTCCCAGCAGCCTGGAAGACTGCCACAGTCACCCCAATACTGAAGAGTGGTGACAGCATCTCCCCGAATAACTAGCATCCCATATCCATTCTCCCACCACTCTTGAAAGCCCTTGAAAAAATTATAGCCACCCAACTCACTGAGTACCTTCTTGTTCATAACCTACTTTGCAGGGAGCAGCACGGCTTCAGATCTGGGCACAGTACAACTTCTGCTCTCACTGTATTCTCTAATTTTATTCACTCTGCCCTGGATAGAAAACACCTAGCTGGAGCTGTCTTCATCAACCTATCAAAGGCCTTTGATACAGTCTCCCAACCCTTACTTTTTAGCACACTCTGCCACATAGGTCTGTCCCAAGGACCCATCTCCTGGTTTACCAGTTACCTCACAGCTAGATCAAAATGTGTCAAAATAAACAACTCCCTCTCAACCACCCTGCCAGTCCTTTCTGAGGTTCCCGAGGGCTCCATCCTCTGCCCTCTATTATTCAGCATCTACCTAAACACCTTGCCCAATTCCTGCTCCAGCAACCTACTACTCTATGTGGACAATGCGGTTCTTTTTGCCACACACCCAGATCCCAGAGTATTGCAGTCCTCCCTCCAACATGCATTTAACCAGATTGAAAACTGGTTCATAGATCAAAGACTTGTGGTCAATGTAAAAAAGACAAAGACCATGTTCTTTGCCTACCGACAGAATAAGGCCAAGAATGTGCAGCTAAAAATCCTCTCCCACTCTCTCCTTCCTCTAGAACAGTTCCATACATGTAAATACTTGGGCCTTACATTTGATTCCAGCCTCTCCTTCCATTCACACATTGACACTCTATCATCAGCCATAAATGTCCGTATAGGCCTAGTGTATCGGCACAAGGATTGCCTACCTCCGGAAGCCCTTAATCTGGCTGTTACCTCTTCAGTCCTCTCCCTAGTCAATTATGGGCTCACTATCTACTCGGCTGCTGACCATACAGCCCTTAAAAAAATCCACTTTACCATAAACAAAGCATGCAGACTCCTCTCTGGGGCGGACAAGCGTACCGATACCTGTACCCTATATGCCCTGACAAATCTCCACCCTGGATAAAAGGCTATTTTGTCAAACATGTCTCCTCCCAAAGAAAATGCACCTGGGGCCTAACCCCTTGGGGGTTTCTGCCTCTCTCCTATCCTCCTACACCACGGTGAACACCTGCACTGCCAACCAACTGGTGTGGTCCATCCCGAGGGTTAGAACCTCCTTAGCCCAAAGGTTATTCCCACACAGGGCCTCAGTCTGATGCAATGAACTCCCCTCCAATATCTCCTCCATCTCCAAATTTGGACCTTTCAAGTCAGCCCTCAAAGAGCACATTCTCTCTTCATGGCGCTGCCAATGTACCAGCTAGTGCTGGGTCATCTATCTGTCATCTTACAGGACCACTCCACCACTAAGCTCCTACAGATAGGGCTACCAAACATTACCTATTAACAGTGCCTCCTTTGGCTGCACTCACAAGATATCTGTCTAATTCTCTACTTCGCTGTAAGTATCAAACTTGTTACTCCCTCCCTCGATCAGCAAACTTATTGTTCTCTTGAAAACTGTAAAATACAGCTCTTGGTAACATTTTCAATGCAATGTATAGCTGATCTTGATTCTGTAATATTGTATAACTAAAAAAATGATAACCTTTAACTACCATTCTATGTCTGTATGTATTAAGTGTTTATGTTTGTTTTTTCTGATGCGGAGCCTTTGTAAATGTGCCCCTGACTCAAAGGTTGTAATCTTAAAGTCTGTTAAATAAATAAAATAAAGTTTTTGTGGATCTAGCTCAAGAAAAGGGACTAGCAGTGTGATCTGAATCTGAACAGAACAGTTTATCGAGCTAACAGCAGCTGCAGTAAAACCACCCCCAAAAGTTTTTATTTTATTTTTTTAATTTTTTTATTTTTTTTGTACTTTTTAACAAGACACACCTAAAGAGGTAATTCAAAACAAGTTACAGTAAGTAAAACCATCACTTCAAGAACTAAAAAAAGTCATAATTAATATAGAAACAGACTGACAATTCATTTAAACATACAAAACTGTACTTAGAGAGGCAGCAAATTATAAATCCACCCTCGAACTGGACGTGAAGTGACCACTTCGCATCCATGGAGCACAATGCAAAGTGGACCCTGTAAAGTGCTCACTTAGAGTTATCATTGCCACTTCACATTCTCATTATGCCTTAACGCAAAGTAAGGTGAAGTGAGAAGAAAATAGGCACATCACATGGCCTGCAGTACAGTAAGTCACATGCTTTAGCCAGGCAGGAAGGAAGTGAGTCAGAGAAGCAGTTTCACTTTCTCCTTTTCATTTGTACAGGGAGGAAGCAAAATTGTTTTGTGAGAGGAGAGAGTTTGCATGGCTCTCGGAGTCATCTCTTGTTACTGCCAATCCAATTCAAACAGCTTTTTTTTTTTAATTCAATATGCCTTTATTAACATACATAATAAGTTTTCAGTACAAACTTGGGTAACAGATAGGCAAACAGAAGAATTATCCCCCAAACAGTGTACATAAGAATCTTAAATTCTAACAGTTTGAACTAATAAATTTTCCCAAAACCCAGTCCTCCCATCCTCCCTCCACAATCTATAAAACACCCCCTAACTCACCCTCCATCAAGTATGTATACGCTCAGTCGTCAAAATATGTTTTCAGACCATAAATTATCATGGCTTCCATACAGTAAGTAAGGCATCTAAAGGACCCCATCTAGTCTGGTAGACCTGTGAATGGTTATTCATGGTTAGAATGGGTCTCTCTAACTGGAGGGCAAATAACATTTCTTTATGCCATTCTATAATTGACAGGACTGAGTTATCCATCCAATGTCTCATGATAATTAACTTGGCTATTGCTGAGATCAAAGCCAAATGTGCTTTTCTAAGATTGGAAATACCCTCTGGAAATAAATATAATAAACAAATCTCTGGAGTAATATAGGAATCCAGGCCCAACAAGGGGTCAAGTGTTCTTCTAATGGCTTGCCAAAACCTCTGGACTGACGGGCAGGTCCACAGCATATGGTATAGCATCCCAATGCCTACTTCTCAGTCTACAAAGTTTGAATGGTGTGTAATATAAATTATGCATGATATTGAAGTGTATCAAAAGCAGTATATCTTGTTTCATAAACTTATACAAGATCTGCCATAGCTTGGTCCAGAGGTTTTGTTCAGCACTAAGAGAAAATACCTGTAACCAATAATAACAAACTCCCTGAGGCAGTCCAGGATCAACCGACTGGATTAGTTTGTATGTTGTGGAGACTGAATGGGGTTCTCCAGCTGCCTGCAGAAGATTATTAAAAACATCAGCAGACCCCTGGTTCATTCCCCCTTGACCCAAATGAGCAACAATAGCCTTCTTGATTTGTTCATACTTAAAAAAGGCTGTTACAGACACGTTAAACCGATGTCTGAAAAGGGCAAAAGGAATTATTCTACCTTCCGCATATATGTCCATGACTCTTATGCTGCCAAGAAGAGGCCAAAAGGGCATCAAAATGGGTTTGTGTCCAATTTGAAAATGGGGATTTCCCACTACAGGCTGTTCCAACAGAAAATGCCAATTATGGGATTAGTGAGTTTGCAGCTGATGTAAGGCCCTAATGGACCAACCTAGTGGGATATTCCCAAACAGCTTTTTTAAAAGCTATTTTATTTAGTGTTTGTATTGTCTTAGTGTTTTTTTGGCTAGTGAATTTTTTTGTATAAGTTTTGTTTTTGTTCTGTGTGTGTGACTGACTGTGTGTGTATGTGTGTGTGTGTGTCCACTGTCTGTGTGTGTGTGTGTGTGTGTGTGTGTGTGTGTGTGTCCAGTGTGTGTGTGTGTGTGTGTGTGTGTGTGTGTGTGTGTGTGTGCATGTGTGTGTGTATCGTCCCATGGACCCAGGAGGATGGAGGGTCACATTGGAGTCAGGGAACGTGAGTCGCTGGCACATGGGAGCGTTAGGAGGGGAGGAGTGTGGACCCATGGGGGGCTAGGCGGTCATGTTATGTTGGACCACTCCAGACTCCTGGCTAGTGTTGCTTCCCCCGCAGAAGCAACAGGAGTAGCAGCAGCAGTAGCAGTAGCAGCAGCAGCACCAATTCCACTGGTGGCTGTTGCTCATCCACCTTCTCCGCCACCACCACTAGCAGAAGCTGTTGGGGCTCCAGCAGCATCCCCTCCACCACCTTCACAACAACAGGAGGTGGCTCCGGCAATTGTAGGTGGTGGTGGGACTCATGTCTGATAAGTGCATAGTGTGTCTGGTTCCCCCCCCCCGCAGATCCCCAGTGTGGGAGTTTTTTAATTGTGTGTGGGGAGACAGCACAGTGGTGCAGTGCCATGTGTGTGGTGTGCTGGTGCACCATGGGCCCCCTGGGACACATTTGGGGACCGGTGGCCAGTGCACCCATATGATGAATCACCACAGGGCAGAGTGGCAGGCTGCCACAAAAGTGTCCAGGCATCCACCTGCTGACCCTTCCGTGGCAGTGGCCAAGAGTACTGCTGGGGTGGGAGATATGCCTTGCAGCAGTCACTGCCACAGCAGGAGGAAGAGGGCTACATCAGGTGCTCCACCACCACCACCACCACCACTGCCACCACAGCCACCAGCACCACCCTGTCCACAACCAGCCCCACTACCTGGATTACCCTCTACAGTGGACCCCGGCACAGTCCCTGTTAGCCAATCTGACCTCCTCCTCCTGGTGTGGGTGGCACTAGAGGAAAACAACAAGCATTTCATTGCTTTGGAACAGCAGGTTACCAGAGCAGAAGCACAGCAGCAGCAAATACTTTCAGTGCTGCACCTGCTGCTGGACCACCACAGCATCCCATGGCCATAGTAAGTCTGGGTATTGTTTTCTCCCCCCCCCACATTCACACCCACCCCCCTGACCCCACCCCACTACTGTGTTGTACTTTTGTTGTGTGATTTTTGTTTGTTATTATTAAATTATACACATTTTCCCTTCCAGGGGAATCCTTCTTGCACCACATAGTGCAATAATTTTTTTTTTGAAAACCATGTGTAAATACATTACAGTGAGTCATGCGATGGAGGCATTTCCATTCTGAAAATCTGTCCACACTCTGCCTCCCTTCTCAGCAACATTAGGACATGATGGCAGGGATAACATGTGTGTGTGCTCCTTACAGTGAATATCCAATTGTTCAGGTTTGTGAATGTTCCTTTATGTTAATGGTCAGTTTGTTTTGAAATGTGCGGCCACGTTTCCATAAATAAGAGCCTTGGTAGTGGAAACATCCCACATTTCACCACAAAGTGAACCTCAGGAAACATTGCTTGGGATAGCTGCTGGACATTCAGTATAGTGGAGCATGCACCTGCGTTCCCCCTGCCATCACGTCTTAACATTGTTGAGGAAGTGTGGCACAAATGTGGGTTGCTTTTCAGATTGTTAATTCCTCCGTCATGTGACTTACTGTAATGAAATTATGGGTGGTTTTCACAGACATATATTGCACTCTGTGGAGCAAGAAATATTCTAGTGGTAGTAATGCCCCCACATATTAGTTTATGTGCATCACCATAACTATGTAATGTGGTGATTGACTGTAAAGCAGCAGCGTAACAATCCGTTGATAACTCTGACCTATATTTTTTAATGCTGTGTTACAACTTCCTTTACTTACATCCTGACTGACTGGAAAGATATGATAACTTGCACGAGTTGAGTGTGCTGTACTACCTTTTTTCATGTGTGAAATAATGAAAGGAGCATTCCTTTTAAATTGGTGCTGCTGACAGTGAGTGTGACAAGGTCTTTGTCATTGCTTTCCTCTGCTTTTCTCCCATCACTACAAGTAGTTGTCATATATCACTTCTGTTGTTAACTAACAGTTATGCATCAGTCAGTGTTTTATATGATACCACAGAACAATAAGTATTGAAAAGCAGCTGCAAATAAATACAAAGCTGGTCGGAACAATATTGGAAGACGTGCTCATTTTGTTTTCATGCATGAAAAAAGTAGGAGTAAGAGAAGCAGGCAAAATTGTGAGAAGTATCGTATCATTTAAGTCACTAATGATTAGCATGTAAGTAGTGGTCGCTGTGGCAATTTAAAGTAGCATAAAAAAGTACAGTTCAGAACTGTGCGGACATTCTTGCAATGCTGCTTTAACTGTAAAAATGTCACTATGACATCATGACTATGAGCTCACAGCAATAATCACAGAACACACAAAAGTGGTACAGAGTCCCGAGATTTTTTCTGCAGGTCCACAATGCGTCCTCCTTGTGTGCAGAAAATTGACAAGTGGTAACAAAGTGAAAAGAGACTGTTTCAGCACATACAAAGTCCCACAGAATTACTGGCACACTCAGTCATGCATGCAGTGGTTGCACAGAGTCCCCAGATTTTTTCTACAGGCCCACAATGCGTCCTCCTTGTGTGCAGAAAATTGACAAGTGGTAACGAAGTGAAAAGAGACTGTTTCAGCACATACCCCAGTATAAAATGATGACTGTGATGTTTGTGTTGCTGGTCCAATGTGTTGTGCAAGATGATTCCACCAAATGAAATGTGATCATCTCAACTGGATTGAAAGGTGCCCTTGGATGTACACTAATAGTAGCCTTGGTGAGTATATATATATATATATATATATATATATATATATATACATATATATATCACCAAGGCTACTATTAGTGTGTATATATATATATATATATATATATATATATATAGATAGTTGTGTATTTTGTTGGTTAATGAGGAGGGGGTTGAACTTGACATGGACATGTACTCATGCTATTGTTCTGCATCACACAGGTGACTCATAATCAGTTGCTATGCACATTCTAGTGCTCAATGAGAATTTTTTGCACTTAAATGGAAATGGATAACTCTCAAGCACATGAAGGTAAGTATTTCTTTTTTTGGGGGGGTGGGAGGAATCATATTTTCAGTTTTGTCTGTAATGGTTTCTTATTTTCTTACTTCTTCACAGATTTCATCATCATCCTTTTGGAGTCCAGTTGTTAATGATGGTCATGGCCATCTGATGAAATGACTTCTGTGCGTTGCATGTGTGCCCAAGCTCGGGGGAAGGGTAGGCCTGATGTTGAAGAACTTTTTAGATAAGGCCATTTTGACAGAACAACAAAGTATCGCAACGTTTCCTATAAAAATAAATGAATGACTTCTTACAAGTTACAACTTCATTGTTATGTGTCCCTCCCTGGTTCTCAAATCTCAATCCCTATTGTCAAGTTACATTTCAGAGACACATCTTGTCAACTACTAAGACAATCTGTTGTGTGCAATATTTGCAGCAGTCTTTACAAAGCAGTGAAATGGATGAAATAAAATCTTCATACTTACCAGAATGGATTTCACATGGACATTACATCGGTTCCTCTCTGTATGGTATAGCTACAGCATCTTTTCCAATAAGTATTAGCGATGGAGTTAGTTTTTGTTGTCCTGTAAAAGAAACAAAAGAAGTGTACTGTATGTGTTTTGCCACTGCGGCTCTGAAAAGCTACAGAAAACAAAACATACAACTTAAGAAAGTGAGGCAGCATATCAAACATGAGTGCACATACTCACTTTATGGTTTAAATATTAAGAAGCAAGCAGTGGTGGTGCACTGGTGGACTGGTGGTCCTTGGGGGGCAAACAGACTCATGGTGGCAGAGTTGCACAACATCAGTCCCAGTGGTGGTGGTGGTCCGTGGGGGGCAGACAGACTCATGGTGGCAGACTTGCATAACTTCAGTCCCAGTGTTGGTGGTGGTGTTAGTCCATGGGGGGCAGACAGACTTATGGTGGCAGACTTGCATAACATAAGTCCTGGTGGTGGTAGTGGTCCGTGGAGGGTAGACAGATTTATGGTGGCAGACTTGCATAACATCAGTCCCGGTGTTGGTGGTGGTCCATGGGGGGCAGACAGACTCATGGTGGCAGACTTGCATAACATCAGTCCCGGTGGTGGTGGTGGTGGTGGTGGTCAATGGGGGCAGACAGACTCATGGTGGCAGACTTGCATAACACCAGTCCCTGTGGTGGTGGTGGTCCATGGGGGGCAGACAGACTCATGGTGGCAGACTTGTATAACATCAGTCCCAGTGGTGGTGGTGGTAGTAGTCCATGGGGAGCAGACAGACTCATGGTGGCAGAGTTGCATAACATCAGTCCTGGTGGTGGTGGTGGTCCAGGGCGGGGGGGGCACACCACCTTTTAAATACTGCACTTAAAACCTGCCAACATTAACCACATCATCATCGTCATAAAGAAAACTGCCCTCACAGTCACTGATGTCTGAAGTCTGACCACTGGGAAATTCTTTCTCCATTTTGTCATCATCTATGTCAGTGGTGGGCCGTTTCAGGCAGTCACTGCCAGTGCCACCAGAATACTCCATCTCCACATCAGCAAGACCACCATGACTAGGCCAGGGTATGAATACTTAGGTTGCAGTCTGTGCTGGTATGTACCTCTCATTCATTTTAATGAATGTTAGCAAACTAACATTTGCAGGAGACAGGTTTTTCTGACGATCCCTGACTATTGCACCTGCTGAGTTGAATACCCTGCCAACACTTACACTGGAGGGTGGGCATGTGAGGTACTTCAGTGCCACTGCAGTCAGCTCTGGTCATTCACTGACCTTTCTATTCCAGTACAAAAGAGGATCTTCACTTATTGTCAGATGCCTGTTTTCAGACAAATATGACTCAACCATTCTCTGTGCTGCACTAGGTCCATTTGTTGATGCATCAGCCTGTTCCCCAGAATCACTGATTTCACAAATACCCACTTGGGATAAAGCCTCCCAAAGCAGGTTGACGCCACCCACTTTGGATGACAGACCACCTGGAACTACAGTCCCCTTACCCTTGCATGATATGCTTGCTGGTCCTCCAGCTACACCTTCAGCTGGATTATGCTGCTGAGGTTTGCAAACCTTGACACATGACTTCTGTGCCCCATGAACCAAGCGAACCAGTTGACCACTGATATTTTTTTACCTGTTCAGGCCCTCCCTCCAAGACTGATGCTATTCCACATTTGTATCATGGGTCCAGCATTGTTGCCATGGCAAAGTTGTCACTATGCTGAATGCTCACAATGTGATGATTCTGGTCGAATACTGTCAGCATGTGTTACAGCAACATACTGCTACCTCCGGCTCCAGCAACATCAAGGCTATGCTATACATCCACTGATGTCTGGCTTAGCACCCACAGCAGTGGAATTGATTGGCTAATGAAGGCAAGCTCGCCACTCACTGCCTGTGTGGCATGTTCAAAAGGCCACAAACTTGTTATTACAGAGTCCATGAGGTGCCATTGTTCAGTCGTTATAGACATGGAGGCCCCATAACTGTCACAGCTACTGTGCATAGCAAGATATTCTGAGATGACTTCTTATTGTTCATACAACCTGTCTGCCATGTATAACATGGAGTTCCACTGGGTGACAACTTTCAACTTCAAGCGGTACTGAGGCAGGCTATTTTGTATCTGAAACTGCCGCAGTTGGTCACGGGCCTTTCCAGACCTTGAAAAGTGAGAGCAGATACATTGTGCAATGCTCAGCATTTTCTTTATGTCAGGGTGCTGCAGAAACACCTGAACCACAAGATTTAAACAGTGGGCCATGCATGGAACATGAAAAAAAACACCATTCGTGATGTATTTCACCACATTTGAGCCATTGTCACTTGCTATGAACCCAGCTCTCAGGGACAGAGGGTTTAGCCATCTGTCAATTTCAGTCAGTTCCATGTCCAACATGTTCTCACCAGTGTGTGAACAGGTCACACTGCGCATAGCAATTGTTACATGCTGGCGAATTCCAGGAAGATTGCTACTGCGACAATCCACCTTCTTGCACTGATTATTCACACTACCAGCATCACAAACAACCCCTGGCACCTGTGCCCAGTGTGCAGTTATACACAGATATGAACTCCAAGCTGTTTTGCCACTTGTCCACATATCCATACTGAAATGGATGAATGGAGAGGAGGAATGCTGAAGAGCATGTCTTACTGAGTCTGAGACAGTGCGGAACAACTCAGGAACAGCACGGGTAGAAAAGTATATCCTGGATGGGACTTTCCATTTTGGACAGGCACGGGCACCAAACCCCCAGAACCCAGAATTCTCCACAAAGGAGAAGGGAAAAAGATTGATTGCCAGCATTTCCACTACAGCAGCATTAAGTTCAAGTGATACTGCATGATTGGGGGGGTACTTCAGCTTATGTGCAAAACACTCTGTAACTTGGGCTGACTTAAACTTTTTACACGGGGTGTGTTGTTGGTCACAAATGGTTGTGTTCTGTGTGAATGCCATTGGCAGGGGGTGGAGTGTGGACATTTGATGAAGACAGTTGCACAGGTGATGATGACAAATCCAGAAATTATGTCATTTTTCCAGATTTACCAACTGGGGTTGATGTACCACTTGCACTAGATACACTGCATTCACCACCACCACCAACACCACAAAAAATGCTACTCTCACCAGCACTGGACAACATTTCAAAGTCATTATGGCCCTCCACCTCATCATGCCTATAGTAATCCTCTGATCTTATTACCGCGCTACTGCACACGTTTAATTGCCTACTGGGCTTAACAGTCATGGAAGGGGATAACATGCTGGCTATGGTTGCCGGTGATATGGGTGAACGCCCCAGTCTGGTATTAGCTGCCAACTTGTGCTGGGTCCATAGAGCCAAGTGTCTATTCTTAAGATGTGGATGCTGTCCTCCTGTCCCTAGATGGCTCCCATTTTTACCTCGACTCATACGCACATGACAAACCTGGCAGATTGCAATGGAATCATCATTTGCAACTTGAACAAAAACATCCCAAACAAGGGAGTGTGATGCTCTGCTTTTAACATGTCCATGATGATGTGGCTTATTTAAGTCTGTTATTTTAAGCACTGAAGTGAGGGGGGGGCACATGATTCTGGCACTGCACACCTGCACTGCAACTGACCACCACGACTACCTATCATATTGATTACTGGGTCATCATCATCATCATCATCATCCACTAAAACCGGTAAATCACAAGTTTTTATGGGGGGAGGATTCCTGCAAACAGATTCAGACACAGCCACTTTTAATTTCTTTTTCTCTGGTTCCCAACTGGGGTCAGTTACTGTACATCATCATCATATTCATCAATGTCACTGTCACACACATCCACATCTTCTGCTTGGATGCTAGCATGTGGACTGCATGTTGCAACAACAGCAACATCATCATCATGATCACATTCATCATCAGCATCTACACCACCATCACCTGATATTTTTTCACCACACTGTGAATCGCTGCATGGAAAATGAGTGACACTAAGTGCCACGGTGGATGGAATATCACATTGTATGCTATCGTTGACATAATCATCAGAATCATGTTCAGTTAATGGGATGTTACTGGGAAGTATGACATCATTTACTCTGTCACTCATTTGCACTGCTTCACACTGAATGTTTGGATATAGTACACTGGACGGAATTAGAACTTGATGCAACAATGCTAATACTACCTCCACCACCACTAACACCAGTAACACTAACATGACTGGCTGGGAAAACATCATTTCCTCCATCATTTCCTCCAACTATCAGTGAAGCTACTGATTGGGCTGTAAAAACATTGTAGGAGAAATACCTTTCCTCACATCAGCAATGTACTTCTTCATCTGCGTACTGCTACCACGCCCACCGACCCTCTTATTGGCAACATTGCCATGGCCAGAAACAGCTTTACTTGCACGTCTCTTTGCAGGCATTTTGGGGGATCAACCACAAATATTACTACCAAATTCAGATTTTGATATGTTCACTTTCTGACTGGAGGAACGCTGGCTGGATGTGAAGCAAAATAAACAACTGTGGCTTCAGCAACAGATAAGAGACTCCTGCGTTGTGACACTGTCACAGAATTAAAACATCTTCAGTAACCAGTGGTGCTGATGGGGTCCCAAAAACAATCCAGTCTGGTAGAAAATACCTTTTCAATGTGGGGGTGTGGGTGGGGAGCACTGAATACAGACAGTGCTGATTTTTACTCCACTACGAGCAGCAAATCTAAGAACAGAGAACACGATTGCAGTACAAAATCAGGCAACTGCAGTGGATGGCAGGTTAACACTGCTGCACTTAGTTGCACTTACACTAGTCTGTGTCACAAATTTTAAAAGGTGTATTATATTTGATGCACGTAACACTGCTCACACAACACAGGACACTTTGTGTACAATGCTGAATGAGGAATGCTATGCAAATGCAAAAGTTCAGTGTACTGCCACGTTATGTAAATTTGTAATTTAAACAACCTGACCTTCTGAAATGCTGCATCACATTGACATAACAAACAGCAATAAATTTGTACTATTACTGACAATTTTACTATGTGTACAGTAACACAGTCGGTTCAGCTTCACAGAGATACCATTGCTGTGGTGAACCTCACACAAATGGTTGACTCACCAACCGGGAAAAATTACAGGACCGGCACCAGCACACTCTTGGACTGGATCCTTACCAGTCACCCATCACGGATATCTAACACTAATGTCCTACCTGACTATCTCAGCGACCACTCCCCTGTTAGCTGCACCTGGTCAAATAAATTAATCTAACAACCACCAAAAACAATCACCAGCAGGGTTCTACCCAGTGGTCACCTTCCTCGACTCAAATCCCACCTCCTCCATCAAGTCTGGTCCCCTATCTTCAATGCAATCAATGTAAACGCTGCCCATGACCACTTCATAAACATCTTCACTGTGGCCTGTGACACGTATGCTCCTATTAAGAAATGCAAAGTCAAATACAGGTGACCTCCTCAGGATGCTAAAAACAAGAGACCACCTACGGGAGCTGGCCAGAAACTCTGGAAGGCAAAATGACATCCAAAACTACAAATGTGCCTGCAATGACTGCACCAAAACCATCCGGCAAATGAAGTCCACCTACTATAAGCATGCCCTCACAAACTCCTGGGGCAATGGTCAGGAATTCTGGAAGAACATAAAGGAACTCTCCGGAAATCCTCCCAAAACCCCCCCATCAATACTCAACATCAACAGAACCACAACCCTCAACCCAAAAACCATTGCGGATACCTTTAACAAAGCATTTACCAACCTCAGTGCTGTCCTACCCCAGGACTACTTCAAAGATGGTGAAGACCCTATGTCCGCAGTGAACACTACTCACACTAGCTCCCCCCGCTTCTACTTCAAAGCAGTCAAGGCTCACCAAGTACACAAATATGTTACTAAAGCCCTTGGTAAATCAAGATTCAGTAATGAATCCCTCAATCTCAAAATCCTGTCTCTCACACTTGATGAAGTACTTAGTCCTCAGACCAGAATTTTCAACCTCTCCCTCAGCCTTAGCCAGTTCCCAGACAGATGGAAGTCTGCCACTGTTACTCCTATCCATAAAAGGGTGACAAAACTGCCCACGATAACTACAGACCTATCTCCCTACTACCCCCACTCTCCAAGGCACTAGAACGCATCATCTCAGACCAGCTCACAGAATACCTGGATACGTACAATATCCTGTGCAAGCAACGACACGGGTTCTGCAAAGGTCACAGCACCTCCACAGCCCTACTTGAATTCACCGATGCAATCCACAACACACTTGACTCTGGTGAACTACTGTGCTCAATCTACATTGACTTAACTAAAGCCTTCAACACCATCAATCACCGCCTCCTACTTGTCCAGCTTCAGAATACTGGGCTGTCAACCGACTCCATTGGCTGGTTTAAGAGCTACCTTGAAGAATGGTCCCAAACAGTAAGAATCACTGCTACACTCTCAGACCCTAGACTGGTCCACTCTGGAGTCCCCCAGGGCTTCATTCTGGGACCCGTCCTCTTCAGCCTATTCTTAAACTCACTACCGGACAGCTGCCCAGAACAAATAATTCTCTACGCTAACGATGCTGTGATCCTCACCTCGGACCCTGATCCAATCCAACTACAAAATAAACTTCAGCAGGCCTTCTCCTCCATCAAATCCTGGTTTCTAAATCACAAACTGCTTCTCAATCAAAAAAAAAACAAGTCTATGGTCTTCTGCAGCCCCCACAACAAAAACAAACAACTCCACCTCTCCATTGCAACTGAACAAGGAGACATCCTAGAGCAAACACAGTCATTCAAGTACCCCGGCATCACCCTTGATCCCCACCTCTCATACGCTGTCCATATCAGAAATGTTGCAAAGTGTGCCAATATGAGGTTAGGCATATTATTCCGGCACAGGAAACACCTAACCCCAGAAGCACTGTCAGTGGCCATCCAAAGCTCCATCGTCAGCATCATAGACTATGGTCTTATTATATATGGGTCTGCAACTACCACTGCTCTCAAATGTATCGCGACCTCCCTGAATAAGGCCTGTCGTCTCATCACTGGCTCACATCGCCATACCCAAACATGTGACCTTTATTCCCAATCTGAATGGCTTCAACTGGACAAACGTATAAAATACCAAACCTGCATCATGGCCAAGAAAATTATAATGGGGCTTGCCCCACCTGGTGTCTGTACCCTCCTTAAGCCTAGACAGAGGAAGGTCACTACAAGGAGATCCAATTCCCATCTACTACATATCCCACGATGTTGCACAACCCAAGGACAAAGATCATTGGCCTATCAGGCATCCAACTGGCTCACCTCTCTTGGCAGTGACATAGCGACTGCTCCAACACTCGACTTCTTCAAGTCCAAGCTGCACCTCTCACTGCTTGTATCCTGCAATTGCCCATCTTAACATTTCCACCATTCCAGCTGCAAATGCCCCAGCACCCAGCACTTACAATCAGTCTTTGCAGCCCTAGCACCTTACCTGTTATATTCCCTCACAGGGCCCCCTGACTGTACTGTCTTCTGCCCTCACGAGCCTCCCCCCATATCTCCACTCCTGCCCCCACCCCAACCACCTCCCATACTCCCCCTTACCCCCTGCATCTCCTTCCCTTGATCTCCTACCCTCCGTCCCCCCACCACCCCTTCTTGTCTTGCTCATAGCTCAAGTCTTTGTACTGATTATTATATGTCTGTAAGTCAATGACTATATGTTTGTAACTAAAAATGATGACTGTTGCACACGTTGACGTGGAACCTTTGTAAAAGAGCCGCGGCTCAAAGGTATTGTAATCCTAGATTGAAACAAAAAAATATATATATAACAAAAAATAACCAAAATGCAAAGAAATCACTAGTTCTCCAACTTAAATCTACCTGCACACAGATATGCCCCTGCCCAACATAGCACACTTCACTGTCTTTCACCACACACACTCAATATTGTAAATTAACATTCAAAATCCACACACAGACAAAAATGCTCGATGATGTGAGCACAGGAGGGTTTCCTACAATCGATGAACTACAGTTGGATCCCCCCCAATAAAGCAAAAATGCTTTTTGAACAGCTTTTAAAAGATTCCTACAGACAGCTATCAGAGCACACAGTGTCCTACTCCTTCCTACTCATGCTGCCCCAAACTGAGACTGTGCAGATCAATATAGAGCCCATGTGACCTGAACTCCCATGAATCACTGCAAAATCCACCTTCAGAGCTCAAAAACAAGGTGAAGTGAGGTGAAGTGAACTGCCACCAATGTACTTCACCTTAAAAACTGAAAGAGTAGTGACCAGTGGAGGTGGAGCAACGCGAAGTCGCTGTTTCCAATGCACTTTACGTTCCTCATTATAATGCAAAATATTCCACTTCGCATTGTGAAGCACTCCACGAATCCACCTGTGCTCTGTGAAATGCTTCGCAGAGTGGATTGAGCCCACTTCACCCACCACTAACTGTACTACAGAAATAAAATGACAAAAGCATAGACCCCAGGCAAAAATTATTAAGAAGAAAGACTGGAGTAAAAAGTAGACTGGTTCTCATAGGGCTGCCTTGCTTAATAGTTGAAATACCTCCCTTCCCCCATACAACACTGCTTCACTAGACAAAACAAAGCCACTGCTTTCAACTAAATACATCTGCAGATCTCTAAACAAGCTTTGGCAATCTAGTTGCACAAGGCACTCTAGTTATTTTTTGTGAGCGATTTGGTTCATAATACTCCACGTTCAGAGTACGGTAGTTTTAAAGGTTGTTTGCTCACACAAGCAGGCAGACTTCTTCCCAGCTCTCTCTTCATAAGAATGCACTGAAAACATGGCATACAGCTCATTTCAGTACCATGTGATATCCAGTCCCATGGTACATTGCAAACTTGCTTGTGGGCCCAACTTCACCTAAATTCATCCAACTTCTCAAGTGAAATTACCAAATTTGCTGTTTGCAGAGTTAGCCCTATACCGTGAATTCTAACTTTGCAGGGGGAATTAACTTTGTGAATTGTGGTGCATTTCTGAATTAATCCATGAAGAGAAGTTAACCATCTTCACAACCTTTAACCAGAAAGGATGCTTCATTCTGCAGCAGTCACAGACCAGTCTGCTTGATCACAGCTGACTACAAAACTTTTGTTAAGACTTTGGGGATGAAGTTGAGCAAGGTCATCCATTCCCTAGTACTGTAAATAAGGACCATGGACATAGGGACATGGACAACACATGCAATCATTTGGAAGGTACATTACCTGCACACTCCAACTATACTTCTCTCCCTGGATGCTGAAAAGACATTTGAAAGGGTGGAGTGAGGCTATCTCTTTCATATCCTCAAAAAGTTGGGCATTAGCCAACCTTTGTAGGCTGGATAAAAGCAATTGTACTGGGGAGCTTCAGCTGAGGTAGTTACTAATGGGCAATCATCCAGTGCCTTTCCTCTGGTGAGGGGGGCCAGGAAGGACTTCTCCCTCTCCTATCGCTGGTGTTGGCCGTAAAGTCACTCCTTCAGGCAATACAATAATCTCACAGCAATACATACAATTATAATGGAAGAGGAGCACAAAACAATGGCTTATGTGAATGACAAAATGCTGACACTCACAAAACCATGGCAGTCAGTCCTAACCCTGTTGAAGCTGATAGACAAATATAGTCATATTTCAGGCTGCAAGTTGAATGTATCCAAATCCCAATTTCCCTGCTTACTTGCCTATGGTGACAGACCTTCCTGGCTACCCTGGGGCCTATAGCCAGTCAGTCAGCACCAGGACTACCTCAGCATTTGATTTCATTGGAAATCAGACCAGCTTAACAAGCTCAACTTCAACCCATTGTTAGTTGAGCTGGATTAAGACATGAACAGATGGCGTCACCTGCACCTAACACACTGGGGAAGGGCACAGGCCTTCAAAATGCTGGCTGCGATGAGAATATAGAATATATTAGACAACCTAATCATCAGTATGGATCCCAAAACAACTAAAGTACTCCACTCCAAAATGCAGGCTTATTTTTGAGGCAAAGTGCCCAGGCACCTCAGTTAGGCAAAACTAGTTGTGGATGCTAAACAGGGCAGACTTAGACTCCCTGACTACTCCCAAAGGTGCATGGCCCAGGCATTGTTGCAATAGGCCCAAACTGGTCTTCAGCACCTGCAGGAGGATAGACCAAAACTGGTGGACTGTAGAGCATCTATTGCCGGAGGATCAGTCCTGGAATTTATGCAATTCAGCAGCCTCCCCACCCCCATTCAACTGGCACTATTAGTCACAATCTCTGGTCCTGCACCAGGCTTCAGGTGTACTGGGGAGAGAGAGTCAGTCAGTTGTCAGTAACGTCCTCAGCCCATAGATTCACCTTGATCCTCAACTGGTGACACTAAGGATAGAATCCTCTAACACTTCCACCATGGCACTTTCCTCAGTAATAGGAAGTAGCTATTATAAATCCCATTCTTCCCGGTAGTGCCATATGGCGTGGAAACCATCCATTGCTTACCCCAACCCAAAATGGTCGCACAAAGTAGAATGAGTTAAGTGTCCTCATCACAGCTAAGAAAGTGTTTCTGAGACACTCAAGAGGGTAGACCCCCTGACACAGCAAAATGTCTCAATAAGCTAGGTGAAATTCCAGCCATGAAAAAAATGCACCATGCCTTTCGGGGGATGCTATCATCTCATGCACACATCAGGGGAGCCTATCTGCACTCACAGCACAGTGCCACCCCTGTAGGCTACTTCTACCCTGGTCACAACCCCTACCCCAAGCATAACATGCTTGACATTTAATAGATGCCTCCCTGCAATACTCAACCCCCCAACAATAGACATTTGTATATGCCAGTCATCCATACTTACTGTGTTTAGTGGCAACATCAGCAAGTTTATATGTGAATTACATTGTTAGCAGTTGATTAGGATTTTGTCAAACAACAATTATTAAGGTTCATATTGTTGTTATGTGAATTTGAACAAATTTTTCCTTGTACGTATATCCAAGGGGCTATAGCCCTGGCTAGGATGGATTGTAGATTGTATTGTGCATTTTCTGAAATACCAATAAACTTTAAAAAAAGACACTGAACAATGGGAATCATCAGCACTTACTTTAAATGTTTATGCCAAAGTTATTAGTGTGATTAAATGTGAATTTATTTGTGGGCTTGAAATGGAAAGGAAAAAGATTAGATTAAAGATTAGAGAATTTGTGGCTCCCAAATGTGATGGGTGGCCTTTCTTTACCTAACTCTAAGAATGGGCAACATTTTTCTTCTGGCAGCCGAATACTGGTGAATTGTTGATTTTGCTTCTGTGAAATTTCACAAAATTTTTGTGAACATTTTGTGAAATTTTTCAACTAATTGTGATTTTGGTTATTGCCATCTAAATAAAATGTATTTCTCCAACTTGCACCAAATTTGGTATGTTGGCTGTCCCAATGCACATACAGTAGTGTACCAAGTTTTAGATCTCTGTCTTTAAACATGACTGCATTATAAGCCTCCAAATCTTCAGACATTTTAAAACTACAGTTAACTATGTAAACTAAAAGCATTTGTGCATACTGCACCAAATTTGGTGTGGTGACATGACTCATACCCATACATACAGTGAAGCTTGCCAGGATGAAACCCAGTTTTGCAGCATGCTGAAGCAGATTTACTGCAGGAAACAATGAAATTCCTATATGAGTTAATTATTTTTCTCATGCAGAAAACTGTGACACTGAACTTTATCCTAGCAAGCTTCACTGTATGTGTGCCAAGTTTCAGATCTCTAGCTTTAAAGGTGACTGAGTTATAAGTCTCAGAACTTTCATAAATTTTAAAATTATATTTCTCAATTACATAAACTGCTGAATTTTAAGCCCCTACATGTTTAAAGCTAGAGAACAGAATAACACCAGTGTTGTTCGGTTCATTGACCCTAAATATTAGGCTTTAATGAAACCACCATGGTCCAGTATCAGAACATCATGCTGATGACCCAGGTCCAGAAGCAAGCCTCTGGAAGTCATGTCAGGAGGCAGGTCATAGATAAACCTTACAATCTCTGTTTAGCAGTTTCCATGAATCTTCCAAGAAAGCACGCATTTAAGTTTTCAATTGTCTAGCTCCAAAAGTGGCTAAGTTGTAAGCATAGGAATATTTTCAGAAATGTTCATATGAGTATTAAATTGGTAGACTTCGAGCCCCTATAATTTCCCCACCCTTCATTCAAATGTCATGAAACATGTAAAGCTTTTAGGGCTTGTACCTGATAATATGCATTTTAAATTTTAGGTACAGGGTACGCAGTGTCAGTGGCTCAGTAGGTAGCACACTCGCCTCTGAGGCTGGGAAATCAGAGGGATGTGGGTTCAGTTCCCACATCTGGCACTTGGGTAAATATTCCAGTACTGACACTCTAGTGCATCATGAGAGGGGAGCTGCACTTCTGAGGTGCTGTCTTTCAGATGAAACATTAAACCGAGGTCCCATTACCTGGATCGGTGGTAGTTCAGGTGGATGTTAAAGATCCCATGGCACTTATCGAAAAGAGTAGGGGAATTTCCCCGGTATCCTGGCCAAATTTCCCTCATTCACTAGAAATACCACCAACAGCTTAATCTGGTTCAAGGTCTGTTGCCATTCATCTGTATCCCCCTTCCCCAGGTCCTGACTGAAAATAGGCAGGATTTGTCTAGTGCACTTATCCAGTCAAGAAAAACTAAAAAATAAATAAATAAATAATGTTGTGGACAAAACCGCATATACACACAAGGACACAGACATTTATATTCAGTGTCGGGATAAAAATCCTGAATGACACAACATGAGCACACACCATTGAAACAATGGTAACTGTCTTTCTTTTAGAGGCAGGCTTAGCCCCCAGCACACCCTGACATCGGGGGCTTCATCCCCACACTCTCTGAACTTATTATAATCGACTCCAGGGGGTTGTGGACTTCAGGGAATGAAGATAACTCAGAGTGGGGAAATGTTAAAAAAAAATAATGCATTACAGTGGGACCTGGGGAGAACTGACCCACAGCCCCAGGTCCCCGATGCTGTTATCTAGATACCAGCTCTAGAGTAAATAATAAGATTCTTGTATGTCTTCAGTGACAGCCAAGAAACATTTGCACACAAGAAGGAGTAATAATAATAGTTTATTACAATACTTACACCAAGCACGTGACATAGAAAATCACAAGGGAGATGGGTTTCTCACCACTCGCCAGAAGAATGTGCATAATCTCCAGAATTTTCAAGATCTCCTTGCAGAACTGTGTTACACAAAGTTATATACCACATATAACATTATAGTAATGGAGATTACCTCATAGTTATGAATATGAGGAACATTATGTATTGGTCTTATACTATAAACAAGATTGTGTAAGACATTCCCTTTTGGATAATGACTTACGAGACAGAATTACTAATGACTATCATATGAGACAAAGAATATCCTCCTGTCAGCATGAAGCTTGGACAAAAGAAATGCTGACAGGTCCAAATTATATGTGGCATTACTTGCCTACGTGTAAGACAAAACAAAGGATTTCTCTCTGTCAGCTTAGACAAAGAGAAGTGCTGACAGGCCACTGCTACATATAATTATATGAGAATATATGTAAAAGACAAACATAATGTATTATACTGAGGTATAATAATCATGCACGATATAATCTTATAAAGGATGTAAACATTAGCATATATTTGCAGCAAAGCACATTCCTGGCACTCAAGCTTATATGATGGTTGCTTAAATCTACATTTTAGTGCAAAATAGCAGTATCACAGTATAATAGACCAGGAATACAATGTGAAATGTATGTGGTACTATAGGGGGCATAAACCAGGTGCAATAGTCCCCTCTTTGTTGCCCTGATTGCAAAAATGGCAACACAACAAAAATACAATGGTTAGGTACCATTCATCTACAGGCCTAAGGCATGAGCCTGATAGAGGAAGTTTAACTGGTCACGGTGGTGTTTTAGAGGTTTCCTTAAGCAACAAAATGTAATTATAAGGGGAAATGTTAGTAAACCTTGTATTACTATAAACATTTGGAATTATACTTCACAGAGGGGTTTTCCAATATCAAAACAATCAGTAATCACTGATATATTTATCAGGTGTTTATCTGTTCTATTGGGAAAAGATTGGAGAGACAAACTTAAGTTGCCTGTATGAATATTAAAAATAAGTAAAAATTGAGATAGCACATCAAGATAGTGAGGACTAGACTAAATAGTATCTGGTTTTGGAATGGGATCAGATGTGATTACCGTATAACTTACTACCTGTTTAGGGAGTAAAAATAAAAGTCAGAAAAGTTCACTTTGCATAACTTTTAGTCCATATCAGAAGAATGTATAGTTGGTCACCACACAATGTTCCATATTAACAGAATATACCACCTTGAGAATGGCATTTTTCAGTTTGTAAGTTGAAGAGGATATGAAATGTCATTGTCCACAAGCCATAAACTATGAACAATTCCAGAGATAAATCCATAATTTCTTCAAGTGTTAGATGAAGATTCATTGTTTAACTTAGATGCATTTAGATTTTTCAGTGGTAGATCCAAATGTGAAAGAGGTTGCTGTAGTTACAGAGGCCTCAGCAGGGGGTGCATTAGACTGCACATTGAGTTTTACAATGGAATAGCAACAGTGTTCAGTGGAAGATGATCACATGACTGCACAAAGTGTAAATATTTATGACAGTACTCAGTTTGTATGAGGTGCCAGCCTGGCTTGGAAAACAAGCAGTGAAGAAAGTGGATATCTTGATTGTAGATCAAATGAAGAAGCGTCGTAGATCAAATGAAGAAGAGTCTTCTTGCTGAAGTTAGGGGATTGCTCCCACCACAGACTTGACATCATAGTTTGCATAACAATGAGCTTGATTGTAGAATCTGAATTGACTGAACAGAATATAGTTTATTTGAAAGTGCATAAGAAAAAGCCTATTTACAGTTATTAGGCCAGTATTCACAAGTTGGTAAGACAAGTTGAAAGATGTCACATCTGCATAAAAGGTGGTGATCCTTTCAGGTATGACAATCAAAGTTTGTAGTTAGTCATGATTCCAAGACCCCATGGTAAACAAACATGGGTGGTAGTTTCAAACTTTAACAATAAAAGTTCCCATCAAGATGACAAATAGAATGGATGATTGCCAGATGATTAGAGATGGATGTTGCCAGATGAAAATGTGACACTGACACTGTAAGAGTCACAAACATGGCTTCCAGGATTGTGGAGGAATAAGTTTTGAAACATGGAGCAATCCTGGTGTGTGGTGTCATACTGAAGGTTCCTTGCCATTGCAAAGGAATAGTGCTAGATTCAAATAAACATTTGTTAACACATGCAATAGATGTGCATTTGCGGCAATAGAAACATAGAAACATAGAAACATAGAATTTGACGGCAGATAAGGACCGCTTGGCCCACCGAGTCTGCCCATTTCCCTACCTACTGGATAAGCTGCAGATCCTAGTTAACCAGCAGCCTACTTCTTCCTACCCCCACCCCCTAGAACTGCCTTATGACTGTCCCATGCATGCTTGAATTCCACCACTGATTTTGACTCCACAACCTCCTCCAGAAGGCCGTTCCATGCATCCACAACCCTCTCTGTGAAAAAATACTTCCTTAAATTACCTCTGAGCAGCCCCCGCTATCTTCAAATTGTGTCCTCTTGTTCTTGCACACCTCTTTTTTTGAAAGATGCTACCCTCTTGGACTTTGTTGATTCCTTGAGGTACTTGCGTTTCTATCATGTCCCCCTCTCCTCCTTTCCTCAAGGCTATACATATTAAGTTCCTTTCATCTCTCTTCATATGTCTTCGTGCAGACCCTGCACCATTTTAGTTGCCCTCCTCTGGACAGCTTCCATCCTGTCTATGTCTTTGCAGAGATTGGGTCTCCAGAACTGCAGCTGTACTCAGATGGGGTCTCACCAGCTGTCTGTACAGAGGATAATAACTTCCTGTTTTCTACTGGTGATGCCTCTTCCTATGCATCCCAGTATCCCCCAACCCTCCTTGCTGCCCTCTCACATTGCTTGCCCACCTTTAGGTCATCTGATAAGACTACCCCAGGTCCCTTTCCATTTTTTGTTGTTGTTAACATCTCACCCCCATTGTGTACTCTTCCCTGGGTTTTGTTTCCCAGGTGCATTACCTGCACTTCTTAGCATTGAATCTAAGCTGCCATACATTTGACCATTCCTCTAACCTTGCCAAGTCCCTTCTCATCCTTTCCACCCCACCCTGTGCATCAACTCTGTTGCAGATCTTTGTGTCATCTGCAAAGAGACATTTCCTTCCAGTCCCTCTGCAATGTAAGCTTATAAAGACATTGAAGAGGACCGGTCCTAATACTGAACCCTGCGGTACCCCACTAGTAACCCTCCTTTCTTCTGAGTGGACCCCATTTACTATTACTCTCTGTGTCCTATTCTCCAGCCAGTTCTTTACCCAGGCTGTCATCTTGGGGCCTACTCCCAGTCTGGTTAACTTGTACATTAATCTTTGTGTGGGACTGTGTCAAATGCCTTGCTAAAGTCTAGGTAGGCCATGTCCACAGCCCCTCCCTGATCTACTACTTTGGTCACCCAGTCAAAGAAATCTATCAGATTTGTCTGGCATGGCCTTCCCACTGTGAATCCATGCTGCCTAGGGTCCTGTGCCCCTCTGACCTCTAAATACTCGACAATTCTTTCCTTCAGAAGTGCTTCCATCATTTTCCCTACCACTGAGGTTAAACTAACAGGTCTGTAGTTTCCTGCTTCTGCCTTGCTCCCACTTTTGTGAAGGGAATCACATCTGCCCTCCTCCAGTCCTCAGGTACCACCCCATCCTCCCATGATTTGTTAAAGAGGGTAGTCAGTGGTGTCACTAGTTCTACCTTAGTTCTTTTAGAATTCTGGGATGAATCCATCAGGCCCCATTGCTTTGTCCATCTTCAGTTTTAAGAGTTCTTTCAGAACCCTTCTTCTGTAAATGGGCTGGTATCAACTTCTGTATCCAGAGTGTTTCTACTGTTTGTTTTATGTACCTTCCCTCTTCATTTGTAAATACTGAGCAAAATATTTGTTTAGTATCTCTGCCTTTTCACAGTCTCCTCTGCCCTCCCTCCTCCCTTTATTAAGCCTGACTATCCCTCCTTGGTCTTCCTTGCTTCCTGATGTACCTATTAAAGGTTTTATCCCCCTTCTTAACTGAGTTGGCTATCTTTTCCTCGGTTTGAGCCTTTGCTGTTCTGACTGCCTTCCCAGCCTCCTTTTGCTTTAACTGATACAGTTCTCTGTCCTGCTCCTTCTGCGATTCTTTGTACTTCCTGAATGCTTTCTCTTTCTCTTGAGCCTTCACTGCCACTTCCTTTGAGAACCATAGTGGTTTCTTACATCATTTTGTTTTGTTTATTTGCTTCACACAAAAGCTTTTTACCTCTGTGATGGCAGTTTTTATTATTCCCCATTGTTCTTCCACCCCTCCTTCCTGCCCATTTGTTAGTGCATTCCTTAGGCACTTACCCATTTTGGCAAAGTCAACCCTCCTAAAGTCCAGTAGTTTTGTCTTTGTCTTTGTATGGCTTGACTCTATTGCTGTGTTTATTGTGAACCATACTGTTTGATGGTTGCTAGTTCCCAGATGGCTACCCACTTCTACATCTGTGATCCTCTCTCCATCTCCATTTGAGAGAATCAAGTCTAATATTGCTCCCTCTCGAGTGGGCTCCAGTACTAGTTGTCTAAGGCATGCCTTCTGTAGGGCATCTAGAATAACTCCACTCTTTGAAGTGGCAGCTGCAACTCCACTCCAGTTAATATTTGGCATATTCAGATCACCCATCAGCAATATCTCCCCTTTTTCTGCCATTCTAAGTATACTTTCTATCACTTCCTTGTCCATTTCCTCCCCCTGAGAAGGGGGTCTGTATACAACCCCTGTGTGGATTGTGGTGTCATTGCCTGTCTCCAAATTTACCCACAGTTCTTCTCCCTGTTTACCCTTTTGTTCTGTTGCTTTTATTCCATCCCTTTTGTAAAGAGCTACTCCTCCTCCTCTTTTACCCCCCTTCCCTCCTGTAGATAGTGTATCCTGGTATGTTTACATCCCAGTCATGGTTTTGTGTGTACCATGTTTCTGTGACTGCCACAATATCCAGATGTTCCTCCTCCATCAAGGCCACTAATTCAGGAAGCTTGTTACCCAGACTATGGGCATTGGTAGTCATTGCTTTCCATTTTTTAATGGCTTTACCTTCTGATGCAGCATCCCCCACTGACCGTTCTACCTCAGTCTTTTTCTCATTTAGTACCCTGTTTTGTAGGGAGAGGCTGGGATTTTCCTGCTGCTTCTCAGTGCCTCCCCCTTTGACTAGTTTAAAAGCTTGCCATTGAAGCATTTAAACTGATTGCTCAAAAGACTTGTTCCCTTCCTGGACAGATGCAGACCATCCTGTCAGTATAGGCTGGTGTCCCTCCAGGTGGAACCCCAGTCCCCAATTAAGCCAAACCCCTGTGCTCCACATCATTTTTTCAACCATTCATTAAACTGCATTGTGCTAAATATCCTCGCCTCCCCCATGCCTTTGACAAGCAGCACCTCTGAGAAGGATACTGTGTGTGCTACTTGTCTTAGGTCCCTCCCCAACTCTGCAATGTCCTCCTGCATTGCTCTAATCTCATGATGAGCCAAGTTATTTGTCCCTAGGTGGACAATTATGTCCAGCTCAGACTCCCTTGCAGCTGTTCTTGTGATCCTGAGGATGTGCTTCCTGTCCCTCCAAGCCATGGCACCAGGCAGGCACCTTACTTCAGTTTTCCCAGCTCCCCCCATTTCTATACCCCTAATAATTGATTTCTCCACCAGGAGCTTCTTCCTTTCCCTGTGGTGTCCTCTGCTTCCTTCCTGTGGCCTCCCTTGTGACAGTTGTCATCAGTCTTCTCTGTGGGTGCATCCATAGGGGAGCTATGCTCCCCCAGAATGGTGTATGGATTGTGGCGTGGAAAAATTGATTGGGTGTGCCTCTGTTCCACCATCCTCACCCTTTCTGAGCCCACTGTGGTCCAACTGCTGTGCTTTCTTCACAACCTCTGAGGTAGTGGTGGCAGTGCTAGTGCTCCCTGGATGGGGGAGGTTCCCTTCCTACTGCCCAGTGTGGCCTGGGGAAGGTTTCCTTACTACTGTCCAGTGCAGCCTGAAGATGGGCAACTTCATCCATCAGGGCAGATAGCTGTCAGCAAATAGAGCAGCATCTCAGCCTCCAGAAAGACTCCTGGAAGACTGCTGCCCCACAGCCATTACATTGCACTACTCCCCACATGTTTATCTACTTTTTTTTGTTTGTTTGTACGTGTGTGTGTGTGTGTGTGTGTGTGTGTGATTGGTTATATAGAATATATATATATTATACAATGTGTATGCTTATATTGTCAGTGCAGTGTGCTAGAGGATATGACAGTGATATGCACTTGCACTCTTGAGGAAATGATGTCAGAACCTCAGGTATAAAGGAACTATTTCAGGGGTGGGGTGAGGGGTGGAAGGGTTGGGCCCAACAGTGCCCCTCACAAAACAATCAGCTAAAAGCTCTCACCCACCGCTGCGATGAGTGCCTTCCTGTCAGCAAGATACCCTACATAACAGTTTGACTGAGAAAGTACCCTGCTAATCAAACAGAGAAAAATGCAGACATCCAAGTCAGACACAGGTAAACTTCTCCAGCCCCAAAACAGCCTGGTGATTTGTTAGCCACAAAGGAAAATCAACGATGCAGTTATTTCAGCCCTTCTGAAGATGCTGACAAGATAAGCAGTTTTGAAAACCCACTTCCTGAATTAAAAACTAAAATAATTAAACACAAAGCAATACCACTGTAAAAGTACTTTTGTAACTGACCCATATGTCTCTCATGTATGAGATCAGGGATATGTCCTAATTCCAGATCCCAGAAGAGATAACCAAAGGGTTGTAAGAACATAATAGCTCTAGGCAGTACAAAGGACTTCCCTAGCTATGTGATGCTCATCTGCTTCCTAAATGTAAGCAGAAATTAATTCATTAATATCAACCTTTGTCAGGTCAAACCCTTTCACAGTATCCTTAATATTGTAAATGTAAATCACTCTTCATGAGCAAGATCACGTATACCATGCAATAGAGGAGGCATGATATTATACTTCATACTATAATGAACCTTCAACATATGTGCTTGAATAATGGCTATATCAGCCATATTTCAAACAGATATGTCAGAGTCAAATAGGCCTGTGGCTAAATCTGTGTTTTTTTTTTTTTTTTTTATAAAAAAAAAGAAACAAAATGCCTAGTGCGTTTGGGTTGGTTTACTATTATAAGATGTACCACAAGCGGTCAGGTGTGAAAATCCCTTGTGTGTGTGGCGCTATCAGTTCCTGTATAGGGGTCATTACTGAGTACCTGGTATGCTGCCATGGTATCAAATCACATTATTAGTGAAAAAAAAAGTGGGAAAAGTTTGTTGTGAAACATATAACAAATCATTCCAAGTTCTAAAGATTGAGATTTAAAATCACTGGGATGTGCTTAAACTGCATGTTATTAACTAGGGTACCTGGTTGAGAAGTGGCAATTAGACCACTGGGTGGGCCACGATTCTGTTTTGGGCACTTAGTATTAGGTGTCTTGAATTATGGGGCATCATAGGGTAAAACCTTTAGTTCTAATGACTTTTATTGCCATATAAATATTTGGATATTTTGGATAAGAAAGGGTTCTGAAAGAACTCTTAAAACTGAAGGTGGACAAAGCAATGGGGCCTGATGGGATTCATCCCAGAATTCTAAAAGAACTAAGGGTAGAACTAGTGACACCACTGACTACCCTTTTTAACAAATCATGGGAGGATGGGGTGGTACCCGAGGACTAGAGGAGGGCAGATGTGATTCCCCTTCACAAAAGTGGGAGCAAGGCAGAAGCAGGAAACTACAGACTTGTTAGTTTAACCTCAGTGGTAGGGAAAATGATGGAATCACTTCTGAAGGAAAGAATTGTTGAGTATCTAGAGGCCAGAGAGGCACAGGACCTAAGGCAGCATGGATTCACAGTGGGAAGGCCATGCCAGACAAATCTGATAGATTTCTTTGACTGGGTGACCAAAGTAGTTGATCAGGCAGGGGCTGTGGACATGGCCTACCTAGACTTTAGCAAGGCATTTGACATATGTCCCACACAAAAGATTAATATACAAGTTAGCCAGCCTGGGAGTGGGTCCCAAGATGACAGCCTGGGTAAAGAATTGGCTGGAGAATAGGACACAGAGAGTAATAGTAAATGGAGTCCACTCTGAAAAAAGGGGGGTCAGTAGTGGGGTACCGCAGGGTTCAGTATTAGGGCCGGTCCTCTTCAATGTCTTTATAAGTGACATTGCAGAGGGACTGGAAGGAAAAGTATGTCTCTTTGCAGATGACACAAAGATCTGCAACAGAATTGATGCACAAGATAGGGTGGAAAGGATGAGAAAGGACTTGGCAAGGTTAGAGGAATGGTCAAATGTATGGCAGCTTAGATTCAATGCTAAGAAGTGCAAGGTAATGCACCTGGGAAACAAAAACCCAAGGGAAGAGTACACAATGGGGGGTGTGATACTAACAACAACAAAAATGGAAAGGGACCTGGGGGTAGTCATATCAGATGACCTAAAAGTGGGCAAGCAATGTGAGAGGGCAGCAAGGAGGGCTGGGGGGATACTAGGATGCATAGGGAGAGGCATCACCAGTAGAAAACAAGAAGTTATTATCCTTCTGTACAGACAGCTGGTGAGGCCCCATCTGGAGTACTGTGTGCAGTTCTGGTGACCAAATCTCCACAAAGACATAGACAGGATGGAAGCTGTCCAGAGGAGGGCAACTAAAATGGTGCAGGGTCTGCACCGGAAGACATATGAATAGAGACTTAATGAGCTTAATATGTATAGCCTCAAGAAAAGGAGGGAGAGGGGGGACATGATAGAAACTTTCAAGTACCTCAAGGGAATCAACAAAGTCCAAGAGGGTAGCATCTTTCAAAAAAAGAGGTGTGCAAGAACAAGGGCACAATTTGAAGATAGAAGGGGCGGCTCAGAGGTAATTTAAGGAAGTATTTTTTCACAGAGAGGCTTGTGGATGTATGGAGCGGCCTTCCAGAGGAGGTTGTGGAGTCAAAAACAGTGGTGGAATTCAAGCATGCATGGCACAGTCATAAAGCAATTTCATAAAGCAATTCTAGGGGGTGGGGGTAGGAAGAAGTAGGCTGCTGGTTAACTAGGATCTGCAGCTTATCCATCAGGTAGGGAAATGGGCAGACTGGGTGGGCCAAGCGGTCCTTATCTGCCATCAAATTCTATGTTTCTATATTTCTACAAAATTCCTGATTATCAATAAAATGTAGACAGGGGTACGGATCAAGTCTATCTGCTAAGATTGATCTGAAGCAATCATCATAACATTCAGTAGGGCCTCTCTACCCTCCTGGATGATGAACATGTCTTTTAGGACTTTAGTGTGAATTCAACCGGATGCAATTAGATCATGTGGGCTTGTGAAGTACTCTGCTTCAACAAGCTGTTCAGGTTTAGGTCACTGATTCTTATCTGAAGGATGCTGTGCAGTTTGGGCTTATATAAAGACCCATACTTCTAAAAAGAAAAATAAGCATAAATGCAAGCATCTCTCTCTGGAACCTGAAAGGAAAGAGAAAAGAAAAACATAGTTTAGTACTATTCCACCAATTGGGGTATGGTAAAGTAATTTAATCTCCTTTAAACAGTTTCATTTGACTGGCATGTAACCATTTATCAATGAGCCTCTTATTGTGAGACAGTCTGACTTGATAGACTGCTGGACTGAGTTTGTTTACAATGGGATAGGGTCTGTTGTTGGGCCTTGCCCATACATTGTGCAGCAAACAAGTGTACCTTTTGGATGTCTTGTTTGAGTTATTTAACATATTTATCTACTGATGCTCCATCAGCAGTAGCAGTACACAGGTCCAGAAGTAAGTGTTCTCAGAGTCTCATGGACCATCCGGTCATGATTTAAAAATGGGGTACACTGTGTACCTGCAGAGGGTGTCCCTCTTATTGACAAAAGGAGTAAAGGCAAGTCCTTTCTGTTTTTTCTGAACAAGTTTGGATAACATAATTTTGATCTGCCTGTTATCCCATCCCATCTGTCATGATGACTGTGGGTGACAAAGGAATTTGAAACTTTTGTTTTATCCATAAAAAATCCAGAATTTCCTGCATTACTTTGGCTATAAAGCCGGCTCCCTATAATCAGAATTTACCTTTAGGGGTAAACTCCACCTTTTAAATAGCTGGTTTACTGAGGCATTTGTAGTCACTTTAGCTGTGTTGCACTATGTTGGGATAGCTTCAACCCATTTGGAAAATAGGTTGATGATCACAAGTGCAAGCTTAATGTTGTTCTTAGTGGTTGGCATAGGGCCAATATAGTCAATTTGTGTGTCGTCTCAGGGGCCTGAATGCCTCTGGGGTAACAATTTAGCATTTTTTGTAGCTGGTATAGGATTGTTCTGTGCACAGATCAAACAGTTACTGATGCAGTGTTCTACACCATTTCTCATGTGTGGTCACCAAACAGAGGATTTCAATCTGTCTAGTGTTTTATCGACTCTCTGGTGTCCACCAGTTGGAGTATCATGTATTAGGTACAGTATACAAAATATACCCTCAGGTGTTCAGAAACTACCCGTAACATTTCATGAGTGTTACGGCAGTGATACCAAATGAGTAGGCCATCACTGGATAGGTGAAGGTCATTTTCACTTTCTTATAATGGCTTATTTCTAGATGTTTTTCCTCAGTTCCTTTATCAAGGAACCTATAGACTGCCCTCAAATGAGGGTCCTCCTTTTGGAGCATAAGGTTCACATTTACAATATGCTCGAACCTATGAATGTACAGTTTGTATTTAAACTGGTTAGTGTTGTAATGTACACAGACAAGTCCCTATATTTCACAGGGGTACTATTAAAGTATTGGAAATGTGTTTTCTTCCAAAAGAAATTCATTCAGAAAGTTACAGACCCAATTATAATCTGTAATAAAAAAAAACAGTGTTTGCAGTCTTTTCTGCAATTAGATCAAGGCAGTTTCTTAAACTGCTGCACTTAACCCTCTCATAGAGTGCTGGTATCATGTTACATAAGGAACAATATTTTTAACACAAGCTGTTTCTTTTCTCAAGGTCTTAAGCTCTGTAAACCACAAACATTTGTGGTTATCATAAGACGACTCCTCACCTCCCTGCTTTCCATTTTATTTGCCAGGCATGTTTTATCAGTGCCTGTGAATCATACATATACGATGATGCACTTACTAGCAATGCACACTCTATCATTACCAGAATGTACAATTAGAATTCCAAACCCTGCTATCTGACCCTCTTTGGTATGTGTGGCTGAGTCATCAGTCAAAACATGACACACAGTGGTATCTTTTAACACTTTCTGAGGTTCTGTCAGAAAGGGCCCTGGGACAGGTTGGTCAGGGGAACAATCATGGGTCTCTCCTGTAAATTGTAGGCCATGGGTCAACAAAGATGGAGTTTTGATAGGAAGGACAGTGATGTCATGATCCTGTAAAAGGAGAGAACAGTGTGTAAGTCTGGCATTGGATACAGAGTCATATTTTACTCTGTCTGACAAGAGAGAGTTAGTGGACAAAAGATTGGAATGCAGCACAATGGGTGCATATCCAGTGATGTACATGAAGTATCTCACTGCCAGTATGTAGCCAAAAGAGTCCTTACACAAAGAATGTATTTCAGCTGCACTGGAGAGAGCATCTGCGATGCATAAGCAATGGATCTGATGTGTCCTTTGTATATTTGGGCTAAAACTACTAGAAAAGACAACAATACCAACATTGCAATACCTTGCACCTTCTTGCCAGAAGTGCTTACTATTGTCTCTGCTGGGAATAACCAAGACTGTTCCTGGCTTGTGCCTGCTATTGCAGCTACAATATGGGATGATCCAGGTGTCACTGGTGTAGGGGGTTCTGCATCATGTGCAGGCAGTGCTGGCACTATTCAGGGGTATCTGCACAGTGGAGAAAAGTGGTGTGCAAGCTGCACATAGTTCTCCAGCTATGGATTAAGGTTCAGTAGCCATCAGGGGTGGAGAAAGTAGTACTAGAACAGTTGTCAACACAGGTTCAGAAATCAAACCTGCCCCCCCCAACATGGCCTGTGATGCTGAAAATATCACAGCTGCAGGGCTTTCAGAATCAGGGTTGTCCCCGCCCCTATCAAATGTAAAGTGGTTTTCCCCACTGGAAGGTTGCTGAATGGTAGCAACATTGTTTTAATGTGACAGTTTAAGTTATTAGTGGACTGCATGTGCCCAATGCTGTTTACATTAGGAAAATCAGCACATTCAATCTTCTTAGGGAGAGCTGATGTCAAATTACATAGGGATGAATAACAACATTTCACATAATTAACAACAATGTGTTTCTTAACCAAGGATGTGCTAGTATAGTAAACATTGCTAACAGCATCTACTGTTGCAGCGTCAGACTCTGACTTCATGACAGGTTGCATACCAGCCTCATTCAAAAGCATGTCAAAATCATTTTTAATGAGAATCTTCTGTCCCTCAGAAACACTAGTCTTACTGATAACATTATGAATCATGCCAAAAACCTCTGGTATGTTTTGTTTGGTTAAAGCAGCAATCACAGGTCCCTGTGACTGAATGATCTGACCTCCATGATGTGGTGGTCAGTCATTTTGGATTACCTTATGGGCATCTTAGGTTACTGTATTATGACCATCATCACATGAGCATGGGCAGTCATCTTGGGGATGGCATGAGGATGCAACATGATGACATGTGTTTCCTCCATTTTGAGACTCTAACAATTCTCCATTTTGTGAATCACCAAAAAACAAGTGGCTAGCCTTTGTTCTAGTCCACCCACAGCACTCTGCAAGTGTTCAAAATCAAACTCTTCAACATCAGAAGAGGCAAGGGCTATGAGCATTAAGTTGGTATGCCCTGCCAATACGTCTGGCTGATGGCACAAGTTCACCATATCTGACTTTTTACTCCTACATTCTAACTGGTCAGATACATTAGTTAGCAAGCTGTGAAGTGCCTGATTTTCAGATTACAAGACATTCTCATTGTGTAAAACTTGCCTGTTGTCAAGAGAAGCATTCACTTCAAGTCTGCCACTATCATAATCACCTAATGACTCATGCTTAGTTACAGTCTGGTGTTGAGATATCAGCTCATTAACTCTTTCAGCAGACCCAGACTTTACTACAGATATCTCATCCCTAAATTCTTTATTTTCAACACTGAAGGAATCACTGGTATTAGCCAGAACACCATTTATTTGAAAAACTTTTTTCTAATAAGTTCTGCCTTTTCACAGTTATCTCCAAAGGCATGCAGTTCTTGGCTGCTTACTTTATTAAAGAAAAGCTCATTTTGCTGAAGGAGGGGCTGGACCTGACATTGCAGTCCTTTTGTCCTTTCTATGTGATCAGCCTTTTTCAGAATCATTTCTTGCTTGCAAGCAGCATTCTCAGATTCCAAAACAGATAGTTCATTTAAAACTGCACCAAAGCATGTGAATAATGTTGCAAATAGTAATCCTTCAGGATTAACTCTTTTGGTACCATGTTTCAATTTACTGTAGCAATTAATGATATCTCTTAATGGATTATCACTGGCTTTTGCTACATCAGCAAAATCATACCAACCACCGTAGGCAGTTCAGTATTTTGAAACATCCAGCCTCAACTCAGTACTGATTTTTTAGACATATCACATAAAATGAGGAACCCTTAGCTGTCTGTGGATCAAGAACTTTGTTTTCAACCAAAGTTCATGACAGGACACAAACAGCATTTGGCGTTTGTGGACTCCTAGATGAGTATAGACCCACTAGGATCAGAAACCACCAATGAAAGCAGTCCATCTGTCTGTTTGGATCCCTTTACAGCTGTGTGTTCCCACAGAGACAGAAGAGGGAAAAATAAATAAATAACATAAAACAAGCTCATTACCCAAAGTTTGAATATCTGGCAAGAGGTTTGTTTTGTCTACACTGCGGTACACAAGCTGATGAAAAAAATTTAAACAGAAGACGCTCTCAGCTGCTTATCACTGTGGATTTCTCGCCCAGTGTTTTAATTTACAGGGGAAATTAAAATGTAACTTTTACTAACACCCGACATCCTCTATGGTTGCCATTTTGTTATCTAGATACCAGCTCTAGAGTAAATAGTAGGATTCTTGGATGTCTTCAGTGTCCACGCTGGGTCATAATGTCATACACTTAATAGCGTGTGTCATTATTGCGAAACCCAGACCCGTGCGCACTCCGAGTTGGACCCCCCCAGAGTTGGAATCCTTAGTGGGGAGATCTGGGGGTGCAGTCCCCCATAATGGGGGGGGGCCAGTGCCCCCCACAGAACAATAAATAAAAAGTAATCGAGCGACCCAATTCTACCGCATGGCATTCTGTCATGCGACATTATGACCCCATGTTTTCAGTATAAGCCAAGAAACATTTGTACACAAGCAGGAGTAATAATAATAATAGTTTATTACAATACTACACCAAGCATGTGACAGAGAAAATCACGTGGGAGATGGTTTCTCACCACTCTCCTGAAGAATGTGCAGAATCTACAGAATTTCCATGATCTCCATGCGGAACTGTGTTACACAAAGTTATATACAACAGATAACATTATGGCAACAGAGATTACCTCATAGTTATGGATATGAGAAACATTATGTATTGATCTTATACTATAAACAAGATTGCGTAAGACATTCCCTTTTAGATAATGACTTAGGAGACAGAATTACTAATGACTATTGTATGAGACAAAGAATATCCTTCTGTCAGCATGAAGCTTGGACAAGAGGAATGCTGACAGGTCCAAACTACATGTGGCATTATTTGCATATATGTAAGACAAAAAAAATGATTTTTTTCTGTTAGTTTAAACAAACAGAAGTGCTGACAGGCCACTATTACATATAATTATATGAGAATATATATAAAATACACACATAATGCATTATAGTGAGGTATAATAATCATGCATGATATAATCCTATAAATGATGTAAACATTACCATATATTAGCAGCAAAGCACATTCCTGTCACTCATGCTTATGTGATGGGTGCCTAAACCAACATGTTAGTGCAAAATAGCAGTATCACAGTATAATAGACCAGGAATACAGTGTGAGGTGTATGTGGGATGATAGGGGGCATAACCGAGGTGCAACAACACTACCCTCCATCCTTCATGTTTCCTCATTGCAGCCTACAGCAACAGGGGTAGTGGTTCTTACCACATGCTGAAAGAACTCCTGTCACTGTAGAGCCATTCATTCTTCCTACAGTGTGGTATTGCATGCGTAGTTCTGTCTATACTATATTCACCTGGTACCCAAATTTTACATCCCTAACTTTAACATGGACCGATGTATGGCAAATTAAAGAATTTCAGAAACTTTTCACAAACTTTTGTGAAAATTCCACAAATTTGGAATTTGCTACTTTCACCAAAATCTACCTAACTTGTATTGGTACTGACTGTCAGCTGAAATGGCAAACTTTATTCTTGTTGTTTTCAAAAACAATAGTGCACAGGAAGCCAATGCCAAATAAAGCAAGCATTTTGCCCTTACAGTTTCTTTAACATCTGTTATGCACTGGAACTTATAGAAAGAGGATTAAGAACCTATGTATTAATATGTTCACAACATGACAGAGGCAGAATTCATAAAAACTACCAAAGTACAGTGAAAAGGTTTGTGCTGTGCTTTGTGGTGTGCAGGTGTGAAATCTTGCTGTTCACAGTCAGATAGTGCACCATGTTATTCGACTGCAAATAGAGCCAGGATGGGGCAGCGCTAACCCAGGAAGCCACTGCTAACCCCACTAGCACGGTCCTGACATCCAGCCAGGAGAATAGCCTCACAATGAATAGCGCAGGTGAGCGATTTCCTATTCACTAAAGCTCCCATGTATATGAACCCATTGGGCATGCAAGGCACTAGGTGGCCATTTGCATGACCATTATGGGCACATTTATATAGACTGTGGGTGGCTTAACATGGACCCCCAGTCCCTGCCTGATGCAGCAGCAGTTCCTGGTGCCCTAGTGCACTGACCGCCAGTCACTAATTACAATCCTGAGCATGTAAAAATAGTTTCCTTGGTAGTCTAGTGGTCCCTCCCATACCTTGATCGCCAATCACTGTATAATAAAATAAATTCCCTGGTAGTGTAATGGTCCCTCTCCCCTCCCTTGTCCTCAGATTACCATCACAGTATAATAAAATAAATTATCTGGTAGTCTAGCATCCCCCCTTCTCCATGCTCCAATCGCTGTCCCTGTATAATAACATAAATTCCCTGGTAGTCTAGTGGTCCCTCCCACCACCCGATCACTCTCCCCACATCCGGAATAATATTCCCTGGTGTCCAGTGGTCCCTCTTAGCCAATTTCTGGCCTGCTTCAAAGAAATATAATTCCTGATATTCTGCTGGTCCCACCCCTCCTCACTGATTGCCATCCTAAGTATTTAAAAATAGTGTCCCTGGTCATCTAGTGGCCCCCTCCCCAATCTATCATGTATCCTGATCACCCAGCACCATAAATATATATATTCCCTGCTGGTATAGTGGCCCTCCCTTCCCGCTCACTGTCTGAAGAAGTAAATATAGAAATAAACAAATGTATTCTCTGGTAGTAGTGACCCCCTCCATGTTATCCGATTGCTGGCCCATTCTAACCAAAGTAGGTTCCCTGGTGGCTAGCAGTCCCCACACCTGATCACCCACCCAAGATATAGGAAAACATTCCCTGGTGTCCAGTGGTCCCCACCTCCCACCTGATCTCCCATCCAGTATGTATTTAATACTGTCATTGGTGTCCAGTGGACTCCCCCAGCCTGATCACATGTATAAAATGATTCTTCATTTCTCTGGTGGTCTAATGGCCACCTCACCCACCAACCTGTCAGGAAGAGATCAAGCACCCTGCTGTCCCCCAAGCTGCACCCCCTGCCAGCAACCAGCACAGCCCTCCTCTCACAGCCATGAATGGCCACTGAATGAGCTCTCAATGAGCTTGTACTGTATACAGTACACATACATTGACATTGATTGACAGCTCAAGCTGTGATGGGGTGACACCACTACCACTAGGGAATACATTTTATTCATGACTTGTCAGGCCAGTGATCGGCGAGGAGGAAGGAGCCACGAGACCACCAGGGAAGAGGTATGTTTATGGAACTTGATGATCGGGATGGTGATCCTCTAGGGAGGAGACCACTAGACCACCTGGGATGTATAGTTTCCTTTTTTATTATTCAAGTTTATTTCTTTCCAATACAGAGCAAGAAGTGTTACATACATACATACAAGTTATGAGTTGATCAGCTTGACCTGGGATAATGTTAGACACTTTTTACTCCCCCCACCACTCTCCCTGTTCCTCCCACCCCCACACACCCTACCCTTACCAACCTTCCTTCGCGCCCCCTCTTACTAAACCAACCATATTAGGATCTTCTTCAGAACAGTTTGGAAAACAGGTCAGTTCTCAGACTGGGACTTATAGTATCCTATCAACGGGATGGTGATCGGCATTTGGGAGAAAAGGGAACTACTACCACTGAGGAACAGTGCACTTTTCATTTTTAGGGATAGCAATTGGCAATCAGGATGTGGGGGGAGAAACAACTAGACTACCAGGGACACTATTTGTATAAACTCAGGATGGTGATTGGCAAACTGTGGGGGGGCCACTAGGCCATCAGGAATTATATTTTTTTGAAGCAGGCCAGCGATCGGTGGGGGGAGGATCCACTAGACACCAGATAATATTTTTCTGGATGTAGGGAGAGAGTTTGGGGGGAGGTACTTCTAGAGTACCAAGGAATTTATATTTTTATATAGAGACAGTGATTGGAGAATGGGGGAGGGTGGAGTGACCACTAGACTACCAGGGAATGTATTTTATTGTACTGTGACAGTGATCAGGGATTGGAAGGACCACTAGATCACCAGGGAGTCAGCCTTTTCTATTTCTCAGGCCGGCAATAGGGAGGGCCATCGCAGTATCTCTGACAGCCCCTAGAGTTGTGCAGTATACCACCAGATCTCAGTCAGCGGTATTTTCTCCATGCAAGGGAACCCCACAAAAGGTCCTTACATGGAGAAAATAGTTTGTGAATGAGACTGCACTGATATGCAGGTTCCCTAAACCTCATTTACATTGAAGCCCCCTCAAAACTTTGCTCAGTGTATACCTGGTTTGTGGGTGAAAACTGGGCTTTTGTGAATTTCACTTTGGCACGAAACCCAGATTGCAGAGCGCAAACTGGGTTTGCGAAGGGGCAAAGTTTTGTGAATCTAGCACCTTATCTAAACTAAATCTTAACTAAAACTCCACAGAAGGCTGCTCTTCATGCTCCTATATATCTTCATAGTAATTTTAATCCTTCACTCTCAGACAATGCATTTAAAACTTGGCACAGGAACAGCTATGTAAAAATTGGAAAATTATTTTATCTGAATTCCCTGATGGATTTCCAGTTAATCCTAGGAACCATTTTTTTAGATACCACCTGAATAGGGACTTTATTGCTAAGAATGTGACCATTTTACCCACCCTATCCAATACTGAATGTGATACATGTTTTGTTTACAGATAAGGAACACTCAACATTCATATCCAAAATGTATGCATTCTTGATGGACAACTGTAGCATTAACCTATATTATCTTAAAGGGAAATGGGGAAACAAAATGGGTCATAGTCTCTCAGATAAAGACTGGATGAGTATAATTGACATAACAAGTATCAGAGTATTAGCCTCAAAATTTCAACAAATATGTTTAAATGTCCTTCACAGAACCTGCACCCTGAACATGGTCAACACAATGAATTCAGAAATATCTGATCTCCTTCCAAGCTGCACAACAGCAAAGGGCTCATTAGAACACATGGGAGGGACATGTCTGGCTACTGCCACTTTCTGGGATAAGGTTTTATACTGTCTCAAAAGTCACCTCAGTGATGCTTGTTAGTGATTTGAGTGCAATACTGATAGTTAACAGGCTGAGGGTGAACCATCTTACCCAGCAAAATAGCAGATTTGTCTACTGTATTTAGGCCTGATTAATATAATAAAACATATCCTAAAGAGGAAAGATACCTCACCACAAGATTTTGCAACTGTGTGGTTGAACTTCATTGTAAATATTCATTGAACTGAAACAAGTATATTATGTTATTTTAAAACAAAATCTACTATATGAACAAATACAGGTACAGTTCAGACAAGTGATTAGATCTGTGTGTGCAAAATATGATTCAAGGTGATTCCATGGAGTTTCTTCATCTGGGCATTTCTAGGTAGTTTTTGTTAAAAGAAAGACCATTTGTCAGTACCTCCGTTTAATGGCATTTTGTTGTGCAGCTTAATATTTCTATATGTCCTTGTGCCCTTCTTAATACATGTTAACATGTCAGCCCCTCATTTGATATGTATGTAGGTAAACCTGTTTACTAGTTGGATGTTGTCTTGTGCTCTCCACTTCTTTTTTGTAACTGATCCTTTCATTCCACAGGAAAAATATTTCCCCCCAAAAAATATGATTACATGCATGCTGGTCCAATTCAGGATGGAGACACACTAGTTATTAATAAGAATGATATGGGGGGGGGGACTATGCATTACCTGGCCTCCCTACAAACCTTTGCCAGTCAATATAACCCTGATATCCTGGCCATTGTTGAAACTTGGCTGACAACCAGTGCTCCTGACCATGCCATATCTCTTCAAGGCTACAAGATACTCAGGCTGGATAGGACTTCAAAAAGGGGTGGTGGCTGTGCTATTTACATAAAGGACTATCTCACATGCCTCCCTGTTACGTATACCACCACTGATTCCATGGTACAACTCCTTCCTATCAAGGTTCTCCTTGGTGCCCACAACAAAGTCCTCATGGTTACTGCTATCTATATCCCACCTAAAGATCCGGGGACCGGCCTCCAGACTGTACTAGATTTCATCAGATCTCAACCTCCTGATGCCGAGCTCCTTCTCCTTGGTGACTTTAATATCAACTGGCTAGCATCAGACACAGGATCGACTAAGGATGCTATCCTTGCTGCAAACTTAACACAGCTGGTCAATTCACCTACTAGGAAAAACTATAAATCTGGTAATAGTACCCTAATAGATTGGATCCTTACCAATCACCCTGGCCGGATCAATAATGTCACTGTTCTCCCGGAGTCTCTTAGCGACCACTCTCCTATAAAATGTACCTGGTCCAACAAGTTCAGAAAACCACCTTCTAGTACCATCACTAGCAGAGTACTACCTTTTGGTAACCTTACTCCGCTCAAGGAAAATCTTAGACAGAAAGACTGGTCTCCCATTTACAATACTCAAGATGTCGATGAAGCCCTTAATCACTTTATCAATACTTTCAACGCTGCCTGTGACTCCTATGCACCTGTAAAAAAGTGCAAAGTGAAAGCGCTCTCAAACCCTTGGCTCACTGCTAATCTATTGGCCCTACACAAAGGAAGGGACCACCTCTGGGCTATAGCAAGAGACACTGGCTCTCTGACTGACATCCAAAAGTATAAACAGGCCCGAAACTACTGTACCAAAGAGACTCGCTGGGTGAAGAGTGCCTACTTCAAGAATGCCCTCTCCAACTCCTGGGGTGAAGGGAAATCCTTCTGGGACAATCTAAGAAATATCACGGGTAAGCAGTCCAAATCCTCTCCTACTATATTGAATGTGGATGGCACTACCACCCTTGACCCCTTGGTTATAGCAAACACCCTTAATTAGACCTTCACTGACCTTAGCGGTGTCCTTGCATCTGACTTCTTTGCTGATACTGACCCTCCAATCTCTATATCCCCCTCTGCCCTCCAAGCATTCCATCCTTCCATCTTAAAATAGTTAAAGCACATGAAGTTTATAAATACATAAAGAAGGCTATATCTAAATCCCGGGCAAGCAGTGACTCTATTGACCTTAAAATACTGTCCCTTACTCTGGATGAAGTTCTACTCCCCCTCACCAGAATATTAAACTCTCCCTCTGCTCCAGCAAGTTCCCTGGTATATGGAAGGCTGCAATAGTCACCCCTGTGCACAAAAGTGGTGATAAGTCTCTGCCTGGTAACTACAGACCTATTTCAATACTTCTCCCTGTCAAAGGCTCTTGAACATATGGTGGCCGACCAGCTAACAGACTACCTGCAGAAATATAACATCCTCTGTGCCCAGCAACATGGATTCAGACAAAGGCTTAGCACATCGACAGCCCTGCTTGAATTCTCAGGAGCAATCCACAAGGCTTTGGACAAAGGACTCCTAACTGAGCTGTGTACATTGATCTAACAAAGGCATTTGACACTGTACACCATGGTCTACTCATCAGTCAACTATAGTCTCTTGGGCTCTCCCTGGGCTCTGGTGCCTGGATAAAAACCCACCTTGCCCAATGCACTCAGGTTTTAAAAATAGTTGGAATTCTCTCAGACCCTAAGCCTGTCCTCTCAGGAGTTCCACAGGGATCCATCTTAGGCCCTCTCCTCTTCAGCTTTTTTCTAAACTCCCTCCCTAAATCCTGCCCTGAGCAAATCATCCTCTATGCTGATGATGCTGTGATTCTATCCTGCACAAAGATCCAAACCCCTTATGCCTCAGCCTCCAGCACACATTTGCCAGTGTTGAGGCGTGGTTCGTTGAACATAACCTGGTCCTAAACCACAAAAAAACAAAATCCATGCTTTTCTCAAGCCTGCAGAACAAGAAAAGGCAAGTACCACTCACTATCAACACATCCCTGGGAATCACCCTTGAACAGGTGGCTACCTTTAAATATCTTGGAATCACATTTGATCAAGGCCTAGTCTTTGTAACACATATCGATAGTATAGCCAAAACTATTACTCAGCGGCTTGGGATACTCTACCGGAGCAGACAACTCCTTACCCTACCAGCACTGAAGCTAGTATTCAATCCTCAATCATCTCAGTCATTGACTATGGCTTAATTATCTATGGGTCCACCTCTTCTAGCGCACTTAAATGTATCACAACCTCCCTTAACAAGGCCTGTCGGCTGCTTACTGGCACTCATCGACATACTCATACTTGCGAGCTCTATGCTGAAACTGGGTGGTTACAACTCCCAAACCACTTAAAGTACCTCACCTGCCTAATGGCTAAGAAATCCATCATGGGCCTCACCCCACCCTGCATTCAAGACCTGCTATGCTAGAACACAAGTGTCCGACCCACTAGAAGATCAGAAAATCAGCTTCTTCAGGTCCCCCATTGCTGGACCACACAAGGTCAACGATCATTTGCCTATCGAGCTCCCAACTGGTTAAATACTCTTAGCACCTCTATTACCTCCTCTAACTCCTTAGGTGCATTTAAATCTAGCCTATTCTCGCACCTTGCCACCTCCAACTCCTGTGACTGCCTCGATTAAATCCTAACTATCTCACTTTCTCCACCCCTGCCCACTTACCTGACAAAGGCCTGGTTGAGGATCCTCTTCTCTAACTATGGTCTGCTCCTCCCTCCCCCCCTCCTTTTCTCTCTCTTACACTACTTATCACACTTCCCTTACCTATCTTTCCCTTTCCATATGTTTTCTAAATGATGAAAGTGTTTAATTGGTAATTATCTGCTTGTTCATAAATGTCTTTGATGTTTTAACTGTTTTATGTCTCTGTTTATTTACACAATGTAACCTAAATGTGCAACCCATTGTAACCCTATTGTTTGTACCTAATTTAATGCAGAACCTTTGTAAAAGAGCCTTGCCTCAAAGGTATTAATTCCTAGAATACAATAAACAAATAAACAAAAAAAAACTAAGGCAAGCTGGGTATGCATGAGCCCATGCAGCTCCACACCAGCAGACAGGTGTGTGGGGAACGGAATGCAGTAACATGTGCAACTATGTTGTACCTGTCCACTGGCCAGGCATGCAGCTGTGCAGGGGGCCGATTGAGGGACACAGGTGGGCTTGCAATCAAATGCCCATCTTGGGTCCTGAAGTGGATACCCTGCTCTGCATGACCAGGAGATCTCAGGAAGGCTCAGACCAGAAAATTGCCAAAATACAGCCAAATGCACAAATGATCACTCCTAGCCCTCCTTGTCAACCCAGTAGGCTGGAGCAGCACCATACAGGGGTGTGCTGGTTCTCTGCAGCTTGTAGGGTTTCACTAGGAGGTGCTCAACAGACATGGCAGTGTGCTTGCTGCTATTTCCTGTACCCTGCTTGCCCAGCACTCTGCACCTCTGTGAATGGTGGTAAGTGCAGGTACGTCCTCATACTCACACCCAGCCCTGCTGGGTGAATAGCTGCATTACTGAAGAGGTAATCTGTTGCAGAAGAAATACATGTACCTTCCATGCATGTGTGCAGGGGTCTACGAGACCCCTGGTGTATAGTATTGTCACATAGGCTTGCCTAAGTGCTGCAGATCCACAGCATGTAGGCAATCCACCCTTATGTGTATAACCCCATGGTGAATAAACTTAATACCTACTGTACTTCACTAGTGTCTTCACCCCCAAAAAAGAGTCCATAAAGTAACACCACTGTACCATCTGGAAATTTAGAATAAACTCCAATAAAAATTACAAAAATGATGGTTAACAGTAAACTTAAAAGACAATAACTGAATACTTCTGCAGGACCAGGTGATTTACAGGCCAATCTCCTGATATTGATAGGTAATGAAATTCTAGATATCTTAACAAATATATTTTAATAAATCAATAGAAACCAGTGAGGTGCAAAAAGACTGGTGAACAGCCACTGACATTCCAATATATTGTATACAAATAGAACAAAAAACTAGCTTTGTAACTATAGACTGATTAGCCTAACATCCCTATTTAGAAAAGCCATGTAATCTGTAATTAAGGATTTCATTGTAGAATTCATAAACCCTAATACTAATAATCTTAGAAGTGCTGGCCAGCATAGATTCAGACAAAATCAGTCATGTATTGCAAACCTCACTGCCTTTTATGAACCTGTGAGTAACGTCCTTGATTATACAAACTTGATGATGTAGTTCTGCTGGACTTCTCCAAGTCATTCAACACCATTCCACATGAGGGAATTGCAGAAGGAATTACAGAATTAGGGATAAATAGGTATATATTAACTTGAGTAAACAACTGGCTTGAAGCTAGTTCACAGAGCGTCAGACTCAAAGGTCATCTCTTGGAAGAGGCATAAGTTACTAGTGGTATACCCAAGGGATCAGTCATGGCCCCCTCCTTTTCAACATTTTTACATGTGATATAGTATGTTAAAAGGGCTAAAATGCTTGTTCCAAAAGTTCACGGATGATTCCAAGCTGAGGATGAACACAAATGTGATACATTACATACTGTACTTCTCATACAGCTGTTTGTTTTCTTTTGAGGTGCCAGCTGGCTCTTTTTGGGTGCTAGCCGGCTCTTTAGCCCTGCCTTCCTCCCCCACTGGCAATTATTTCCATCCAGGACTCAGCTTCCTGTTTTTCCCAATGACTTTATCCTCAGTGGTGTGGCCAGGAGAGGGAGGGTGATTCTTCTCCCCAGAGTCTTGATTTGGTTTGGCAGGGACCCACGGCAAAGGTACCAGTATATTCCAGGCAAATGGGGCCTCCCGGTTGCACAGCCCCCACTTCTCCAATTTTCCATTTTGCCACTGTAACCCTGGTGCCATTAAATCAAGGGCCACTCCCCCTGCTTGCTTCTCTGGCTGCAGGTTGAGGGGCCTGGGTTCAGAAGTATGGAGTACTGTGTTTTGCCTACCAACAGCAGAACTAAGATTTTGGTGCCTCCATCCAGAGTAATGGTTATGTGGATTACTTGCTAAACTAGTACAGCCCTTGGGAAGCTATACTCACCCACACCCCTGACTGGTAACCTTATACCATAAACATATCAATTACTATATGCAGCTATCAACATACAATACGTGGCAAGCACTAATGATATGCTCATGGACACCATACTTACCAGCTAGGTCTGGATTTTGGCATATACCCTGTGCCTCCCGTAGAAAAACAGCTTCCTGCAATGACAATGCTTTTGCACAGTACCTTTGGAATGACTCAGTAACTGAACATTGGGTAATAATATGCTCAAAGCCCAACTTAACATCAAACAGTAAATCATATTTACTAAGGGGGGCTTGAACAAGGAAGGGGCATGAATTTAGGCTAGCGATTGCTGCAATACTGTAATTAGGCAGATAATAAATAATGCACATTTGAACTGTCTCTGAATAAATCAGTCTAACCAGCTGCTGGGTACCCAGAGTGGAATTTAGGTGCAGGCCTGAAGCATTGCTGCAAGTAGACCGGCATTGCAGCGGGTTGGGGCCCTTGTTGGAAAGAAGGGTGTTATTGAACAGATTATAACACATGCAGAAAATAAGGTATTTGTAATCACAGGCTGGATGGCCTGTAAACACAGTTAGAAACCAAGGAAAACTGATAAAGCAAATCAGATGACTCAGAAGCATTTATCTAGTTGTTACAGGGGCTACCCTGATTGTACTCACTGCACCCAGACAGATGGGTGGACTGGCTGGTGACACAATGGACCACTGATCTCTCAGGATTCTGTTAGGGACCAGGTTGACACAAGTCAACTTCTCTTTATGGCCTTTCCCTGTAGGTGTCTGCAACCAGTCATTTGATTCTTCACAGGGGCTGACTCCCCAAGGCTGGCCTCTCACCAGCAGGAAGATGACTAGGCTGGTGCAGGAACAGTCTTTTTGGGCCGAGAATGGCATAGGCCCAACGCTAGAGACTTAAATTAGTGAACAGTCTTAACATGCTCTTGTGATTAGTTGTAGTCTTTACTGCAGTTGCTGAGGAAAACCCACAGTGATCTCTCCCTCTTGGTGTTTGGCAAGAGACAATCTCCAATGAAGCAGACTTCACTTTAATCAAGAGTCCCTGGAGCAATTTCACACTTCAGGATGGTTCAGCAACAAGTATTTCCCCTCAGGTGGAATACATGCTCTCCAGATCAGCATTCATGGTTGAGGAACCCACTTGCTGCTTTGAGGCAGTCTTTGGTCTGATCGCTCCCCTCAGGGATCAAAATTTACCACAGAGAGGCAAGTCAGGCCTTTCCCTGCACACTTCACTCAGCTCACTCATCAAGCTTCTTCTCGGTGTCTCGAGCAGTTTTTTCAGCTGAACTGCTGCAAACATCTTTCTCGTTCTGCTGTTAAGCAGTCTAAATAGCTTTTAAGTCCAGTAGGAAAGGCAAAACAGGCCCTTCCCCTGCACTTTCCTCAGCTCACACAGGAGCTGCTTCTCTGTGGTTCGAGCCAAACACAACTGAACTCTATCCCAAAACAATCCAACAGAAGACTGGGATCTCTGTATTCTGGTTGGCTGCCTCACTTGTCAGTCACAATTTCAGAGTTTTCATTGGTTAATTTATGCGCCAACAGGCAAAGTTCACAGTTTCATCCACAAGGCAGTGTAGTAAAGACTCCTTGAGGATGTGAATGTCCAGGAGTGGAGCAACATAATGAACCACTCATAATTCAACCTGAGTATCTAGGAATAGTTCAAAAAGCATTTTTTATTGTTAAAAAGTGCGTACAAGACAGCAGCACCCCTCACGCCTAGCATTGCTCCACTCTTGGACATTCGCATTCTGACAAGATTCATGGAGGCACTAATACTGTTTCGGGTAGCTTCCTTTTTGATTTGTTTACCCCTTGAGGACGCTTTGGCTCCGATTGGTCCAGATGCCAAGTCCAGGACCAAACGTGGTGGCTCCCATAGTGGAAGAACATATAAGCAAAGTGAACAACTCATTTATTTAGCAAAAGAAAGGTTTCAAAAATAAATATTTATAGTACATTGAGGAGCTCCCTCTGTACTATCAAGTGACTGCAAAATAGAATTGATTAGGGTCCTGCCTGGCTGGTCACATGCTCCATTGTCCTCAGATCTGACCCAAGCTATGCACACTGTATGTACTGCTGGAACACTTAAAGGGACAATGTGGCGGCATGGATCTGCACACTCATGCAGGATAACATCAGAACATTAGTGTACATGGATTTACATTCCCCTTCTCTACGTCTGCCTTGCAGTGGGCATTAAGGGAGCCCAGGGAGACACCCAAAGTAAGCTCCCAGAATTTGGGGGGCGGTACACCACTCCAAGGTCAGTACACTTGCACTGGTGCAACCATGTGATGCAAAGATTCTGCAAATACTCAACATCTGCACCCAGCTCTCAGAGACATGGCTGCATGCTGTGCCACCCAGCCTTTGCAGGGTGGCAGGAAAGCAGTGGCATGTGCTGTCTCCCTTCCCTGAAGGTGGAGAAATGTCTGTGGATGCACAATCCTCCTTCTGCTGAGTGGCCCCTGAGTGACCCTGGTCCATTCCTGAACCCTAGTCAACAACATAATAGACGGTAAGGTGCCCAACACCTCAGCCCTCCATGCCACTGGGCCAATACATTACTTAAGTCAACAGTTAAAAGCCATGGAGAAAAATACAGTTTTTTTTCAGTAAGTACCTAAAATGGAAAAAGGAGTCAGCTGATCATACTTCAGGGGAAGGCCATTCCAAATGGTTAGTGCAGTGTATGAAAAAAATATAACCATCAACCTTGACTAGATTCACAACACAAATAAAGAAGAGTTTACTTCTAGCAGTATAGCACAGTGGTTTAAGGCTCTGAGCTGCAAATCTGGAGACCTAGGTTTGAATCCCACAGCCCCCCACTTGCATACTGTGTGACCCTAAGCAAGTCACTTAACTTCTCTATGCTTCCAGGTTGCACCTGTAAATAAGCTGTCAGCTTAGTGTGTCTCTCCTGGTTAAACAATTGGAAAAAAATATATATATACATGATAGCAGGATGATGTGGATGTATCAGCACATGGCACAGTGTATGGTCAACAAGATGATCTGGATCCTGACCATATATGGCTTTGGATGCCAGAAGGGCAACTTCGTAATGAATGCGCGTTACTTAATATTAAGCCACCATAGATAAAATATCTGTCAGAGTGTGCAGAGATCAGATCAGGCACTACTGGAGCAACTTGAGTCACTAATGTAACAGTACCCTGGGTTGCTTTACTTCTCACCATGGCCACCAGCTTCTGTTCACAGACCCCATAGGCACCAGTGGCGGTAATGTAAGCTGTAGCCTAATGCAGTGACTTTCCTCACCGCTAGATAGCTCTACCTTCTCAAGCCCATGCCCTCCTCCTTTGCATAGAAACATAGGCAATGACAGCAGAAAAAGACCAGCCGTCCATCTAGTCTGTCCATATTACCCTATCATACCCTGGGACCTATTCCCTTTGTGGGCTCTATACTTACCCTATTACACCTTTTGTCCTCTGTGTCTCCACCTCCATCTTCCTGTTAAGTAACTACTATACCCTTAGATTGGTACCACCTCTGTTTAAAGCTGTCTATGGTTCAGGCACCCACCACATCTGCCACCAGACCTTTTCCATAGCTTAGCCACTCTTTCTGTAAAATAATACTGCCTCACATCCTGTATAAATCTCCCTCATTAACATCCTTTTCTGACCCTGTGTCTTAGATTCTCTGTTTCTGGGAAGTAACTCTTCACAGTTCATCTTGTTTATTCCTTTCAAGAATTTGAAGGTCTCATTCATATCCACCTCCTTCATCTTGTTTTGAGTGAATACATGTTCGGCAGCTTTAGCTGATTCTCATAGGATCTGCTTTCCTTGCACTGAATAATCTTGGTCCTCCTTTGTTGTACCATCTGTAACCCATCCCTGGCCTTGTTTAGGTGGAGACTCCAGAACCAGGTACAATACTCTAGCTGTGGTCCTACTAGTGACCTATACAGAGGTATCATTACCTCCTGCTTCCTAATGTCAGACCCTCTCCCAATGCACCCTAGCATCCTGTTTCGCCATGCCGAAGGCCTTGATACACTTGCTGGTTTGTTTAAGGGAGTCACTGATGATGATTTCTAGGTCCCTTTCCTCTGATGTTGTGCATGCTGAAACCCTCCCATCCAGTACTCTGTTCTGGGGATTTTGTTCCCTAAGTGCAACTCACTGCACTTCTTGACATTGAATTTCACTTGCCAGACTTCGGACCAATTTTCCATCTGTTTTAGATATCTCTGCTATTCCCTTATCCCCACCACATTATTAACTCTACAACAGAGTTCTGTGTCATCTGTGAATACACAGCCTGCCTTGGATTCCCTCTACTAGATGCTGATTAACATACTTAAGAGGACTGGGCCCAGTACAGATTCCTGTGGTACTGTCTCTACCTGACTTTTCACTGACCTAATTCCATGCACCACAATTCTCTGCTGCCTCCCTTACAACCAGCTTCCTACCCTCTTTACTATTTCCCTAGCTGTACTCAGATCCCCAATCTCCTTCAGCAGCCTTCGGTGTGGCAATGAGTCAAATTCCTTGCTGAAGTTGAAGTACAGTATATCTACTGTGTGCACCTTGTCAACTACTTGAGTTAACCAGTCAAAGAATAACGTCAGGTTGTTCTGACAAGAACTACCTGCCACAAAACCATGCTGCTTGCTATCCTCCACTTTGGCTTTGACTTTTAACTTTCAATAAGTACTCTTTGACTGGATTTATGTGATGCGGGTGACCCCACGTGTGTGAGTCCCCACAGAGTGACTGGCAGAGGGTGACTGCAGAAAGGGTGAGCATACAGCAGTGGTGAACGTGTGCACAGGGCGAATGTGCAGAACGAGCAAATGCCCAATGGGTGAGAGTGTGGTGTGCGAGCATCACAAGCGTGACTATGGGAAAGAGGGAAGGGGGATCGGGTGCCTGTGCTGGGTGGCACCGCTCAACTGCTGGGCAAGGAGGCAGCCCGGAGCAAATTGCCCTGCTCCGGTGAGTGTCCTGTGTGCTCTGTTGTACTGGGGGAGGGGGAGGTCCTTATCTATGTTTGTACAGTTGCACCGTTGTGGTGCCAGGGTGTACTGCATCTGTGCTGTGGGCTTGGGGCTCTGGTGTGTATGCCACCCGGTGTGTGGCCACGGCTTCCTGCCTGTGCTCGCCCCACTGTCTGTCACCCTGTCCAGGTTGCTGTGCTCCGTGTCTCTGCATGGATGTTCACCCAGGCCGGCCTGCGGTGCGCCTCACCCTTTTACTGTCATTTGGCCAAACTATGCGGTCACTCATTCGGCACACACTGTTGTTGCCTTGCTCCCAGTACCACACAGTTGTTTCTATGCTCATCTTGGCGGTTACCCTTTGACTACTGCCATGCCTCCATCAGTTTCCCTACTTTAGAGGTGCAGGTCTGTTGTTTCCCAGCTGATTCTTGTCCCTCCATTGTGTAGTGAAACTATGCCTGCCATCCTCCAGTCCTTGGGAACATCCCCATACTGAGCAGAAGTAGTTATTTAGTGGGATTGCATTCTGCCAGCTTTATGCTATGATTCTGCTTTCCTCCCTTAGCCTGGCAATCTCCATCTTTCTTTTTCACTTACACATACTTGTATCTAAAAAACGGTTTCCCCCTCCCTTGAGCCCCTCTGCAATATCCAGTTCTCCATCTGCCTTTATGATTTTGCCTGGCCTCTCTAGTATTTTTACTGATACTTGTACCATTCCTTATCCCATTGTTTCTCTTGTGCCTTATATAGGTTGTTTTGGCTCTCACTGCCTCCTTGTCCTTTTCAGAGAACATAACGGGTGTTTTATATTTGTTTCTCTTGAAGACTGTTCTTGTGCATGTTTTAAATGCTACAAGGATAACATCATTGATGACCTTCCATCTTTCTTCTACTCCCCCAACGCAGTCTACCCAAGCTAATCTGCTCAAGACTAGTTCTGTCATTTGATTGAAATCAGCCTTTCAAAAGTCTGGCACCTCAATCAATCAATCTTTATTTATCTAGGTGAAACACTGTTGAGACAACTCATTTGCAAGGTGGACCTGGTACAGGTATAGGGTATACAAAAGGCACATAACGTATATATAAGGCACAATAAAATACAGTCTTATGTATATATTAGGTACAATAAAATACAGTCTTACACATAGGGTATAATTAGTATAGTGTGTTAAGCATATCATACATGACATAACCAATACAATCTTACAAGTTGGATCATAGTTTGTACAACATATTCTAAAGGGAGAGAGGAGCATGATTATTTTTAAACAATACATATGTTCGCATCATAAAGTCAAAATCTGAGTTGAGTAGTATACGATAACATACCACCCTGTGACCACAAATCCCAGATAGTAGAAGCAATAGGAGAGCTGGACACTGGGAGAAAAGGAGGAACTCAAGTGCGGGTTATCTAATGATGGCAGTTGCATACTTTAAAGGTTGTAGCAAAGAGAGATTTGTAGAAGGGTACTTTCACTGGGAGGACTATTTTTAAGGTTTTTTGCACAGTGTTCCAAATGGCAGGTAGGAAGTGACTTATGGCCGCTTTGCCAAAGCGTGTATTTACCTTAGGAATGATGAATGAAGTATAAGTAAGGCTTCTTAGAAGATAATTCCCTAGTAGGCAGAGAGGAAGACAGTCAGAGATGTATTTAGGAAGCTTATTTGTCAGTGCTCTTAGGGTCCAAAGGATAGCGTTTTTGTGCTGCCTGTAACCAAGAGAGTGCCAGCCAAGTATAAAATAGAGGGTGCAGTGATGAGTGGAGTATGGTGCATTTGTGATGAATCTAACTGCCCAATGATATAGTGTGTTGAGTTTCCCTTAAGCCGCACTAGCCCCATGACCATACAGGATATCTGCATAGTCTAGGAGCGGTATGAACATTGTTTGTACGAGACTTTTTTTGCCTCCTGTGTTAGTAGATGCTTTATGTGAAAGAATATACCAAGTCTTTGTCTCAATCTTTTGGTGAGATTTTAAATTTGAATGGAGAACGTAAGCCTGTCGTCAACCCAGACCCCCAAATACTTGAAGACTGATACAAACTCTAGGGATTCACCTAGCAGTGACTTTATTACAGGATGCATAGGGATCCCCTTTGTGATATTTGCACATGTATTTGGAGCAAAAAGCATAGCTTTGTGTTTTTTAGCCTTTAAGAGCAACTTCAGATGCAGAAGGATTTCCTGAAGATGAGTAAATTCAAGTTGGAGGTCTTTGCAGGCCTCAAGAGAAGGCCTGGCTAAGTAAAGCACCATGTCATCCGTGAACAGGTGAAAACTAGCATCTGAGATTCCATCATTTAAATTATTAATATAGACAACAAACAACAAGGGTCCTAATATAGATCCTTGGGGCACTCCTCTTTGCATGGTTTTCAGTGTAAAGAGATTGCCATCAGCTCTAACTTGTTGGTGGCATCTAGTGAGATAGCTAGTAAACCACTTGACAGACAATGGATCTACTCCAACAATATGCAGTGTGGTAATAAGAAGGTCATGGTCCACCATATCGAAAGCTTTACTCAGGTCAGGGAATAGGCTACATACATATTTTTTGTTATATAATGCCATCTGCCAATCATTTGTAACTTTGGCAAGTGCAGAGATCTTGCTACGATTTGGCCTAAAACCAGATTGGGCCTCATTTAGATGGTTGTGCATATCAAGGTGTTGTCTCAGCTGTAAATTCACTACTTTCTCCAATACCTTTGACAAGACGGGGAGTAAAGAATCAGGGTGATGGTTAATTAAGTCACAAGTGTCACCAGATTTGAAGAGTGGAATCACCTGAGCTGTCTTCCATGTAGATGGGATGGAACCCTGCATGAGGCATAGATTAAAGAGATGTGCTATCAAAGCAGCTAGAGCATAATATCCTAACTTTAAATAATATGGCTCTATTTGGTCTGCACCAGCACTTTTTCTAGTATCTAGAGCGAGGAGTTGGTCCTCAATTTGTTTTACAGTGACGGGTTTGAAGGTGAAGGTCGCCTTTTGCGTTAATAGACAATGATTGATCCAATCCGGTTTTGTAACACCTAGCTGGGATTGTAGCGTGCTGGCCGGTGAGGCATCAAAGGTTAATCCTGCTGTTGCAAAGTGATTGTTTAGAAGTTCGAGAATGGATTGTTTGTCCGTAAAGGAATCGCATCCTTGGTGATTTTTGGGGAGGGAGGAGGAGCATGGGAATAACCTTCAATGTCCTTTAGAGTTTTCCAAAATTTTCTAGAGTCATTAGCAGCATTAACAATTTCAGATTGAAAGTACTTTGCTTTCTCAAATCTGATAAGCTTAGTACACCGATTTCTAGCTGCCCTGAAGGCTGTCCAATCCACAGGAAGTTTAGTTTTTCTTGTTTTTTTCCACATGGAGTCTATGCAATAATGCAGCTTTCAAACCATTAGTGAACCATGGAGAGGTATTCCTTGTGGTTCTGGTTTTTACTAGGTGAGCGTGTTTGTCTATAGTCCTCATCACTATTTTATGGAATTCCTCATAGGCCTCGTCTACAGTTAGGGCCTGGTATAAATCCTTCCAGGTAGCATGCTGCAGATATGAGCAGAAGGCTATGTGGTCGAAATTGCTTCGGCATCTCTTGATGAGGGCTTACTGTTGCACAGGGCCAACTCAGACCATATAGTATTGTGGTTATAGGACACCAGTGGTTACCCAACCCACATCCAATCTTCTTTTTTTGAGTTGGTGAGTACCACATCAAGAATGATTGATTGTCTAGTGGGTTCCCTGACCTGCCACACCAGCATGCAGTCCTGCAAAGTATCCAGTAAGACCTGGCTGCTGGTGTTTCTGACTGTTAGGATGGCCCAGTCTATGACTGGCTGGTTGAGATCTCCTACTACTACAACCTCCTGTTTGGCTGCCCCACTTTCTACTTCTGATCTTAGCTCCTTTTCGGTCTTCCTGCCCTGGTGGCCTGTAAACCACTCCCAAACAAAGTTCTCGACCTGATGGCTTAGTGAGCTGTACCCACAGTGATTCTACCTCTCTTTTACCTCCAATAGATGCATCCTGCAGTGCTTCTATTCCTTCCCTGATGTAAATAGCCACCCTCCACCACTACCTATCCCTTTGTCATGTTTATAACAGGTATATCCAGAGATTGCCAGGTCTCAGTCATTGTTTTTCTTGGCTCAAGCTTTTGTAAATGGAGATTAGACTGAGCCCAGAGTCTGAAGTCTATACCTGGAATTTGCTAATTGTATTAACCAGATTCCTGCTATTGAGGCACAGCACCATCCATCTGAGACTTCCACCTTTCTTGGTTCTTGAATGACTTCCCCATCACAGTTCCTGATATCCTAGATGTCATTTGTTTTTCCTTTTGATGGTCTCTTTGGTCTACATTCCCCTGTCCCCTGACTTTGTTCCACTCTGCTACTACTTCTTATATGGTTTTCCCAGTCCTTTCAGTAGTCCTGTCTAGGTTTCTCACTTCACTTACCTCAATTGTGGATGCCCTAGCCCCAGCATCCCCCACAGTTTAACTGTCTGCTAATACAGATGTCAAACTTCTTTCCCAAGATATTAGTCCCCCTCTCTTGTCAGAGGAAGGCCATCAGCTTTAAAGAGCTTCCTGTCCCAAAAGCTCCCCAGTGCCCCACAAAGTGGTACCTCTGTTCCTGATTCTACCCTTTCAGCCACCCACTGAACTCACTGATATACTCTTTAATTGCTTTAGCCTTCCTCTTCTCCCTACACTAGATCTGGAGACTGTTAGAAGAAGCTAAGAAAAGGAGTGCTTCTTTAGGCTGTCCCCAGCCTCTGGAAGTCCCACTTTACTATCTCCACAGGCTAGTTCACCATATATCATTAGTACTAACCACCAAGGTGTATCAAAACTCTCTTCTCCGTCCCCTCCTCCTCTATGCTCACTATCCTCTGTCAATCCCAGGTGACTGATGCTCCAGGCAAGTATCTGACAACCCCCTCTGCTTTCCTGCACTGCCTAACACCTTCTCTACATTTCTAAACACCTTCTCTACATTTCTAAACGCATTTCTGTCACCAGTATCCTCCTCAATAACTTCTGCCCACTCTTGCCACTTGGTGTTATCATGTCTTTTTCTTTATCCTCAACACTAACTGACTGAAGGTCCTCCCTTCCTCCCACCACCACCACTAGAGTCAGTCACCTGTATAACTCACAGGGGTGTAAAGTGATTTGCCATTTTTATCTCTTGGGTATGGATGACTGCTGTGTGACTACCCTTGCTAGCCAATTTCCTCCCACTTCCCTTCCCCACCACCCTCAATCCCCAGAGCAATTGAGCCACTGCGGTTATGGTGGTGAGGGGTATGGGTGCCAGCATAGTTGGAGTTGCAGCTGGAATATTTCCTCCCTTGCTGCTGCCAACTGAACAAGGAGCTCCCAGAAGGCCCTCCATATTGGGCAATGTCCCCACCTTCAAAGCTGGAGATGAGTTCCCAACAATTCCCACAGCTAACTACTTCACTCTCACATTATTCTGCATTCTAGCTTGCGGAGTGCTTATAAAATAGCCTGAGTTACTTAATAATATGCAGGGCTGGTTTTAGGACTTTGGGGGCCTCCAGCAAACTCGATTACTGGGGCCCCACAGACAGGCCCCACCCCAGCTGGCCCCTGGGCCCCCTTCCATAATTGTCCCAAATGTAATTTATATTTAAATCATTTTTTTTAAAATGGTGAAAAACCCTTTCTTAATTGCCCCTCCAATTACTGCACAATTTGTCAGTCTCCAAGATAAATAATTAATGACCTGAAGAGCAATACTGTCTAGAAACAATATAATTGCAAAAAAAGGCTCTTCCATCCCCAGCTGCTGCAAATTTATTTTACCCCTGCTCCTCTTTACCTATGAAATCTTCTCTCCAGACACCCACACTACTAGTACATTTATTTTACTTTTAGTTCAAGTTATATGGTCCACACCATCACATTTCCCATCTCATTTTGGTTATTACTTACCTAAAAGAAAATGAAGGCAGGCAAGGCGCAGGTCTCCAACTGTAGATAATCCCCTTCTCTGGGTCGCTGTGTCTCCTTGGGGCACTCTGCACAGACTGACAATGCTCAGTGAATTGCTTGCTGCTTCTGGCTGCCTAGTGCTTAGGTTTTGTCTCTTTTTATCTAAAAAAATGAATTACAGCAGCACTAACAGTAGCAGCAAGTCTGTGTCAGAGGGTCTGGAAGGTCTCTGTCTCTTTCTGGGCTAGTTGTGGTGGGTGGTGGTACTCTTTCCTCGCTAGCTGGTTTAACTTCTGTCAGGTTCCAGGGTAGCAGCTGGAAATGCTAAGTCTCTCCGGCGCTCTGGAACTGGTCCTCGGCTGTATGTGGTTCCAAGGGTGCTGGAGGGCTCGTATTTATGCTGCAGACACAGACCTGCGAGGGGACAGAAATTTTCAGGTATGAGTTGGCAGAGGTGTGATAAACAGAAATGGACCTACTGGAGCTCTGTGATTGGTTTTAGTTCCGCACCTCCTCCTCCCATGTCAGCATGTACTGTGCAGTGCAATAGGGGAACATGTGGGAACATCAAACAAAGCTGCCTGGAGACGGAGTTGAAGATGGGATGTGGTGTGGACTGCGTGGTTTCGGCATTAACTTCAGCAAAATAGGGCAGCTGGTAGTCACAAATGCAAACATTACCCCCACACGAAAGTTCAATAGGTCCTGATCAGAATAACCATGTGTGTGTCCGGGACATCACATCATGTGTTGATGGGGAGCCAGAGAGGGCATGATGAAGGAAGGATTAATAAAGGTATGCAGGGGTTCGCCAGGCTATATAATGTATGTTGCTCAGCTATGCTGATTGGTGAGGGAGCCAGGAGAAAATAAATAGGTATTCTGCTGTGGTGATCTGGGCGGGGAGTGGGACAGACATAAAATATCATGCTGATGGTAATGGTTTGCTGCTGATGACTGTGCTGGGGCCCACTGCCAGTATCTGGGGGCCTCCTGCAGCCTTGGGGTTGGTGGGTGCCTAATGCCAGTCCTGGTAATATGCGGGGACATTAAATGTCTATCTTATAACCTTATCCTACATAGGCAGAAACTATGATTAACAGTATTAGCAGTAATCAGGAGCACTCCAACTGGGACATAGCCTCACTGTCCATCTGTCTGTTTTATAAATTTACCCTATATAGGTAGAAGCTAGGATTTCACAGTTTTAGCAATAGTCAGTAACATCATACATTAGATGCAGTCTGCTGCACCTTGGCTAGGAACTTAAGCAAAGTATTTCAGCATGTGCTAGCATACCAAGTGCAGTTAGATGGTCACGCCTCCATCAGAGTCTCCTGTGGAACTGCTGTCTGACATGCAGACCCCTGCAGATGCCCCAGAACAGACATCATTCTCCTGCTTCTAGGTTCCTCATGCTCCTGGGGGTTACAGACCTACTGGGGTTTAAACATAAGACTAGAACAAATATGTCCCTTTCAGCAGAGATTCAGTTGCTAACTATTCTTGGAGGCAGGGAGCAAAAGCCTGCTCAGCCAACTCAACATGTCCTGTACTGCCCTGAAGTCAGACACAAATGGTGCTGCTAATTTACTAAATGCTCTATTCTCCCAGGTTAGAATAAATCTCTCCCCTTTAGCAGAGCTTCAGGTGCTAACTGTTTTGGGTGGAGCAAAAGCCTGCTCCACCAGCTCCAAAAGGTCAGCTGAGTTGCCTTGAAGTCAGACACAAATTGAAATCCCACGTGCAGCGATACATAATCTTCCACCTTGGCTCCTTAAACTTTAAATCTTCAATGGGCTCCTGGAATGCTGAACTTGCAAGAGTTAACCAAAGGCATCCATTTCATTACTTAAAAGTTCCTCCCTGCCCTTGTTATTCTTCCTGTTCTCTCTGTCTCTCTCACCTTCTTTCTCTGTCTCATCTGTTCCATTCACTTATTCACACAGATTGATTTAATAACTGAAGTACATGTCTGATCTCTGTTTGGATACTGCTGTTTTGCATCAACCCTAATTTCCATTGATCTGAATTTATTTAAAAAAATGTCATTATTTGGAGGTGTCTTACAGTATTTGCCTATAAATGTGAGTTTCAGTGCGAGTGAAGCATCCAATAAAACTGATCCCTTACCATACCACTTTACTTACAGTCGGGTGCTAGTTAGAGAAATCAACATGGTCCAGGATTACAGCATGCACAGAACTGCCGTAAGATGCAGGAGCTCCCAGCTCTAAATGCCACTATTTGCAAATAGATGCCACTATCCATATTTTACCTTTTTGATACTTATTCAACATTATTTTACCTCTCCAACTGCCCCATTTAACTTCACTTCGCTGTTTTATATCTATTTATTAGAATTACCTAATGTTTGTAATACATTGTAACCCATAGGAATGTTGTATTAAGTAGATAGCTGTGTAAATATCAATCATTATCACACATTTTGTTTATATCTCTGCAGAAAACCATGCATAAGGAACTCTTTTTATATTTTCCAACAGATTTACTGTAAGTTGTAAATAGGCCTTCTTTGAAGATGTAGCTATCTTTACCATTTACTATTAGGTATGCTACTAAAGTAACATATACTGTAACTATATATAGTCTACATGTTTCTGTTATTTGTATTACATTTTACTATATTGCAATTAAATGATAATATACTTGATGGTATGCATCAGAGGGACTCAAGTGCATCTTTTAGATTATTTTTAATATTACAACACTTTTTGCACTTATTGCACCGTTGCAGAATTATATTCACAAATGAATCCACACTGTAACTGCTATTATCAGGCACCCCTAGTTACACATAAATATAGATCACGTCTCCTTTGTTGCTATTTATACAAGGTCCTGAGGCGGTTGCACTTATAGGCCCACATTTTCAAAGGAGATGTGCGGCATATCTAAAAAAATGAACTGAAGCGCGATATTTGAAAGGGAGAAATGTGTTGCACATTTCCGAATGCGTGATCATGCAGAAATAATGTATGCGGTGCAAACAAAGGGGTGGGTACCTGCACATGCCATGCATCCATATATTCAGTCAAAATTGGTGGCGCATATGCCACGCATCCCAGAATGTGCCGTGCAAAGTTAGGCAGACAAAATGATTGTCTAAATCGGCCAGCCTCCCACAAGAAAGCCATGGAACTGCAGATAGGCCATCCTAAGACGGCCCTTGGAGGTGCACCAGGACATGCTTCTGGCACCCATACACAGCAGTCATGCCAGGACAGACATACCCAAAGCCACAGGTGCAGGCACATCATGGACACTGCCCAAAGAGCCAGCCCCAACACCGTACCCAGGACATAGACACCTACCTGCCACATGCCAGTGCTGTTGTGTGCCCCCATAGCACACCAGCGGAACAAACAGCCACACTGCAGCACATGTAACAGGGACAATGGCCTGTACCCATATGGCATGCAGGGTGTCACATGGTTTTGGAATGTACCCAAGATGATATCTGTGGCAATGGTTCCTAGGTAGCCTGGTGGTACTAGTGGTAGCATGGCACAGGCCAGGGACGGACCTGTGGCACACACCCACGGTGTTACACCATTGATGCACACAGGTGGGACCCACTCACCTGAGTACCTTGTCACTTACTACACATTGCCATCCCATGCCGTTTCACCATGTTCCTCTTATACATGTGGGTGAGGCACTGCAGGTGACTGTACACAGCATATGAAGCTGGTGTATCACATGCATGTGGTATACCAATCAGACTGTGTCACCCTGTGTCCTGCCCTATTGCTTGTCCAGGTGGGCCCCTGTACCACAGTCTGACACTGTACAACGCTTTGGGTAATAGCACTGTACCCAGGCCAATGCAGTCCACCCATCCACACAAGAACATTCCATCACACCTGCCTGCAAGGATGTAGTATCTCCTGTTGACCTTTGTGGGTGGTAAGGCAGTCCTGCAAAGCTGGAACTGAGCATGCTTGAGGTATGCAAATGGCCTTCATACATTCTAGTAATGAGCTGCACATGTTGGGAATGGGCTCGGAAGGTGCAGTGAGGCCATTTGCATATCCCAGCTGAATACTGCAATTTTGCACACTGTGCACGTGGCCGCCTACTGCACATTTCCTGATGTTCCGCATATGTCTCAGGTCACCTGCCACATTATGCATCTCCCACTGCATGATCATGCATGCTCAGGATATTCAGCTGGATATTTGTGATTGCATTTCTAGGTGCATCTTCTGAATACACCATTATTTTGTGCTGGCACGTCTCAGTTGCGCGGTGCAGGCACTTGTATGATGCAGCCTGGGACTTTTGAAAATGGGGCCCTCAGTAGCTAGACAAATTGCCAGGAGGGTTAGTTGGGAAATATTGACCTCTTTTGTGATGTTTGATGATTTGTAAGCACTGCTTCATGTTGCTTATTTGGTGCAGAAAAATACAAATAATTATGCTGCAAGACTTTCAGCATGTGGAATCTCCTTTCTGTGGATGGGATGTGACTGCAGGGCGTTATGCTTTGATAAAGTCCTTTGGACCATAAGCACAGATATTTAGTGAATGTCCTCTTTGCTCCAGTTGCCCACATTAGTGCTGGGCAGAAACTGCGAATTTGGAATTCACAGAAATTTCATGGAATTTTCAAAATTTTGACTTTGGTGAAATCTGAATCATCTAAAGGTGTTTGGTGAACTTTTACCCTAGTCTGTAAATTTTTTTCTCTGAATTACAGAATAATACACATGAACATCAGAATGAGAGTTCCACAGAATTCCGTTCTGCAGTTCAATACATCAGTCTGGAATGCATGCAATTATTTCAATGTTCAGAGGAATTTCTTTCCACAGTTCAATACATTAATCCATAATTTATACATTCATTCTGCTTTTTTAAGTTAGAGTTTTGCAAAAGTTGCCAAAGTGCATTCCAAAATTTTGCAGAAGCGACATTCCAACATTAATGGTACATTTTTGCTGAGCACTACAACAGTTATTATCAAATTACCTTAAGTGAGTGATTTGATTTTCCTGTGGTTCATTTTATATTATATAATTTTGAGTTCTACCCCATACCTGACCAGAGATCCTCCTTTCATCTCCCTTAAGATCCCTTTCACCAGCCTTGGAACATCCTAAGGACCTATACTTCATTCCTGCAATTAGACTTACTCCTAAGTGTGACCCATGAACTAGTAAACTGTGGCTTGTCCTTCACAGACGGAACCTCAAAGGGAGATCAGGACTTAGAAAACATAGTTAGCACAACTGATTGGGAGACCAGAAAGAGAAGCTGGTGGGAAGAAGGTGAGCCAGGCAGCCCAGATGAGCATGATGGAATGAAGAGGTTTCTTCTGTTTCAGTTCCACCTGCCATATTTTGCCCCATAACCCTACCCTTATCCCTCCCACTGGGTGTGCTCTTGTGAAGCAAACTGGCATTTCCCATATCAGGGCCATCAGCAGGCTGAGTAAGTCCTATCCCTCTTTCACAATTGCCCTGCAAGCCTCATCCCAAGTGTACGATATCTGTAAGGGACCACTCATTCCTTTTCATGTGACTTCCCTCCCACTGTAATATCAAGGGGAGTCATTCAGTGAAAAGAGGTGCCCTCACTCACTGAGGCAGTAGACACCCAAGAGAGATGCCAGAACTCTGTCATGTCAGTCAGCACCAGAAGCTCTGTGCTAGGTGCATGAGCCCAGGTTGCTTGGATGGCAATTGATAGCACAGTTGCTGCAGTAGCAGACCTCCCTGTGCTTCAGTCCCTTTAAACTGTGCAACTGGTTAAAACCAGGATCTGTCCATAAATGAGATGTTGTATCTCACCTGGACTTTTATGAGAAAATAAACTATAAGATTCAAATAAAAAGTTGCTGCTGTGCACTGATGATTTTTTCCATTGCAAGTTCATGTATACTTCTACAGTGCATATATGCAAACTGTACATAGGGCAGAGCAGTTTGTGCCCCACACATGGTGGAATTGTTATTTTACATAGAAGTAGATTACTCCCCCAGCAAAGGATTTACTACTGCTTTACCTCAACTACAATGACAGAAAGTAGTCCCATGGGAAAATAATCAGCTTGCTGACTTTAATATATACTTTTTATACTAGCAATATTTCAGCTATGTTCCACTACAAGGATACTGGTTTTTCAATTCCTGTGCAGTACTATATATACAGCATGTATGGACATATTACTTATTCTCTTGACAGTCAAGTATATTATGCTGATCCCTCAGTCTGAGCCCATTTAGCCTCCCTCCCTAAACCAATTTGATTGTCTCGGTAAGACAGAGAGCAGAATACCTATTTGTTTCCATTCAGTAAAGCTATTTTTACAAGCTTTAAGGAACATTTGGCTACATTTATATGCAACAAAAGGGTTATCTTCAGTGCATGCTGTAAATCATCATTTTCTGTTCCCTGCATTGCAATAACCCTTTTGTTCCATCTGCAGCCCACACAGTCACAAAACAATCCCTCCTTTTTCTATTCCTATGAACTTGCTTGCAGCGCTGATCATGATGTCTTTGCTCTTCAAATGCAATTAGCATGGAAACAGTGGCCTTAGCAGTGCAGTAGTAATATATTTATTGTATCAGAAGCTGCGACCTCATCTTGCCAGAGCTCTGCCTTGTCCAGCAGGCAACAAATCTTTGTGATCATTATATGTAAAATGATTTGTGGTGGGCAGGTCAGAGATCATAGTTAGTAGTACACTACATCATACTGTACATACATGTTAGCAATTGACTATTTTATACATATATATGAACATGCTAATATGCTGGCAGACAAAGGCCTTATGGTCATTCTAGTCTGCTTGAGGGTGCAGGTCCCCACTGTGCCCACAAAGAGACCTGCCCCCCCCTCCCTAAGTCCCCTGTGACACCCCCTCAAGTCCCCCCTCCCCATTCTACACGAGCAATTTTTCCCCTCATTTTATCCCATCATCTCTTGAAACTATAAACCATTTTCAGAGAGACTACCTCCTCTGGCAACTTGTTTTACTTGGTCACCACTGACCTGGTGAAAAAGGGTCTCTTCATCTCTGTCTCTCCTGAATCTTCCCCTACTAGCTCTAGGCTATGCCCCCTAGTGGACTTGTATTCACCCTGTTAATACCTTTAAATTATTTGAAGGTCTTGATCATATTACTCATTTCCCTTCTGTCCTTATGAGAGTACATGTTGAGCCCCCTTGAGCCTGTCTTCGTACGTGTTACTCTGTTGTCCTTGAGTCATCTTGTTGGTCTTTCAATGGATCATCTCCAGCAAGTTAACATCCTTCTTAAGATAAGGGCACCAATACTCATATTGGCCCATATGCACAAAGGGGTGGGTAATACACACCTGAAGTGCGTACCCCACCCATGCAGCTATGCACCTGCAGGAGATCTGTGGGGGGCCATATGCATGAACTGTGGCCACCACGTGACTCCCGTATGCGGCCCTGCTCCCTGGTACACAGGCCACCAGGGGCGGTGAAGTGTGGAGCTGCTGATCTGGGTGGGAGGCCAATCAGCTGCCTGACCCAGATCCCACAGTGGATTTCTTGCACCTGTGGGCACTGGGATGGTTGCCAGCTCGTAAAGTGCCACATGAGATGTGAGGGTCGGGTGACCAGTCGACCACCCTTTGGCCTCCTAATGTGCCCCATGTGCCAGGGCTTCCTTGGTGGGGGTGCTCATGACCCTTCCTCACCACCATAGTCCACAGTTGTAACTCCTGGGGGACTGCATAACTGGCCCCCTGCCTTTATGGTTGCCCCAATGTGGTAGAGGTTCCGACACCTGCACCCAGCACTTTGCATGGTTGTGCATCCCGCAGAGTGCCAGCATGCCCCCTGCACCTCCCCTGGCCCACCCCCCCCAAGCATAGGTCAGCAGTCTACCAGGGATCCAGTGCTTAGGGGGTGCATCAGTGCAATGTCATGCGGGGGGAGCAGTGGGCTTGGGTGGGTGTGGCATGGGCTATGCACCAGGGTTATGCGGTACATACCAACTCTGCACCTTCATGCATAGGGCCCATTGTACTTATGTTTAGCTTTACCACTGATCTATACATTGGCATTATGACCTCTGCATTCCTGCTGGTTATCCCCCTAGTTATACAGCCCAGCATCCAACTTCTTTTTGCTGCTGTTCTCCTGCAGTGTGCCAAGTGATTCAGGTCACTCATTATGATTACTTGAGGTACTTTTCTTCCTTGGACTTGGTAACCTGTACGCCACCCAGCCATTATTTGATCTCTGGGTTTTTCACCTCCAAGTGCATAATTTTACACTTTTGTGCTTTGAATCTCAGTTGCCATATGCCAGCCCACTTGTTTAACCTACTCAAGTCTTCACTAAGTTTCTGTCCCTCCTCCTCTGTGTCTACCCTCACACAGAGCTTTGTGTCATCTGCGAACAGGCAGATTTTATCCTTGCTCCCATCTTCTATTTTGCTAATGCAGATGGTAATCAATATTGGTCTGGGCACTGAACCCTGTGGGGCTCCACTAGCCATTGGTCTAGCTTCTGAGAATCCCCTTCCCCCAACTACAACCTTGCCTTCAGTCCTGCAACCAGTTGTTGACCCATCTAGCAAGCTTGGCTGCCACCCCAGGTCTTCCAGCTCCCTGACCAGTCTCCTATGTGTCACTGAGTCACAGGCCTTGCTGAAGTCCAGATATAGGACATCAGCAGCTTGGCCTTTGTCCACTGTCTTGGTCACCCAGCTGAGAAAGTGAACTTCATTAGTCTGGCAGGACCTTCCTGACAAAAACCCATGCAACCTCCCATCTTGCAGCCCATTTTTCTCAAGAAAGAACACAGCCTTTCCTTTGAGATAGTCTCCATCAGTTTCCCCACTACTGGGGTCAGACTGACAAGCCCATAATTCCCCCTTTCATCCCCTGGATCACTTTTAGAGAGAGGCAGCTTATATGCAGATATCCAGTCCTGAAGTACACTTCTGGACTCCATAAAGGTGTTATATATGTCTTCCAGAGAGTCCACCAGCACCTCTGAAACTTCCTTTAGGACACTTTGGTGCACACCATCTGGTTCTGGGGATCTGACAGCCTTCAAGACCTTTAAACCCTTAAGCACTCTGTCTACCTCAACTATGCCATCTGTTGCTCTCCCTTTCCCCATCCCCACCCCCCAACCCCACTTCCTTGTGCCACTGGTCCATCCTTCTCTCTAGTGAAGACAGAGCAGAAGTGCTTGTTAACAACCTCTGCTTTCCCTTACTTTCCTCGTGCCCAGCTCCCATCCTTCTATAATCTGACAATCCCTTTTTTTATTAATAGTTTATTGAATAATCTGACAATCTCATCTTTAACATCCCTCTTCTGCATTCTATATTTGAAGAAGGCCTTCTCACCAGACTTTACTCACTATGCCAGCTGTACTTCCTTTATAGCCTTTGCCTCTCTAACTGCTCTGCTCACCACCCTTGATTTAGAAAAATAGGTCTCCCTCTCCTCCTCCTTCTGGGTATGTTTGTACTTCAGAAAGGCTGCCTTCTTTTCTCTTATTGCATCTGTCATATCCTTTCCAAACCAACTAGGCTTCTTGGCCTTAGAGGTCTTGCTTTTGACAGTTGTACACTCACTGGTGACCTCCATCAGTCCCTCCCTAATTATTTTCCATTTCTTTTCTACCTCCATCTCCTTTAGGTCCCAGCAAGGTGTCTTACCAGAATTTCTCCCATCTTCCTAAAGTCTGCTTTCCTGAAGATCTAAACCCATGTCCTGGTCCTGACCATCCATCTGCCCAAGTCCAGGTGGAACCACACCTCATGGTGGTCACTTTCTGCAAGTAGCTCTGCCATCTTTATATGCTGGACATGCTCAAAGTTGGACAGGACTAAGTCCAGTAGGCCCTTTTGCTGGAAGGCTCCATGACACCTTATGTCAGGAACACACTCTGGAATGCAGTCAGCAGCCCTTGCCACCTCATACTGAAGGTAGACAGGATTATTCAATTCACCCCAGACAGATTGACGCACCCCATTATTACCACCTCCTTCTTGCCTACCATTTCTATGATGTGAGATCCAGTACCTTGCCTAATTCCTCATCCTGTGAATGTGGTCTGTAACCACCTCCAAGCTTAGTTTCCTCCCTTTAGGGTATTGTACCTGTACCCATAACACTTCTACCTTTCTCTCCACCTTTTCCTCTCTTGTACAGGTTATCCCCTCCTTCACATACCAGGCCATTTCTCACCCCTTTTCTGTTTCCCTATCCCCTTATACACTTTATTCCCAGGGACCGAGAGGTCCAAGTTGTGGTTCCATGTGGCCCATGTCTCTGTGATAGAAACATAGAAACATAGAAGTTGATGACAGATAAGGACCGCAAGGCCCATCCAGTCTGCCCATGTCTTTTTCTACCTTATAAATGTGTTATCGGCCTTTTCTCTGTCAATGGTCTATCTATTCATACTCATCTGTATTGCTCCCTTAAGCCTATCCCATGCCTGTTTGCAGCCCTGCACTGTATTCATATCCACCATTTCCTGAGGTAGGCCATTCCATGCATCCACTACCCTTTCTGTGAAAAAGAACTTCCTCACATTACCCCTTAATCGGCCTCCCTCTTATCTCATGTTGTGTCCTCTTGTCCAGCTAGTTTTTCTTATATTGAAACATGTTAGACTCTTTCACCTTGTTAATGTCCTTAAGGTGTTTGAATGTTTCGATCATATCACCTCTATCCCTCCTTTGCTCTAGGGTATACATATTGAGCTCCGTTAATCTGTCCTCATATGTTTCTGATGCAGTCCCTGCACCATTTTGGTTGCCCTTCTCTGGACTGCCTCAATTTGGTTAATGTCCTTGTGAAGGTGTGGCCTCCAGTACTGCATGCAATACTCCAGATGAGGCCTAACCAGTGTCTTGTAAAGAGGGATTATTGCCTCCCTCTTCCAACTTGTGATACCTCTACTAATACACCCTAACATCCCCCTAGCTTTATCTACTGCTTTAGTGGTCTACTTGGATGATTTCAGGTCATCAGTGATGATGATGCCCAAGTCCTTTCTTCCCTTGTGACTTCCAGCAACTCCCTTTCCAACCAATAGGTGGCTTCAGGGTTTCTCTTCCCTATGTGCATGGTCTTGCACTTCTTTGCATTAAACCCCAGTTGCCACTCTCCCAACCATTTTGCTAGTTTATCCAGATCTCTTCTCATTCTGCCCACTCCATCTGGATCATCTGTTTTGTTGCAGATCTTGGTGTCATCTGTAAACAGATAAACCTTACCCTCCAGTCCATCTGCAATGTGACTGATGAAGATATTGAAGAGGACTTGCCCCAGGACTGATCCCTGAGGTACCCCACTTGTGACTTGCATCTCTTCTGACTGTATACCATTTACCACCACTCTCTGTTTTCTGCCCGCCAACAAGTGATGGCCACTATGTCAACCTCCCTCAGCCATCAGTGCCTGCATCTCAGCTATTTTGTTTCCCAGGCTTCTGGCATTCAGAGACACTCCCCCCGTGACTCAGGCCCCTTTACCCCTGTCCCACCCCCCAGTCCTTCCTTCCTCTCGTCCAGCTAGTTCCTCATTATTCTGTGATAGACCAGGTGCCTGAGAGTATTGCACCTTTCTGCCTCTCTCTAGTCAGTTTAAATTGTTTAAACTGAGTTTTTTTCCAAAGAATTCCTACAGCTTTCCCTTCAGGACATCTGTCCCTTTTTTATGTAAATATAATTTATCAGGTGCACACAGGTCCTTTCCTCATAGATCCCTTCCAACTCATCAACTATCCCATAACCCTATGCCTCACTCCACCCTTTGAGCCATACATTGAACTCTTAAATTCCAGCTTTCCTTGCAGGGCTAGCCCTTGGGACTGGCAGAACCTCTGAGAAGGCCACCAAACTCCATACCTCACTACAGATTTTCCCTACCTGAACCTCTCTTGCAAGGTCATTCATGGCCAGGTACACTATTACTGTATGTGAAGCTTCCCACCCTCCTACCCAATGTACTTGGCTATCAGATACCTACTTTCCCCTCCATCATCCCTTGCATACATTCTACCCTCCTACAGTTTGTTCTGGACCCTCCCACCACTTCACCCCCTTTACTATTGAATCCCTTAAGATCAGCACCCTTCCCCATCTTCCTGGCCCTATTCCTACCCTCCTGCTTCTGCCAATACCTGCTAGCCACCTCATTCCCCTCCTGCACATCTTGCACTACCTATTGGTCCCTCACACTAGTTAACCCCTTCCCAGTCACCTCCACCTGACTCTTAGCACCCCATGGCACTTCCCCTACCTTCCATTTCTTCTCACCCCTCAGTGTGATATCTCTCTCACTCTTCCCCACATACCCTTCAAGACAAAAGAAAGAATAGAACATCACAGGAGTGGGGACGGGGGTGCAGAAAAAGGCTGCCAGCTCTGGAGTCAATAAAACTAAAGCAAGGATTCTACATTCATCATAATAATTTGGAACACTGGCATGATTAAAACAGTTTAAAGGAGTTTATTCCTCAAGGAGGACACAAACATCTACCCCAGCACTTCAACCAGCAATTGGTATTTGTCAGGTAACAGAGTCATGTAGACTACAATACCTGCATTTATTCAGTCAATTAAAGTGATATAGCCATTAATCTACCTTACGCAGATATCTTAAAGTGCTATGTACCCATGTCAACTTTTTAGAACATATAAACCCCATTACATTTAAAGTCAATTGCATTGGGGTTTACATGTTGTAGAATGTTTATTTTGCAGATTCCGTGCATGTATTGTAGCCCACATGACTCCATCCCTGACAAAGACCAATTGCCATTCAAAGTGCTGGAGTAGTTTTTTCTCCTCCTTGTTGCATAAACCCTTTAAACTGCTTTAACCCCACCATCCCCTTCCCTATTTCATTCACCTGCCCCCTTTTGCTCCTCTCATGCCTGAACATTTTTCCTCTCACTCCTGTCCTTACTATCCCAGAAGTCCTGCCTCTTACTGCCTCCTTACCATCCTATCTCGCTGACTGTACCCATCCTTCCAAGTTCCCCCTCTTCCCCTCTGTCAGTGGAAGGAATCTATTCTCCACTGGCATCTGTGAGATGCTTCCATTGGACACCCTCCCCATTCTGCCTTGCCCACTCCCCTTACAATTATCCAGCCCCCCCACCCTGGAATGTCTTCCCTGCTGGGGGAGATGGACCCTGGGGACCTGCCTACTCCCTCTCTCCTTCATTTCCCCCATGTGGCCTCCCTTCCCACCATGGCTCCCCTCTTGTTTTCTCTCCCTGCCTGCCTCCAGGATCTGTGCCCCTTGGCTCCTTCAGTCATTACCCCACCTTAGCTTCCCTCCTTTTCTCTTTCTCTCTCCTGCCTGCCTCCAGGCCCTGTGGCCCCTCTTCTCCTTCCATTATTACTCTATGAACTCCCCCACTAGTGCACTTCTCTCCTGCCTCAGCTGTCCAATATGACTACAAATCAAGCATCCCCCTATCTCCCAAAGAGCTCACAGAAACTGTGCTGCTCCACACACCCTGCAACCTATAACCTTACTTGCCTCGCCTGGCCCCCACTGCATGCCCCCTCTCCATATGTTATATTCTAGGCACTCCTTAGTAATGCATTGGCTAGTCCTTTTATCCTTATGGAGCTTAAGCCTGGACCTGGCTAAGGGTGGTTTAAAAGCAATGACCCCTTCTCTCCATATTTATCAGCATAGGGGTGACTGAAGAGCTGCTGCCCCTTCCTTTCCAGATGACTACCATGATATTCCAACAGATTAAACCTGTGAACACTCAGTGCAGGAGTGGTGCAGAAAATCAGCAGGTAGGCCAGCTGAACAAACCAAAACCAAAATGCCTGCACTCATGAGCCAGAATCTCACACTACGCATCAATTTAGCTTGAAAATCTTTAATATTGAATTTTTGTGCATGTGAGTAATAGACTTCCACACACACGTCAACTGCCCCGGCACTTCAAGTCAGAACTTTTCATCAGGGGGTGTGGACAATGGAGAATACACAGACCAATAAATACAATGTGCTCATGAATAAACATGAAATTCAGAAGTTATCAAAAAGATCAAAAAAAATTCAAAAAAATCAGTCAAGCTCATACAGTATACAGTCCAGCTGAGGACAAGATTTACATTATTCTTACTGGATTTAAATGCTTTATGCATATTTACAGCTAGACTGTAATAAAAGCCTATACCACAGTGGAACAGTTAGAAGGAAGAGGCTGCTGCAATCTGTCATCAGCTGTGATCAGCACTTATCCACTTCCATGGTAGAGATAAAGACAGACAGAGGTATCCTGAAAGAGAAATAGAAAAATACATGACTGTAGGTAAAAAGACCATTTACGCAGCATTGCAAGATACATTTAACAAATCAGTGTAATGATTAAAATACACAGGTGACCATTGGGAATTCCTTAATACATCAAGGGGCAGTGTGCACATTACACAAGCATCTAATCTATCATATAGGGTTTAATATCCCATAGTAAAAATCCAGAAACTCTCCCATGTCAGTAGGAAATTAGTTCTGTTCCCATCTTTCTTCAGAGAAGTTACATGTTCAATCCCCATGAATTGAATGAATTCAAGGTTTGAATTGTGGTGCTCATAAAAGTATACTCCCACTAGTATGTCCTGCCTGTTATTTAGAATAGATCTGACATGTTCCTGGATTCTCTGCTTAAGGGGTCTCACTGTCCGCCATACATAAATCAAGTCACCCCGAACTCATTAAGTTCATGGGGATTGAACATGTAACCTCTAAAGAAAGGTGGGAACAGAATTAATCACCTACTGAGAAGTGAGAGTTTCTGGATTTTTACTTCAAATAGGGTTAAACCTGAGGATCTTAATTACTATTGGGATATCAAGCCCTATCTGATGGATTAAATACTTATGTAATATGCAACCACCCCTTGATGTATTGAGGATCTCCCAATAGTCACCTGGGGTTCTTAGTTATATAATGATTTGCAAAATATATCTTGCAATGATGCTTAAATGGTCTTTATACCTATAGTCATATATTTTTTTATTTATCTTTTTTGGATACCTCTGTCTAGTCTATCTTTGCTTCTATCTTGGAGGTTGATACTTGCTGATAGCAGCTGATGGCAGATTGCAGCAGCCTCTGCCTCCTATCTGATCTGCTGTGATTTAAGCTTTCATTACAGTCTAGCTGTTACTATGCATTAATCATTTAAACCCAGTTAGAACAATGTGCATGTTGTCCTTAGCTGGACTGTATGAACTATACTTATTTGGTTAATGAATTTCGCATTTTTATTTTTTTGATAACTTCTGTCTTTTTGATATTGTATTGACATTCATGGATTTTTGTTCATTGGTGAACATGTTGTATTTATTGGTCTGTGTTGTCTCCCATGACCATGACCCTTTGATGAAGAGTTCCTACTTGAAGCGCTGGGGCAGTTGGTGGTGTGTGGTGGAGGTCTGTTACTCATACTCACGAAAATTCAGAATTAAAGCTTTTCAAGCTAAATTGATGTGTAGTGTGTGACTCTGGCACCCAAGTATAGACTTTTTGGTTTGGGTGACTACCAAGATAATAGCTTTGAAACCTAGCTACTTGGTCATCCCTAGGTGTGCACTGTCAGCCTACTTACTGAGATTGTCACCCACTAACTCTCTTATGCTGACCACAGATAGGAAGTAAGTGAGACCCACTAGTAACATAAGTGTCAAATTCCTACCTGCTGACTCCCTTGTAGGCTGACCCTAGATAAAAAGTAGAAGTGGGCCACTAGCAATGCTGCTATCCACTCCTATCTGATAGATAGCTACTCCTTCCCTGGATCTCCCTTTACTATTAGGCTAATTGTTAGCCTATGCTAGATAGGAACTAGCCTGCAGCCCTCCCAAGGACCCCTGTAGAGACAGACCAGCTATGTAATAGCTGCAATTCCTATCAAACCCCAACTTTCTTCTCACATTCTCCTTTGCCTTACCTGCCCTCTTTTGAGCAGCATGGCCAGTGGCCTGTGGTCATCCTTGTGCATCTCCTGTTGATGCCCCCCAGACACCACTTAGTTAGATGACACATTTCTGCTTTGTGGCACTCATACTTTGGGGTCACTCCTATGAGTGGTTGCTTGGGAATCCGGGAAATAAATAGCAGTTGCAGTCTTCTGATTGGATGGCTATATCCTTTCAACCATCATCATCATATATTTATTGAAAGCAAATTGAGAGAAATCTTTCATTTACGACTACGTTCAATGTGGACAGGCATTCAAAAATACATAAAATGCAAACACATATTTACGTACATGCAAAGTCAGCACAAAACATATTTGTTTTATATAGTTAATAAAATCACATTGTATACAAAGTAGTTAACCTCAAGTCACATACCCATCACCCAAAGCCATCACGATGGTTATATACCAAACTATCTAATGAGGCTCTGAATCGAGCAAAGGGAGCGAGTGTAATTATCTTAAGTTTTTTTTTTTGCAGATACTCCCAAGTTTTAGCAACAGATACAGCTAGAGCAAAGTCTCCTATTTTAGTTTTATACATAGGCACTTGATAAGCTAGTCTCTTAGATGAGTGAAGGGAAAGTTTTGATATGTTTTTACATTTAAGTATTTGTAACAAATACACTGGTAATTGTTTTATGATAAATTTGTATACATACATCTTTCCTAGCAGTCAATGAGGTACATTGTACTTGTTCATATAGTTGACAGTGATGTGTAAAATAGGGAAATTTAGTAATAAATCTAAGGGACTGTAATATAAGGAATATAATGAACTTAAAATTGATAATGTAGTGTTCTTATAAATACAGTCCCCATAGTCTAGTATGGAAAGAAATAGTGAGTTTACCAGTATTTTCCTTACTGGATATTTAAGATATGTTTTGTTTTCGATAAAAATAAGCTAACAGTTTTTTAAGCTTATTTAAAAGATAAGTAATATGGGATTCAACATTTAACTGCTCATCTAAGATCATGCCCAGATACTTGTATTCATGCACTTTTGAAATGTCACTACCATTAAGTGCGGTTATTTGATGTTTAAAAAATAACTGTTTTTTCCTTGTGAATAACATCCATTGAATTTTTTATCAATAAACAATAGCCATAATTGCAACAGGACTTCCTGTATCTTATCAAAATTATTGCAGCTTTTGAATAGCTGTAGCCGAAGAAATATGGTGAGTATATAATATTGTATTGTCTGCATAAAGCTGTATTTTCACACTATCAGAGCAACAATTAGGCAACTCATGTACGTACAGCAGAAATAACAGAAGCCCCAGGACATAGCACTGGGGAACTCCTTTGTTAATGATTGTTGTATCTGAGGTGACCCCTCCCAGTTTAACATACTGCAAATACAATGTCAAATATGAGTTGTACCATAATAATGCTGATGGTCCCATTCCAAGTGTTTTTAATGTATTGAGCAGAATGTTATGATCTACAGTGTCAAATGCCTTGGACAGGTCAAGAAACATTGCTAGAGTAATTTCTGACCTGTCCAAGGCATTGACAATGCTATCAGTAACTTTAGTAATAACATGCACTATGTTATGATGTTTCTTAAAGCCAGATTGTTTGTCTGAAATTAAATTGTATCTGTCCAGGAAACCAATGACTTACATGTATAGTAATTTTTCAAATACTTTCTGAAACACTGAAATAATAGAAATTTGCCTGTACAAATTTAGACTTGAGGGGTCCCCCCCTTTAAATATAGGAGTAACAGATGGTGTCCCCCAATAATCAGGCAGGCATGAAGATCTTAATGACACGTTAAACAAGTAAGCTAAGTGTTTGGATATTACCTTAGTGGAAATTTTTAGAAAGCTTGGTACAATACCATAGGGTCCTGCTGCTTTACTGGTGTCTAGTTTATTAGGTTATTTGTTAACTTCTGCCTCAGTTATATTTTTAAAAGAAAATATGGGTCTGTTTATTTTTAATGAAAAATCTGCTTCCTAAGGTGGCGTTTCAAGATTAGGATGCTTTTTCTGGAAGGAAAGGCTGACCTCAGTGAAAAAAACATTAAGTAACTTTGCTTGCTCTTCTGGCATATGCACAATGAAATTATTATGGTTCAAAAACTTAGGCAGTACCGTAGCTGTAGCTTTACCCAATAATAAATTTATACCTTTACATTTTTGGGGGGATTTTCCGAGGGATCCGACAATTGAGTTGTAAAATAATCCAATGTGGCCTGCCTAATTGTTCTTGTATACTTGTTCCATATTATGCTAAATGTGAATTTATCCTCTGATGATTTTGTTTTCCTTCATTGATTCCATACACTGTTTTTTTTTTTTACCTGATAAGGCAACCACTCTTCCACCATCAATCAAGCCTGCTATCCCTGCTTACTTCCTGACAGCACCCTCCCTTGGCAACCCTCCTCTCTCCTACAGTCCCCACTTTCACAGCTCCAACATTGTTTGCAATCCCACACAGCATAAAAAATACAAACAGCAGTATTTCCCAGCACTTAGCTGCTTGGTTCCTGCTCCCAGTCCCATAGTCCACTCACCAGAGGTCTCTGCTCTCAAGGGAGGTTTAAACTATGATCACAGGGTCATGTTTAGCAGTTGCAGTTTCCCAATCAGATTACTGTATCCTGGCAACCACTATTCTACTGCCAATCAGACCTGTTAGCCCTGCTTACTTCCCACCCACATCCCTCCCTCTGCATCCCTTCTCCCACCTTTCATCTCCTATGCTCAAAGTCCCAGCATTGTCTGCAATCCCACACAGCACAAAAAATAGAAACAGCAGTTTCTCCCAGCACTTAGCTGATTAGTTCCCACTACCAGTTCCATGATTCACTCGCTAGTAGTCTCCCATTTCAAGGGATGTTCAAACTAGGAGCACAGGCTTTCATTTAGCGGTTGCAGCTTCCCATTTGGATGGATAGATCCCACCAACAACTCTTCCATATCATAGAATGTTGATAGTAATGGATAACCCTAAATGGCTCAGAGACTGAACTTCTGTACTTTTTTGTTGGTCAAGGATAAGGTACAGTGGTGGGATGGTGGAGAAATCTACACTATAACTGACAGTGATGTATATGTCTGTGATTTCCTAGTAATTACTTGTGGGCTATGCCAGTCCTGTCAGGAAGCACTCCCATCTCACAAGGTGATGTCCAAGACCCTACCCATCTGTGGGTGTACTACTTCTTGAAGAGACATTTATAGTTGCTCCCAGATTCTTATTACACTATAGTGGTGTTATTGGTTCAAATAGTGTGCCTTTGCATCCAAAAAAACACAAAGAAATTGTGCAGAAGTATGTATATGGTTTTATTTTACAATAAACTGTCCCTCATTGTTATGTATACTGAGTTCCAGGGACCTTATTTCATTCACATATGAGAAACTATGTATTAGCCATGCACAGCCACATACAGTATATTACAAGAGAATGGTTCCACAAGCATCTCATTACAGCAGCTTTATGAGAAAGACTCTAGCAGCACACACACATCTCATAGGACAACAGATATCATTGGCATGGCAGGGTGAGACCATCTGATATGGAGGGTGTGGTTACCCTTTGGAATTCCCATAACACACACGTCTTCTCATATTAGCTAGAGATGCAACTTTGGTCCATTCCCATATGAGACTATTAGATTATTTCTCTTTTCTGGTCTGAATTTGGACCAGGTTTGTGCTTCTGAGTCCCCCCCAAAAAAAAAAATGTATAAGGCTATAAAAGTCAGATACATCATGCAATGGAGCAAAGCAATCAAGCCTTGGTGCTTCAATAACAGTGACCATTCCCCTTTTCTCAATAAATGAGTTTGACTTACGTCAAAGCATTCTTTGTGGTAATGTTTTTATCATTGCATTTGTTCAGAGAGTACAGACTCAGACATGGAGGCCTGACTGCAAAAGAACAAATTACTTCTAAGAGAGAGTGTAATTCTCCTTGTATTTTTATGCTGAATATAGATGTGTTGTGCTGCGTTTTTAGTAAATAAAATGGTTTTATAATTTGATCGCCATTTTAGTGTCCATAACTAATAATGGGTGCAAATATTTTCTCTTTTTTCTATGTGGTTTTGATTGTGCACCACCATAGTATCCTGGTGCTAGATGAATTTTACAGAATGTGCTTCTCAGTTCTCAGAGAGGCTAAGCAATACTGGACCTGTGAGCGTGTGGGATAAATAACTGACACAACTGAGCATAGATCAAGTGCATAAAAAATGCACGTATGCACATCTACCTAAAAGAGCTCCTGTCTCCTTACTGCCCTGAGTGATTGCTCCACTCAGTAGATGAGGGGCTGCTAGAGATTCCAAGGGTAGTTTTAAAATCTTTAGGGGCCCGTGCATTTATGTACATGACTTCAGCCCTTTGGAATTCTCTACCCCGTCGGCTTCGGGAGTGTACGAATGTGGGGGGTTTAAACAAGCACTAAAGACCTACTTATGGAGCAGGGTATACTGTAATTAGTAATGTTAATTCTTGGATTTTATTGTGTATTTATATATTGCAATTTTTTATTTGTTATTTTAAGTTTTGTAATGCAGCTTGATAATTGAAAGGCGCATGATAAAGATATTATTATTATGTGTTTGTCAATTTATTTTGTAGAAAAATCAATAAATATATACAGAAATCATAGAAAATCATAGAAGGAAAAAAAATTGTTAGTCCTGCACAACAAAATAAATTCAGGACTCTGCTTTCCCGGCAGAGCCCGTGGCTTCGTTTCAGCATTGATAGCCCAGTGTAATATCTCTTACACTTCAATCGTCTGTGTGAAAATCAGCACACTCCAAAGAAGACCCTTCTTCTCTCACTGTCAGCACCAGACTGACTCAATTATCTCAGGTCCTCTAGTGGTAAGACCTATTTATACCTTAGGGATTTCATCACACTCTGTGGGGGAGTTCCCATTGGCTATGACATTACAAAATAGGGAGTTTCCATAGGCCATGACATTACATAATGGGGAGTTTCCATCTTATCCCATGCTTAACATGCAGAGTCATTTTATTTGGCTCTTTTTGCCCAAATATGCTTTATTTCTACTGTCAGCCCCAGTTACAACATTTGTGGGGCAGCAGAAACTCATTTTCATTTAATTATTGGACAATATGGGGCTTTTTATGCATCTGCCCCTAGTGTCACGCTGAATGGCAAGTGGTATTTCTTTAACCACACTTGCAGTTCCTCCTGATGCTTCAGAGCATCCTGCTTTGATATGAATGATGCTCCTGTGTCACACTTCATGACTGGGAGCATTGCTGGGCACCGGAATTATTTTTTTCACATGAAGCTACAACATGCAGCTGCAACTTTGGTGCTCAGCACCTCTAAATCAGGTGCACAGCTAATATTTATTTGTCGTGGGCTGCTTTTAAACTTAAAGCGCGATGTGCGCTATTCATTATCTCCAAATCGGGAGTTAAAGAAGAAGTGCTTTCCAGCACTTAATGTGCAAGTGCGCGAGGGGGTTTCAAGAAAACAGGTGACAGAAAAGCAAAGAGAATGTCAGGTTGGCCACCCTGACATGAAAAAAAAAGGAAAAGACAGAAAAAGAAAAAGGAGACAGGAAAGAGTGAAAGGGAAAAATGTGTGTGGGGGGGTGGTTGCACATATGACTTTCTGTACATTGTTTTGCTGGTAATAACAGAAGCTTCCTGTTGCACACCTCCCCCTCCAAGAGGCAGCAGTATTACTGTTGTCAGACACCCTCCTGAAAACCTAGAATGGCTGGAGCTTCCACCCACCCACTCTCAGAATCTCCGCCTCAGGGACCCTTATACTGTAAATATGTACAGTATCTTCATTCAAATATAATCTGTACAATACTGTACTTTTCCCTGAGGCTCAAAATCATGAGTTGAATACAAACCCTTTACTCATATATCATATCATATCATATCATATCATATCATATCATATCATATCATATCATATCATATCATATCACTTCTCTCAAGTATCATTTTATACAGAAAGCAAAAACACATTAATACACACATTTCATCAAGTTTCATCAGTAGTTCCCACATATAGAGACAGGAAATCTACGTTACGGTGTTTTGAACCTGCTCTATGATGAATGGTGAAATGGTAAGGTTGCAGACCCAAGTACCACTGAATTATATGACCATTCTTGTCCTTCATCTGCTGTAGCCAGCACAGAGGACTATAACATGTAAGAACTTTAAACTCTGTGCCCCATAAATAATACTTCAAAGCCTCTGTTGCCCATTTCAATGCTAAGCATTCCTTCTCCATGGTCAAAAACTTTCTCTCCCTCTCATGAAGTTTGCGGCTGATATAAATCACTGGGTGCTCCTCCCCCTTCTTGGTCTGGGAAAGAACTGCACCAATGCCGGTATCAGATGCATCAGTGTGCACTTCAAAAGGGAGAGAAAAGTCTGGGCTGAGCAGAACAGGGGAAGAACATAGGATAGCTTTAATATTCCAAAAGCTTCATTACACTCCTGGGACCAGTGCACTTTATTAGGCCAATTGTTTTTAGTCAGATCATTCATGAGCATTGTTCAGGAGGCAAAGTTTGGTACAAACTGGCGATAGTACCTGACCAAACCCAATAAGGACCATACATGCTTTTTTGTCAGGGGTATGGGACTGTCTGCTACTGCTTGAACCTTAATGACATCTGATTTTACAGTACCTTCACCAATAACAAAGCCCAAATACTTTGTCTCTGTTCAGGCAATGGTGCATTTGGTGGGATTAATGATTAACGCAGAGTCACATATGGATTGAATGACCACACTGAGGTGTACGAGCTGCGTCTGCCAGTCAGGACTAAAAATGACAATGTTATCAAGATAGGCTGCACTGTACTGGGAATTGGCAAGTAAAGTCTGGTCCATGTATTGCTGAAAAGTCTCTGGGGCCTCATGCAACCCAAAGGGTGTTTTGGTGAACTGGTACAATCCTATGTGGGTGCTAAAGGCAGTATACTCTTGGGCCTGCTGGACTAGGGGAATCTGCCAGTAGCCTTTCCTAAGGTCCAGGGTGCTGATATACCTGGCATTCCCAATCTTGTCTCAAAGGTCATCTATACGTGGCTTGGGTACCCATCAAATTCCTAAATAACATTGATTTTTCCAAAATCTAAGCACAATTGAATTTCCCCTTCCTTCTTGTCCACTACAATGATAGGCAATGCCCAAGCACTACAAGAAGGTTTGATCACCGCAACAGCTCCGTTCTCTTGATTTCCTGTATGACCTCCTGTCAAACTCTTTCAGCATGCTTATAAGATTTCTGATGAATAGGTTTCTTTTGGGACACTTTAATGGTGTGCACCAACCCTTTTTCTCTCCCTGGTATACTAGTGAAGGTGGCCCCTAAATACTTCAACAATTGGTCAACCTCCTGTCTTTGGGATACATCTAAACCAGGGTTAATTTGCACCTCTCTGACCTCTTTTTCCATCTCAAGCCTCTCATAGGCCTCCTCCAACTCAGTAACTTCCTGTTCAGGATGGATAAATTAACTGGGTATGGGGTCTTGCTTATCATGCCAGTTGCTTAGTAAATTGGCATGACATATTGTTTTCTTGGGTCATTGGCCTGGCATCTCAATTTCATAGTTAACCTTCCCAGTCTACTTGATAACCACAAATGGGCCTTGCCATTTCATCAAAAGTTTGTTCTCATATGAAGGCAGCAATAATAAGCCCTTATCACCTGACTGGCAAGTTTAATCTTTCAACCCTTCATCATACCAATCCTTCTGTTCCACCTGTGTGTGAACCACATTCTGCTGAGGCATGGTAACAAATCTGAGTAGTTTTTTCCTACAGTTGGACATATAGTCCGCAATATTGGTATGACATACCTCTTTCCCTTCCTCCCAATGTTCCTCACCACATTAAGTGGACCTCTGGGGTTTCTTCTATACAGAAGGGTAAAAGGTGACAATCCTATAGTAGCTTGTGGTACCTCCTGGTATGCAAACAGGAGATATGGTAAATACTTGTCCCAGTCCTGCCCCTCTTCTTGCACACACTTTTGGAGCATATGTTTTAAGGTTTCATTAAAATGCTCCACTAGCCCATCAGTCTGGGGGTGGTAGGGAGATGTTCTTACAGCTGAAATCCCTAACAATCAATAAAGCTCTTTAAGGAGCACTGAGGTAAAGTTTGTTCCTCTATCTGTGAGTATGGTTTGAAGGATACCCAATTGACTAAAAAGTGTGGCCAGTTCTTCAGAAATCTGAGGGGCCATTACAGTCCAAAGGGGTATCGCCTCCAGGTACCATGTGGCATAATCACAAACCACTAATATGTACTGATTACCTTTAGAGATTTTCATCAGAGGTTCTACCACATCCATGGCTATTCTTTCAAATGGGGTCATGACTGCTAGTATTGGTTGTAAGGGCACCTTGTCCTGTTTTCCCCCTTTGGCCACCATCTGGCACTCAGGTAAGTGTGACAGTACTCAGTCATGCTTTCATGCATACCCGACCAGAAGAACCAGCCTGACAATCTACCTAGTGTCCTTTCTCAGCCTTCATGACCGGCCATAGGTATATCATGGGCTAAATGCATGAGTTTCTTTCTAAAGCACTGGGGGACCATCATTTGTTTAATACATTCCCTTGTAACAGGGTTAACACAAATTCGGTACAACATATCATTAGTTATAACATACTGTGGCTGCCCTTCTGCAACCACCTGGTCCACCTGTAAAAAAAAAAGGTTTTAACATTTCATCCAATTTTTGTTTAGTTATAACATTAGTCCCAGATAACTCAGCATCAACATCAGGTATTCCTTCCTGATGTGTTTCCCTCCACTTTCATTTTTCAGCTCTTTTCTCCTTTTTAGATTTCTGTGTTTTCCTGGGGTCCTCAAATAAACCTTCATCAGAAGGGAAAACATCATGGAATTGTTTTATTTTTGTCTGGGCCTGGGTGGTAACTGCCACTAGTTGACCACAGGCCTGTTAAGATTTTATTAACTGATCAAAGTTCAGAAAACCCTGCCCAGTAATAATAGGTACTGGTAATCTGGGTACTAAGCCAACTGTGATCAACTGCGTGTCTTTTTTGACAGTTATTTCCACTGTGGTGGTAGGGTACAGGTGGCTATCCCCATGGACACATATAACTTTTGCATCCAGCCTGTTACTGCTGTAATTTTTCAATACATCTGCCCTTACCAAAGTCTGCATACTGACAGAGTCTAATAGTCCTAATAGTTCAGTATGGCCAATCCCCAGAGTAGTGACATATCCCCAATTGGCTAGAGATAGGTGCATTGCTTCAATTCTTTTATTGGTGAAATTATGGGCTATGTGTCCCTTTCTAAAACAGTTGTGACATGTATGGTCAGCATGATAAGGTTTCTCCCTTCAGTCCCCTTGCCAGTTATTATCCCTACCAGGGTATTGTTTCTGATAAGAAGCATCAAAAGGTCTTACTGTTGCTGGTCCATCAGCACAGCAGTTGGATTTCCACTTGCGATGCTGGCAACCTGGGTTTGGGAATGGACCTGGATCATTGGAGGGTAGGCCAGGAGAGAAAGATCGAGCATCCCACTGACTGCTCTCCTTCACCAGTGGGAGGGTATGGTGTGTGACTGGCACTCAAGGGACCTTTGGTGGAGGCCTGGGCACCGCAGTGACCAGCACCAGCAAGGCTTTGTGACCTGGATGGATGCTTGCATCATTGCATGTTCCTGTCCACTCTTACAGGGGGGAATCTAAGCATACCCACTGCCTCCATGATGTTCACCTCCAGCTGCTATTGGCTCCCAGACTGACTCCCACCTTATCCCATTGTCTGCAGCACCATTCAGAGGGGCTGGGTGCTGCAACCCTGCCCTGAGGGGCTAGCCAGAGGATACTGGGAGGGTGGCTAATATGGGAGCTGCAGCCAAGGGGTCCATGACCAGGCAAAAGTCCAGCAGTGGGAGGTGCCAGAAACAGAAATATAAAGGTCTTACAGGTGTTGTTGGTTGGGGTGAAGAGCCTTGGTATCCTTGGGATTTTGTTGGTCTGGCTGCCAGGTAATCCCCACCAGAGCAATGGTCTTCTCCATTGTGTCAGGCTTGTGCTTCTTCACCCAAACTTGAACATCCTGGAGTAAAATATGAACAATCTGTTCTATAATGATTAGCTCTATGATCTGGTCAAGCATTTTGACAGTCGATTGCAACCATTTTAAACAAAAACTTTTCAGCCTAGCAAATGTCTCTCTGTGGGTGTCTTGACCCAGGATCCTTTGTGATTGAAATCACTGCTGATATGTCTCAGTTTTAATGTCATACCTATGGAGGATTTCCTTCTTGACCAGATCATAATTGTTAGAGTCAGGGGTAGTCAGGTGACTGTACATCAATTGGGCCCTTTCAGATAAATAAGGGACCAGTCTGATGACCCATTGGTCTTGGGGACAAACACAGGTCTGTGTTATGCACACAAATTTTATTAAGTTGGTTTCAATGTCACCAACCTCTGTCAATTTGGTAATTTTAATGTCTCAGGGTATATTTCTGTCAGGTTGCCCTGGGGTCAGGGCCTGGATGGCTTGCAAGGCATCCTGCCACCTCTCATCCTGTCTCTTCCTCTCTTCATCTTGTAGTCTCCAGTCCTCCTCTCATAGCCATCACTCCTTGGCCCTCTCACACTCCATCTCTAGTTGTCATAAGCACAACCATCACAGCAGGTCACTGGGATGCTCTGGGGCACTTTCCTCCAGTTGTCTCTTCTCTTCCTCCTTGGTCAATTCCTCATCTGTGTGTTCTTCATCTTCCTTTTTTGCTGCATTCTTTGGTTGAGCTCCTGGCTCCAATCCGGGTATAGGCTTCAAACCCAATTTATCTGCCATGGCATGAGTCCATTGGATTTTCCTCAGCTCTACACTTTTTACCCTGCTCATGTGTTGGGTATATTACTATATCCCCTAGCAGCATTTCCCAAACAGACTAAATGAGCCAGGTATCCCACACCTAACACCAGTGTGAATGTGTGGGATAAATAACTGACACAACCAAGCAGGGATCAATTGCATAAAAAATGCATGTATGCATTTGTCAATTTATTTTGTAGAAAAATAAATTACAGAAACCATAGAAAATCAAAGAAGAAAAGAAATGTGTTAGTCCTACACAGCAAAATAACTTCAGGTCTCTGTTTTCCCCACAGAGCCCATGGCTTCATTTTAGCCTTGATAGCCCTGTGTAATACATCTTACACTTCAATTATCTGTGTGAAAATCAGCACACTCCAAAGAAAATCCTTCTCCTCTCACTGTCAGCACCAGGCTGACTCAGCTATCTCAGGTCCCCCAGTGGAGAGCCATATTTATACCCTAGGGATTACATCACACTCTGTGGGAAAATTCCCATTGACTGTGACATTAAATAATGGGGAGTTTGCATCTTATCCCATGCTTAACATACAGGGGCTTTTTATTTGGCCCTTTTTGACCAAATATGCTTTATTTCTACAGGCAGCCCCAGTTTCAACATCTCTGGGGCTACAGAAACTCATTTTCATTCAATTATGGGATACTACTGGGCTTTTTAAGCAGGCACTTAAGACTTTTTTATAGGGTAAAGCTTATCCCGAATTCTTCTGATTTTATCTGTATTTATAGAATTTTTGGAATTTATTTGTTTGTAAAGTGCCATGATATTGGAAAGACGCTCTATTAAATAAAGTTTATTATCATTATTATTATTATTATTTTATACATCTGCCTATAGTGTCTCACTAAACGGGAAGTGGCATTTCTTTAACCACACTTGTGGTTTCTCCTGATGCTTCGGAGCATCCTGCTTCAAAACGAATTATGCTCCTGTGTCACTCTTCACAACTGGGAGCATTATTTGGCACCAGAGTCATTTTTTCACATGAAGCTGCAACATGCAGCCTCGACTTTGGTGCTTAGCACCTCTAAATCAGGCACACTGCTAATATTTATTCCTTGGGGGCACCAGCTGCTTTTAACCCTTAGGCTGCCGCCGACAGGATATCTTGTCCTAAAAACCTATCCGTTCTAAATCTTCCTGCAGCCTAAGGATTAAACCGAAAGGGCAATTTGTGCTATTCATTATCTACAAATTGGGAGATAAAGAAGAGGTGCTTTCAGCACTTAATGTGCAAGCGGGGGTTCAAGAAAACAGGGGACAGAAAAGCAAAGAGAATCTCAGGTTAGCCACCTGACATGAAAAAAAGGAAAGACAAAAAGAAAAAGGAGATAGGAAGGGATAGAAGGAAAATGTTGGGGCTGCACATCTGACTTTCTGTACATTGTTGTTTTACTAGTAATAACAGGAGCTCCCTGTTACAGGGCCAAAAGATTTTTGCCACTCGGAATGATACTGTTTTGGGACATGATCTCAAAGTAGGAAGTAGTGCAAATGGGGAGTGTTGAATCTTTTACACTTAAATTGAATAGGTTTTTCCTAAAGAATAACACTGCTGAATGCAGCTTTTAATTCATTAATGAGGGGAGGGTCACAAAGAGCATACTTTACCTCATAGAACAAATTCTGGTCAGTGCCAATATGGCTGCAAAATGATTGCAGTGTTGGTGGTAGGGGGTGTGTAGAGAAAATGCAGTAGATGAAGGATGGATGAATCAGTTAAGGGTTGTTATGGTTTATTGATATTATATTGCAGCTTTTGGGGATCCTTATCATAGGATCCTAAGTACATGGAAATGTCCTGCAATTATAAATCTTCAGATTTCAAAGCAGGATCATAAATTCATGCAAATGTCCATAATAATACACTGCGTGGCAGCAGTGACTGAGCGATCACTGTAGCTAAAGTATGTAGGAAGTAATGTTTACATTTGGTGAACAACAGCAACTGTCAATCACTGAGCACGCACTGTATACAGCACACACTCATTCAGAGCTCAGTCGGCAGCTGGCCATGGTGGTGAGTGGTCAGCTGTGCCATTCACTGGCTCAATTTGGGGAAGATGTGTGGTGGGACACTGCTTTTTGGGGTGGGGGGCCATTATACCATCAATGATGGTGTAATACAGCATAACAGGGGATAGGGGCTTTGGGGGCACTAGATCACCAGAGAATCTGAATACATTATTACATCTGGGGGGCATCTTGGATCAGGGAGGGGGATGTACTAGACCACCAGGTATGTTTATGACAAAATTAGTTCATGGGGACATCAAGGAGGGGGGTCGGCAAGGCCACTGTAAAGGGGGGTTTACTATCCTATTTATTTCTATGGGGAACATCGGGGATCAGGGGGTCCACTAGACCACAAGGAATCCTTTGGTATTATAGCAGAGGATTGGGGCTGGGGAAGGGGGACTGTAGCACATTGCTACAAATAGGTCTATTCACTTGGAGGGCAAATTTCTAAGTACCCTTAGACCTTCCCTGGCTGATTTAATAGTACATAGAAATTTGCCCTGTGGGTGAGTTTTGAGAATCTCGATATCGGGATTTGGCAGTCTGCATCTGCTGCAAGCCACTGGTGCCATGCTGCAGCCCATTTTGTGGTGCATGGGTGGTGTAAGTGCCATTTGGTGCAGACAGTCTATGGTTGATGCAGGCTGCCTTTGAGAATCACTCCCAGCATATTGTTTGGCACAAGGGGCACATTGTGCCATTCATTGTGGTACAAGCCCATTACACTGTGCATGAGGTTTTGAGAATTGAACCCCTTGATTTGATCACTGTGTACAAATGTGATTGCACTTTTTTCTGCAAACCTTGTCTCACTTTGTGTAATGATCCCCTGATATACGCTACCCTGTGTTAAATGAACACATTCACTCTGCCTTGTGCCTCAGTGTCTACCAAGGTAACTGCGTAACATTGCTTGATCACTATGCACAATTGCTTGTGAACTTATTCTGAAAACCTTCTGTCTCATTGTGAGATCTGCCTCTGACATACCCTCACCTGGGTTGTGTGAACACACATTTCTCTGCCTTGTTTCCTGCTACATATCTTTGTAAGCACATACCATGGCTCCATCACCACACACATTTGTGAGTGGAGTTATTCTGCAGACCTAGTCACTTGGTGTGATTGGCTTTTGATATACAGTCACCTTGGTTACATGAACACTGTGCTCTGCACTGTGCCTCATTGTCTCTGTATACCTTTGCTCGATCACTATGTACAGTTCTGAGTGCAGTTATTCTGCAAACATTGTGTCACATTTCTGTGATTTACCTGATATACATTCACCTTTGTTATGTTAACACATTTGCCTTTGTCTCCTGCCTCACTGCATATCCTAGTAAGCACCTAATAAGACTCATTCCATGTGCAACAGTGTATACACAAGTATCTACACATCACATCACCACTACAGTATTCTAATCTTGGATTACACACTTCTTTGCATTGAAAGACACAGAAAAAGCACTTACTGCAATGTAAAGAAAGTTACACATTCTGTCTAATGTTCAGTACTAGCCACATCAGTAGCTCCAGTTCTGATTTATCCACAAGAATGTGCTGCAGATGCTAGGCCAGCTCTGCACATTTTTAAGTGTTTTCAGAAATCATGATGACACATTAGGGAAATCAGGAGAACAGAGATTTTCCTAGGCAGAAAGTGCTAGCAGGGCTTTTATTTTGTCACAGGTTTTTGTTTTGACATAGACATACTAAGTTGCTGTTCACTGGGCATTCCTTTTGAGCTACAGACTTTTTCTTAGGACTTGCCATTCCACCATGGAGAACACACACACACACACACACACACACACACACACACACACATTGATCACAATGACAGAAATCCTTCACAGCCTTATACTATATTAGGAAGAGCCTGAGTGCTGGAATCCAGGGAGAAATCCAAAACAAATGAAATACCTGTGCCATATAATACTATGTACTCTATCATGCCCAGCAGTGATGAACATTACTTACATGTTCTGTAGGTTACAGTCAGTGATTTCTGAAATACATTTATTTTTTATCAAGGCCATCAGCCTCCATTCAGTGCACATACTAAGCACTACTCATAAAAGTCTGGGAATCGATCTGTACTGAAAGGGTGAACAAACACTACAGAAAGCACATATAGCAGTATATCATTGTACAGTGCAAAACACACATACACACACACAATTGTCAGAGAAATGTCATTTGAATCTTTCCTTGAACAACGAAGTCTCATTATAAACTCAGTTTTGACCAACAGGGCATTGTTTAGATAAAAATGTATAAAAAGAAGATGTAGGTGTCCTTTAAGACTAAACACAGCAGAGACAAGTTTCTCCAGTCATGCTTAGTTTAACAAGCTACCTGTGAAGTGCTTGATTGCTGGACTCCAGTGAGCAATCCAAAACAAATTAAATACCTGTGCCATATAGTATTATGTGCTCCATCAAGTCCAGCAGTAATGGGCATTACATACATATTCTGAAGGTTACAGTTAGTGGTGGGTGAAGTCCATGTACTTCCCTATGTGGAGTACTTCACATCATGACTGCAATTATGCGAAGTACTCTGCAATGCGAAGTGAATAACTTCACATTGAATCTTAACGCAAAGCCCCATTGTTTCCTATGGACTTCACGCTGACATCACCTTTGCTTTTGGCCTTTGAGGTGAAGTTTGCAGTGAATCATGGGATGGCAGGTCACATGGGCTCTAGATTGGCTTGCACAACCTCAGTTCTGCATAGTGTGTGTAGTGGAGAGCTGGAGACTGTTTTCTCTCAGAGCTCTGCTAATCAAACCATTGAAAAACCTTATAAAAATCATTTTTGAGCCAATTTATTTGGTCAACATTTAGTACATGGATTGTAGAAAACCCTTCTGTGCTTATATCATTGAGTGTTTACTGTTTTTGTGTGCATTTTGAATGTTAATTTAGAACATTCAGTCTGTGTACTGACAGACACTGCAGAAGTGTGCTTCAGGGGAAGGGCAGATCTGTGGTGAAGTGAGAGTCACAGTGAGAAAGGCAGTCTTTCTAACTGTTGTTATGTAGCTAGTGTGTAAGTATTTGTGCATGTACACACAGTAATACTTGTAGCAAGTTTAGATAATTTTTTGCTGTTTGCTGTGGTGCTGTGCCTTTTTTCAGTCATTTTAAAAGATTTGGTTGCAGTGTACAGAACTGTTAAATTTTCTGCGCATTGCCTTTAGTGTGTGCATGCGTTTTGTCAGGTCAAACACATTTTGTTGTGCCACACTGTAATAGCAGCACTCTGAATCTCTTATTCATCTGCGGTATTTTTCACTGCTTCATTCGATCTAGGTACTGGACTGGTACTGGAGCTGTCCTGCCCCCCCCCCCCACAAAAGAAAGTATTATTTTTCCAGTTTGGGATTTGTGGCCACTGGTTAATGTGTTCTTGTGCCTGTGCAGCTGCATATCTTGAGTGTTCAATCTCGAACTATCTGTGTGTCTGCATCTGTTTAGGGTCCAATCTCCATCTGTAAGCCACAGTTCTTGTTTTTTGGCTTACCATCCAACCCAAAGTTCAGAAATCTAAATTTGTTGTTAATTTTCTGTGTAATCCCAAAAAATATCTGCAAAGAGACGTGCATGAAAATATGGTTCTGGCCATGGTACTGCTGCCAGTGGCAAGAGTGGCCATGGGCATGGGTATGGTAGTATGTAGCTTAAGGGCATAGTTGATGGCAGTAAAGGAATTTCTCAGACTGTGTTTTTCATAGCACAATCAGTTATTTCAGCGATGGGTGGAGATGCTGTTGACCCCACTGCTGGTGGTAGTGAAGCTGGTGAAGGCATGAGTATTGCCCCAAGTTCAACCTGTGACAAGTTGACATGTTGCCAAAATATTGAGGAGTCCAAAGACATAAGTCAGAGTGTAGTTGATGTCACACTCCCCATCCCCGTCCTCACAGTAGTTGAACATGATTCAGATCCTGATGATGACTCACAATCACAATCTTATGTTTCCAGGACTGTTGAGGTTATGCCTGGTCCATCCAATGATTCAAATGTTGAAGACAAAATAGTGGATGATCATACTGAGGCTGTGGTTGGACTTTGAACATGTTCTCCACAGGACAGCATCCAAGATGAATGTGTGGATGCAGATGATGATTATGATGATGATTTAAATGATCCAGTTGGGAAGCATAGAAAAACAAAGTAAAGGTGGCTGTGTGTAAACAGTCTGTTATTAAATCCTCCCCTCCTCAATGCTGTGATGTAGCTGTGTCTGTTGATGATGATGACCCAGTAGTAGTCATGGATTGTGATGGTCAGGTAGAGTCCAAGTGTGCCCAACAACAGAAATCATGAAGTATACCCCCCATTTCACTGTCTAAAAAACTGGAGTCCAATATGTAGCATCAGGGATATGTGAAAAGTAGGGTATCAAAGTTCCTAGTTTGGGATTTTTTTTGTACAAGATACAAGTGATGAAACCATGGCAATCTGCCAGCTTTGACAAGCATGTGAGGTGTGGTAAAAAGGGTAGCAATCTGGGCACTGGCGGCCAGCACACACATCTGAAGAGCAGGCACATGGCACTGTGGACTCAGCATCAGAGGGGAGCTAATGCCATAGTGGGGCTTTCACCCTCATCCTCCTTATTGAGCATGGCATCCTCCACTTCCTTGACTGGTAGTAGCCCAAGTAGCCATGTCTGTAGTACTGGTCAAATAACAACAGAGGATTACTAAAAGCATGAGGAGATGAGGATGACTTCGAATTGTAAAGTAGTGGTCAGAGTAGCAGTGGTGGTGGTCTTTGCAGTATTTCTAGTACATCAACCTCTGTGCTTAACATGGGGAAAATATTATTTGTTGAATTGCCACCTGTGCATCCTCATCACATGGCAAAAGCACCCCACCTATAGCTGTTCAGAGAGCAGAGCCATTTGGCATGCCACGTGCAAAACAGGTAAAAAGGCAGCCCACATTGCACAGTCTTTTTGCCTGGAACATGAAATACCCACCAAATCATATGGTGCAATGTGAACTGAATGCTGCTGTAGTGGAAATGCAGGCAACTGACCTTTTGCCCTTCTCCTTTGTGGAGAATTCTGGATTCTGGCATTTTGAGGCACGCGCTTTTCAAAAATGTAAAGTCCCATCCAGGACCTACTTTTCCATCCGTGCTGTCCTGGAGTTATATCAGATTGTGACAGAGTCTGTAAGATGTGCCCTTCAACATTTCTCATCACCATACATTCACTTAACTATGGATATGTTGACAAGTGGCAAAATGGCTGGTAGTTCCTATCTGTGTATTGCTGCACATTGGGTGCAGGTACCAGGGGTTGTCAGTAGTGGCAGGATTGGAAATCAGTGTGATAAGTCAGACTGTCATGGTAGCAACCTTCAGGGAATTAGACAGCATGCAACACTTGCAATGCACAGTGTAGCAGGGTCTCACCCAGGTGAAAACATGCTAAACTTGCTACTGACAGAAATTGATAAGTGGCTGAACCCCTGTCCCTGAAAGCTGGCTTTATAGCTAATGATAATGGATCAAGCATTGTTAAATGTATCAACAATGGTGGCTTTGTGAGTGTTCCTTGCATGGCCCACTGTTTAACTCTTGTGGTACAGGAGTTTCTGCAGCACCATGACACCAAGCAAATGCTGACAGTTGCTCACCACATCTGTGCCCACTTTGCATGCTCTGGAAAGGCCCATGACCAGCTTAGGCAGCTGTAGATTCAAAACAGCCTCCCTCAACACCACCCCAACCTTGAAGTTGTCACACACTGGAACTCTACACTTTACATGGCAGAGCAATTTTATGAACAGTATAAAGTCATCTCTGAATACCTAGTAATGCATACTAGCCATGACAGTTCAGGGGCCTCAGTGTCTATGCCAATTGAACAGTGGCACCTCATGAACTTGGTGATATCAATTTTTTTTTTAACTGTCTCTTTATTCGCCTTACTCACACCATCCTCTACTCAATCGGAGCCCCTCAAGCCTTCACACTGTCCCTTGGTGCCCCAGGAGTCTGCTCCCAGAGTGTTGGTCCACTCAGAGATCCCTAGGTACCTTGGTATACCTCCTGGGTGGGGCGAAGGAAGGACACCCCTTACTTCCCCTGAACAATGGTTGAGCAGGTGGAACACAGTGGAGTCTGCCCCGGTGACCACTGGTAACTTGGTCCGGCATCGGAGGTGTCATCACCAAGGAGTGACGGGCTCCATTTTTCCTCTTTTCTGGTGAGCCCATACCCTGCAGTTGCTGGCATGCTGGGAGAGCCAATTGGAAGGCATGTGTCAAGACGCAACTCCTCCCAGGGTTCTCAGCTGATGCTGTCCCTCCCATTGTGTGTCCCGACTTGCACTGCCAATCCTGGGTTCACCCAGGAGATAACGGTGTAGCAGTGGGACAGACACACAACCCTCCCCAGAGAGGGAGAGCCACCATTGGGTACTCAATCCCTTGCTTCCCTGCAAACCCCCCAGTGGCCCGAATCCATTACCAAACCTGGGTTACCTGTGCAGAGTGAGGTGTGGTGTCCAGTGCCTCAACCCTCAGCGCCACTGATCCGGCCCAGTGATATCATTTTTGAGGCTGTTTGAACATGCCACATAGGCAGTGAGTGGTGAGACTGCATCCATTTGTCAAGCCATTCCACTCCTGATGACGCACGGTGTGTGTGAAACTAGTTGAGGTTCATTTCCTGTATTGCTGGGTGGCTATGCAATTTTTATGCACTGATTAAATTTCTATGCTTTCTAATACCTGAGGTGACTTTTGTTACTTTTTTTCTATTGATCAGTTTTGCACGGTGGCACATGTGTGTGGAGCTGAGGATTTATTATCTGAATAAATGTGGGTGATGAGGCAGACTTTGCTGAATCTGCAGCCTACCCTTGATGTGTCCGGAGATAGGTCAAGCAGCGCATTACTGAAACACATGCTTACAGTATTTGACCGTAATCGCCACATTGCCAATATTCAGAAAAGTACAGAATTTTGAATATCAGCAATGCTAAACCCATGCTACAAATGTGGCATTGCATCCTTATGGGAGGGAGGGCCTCATCAGCTTAAAAATCTGACTGGACAGCTGGTCTGATTGGTTCATTGGGCAAAGAAGTCATGTTGAAAGTTCTGCAAATCACAGCATAACAAGGCTGAAGGTCAGTGTAGAGTAAGCACATTCAGTAAGGTGGCGGTGGGGCAAGGGGGGGGGTCAGCAAACCTGGTTGCCATTAACCCACTTTGGGGTGCCTTTTCTCAAGGAGGAATCTGTGACCTTAATGAATCCTGTGAACAGGTGGATGACTTATCAGGACTGCATGCAGCAAAGAGCATGGCTGATGCCTATTTTGCAGAAAACAGGTATCTGTCAGTGCTTGACAATCCTCTGGTGTACTGCAGAGGCAAGGTGAATGAATGGCCAGAGCTGACTTCGGTAGCACTGAAGTACCTGACCAGCCCACTCTCCAGTGTAAGTGTGGAGAGGGTATTCAGTTCTTCAGGGGCAATAGTGCTTGACCGTTGTACTAACTTCTCACCTACAAATGTCATCATGCTGACATTTATTACACGTATTTGTCAATGCCAAGTGTTGCTTGCTATCATTAGCAGTGGAAGTGCAGGAGTTAGACAGATGCGGTGTAGGAATGGCAGTGAAGTATTGAACTGATGCCAGCTCCATCCCTACCCTGCAGAGATGGACAGGCATTGGGGTGTGCTTTTGGGTCATCACCCATAACAGTCATGACATTTCACCTCACCCTACCCTGCAGACACTTACAAGAGTCAAGGTGTACTGTGAAGTGTTTGGCTTTACACTCACATCATTCCATAAGGAAATACACTGAAATGGGTGTAGTATAGGAGAATGGGGTGAACTCTGGGGCCAAAAGGTTCAAGGCACATCTCAATGCCTGCCACTGGCTGCAGGCTGCAGGGTGGAATGGCATGAGCATTACTGTCGACAATCCCAAGTCACACCCCTGATGCCTGTCAGTCTCTACAGGGTAGGGAGTTATGGTCGAAAACCCTAACACCCTGGGCATTACTTGGTATTTTTACTCCAAGTTTTCAACATGGAATTTTTGTGATCCCACTGCACCAAACAGTGACACTATCAGTTCGTTAGCTGAAAGGTGATTTTGCACAGTGACTGTGCCATTTGGCGCCACAGGTGTGAAAACACATTTCGAACAGGATGTGAAAAATGACAGCTGTACTGTTCATGAGGAGGTGTAAAAAATGGCAATATTGAAAATCTGGAGTGAAAATATAAAATAACTCGTGAAGTCATGAGTGTGTGTAGAAACTACTCAACGCACACTCGTAACGTAATTAGTTTTGGGATTTTTTACAGCAGATTTTCAACATAGGCATTTTGGGACCTCCGCTCAAGAATAGTGTCACAGTGATTTTCTTAATCTATCCTGAACACTGATTTCCCACAGAGACCGTGATATTCTGTGCCAGAAGTGCGAAAACACATTTCGGCCAGGGTGTGAAAAATTACAGTTGTACTGTTCATAAGGAGGTATGGAAAAATGCCAATGTTGAAAATCTGGACTAAAAAGATTACGAATTTGTGAACTTACAAGGGTGCATGGAAATTGCAGAATGCACGCTCGTAACACAGTCATTTTATCAACTTTTGTCACCAAATTTTCAACATATCCAGTTTAAGACCTCCACTCATGGACAGTGCCACTGCGATTTTCTAAATCTGTTCTGAACTCTGATTTCTCACACCTACCGCACCATTGTGTGTTACATCCGTGAAAACACATTTCAGGTGAGATGAGAAAAATGACAGCTGTACTGTTCATAAGAAGGTGTGGTAAAATGGCAATGTTGAAAATCTGGAGTGAAAATATTAAAAATGCTCGAAGTTATGAGGGTGCATAGGTATATATATATATATACATACATACATACATACATAAAGTAAATGTCTGAGTCTGAAAAGAAACTGAGAGTGAAACGTATAGTAACTTACCAGTGCTGCTATGAATATACACACATAGAGCAGCATGTTTCAGTCAGTACAGCAGATCAATGGTCCTCCAGAACATAACATTATGGTTCACCCAATGGTCATCTGTGGCTATCATCATTTGGCAACACACTGTGTATCAGCTCAGTCAGCAGCAGCAGAAGAAAACAGAAGGACAACAGCAGCAGCAGCAGGCTCCAGAGTTGTGGCTGTTGGTGCATGCTTTAATCAGTGCATCCTGAAATAACTGTGACTTTTCAACACATTTTCTCAAGTGATTATTCCTCATCTGGGGTCTGGCCTTTTCATGACAGTTTAACAGCAGCCATTTTAGTGCACACACTTATGCAGAGTTGTGGTTGTTGGTGCATGCTTTAATCAGTGCATCCTGAAATTATTGTGACTTTTGAGCACATTTTCTCATGTGATTATTCTTCATCGGGAGTCGGGACACTAATACTGCGTGATGAATGATGTAGCAAGATAGCAGTATAAGCATGTTACATTCACATATCATAGTAATTTATTTTTTTTCTGGGATGGGGTTGTACAGTAATTGTGTTGGGTGATGGTAGGGTACTTTGTGGTTGTTGTGGGTATGCTAAGAAAACAGAACACATTCAACAGTACCCCAAAACTTATATTGCATGACACCTACCGCAGCAGTGCAATAATCTGTTTACAATTTTTACCTGTACTTTTCTATGCGACTTTCAATTGGCAGTAGTTATCTACTGACTTATCTATTTGATACCCTTATTTCCACAATTTACATCTGCTGGACTATGTTTTTTCACATATGACATAATAAACAGTGCTCCTTTTAATCTTGCTTGTGGCAGGTTTTCGTCAGTATTCACACCGGTTTTTGTACATCTATCATTTCAAATACTCTCTGTTGGGACTCAAACAAAGTACCATGCAATCCAGCTGGACATGGTACACCGCCATTATATTACAGAGCAGTAGGTGTTCAAAAAGAGTTGGGTATATTAGATTAAAATAACAGTTCAAAACAAGATTAAAATGAGCATTACTGTTATTTCATATCGGAAAAAAGGGAGTAAGCATGCTACAAAGAACCCACAACAGAACATGGTTGTATCAGGGCATTAATGCATGTCCTGGGTGTGATGCAAGGCACGAAGGGTTGCCAGAGTGACTTACACAAGCTGAGAAGTGCATTAATGCCCTGATACACCCATGGGCTGGAATGGGTTAAATTGCACTTATGGTGACACTTCTCACCAAATGGCAAATCGTCACAATTAAACTTTTATTAATGACCTTTTTATAATGCAGGAGAACATTAATTGTGGAAGGAATGGTATCATACAAACAAGTAATGGACAACTGAAAAAAGAATAAAACTGTATTGGTTAAATTTGTTCAACAGCAGGTGCACATTGCCAGATGGTTATTATTTCTCAGCATCCTTCAAACATATATGATAGCTGACATGCTCCAGTGTAGAGGGGTATTAATAATATAATGCAGTCCAGTCCAGTAACAAAATTAGATCACCCTGAATGTGTACCCACAGAAAAAAACAGCAGTGTCCGAAAACAGCTGACACAACCCCCAGACAGGCACCCCCATGTTAATTTTGGGATGTCAGTAAATGAATTGAGAGTATGCACTCCACTGACATGTATGGGTATAATTTTTCTACAGCATCTCAAACTACTTAGTGTTGCAATTTACAGAAATCAAAGAGACCTCAGGAGTGGAGCAACAGCCACTCTTACTACAGCAGTCACTTTCACTTTTCTAAATTGCAGCTATAAATAGCAATAACAGCTAAAGAAAGATTGCGTCCATACAGGTCAATGGATTGTACATTGACCATTCATTTTCTAACATCACACAATTAACATGGGGGTGCCTGCCTACATGGTGGTTTGTTAGCAGGTTCATGAAATGTCTTTGTTTTTCTGTGGGTAAACATTTGGGGTGCTATAACTGTTTGACTGGAAGAGGAAAACCAGTCAGTACAGCTCTCAGTCACTGTCCACAGCATAATGATCCACAATCATTGCAGTAGGATAAATTCCACATAACATTATTTACCACCTCAGCCTTGACACAGCGTGGGTACTGTGCAACAATGTTCAGATTGCTATCTGGGGAAGGGCACTTCTATCTGTGTGTTGGTAAAATAAACTTTTGGGAAATTTATACTACTGCAATTGCTGTGGATCATTAAGCTGTGGATAGGGGACTGTCAGCCATCCTGACTGTTCCTACTTCAATAGACAGGACCGCATGGTATATTATTAATACCATCAACACTGGACAAAGTCATCGATCATATATGTTTGCAGGGGGCTGGGTTCCTCACAGTGTGCACCTGTTCTTTAACAGATTATTGAACTGCTGCTTTAACACAAACAACATGACATAGAAACATAGAAACATAGACTTTGAGGGCAGATAAGGACCGCTTGGCCCATCTAGTCTGCCCATTTCCCTACCTACAGGATAGGCCACAGATCCTAGTTAACCAGCAGCCTATTTCTTCCTATCCCCCACAAGAATTGCCTTATGTCTCTCTCATGCATTCTTGAATTATCCCACAGTTTTAGACCCCACAACCTCCTCAGGAAGGCTGTTCCATGCATCCACTACCCTTTCTGTGAAATAATACTTCCTCACATTGCCCCTGAACCACCCCCATCTTTAAATTGTGTCCCCTTGTTCTTGCACATCTCTTTTCTGAAAGATGCTACCTCTTGGACTTTGTTGATCTCACTGAGGTACTTAAAAAGTTGCTATCATGTTCCCCACTCCTTCTTTCCTCAAGGGTATACATATTAAGCTCCTTTAGTCTCTTCTCATACGGCTTCTCTTGCAGACCCTGCACCATTTTAGTTGCTGTCCTCTGGACTGCCTCTATCCTGTCTATGTCCTTGCGGAGATGGGGTCTCCAGAACTGGACACAGTACTCAGATGGGGTCTCACCAACTGTCTGTACAGAGGGATAACAACTTCCTGTTTTCTGCTGCTGATGCCTCTCCTATGCATCCCAGTATACCCCAGCCCTCCCTACTGCCTTCTCACATTGCTTGCTAACCTTAAGGTCATCTGATACGACTACCCGAGGTCCCTTTCCTTTTTGATGTTGTTACTACCTCCCCAGTCAGTATTCTTTCCCCTGGGTTCTTGTTTCCAGGTGCATTATTTGCACTTCTTTGCATTGAATCCTAGCTGCCATACTTCTGACCATTCCTCCAACCTTGCCAAGTCCTTTTCATCCTTTCCACGCCTCCTTGTATATCAACCCTGTTGCAGATCTTTGTGTCTTCTGCAAAGAGGCATACTTTTCCTTCCAGTCCCTCTGCAATGTCACTTATGAATACATTAAAAAGGACTGGACCCAATACTGAACCCTCCGATACTCCACTAGTAACCCCTCTTTCTTCAGAGTGGACTCCATTTACAATTACCTTCTGTGTCCTGTTGTCCAGCCAATGTTTTACCCAGGCTACCACCCTGGAACCCACTCCCAGGCTGGTTTATTTGACTGTTAATCTTTTGTGTGGGACTGTGTCAAATGCCTTGCTAAAGTCTAGGTAGGCCATGTCCACAGCCCCTCCCTGGTCTACTACTTTGGACACCCAGTCAAAGAAATCTATTAAATTCATCTGACATGACCTTCCTGCTGTGAACCCATGCTGCCTTGGGTCCTGTGCCCCACTGGCCTCTAGGTATTCAACTATTCTTTCCTTCAGAAGTGACTCCATCACTTTCCCTACCACAGAGGTCAGACTGACAGGTCTGTAGTTTCCTGCCTCTGTCTTGGTCCCACTTTTGTGAAGGGGAATCACATCCGCCTTCCTGCAGTCCTCGGGTACCACACCATCCTCCCATGATTTATTAAAAAGAGTAGTCAGTGGTTTCACTAGTTCCTCCCTTAATTCTTTTAGAATTCTGGGGTGAATTCCATCAGGCCCCATTGCTTTGTCCACCTTCAGTTTTAGGAGTTCTTGCAGAACCCTTTCTTCTGTGAAAGGACTGGGATCGACCCCCCTATCAAGAGTGATTCTGTTAATTGGATTAGGCACTTCCCCCTCCTCTTTTGTGAATACTGAGCAGAAATATTCATTCAGTATCCCTGTTTTTTCACTGTCCCCCTCTGCCCACCCACCATTCATTCTATTCAGCCTCACTATCCCTTCCTTTGTCTTTCTACGCTCGCTGATGTACCTATAAAAGGTTTTATCCCCTTTCTTAACCGAGTTGGCTATCTTTTCTTCAGTTTGGGCCTTTGATATTCTGACTTCCCTTCCTGCTTCCTTCTGCCTTAACTCATACAGCTGTCTGTCCTGCTCCTTCTGTGTTTCTTTATACTTCCGGAATGCTATATTTTTCTTCCTGACTTTCACAGCCACCTCTTATGAGAACCATAGTGGCTTTTTCTTTCATTTTGATTTGTTTATTTGCTTCACACAAAGGCTTGTTGCCTCTGTGATGGCAGTTTTGATGATTCCCATTGTTGCTCCACACCTCCTTCTAGCCTGTTTGCTAGTGCTTTTCTGAGGCACTCTCCCATCTTGCCAAAGTCAGCCCTCCTGAAGTCCAGTACCCTCACTTTTGTATGGCTTGACTCTGTAGCTGAGTTTAACCTGAACCACACTGTTTGATGGTCACTTGTTCCCTTGTACATTTCACACCTCATGCAGGTGGAGGCCATGCTGCCATCTGTTGCCCAGCAGGTGCATTGCTTGCATGTTCTGCAGCCTTGGCTTCCCACTCCACATGGTGGTGGCTTGTGAGGTGTGTGCGTGCCCACCTGTCACCAAATGAATACCCCTTGGCTCACAATGCACAGGCACATTGCAGATCTTGCACTTTACAATACTGGGGTCACTGGACGGTGAAGTAAAGAATTTACACACAACAGAGCTGCGGAGCAGACTGGGCACAGGTGGGGGGCCCCCCGGTGTTATGGTTATGGACTGTTATGCACAATTGGGGGAACAACCTGCTGCTGCTGATACTGCTGCAGTGGCTCCTGGATGACTTCCTGCTGCTGCTGCTGATCCACCGGGACCATGGCAGGCAATGGGAGGCAGTGGTAGGTGCCCCTGGTGGGGGTGCTTGCATGGCACCAGTGCCTCCTCTTTCAGGGAGGGGAGCACTAGCACTAAACACAGTGCTGTGATTTATATGCGTGATGCCACCGTGCATGTGTGATCAACACGCTGTCCTCTACATGCCCCAGAAGAAACAAACCCACTTCTCTCCATTTTCCATACACACACACACACAAAAATATATATTGTTAACAATTACTGAAACAAAAATACAAAGAGATAAACTAAAGAATCAGGAGTTGAATATGAACTCAAAATCAAAAGGGGAACAACTCCAAACAAGAAACAAGCAACTAAACTACAAACAAAATTTGCAAATTCGATTGAAATTTCAAAATCTAACTTTCTATATCTCTACCACACAAAACAACTCCTTCTCCAAGACTAGGCAAGGTGAAAGTGAAACTATTTCACTGTCTTGCCTGATTAACATCCTGCCTGCAGCATGTGACCTGCAGACTGTGAGTCTAGACTGAGTCTGTGAGTCATGTGATCTGTGGGCTGTTTCAATTTTCACACACTTCACCTTTTCTGAAAATAAGTTGAGGTGAACATGAAGTCAGCAACATGAAGTAGCTCATTTTGATGGAGACTTTGCGTAGCCCAAATGGATGGGAAGTGGGCTACTTCACCTGTACTTCACTGAGGAAGTAAAACTTCACTGCATCTCTAGTCAAAGTCAGTGATTTCAGAAATACATGTTTTTTTATTGAGGCCTTCAGCCTCCATTCAGTGCACATAGTAAGCATTATTTGAAGAAGGTTGGAAATTGAGCAGTCCTGAAAGGGTTAGCATACCCTACAGACAGCACAGACAGCAGTATATCATCGTACACTGCCATACACACACACACACACACACACACACACACACACACACTTGGGAAAGAAATGTAATTTGAATCTCTGCTGGAACAATGCAGTCTCATTGCAAACTCAGTTTTGACCAACAGAGTATTGTTTAGATAAAAAATTGTTTAAAGATGGTTTAGGTGTCCTTTAAGACTAAAGACAGCAGAGAGGAATTTCTGTAGTGATGCTTAGTTTAACAAGCTGACTCTGCTGTTTACACTGAGCATATCCACTGCTAGTAATTTGAGCTGGCATGAGTATGCTGCATGTTGGAAAGTAACTCTTTCTCCCCCACCCACCAGTGTGGTGATTTCATATAGCAGAGGGATTGTATTTCAACTCCAAAACTGTGCTTTAGTTGGGGTCTGAAATGCCCTTTTTTCAAAGTAATAGCAAGACCTTTGCAGGGCTCCACCCCTTGCAGTTGTACAAATGAGTATGCCCAGGAGAAAACTGCAGTTCTTTTTACTTTGGTTTCACAAAGGTTTTGCCACACAACAGGTGTTTTCCTACCCCCAGTGATTGTGTCCATATAATTTACTTGCAACAATTTCCTTTAACAATGGCTCCAGGTGTGTCACACTGTGATACTGAATGCTGCAGCTGTGTGCTTGGCAGGGGATGAATGAGATGACCCTTTGGGCTTTTGTTTAGTATAGCATATCCTACATTACTAAATGTAAAGCAGTATTTGTATTTGAATATGATGCTAAATGTGGGGCTTACTTTATTTTATTTATTTATTTATTCATTACAAATTGGGTTTACAACTTTTGAGTCAGACACTCATTTACAAAGGCACCTCATCGGGGGGGCAGACATCAAAACCATTATTACAGTGCAGATTAAAACAGAGGATAACATTACAGGTGCAGTAAAAGGAACATTTAACATAGATACACTTAGGTTACATAATGTAGTAGTTTGTATGTTACTTAGTCTACATAATGTTACAAAATTGTGAGTTACACTCTTGGATATATTTGGTCCTCAGAGAAGACAGTGGGTTACATCCCTGTTTGGACCTAGTAGGGAAGGAGTGAGTCTGGGGGAGGGAGAGGCCATCCAGTGGATGTTGTCAAGCTAGGAGGCAAGGCAGGTGGGTACCACAGGTTACAACAGAGGATTAGTTGAGCCTACAACAGTGGGTATTAAAGATATGGTTCCGAAGGGCTGTTTTGAAGGAGCCAATATTTGGCAAGTTGGAGATGCAGCTAGGGAGGCATTTGAACAGGTGGGGGCTTGGTAGAGGAAGGATCTCTAGGCAAAGGAGGTCTTGGTTCTGGGCACCTTGAAAGTGGCCTTAACAGAGCTAAGGGTGGTGACAGATGATGGTGACTGCTGTAGGGAGGTGGAGACCCCCAGGTGGGAGAGTCCTAGCAGTGATTTCTTAGCGAGAAGGCAAGTCTGGTAGAGCAGTCGCTCCTCAAAGTTGAGCTGATTAGTGGTAGTATAGAGAAGGCAGGTGTGAGTTCAGCTGGGGGCACCGGTCAGGAGCCTACAGGCCTTATTGATGGAAAGTTGGATTTTGCAGAGGGCAGTGTTGTCATCTGCAGCATAGATGGACAAGCCATAGTCCATGAGGGACAAGATGGAGAAGGTGATGGCCAACCTGAGGGCAACCTGAGGCAGGCAGTCCCTGTGCCAGTATAGCAGGCCAATCCGAGGGTTAATGGCAGCTGACAGGGCATTAATGTAGGTGTGGAAGGAGAGGGCAGTATGGAACGTGATGCCTAGGTACTTGTATGTGGTCACTTGTTCTAGCGGGTGCAGAGTGCTGGGAATAATCAAGAAGGGGGTATTTTTAACTTTATTTTGGTGGTGGGAGAAGAGCATTGATTTGTTTTTTTTTAGGTTAATGACCAGTGTGCGGTCACCGAGCCACCTTTCAGCTTGGTTGTAAGCTTGCTGGAGGAATAATTGGAGGTAGGTGAGATTGGGATGTGAGGCAACGAGGACTGCATCATAGGTGTAGAGGAGCATTTTACCAGTACATGAGCTGGGGAGGGTGTTGCGGTAGAGACTAAAAAGTATTGGACCCAGGATGGAACCCTGAGGGACCCTGGAGCAAACGGGAAGAGTGCTGGAGAGGGAGCCACTGATCTTGACACACTGGGATCTAGTAGAGAGGTAGCTAGAGAATCAGGAAATGGGACCACCAGAGAAGCGCAGTTGGTGGAGAGAGTGGAGTAGAAGGGGATGACAGACAGTGTCAAAGGCCTTGGAGAGGTCAATGAACACTGCTTCTGCAAGCCTGCCAGAGTTGAGAGCAGCATGCAGGTGTTGGGAGAATTCCAGGAGAGCTGTGGTTGTACTGTGTCCTGGGTGGAAACTGTGCTGCTCTGGGCACATAATGTCTTACTTGGTTAGGTATTCAGAGAGCTGGATCAACACCGCTTTTTCAAGGGCTTTAGAGAGTGGGGGGAGGATGGAGATCGGCTGGTAATTGTTGGGGGTGGACCGGTCCCCACTCCTACGTATGGGTGTGATTTCAGCAGTTTTCCAAGTACTTGGGAACTGGCCTTGGCATAGAGACCAGTTTAGAAGGTCAGTCAGGGGGACTAGGACTTCGTCCAAGACCATACGGAGGATCCTGGAGTCGAGGGTGTCACTGCTGGGGTTATTGCTGCCTAAGGCTTTTAGCAGGTGTGATGTGTCTTCTTGGGGGATAGGTTGCACAGGTAGAATGATGGGTGATGCAGGACTGGAAGGAGAGAGGTGGGGATTGGGTCAAAGAAGCTGCTGGGGAGGACCGAGCTTAGGTCAGAGAAGGCAGTGTTAAGGCAATAGGTTATAAGGAGTGGATCTGTGGTGGGGTTGCCATTGATGGAGAGCTGAGATGGTGTGGGGAAGCGGGACTTCCCATTTAGCTCTTTCATATTATCCCAGAAGGTCTGGGCTGAACCCCAAGTGGAAGCAAGGGTGGTCTGGTAGTGCTCTGCCTTGGCCCGCCTAATGACCCAAGTGCACTTATTGCATTCTGTGTTGTAGGCCTGTCTATCAGATGCCTTTCCAGATTCTAAAGCAATGTGCCAGAGATTATCTCTGTATTTGAGTCTCTGGAGGAGAGGTGGGGTGATCCATGGGTCATTGCATTTTTTGGAGCGGATCCCGGTGAAGGTGGCAAAAAGGTCACACAGAAGGCATTTGTGAAGTGGTCAAGAGCTGAGTCAATGTCAGGGGCATGCTGGATAGGGGACCAGTCTAGCTGGGCTAGGTATTGTTTTACTTTTCTGTGGCTGTCGGGGCATAAACAGCAGTGTAGAGTGACCTGGGATACTGGCTTCAGAGTGAAGGATGACCAGAGATACAGGACTGGGGAGTGATCACTAAGAGAGTTGGGAAGGACACTGACATCCTGGATTTTGTTAGGGGTGGTTAGATATAACAATATCTAGGAGAGTGCTGGTGCCAGTAGAGTGATTGAAGCTGGTGGGCTGGGTGACTAACTGGGACATATCCAGGGCAGCAAAGGAGCCCCTTATATGGGAGGCAGTGGAGGCAAGCCAGTTAACATTGAGATCACCTAGGATGACTTGCTGCACTTTGTGAGGGAGAGATGTGAGGTAGTCAATGAGGGACTGGACTGCTTGATTTTGATTCCTGTGGGGAATTTACAACAAAATGTATCAACAATTATTAAATGTAAGCTTGGGGAATTGTCGACTTAAAATTCTCTTACATTTAAATCAAGATACACACACACTGCACTGCAGCTGTCGAAAATGTCAGTGATATTATTTAAGTAATTGTTCATAATCATTAGAGGGGATTAGACTGAAAATGCTTTTCAGTGGTACTGATGTAGATTAATATATCAAAAGAACATATACCACTGTGAAGACAGCCTACTCACAGGGGCTGTCTTCGTTGATCTCTCCAAGGCATTCGATACTGTACACCACAGGCTACTAATTGACCAACTGCTGAATGCTGGGATGTCACCTGACTCTGCTCTCTGGTTTAAAAGATACCTAGAAAACCAGTCACAGAGAGTAAAAATTGTTGACGCTTTTTCTGATACCCTGCCTGTTCACTCTGGTGTCCCACAGGGGTCCATACTGGGCCCCCTCCTTTTCAGCCTTTTCTTAAACTCCCTCCCTCCCTCACCACTGCTCTGAACAAGTCATACTATACGCTGATGATGCTGTTGTATTCTCCACTCAAAAAGATCCTGCAACACTACAACATAACCTTCAACTTGGTTTCAGTACTGTAGAGACAAGGTTTCTTAATCATAAGCTGGTCCTCAATCACAAGAAAACCAAATCTATGCTCTTCTGCAGCTCTCATAACCCACACAAGCTACACCTCTTGGCTGTCTCCACCACCCAGGGGAACAACCTAGAACAAGTGATGTCCTTCAAATACTTAGGGATACAGCTTGACCCTAATCTCTCCTATAGAACTCACACTGACAATGTTGCTAGAGCTGCTAATATATGGCTTGGTCTTCTCTACAAACACAGACAACACCTCAAGCCAGAAGCATTGAAGATTGCTGTCCAGAGCTCTGTGATCTCTGTAATAGACTATGGTCTGATCATTTATGGCTCTGCCACAACCACAACCCTTAGACACCTATCAACTGCCTTAAATAAGGCATGTCGGCTCATCACTGGTGCCCACCATCTCACCCACACATATGACCTGCACACCCAGACTGGCTGGCTCCAACTATCCAACTGCATCAAATATCTCACCTGCTCCATGGTGAAAAAATCTACCTTGGCCTTGCGCCTCCTGGGGTCTCAACTCTGTTACAACACCGAACCAACAAACGTTGCCTATGGAGATTCAATCTGCAGCTACTGAAAGTCCCCCACTGTCGCACTTCCTGAGGTCAATGCTCCTTTGCTTATAGAGCGCCACTCTGGTTCAACAGCCTTAGCCCCACCTTCTCCTCTGTCCTGACACTTGGTATGCTTAAACCTAGACTTCAGGACTATCTCACTGCCAACAGCTCCTACGACTGCCCCGCTTAACCTAGTTACTCTATTTCCCTGCCTGCTCTAGTGGTCCTCCCCCCCCCACCTGACACACCCCTCACACCTTGGTATACCTCATGCTGCACTTTTCCACCCACTCCCTGCCCTACCTTCCTAATTCTCTTCCCCCATTCCTGCCCCATCCCTTAGCCCCACCCTTCCCTCTCCCTGTGACTCTGGCACTTCTCAACTCTTGTCTGTTTCCTCTGACAAATGCCTCTGGCTGCTTTGTTTACTTTGTTACCCTTGAATTGTATTAATCTGCAAATTGTATGCAATGTCCTCATTGTTGTTAGTTCTGTCTTGATGTTCCCCATAATTTGTACTTCTCTGACATGGAACCTTTGTAAAAGACCCTTGGCTCAAGGGTAATTGTAATCCTAGACTTATAAATAAATAAATAAATAAAAATAAAGTATACTCAGAATGACATCAACTATTGCCCCTAAGTGTACTTGTTGCTTGTGAAAACAAGCACTTTGTTCATTAGGATAACAACTATAAAAGATAAAAATAAATAAAGTTTAGGATCTTAAAAGGTGATTTCCTTTTGATATTTTTGATACTCAATTTAATTTAAAAGGTACTTACTGTACACCAAATGTTTTGACCAAAAGTTTAATTCTGGTATCAACTTCACACTGTTTGCATTTACCAAATGAACTGATTTGAAATGCTTCTTGAATTAAATCAACATCTGGTGATGAGTATTTCTTCAATGTACTCCCTACTATAAAATGCAACTTATTATCTGTAAGAAACCTAATGACCTAAAAATGACTTAAGGATCTCATTACTGCTTAATATGTTTGTAGTTGGTCTCATTAATGAATGTGATGTGATGTGTAATGGTTTTGTAGTGCTTTAACCTCTTGCACCAAGGCATAGTAAAAAAAATGTGTTTTACTGATGCATAGTGAAATATGAATGAATTTGTCTCTAGTTCTCCTCTTATTAATACACAAATTAAAGTGTAAATGTCCCACCTAGATTTTCATGTCCTTATAACTAGTTCACATTTTATAATACCCGATCACTGTTGTGCAGCACTAGAGGTGCACCACACTCAGACCTTCCAAGTAACAACCAGCAATAGTGTAACATCCTCTTCCTTGGCTTAGCATGTAACATACACCTGATTAACAAAAAGCCAGAATGTACCAGTGTTGTAAGTATTTTACTGGTCTGGTAATGTTTTCATCCGTCTTGGCACCCCCATCCTCCTACCCAGTCATTAGCACCTGGTTCAGTCACCACATGATCCAGGTATGCCATTAAGGATCTTGATTAAAGGTCCAGTGTGGCACAAAGATCTTCATCCTTGTTGTTCCGTAGCCATGCCTGAGTGCTGGTATTCTCACCCCTATAGTGTTTCGTGTTCAAGAGTACAAACATTTGGTCATAGTAGAAACAGCAGGAGGGTGAGGATCTTTGCACTGCTGGCTGCTTGAATCACATTTCATATACAGAGAAGTGCTCCCCATGGCAATGCCTCGGGCATGCCACAGAGGCCATGCATATGCAATGAGTGAAATCTCAACCCGTTGATGTTTTCACAGGGATAAATGGTTACTGACCTGATTGTAAGTGCAGTGTGCTTAAGCATTCCAGTGTTTCAGTGTTTCAATGTTTACAAAGTTCATTACCACAGGAGCAGTTTTTATTTAGTCACTCTGCTTGTGTGCTTAAAATTCCTATGGTATTCCTCTAGATTATGTATTCACTACACCTAAATGAAACAAAGTAAAGCTAGTTCACTTAAACTTGTTATTATGGTCTCAGTTGTAAAAAAAAGTTTTTGAACTGAACCCTAGAACAAATATGCCTAATATGGACCTAGTGCATGCCAAAAGGCAGGCCCTTGGTCCTGGCTCACCTGACCCTAGCCAGGGGTCTATGGTGTCCACCAGAAGATAGCACTAACAAGGGAATTTCAGTTCAGGCTTCCAGAAGTCGGCCATTGTGGCTGCAATTCTCTCCTACTGAAATCCTTATTTGGATACTAAGAAGATGCTACCACTTTTCTATGGAAAGCTGAAATAAATATTATTTAAGTCTCTTAGTGAGAGTGTTGGGAAGGGGGAAGAGAGATAGTGGTTGTGTGTGTGTGGGGGGGGTACATGGATGGGAACAATGGGACTACTGGGACAACATAAATGGAGAATGGATTACAGCTACCAGTGTGTATACATCTCCTAAAGTAGTTATAGAATTTCCACTGCCAAAATTTCTTTATTTATACTTTGTACTGAGAAAGAAATAGAATGACCTACTGGGAACTGACCCCAGGTCCCACAAATACTAGCCAGATGTTCTAACCGTTCAGCTACAGGATCACATGGCTGGACCTGGAGTACTCAGACACACTTGCTTTTTCTAGTATTTGCGTATCCTGCAACTAGAAATATTTAAGATGACAATTAAATGTTTTTGGTGCAGTATTAGCCACTCCTAAGCAGTTTAAATGACAAATTGTAATGAGAATGAAGTAGGTAACATTATTTCTTCCTCCTCAAAATGTGTGATTTGCATTGCTCAGCTGTGGCTTATAGCGCACCAAAAAACATCTACTTGTCACCTTCATTTATTTTGTATTTGGAATTCTGTGTCACAAACCTGCCTCTCCAATACACTTCTCTCATTAGAAACCTCCTGTTAATATTCTCTCTTCTGAGTGGGTCTGTCATCCTCTCCAGATCTATGAACCTTAGTGAAGATCTGCCCTGTTCTCCTCTGCCAGCAATTCGAGGATTTTCTGCCAGAACATTAGAAGTGTGGTTGAGGGCTCCGCCAGAGGGCAAGTCACAGACTTGCTCATTGACAGGGTCAGTTGCAATAACCCACATATAATTTCAAATACCTTTAACACAATGTTCACCGAACTGTCTGCCCCTCCTTCCCTGTCCACTGCCCCCAAGTCCCCTAGCACCCCTCCTCTTGGTCTCATGTCCCGACTTCCATTTTACCTACATCTGGTGTCGGTAACAGAGACCCAGAGGCTCCTTGCCAGCCTCTCCCCCCATAGTGGGACAGGGCATGATAGCCTAGAACCAAAACTGCTCAGGCTAGGGGCCCACCTCCTAGCCAGGCCCATAACGCATATCTTCAATTCCTCCCTAACCACTGGAGTCATCCCAGACATCTGGAAAGTGGCCAAGGTTACCCCTGTTCTTAAGCAAGGTAACCCCAAAGATCCTCTGAACTATCAACCCATCGCCATTCTGTCTGCCACCTCCAAGATTCTGGAGAAAGTTGTGGCCTCTCAGCTAACTGAGTATATACAGGAACACAACCTCCTCTCTCTGGCTCAGCATGGGTTTGGGAAGGAGCACAGCATAGCTACCACCCTCTCTGTAGTCTCCTCACTGATCAGAACTGCAACTGACCAGGGCAGCCTCACTGGAGCTATCTTTGTGGATATCTCCAAAGCCTTTGACAGGGTAGACCACTCTCTCTCCTTAGCTCCAATCTTCTTTCCCTTGGACGCTCACCCCCTGCCCACGCCTGGTTCCTCAACTACCTCTCTGGTAGGAAGCAGTACACCAACTTTAATTGGACCCTTTCCCACCCCACAGCTGTCCACTGTGGGGTCCCTCAGGGGTCTGTCCTCGGCCCTATTCTCTTCTCCCTTTTCATCAACGAACTGCTGTCCATCACCACCCATGGGCATACCACCCTGTATGCGGATGACCTTGTCATCTTGGCCAGTGCCCGAGACATTGTCACCATTAATTCCCAATTAAATTCCGACTTCAAGTGGATCCAATCCTGGCTGGTGGAACACAGGCTTACCACCAACCTCAAGAAAACCCAAGCCATGCTCTTTGGTTCCCTGAGCAAAACTAAAGCCTGCCCTGCTCCCCTACAAATCTATGGGGCTGATGGCTCTCCCCTGCAGACGGTGACTGCTGTCAAGTACCTGGGCATCACTCTGGACCCGCAGCTGAAGATCACCCTACACATCTGAAATGTCTGCAAAACCACAAATGGCAAGCTTGGTCTCGCCTACAGAGCCAAAAACTTCTTAATCCCGGCTGCTCATGTGGGCCCTAGCCAGCGGGGTCCTCCTCCCTTCTCTCTGCTACAGGCTAGTAACCTTTGCCCCTGTGCCTAAATCCAGCCTTTTGAAATGGGACACGGCCTACAATAACATCTGCTGCTTTGCACTTTCTGCCCTGCCAACCCACCGCTGTGACCTCTACACATGCCTAGAGTGGCTCCCTCCTGAGAAACACCGCACCTTTGTAGTTGGGAACTTCATTGACAACATCATCAGATCAGCCACCCCTGCAGCCCTCGCCCTTCCCCTCAACCCTGACACCTCTTTCTACCACCTCAGGTCGAGAGCGACACTTGATCGCCTGGTTCTTAGAACCCGCACCCTTGCAGGTCATCGGGCTTTCACCACCTATGCCCCTAAAATATGGAATTCGCTCCCTGCCCTTACTGGTCCTCCCCCTCCCATCCTGGCTTTAAAACCTCCCTTTGGAACTACTTGAAGGGATCTTCCACTTGTCCATGTACCTGCCCAGGTATGCTGGGGTGGTCTCTGCACCCACATGGACCTCTGTACTTATCCTCCTGTCAACTGGTCAAGTAACTGTTAAATGTCATCCTTGCACCAGTCCTACACCCCCCCTCCTCCTTCTCTGATGAGTTCACCAGGCCCTCTGTCCCACCCCATTGGCTCATTTCCTGAGTGTACCCCCCCAGTCCCCCACCCTATCTGCTGGCACTTGCTTCTGTTTGCATTGACTGAACCTGTTTTATATAATTTTGTGCACTGTACTTATCTTATGCTAAATCGTTTCTAATGTTGTTAGCTACCTACCCTAACCCTGTTAAGCTTGTCATTTTTCTGGATGTTAAATTCTGATATTGTAAATAAACTCAACTTCCTCACTGTTCCTGTGTGCTCTAACTTGTAACCATCCCGGGTCTCACCTGAAAATAGGCACTTGGCTGTCTAGTGTGACTTACCTGGTTAACAAAAGCAAATAAATAAATAAAAGATACATGATGACTTCATTTTTAAATGCCTGACCACTGCTGAAGATTCGTCTCCTCTCCTTATATCACACTTCTGTTTGTTAAGCCGCTTTCTTAATGATTGTATTGTTGTTTTTTTAAGTATAAGCTAACCCTTAGGGCAGTTTGGTATACCTCCCAATCTCCAGGTAGAAGGTCACCTGGGGACCAGTGACCATCACATGGTATGGTTTAATTTGGCTACTACATCTAAATCATCCCATTCCAAGGCAAAAATATGGGACTTCAGAGGAGCTGACTTTGATAAGATGGCTAACAGAGTTAAGCTAGCCCTGGCAAAAAGAAACACAGGTGAGGGGGTACAGGCAAAGTGGGCAAGCATTAAGGATGCAATACTTGAAGCAACATCCCATTGTGTTAGGCAGAAAAGGAAGTGCAAAAGAAGAAGGAAACCACTTTGGTTCTCAAATACAGTAGCAGAAAAGGTCAGAGCCAAAAGGCTGGCCTTCAGGAAATATAAGGGAACACAGCGGGATGAAGATAGGGAGGCATACCAAACTGCCCTAAGGGAAGCAGGGAAGACAGTAAGGCAGGCAAAGTCCCAAACTGAGGAAACACTAGCACAAATAGTAAAAGGTGACAAGACTTTCTATAGATACACTAGTGAAAGAAGAAAGTCCAGAGGGGGTATTGCTAAGCTCAAAGGAGAAAAGGGGGCATGTGAGGAGGAGGACCCTGTAAAAGCATCTATCCTAAATAGATACTTTTGCTCAGTATTTACTGAAGAGAAGGTAGGGCAGGGCCCACAACTCAGCACCATGGACACAGAGGGAGGAGGTGAGCACTACTCCCTTCACAAAAGAAAGGGTCCTACAAGAGCTCGCTAAGCTCAGGGTGGACAAGGCAATGGGACCTGATGGCATACATCCCAGGGTACATAAGGAGCTAAGGGTGGAACTAGCAGAGCCATTAGTAGAACTGTTTAGTGAGTCTCTGAGCACAGGAGAGGTCCCAGAAGACTGGAGAAGGGCTCATGTGATCCTGCTCCACAAGATTGGTAGCGGGGGGGGCAGGGAACTACAGATCAGTCAGTCTTACCTCAGCAGTGGACAAGATTATGGAGGCACTCCTCAAGGAAAGGAAAGGATAGTGCAACACCTGGAATCCATAGGGGCACAGGATCCAAGACAGCATGGGTTTACAAAAGGAAGGTTCTGTCAAACTAATCTCATAGATTTCTTTGACTGGGTAACCAGAGTGGTGGACCAAGGTGGAGCAGTTGATGTCGCCTACCTTGACTTCAGCAAAGATTTCGACACTGTTCCACATAGAAGATTGATAAATAAGCTGGGTAGGCTCGGGGTGGGCCAGAAGTTGGTAAACTGGGTGGCAAACTGGTTGACAGGCAGAAAACAGAGTGGTGGTAAATGGTATACAGTCAGAAGATATGCAAGTCACAAGTGGGGTAACTCAGGGATCAGTCTTGGGGCCCGTCCTCTTCAATATCTTCATTAGTGACATTGCAGATGGACTGTAGGGTAAGGCTTGTCTGTTTGCAGATGACACCAAGATCTGCAACAGAGTAGATGATCCAGATGGGGCGGACAGAATGAGAAGAAATCTGGATAAACTAGCAAAATGGTCAGAAGAGTGGCAACTGGGATTTAATGCAAAGAAGTGCAAGATGATGCACATAGGGAAGAGAAACCCTGAAGCCACCTATAGTCTGGGAGGGGAGTTGCTGGCAGTCACAAAAGAAGAAAGAGACTTGGGCATCATCATCACCGATGACCTGAAATTATCCAAGCAGACCTCTAAAGCAGTAGGCAAGGCTAGGGGGATGTTAGGTTGTATTAGTAGAGGTATCACAAGTCGTAAGAGGGAGGTAATAATCCCTCCTTATAAGACACTGGTTAGGCCCCATCTGGAGTACTGCATGCAGTACTGGAGGCCACACCTTCACAAGGACATTAACCAAATTGAGGCAGTCCAGAGAAGGGTAACCAAAATGGTGCAGGGACTGCATCAGAAGACATATGAGAACAGATTAACAGAGCTCAATATGTATACCCTTAAGCAAAGGAGGGATAGAGGTGATATGATCGAAACATTCAAACACCTTAAGGGCATTAACAATGTGAAAGAGTCTAACGTGTTTAAATATAAGAAAAATAGCAGGACAAGAGGACACAGCATGAGAATAGAGGGAGGCCAATTAAGGGGGAATGTGAGGACATTCTTTTTCACAGAGAGTGGTGGATGCATGGAACAGCCTACCTCAGGAAGTGGTGGCTATGAATACAGTGCAGGGCTTCAAACAGGCATGGGATAGTCATAAGGGAGCAATTCAGATGAATATGGATAGATAAGTCATTGACAGTGTTAAGGTGTGTGGCACATTCATAAGGTAGAAAAAATGGGCAGACTGGATGGGCCTTGTGGTTGTTATCTGCCATCAACATCTATGTTTCTATGCTTCTAAGTTGCAGGAGCATCTACCAAGGTATGCTACCTCTCAGTCTGGCATGCTATTAAGTTTTTTATCTGTATTTCTTCCCCATTACAGCGGTTGTATACAGATTTTGTCCTGCCTGTGTTGGTGCAATTCTGGCATTTGCCACAAGGGTAGTTTCCCACTATCTGTTGTCTCCCCTTGAAAATATCAAATTCTCTCTCAGTTTCTGAAATGATTGGCATATCCTGTCACTAACATTTTTAACTTTTTTTATTGCCACTACCAATTGTTTATTATTGAAAGCTGAGTTACTCACATCTGTTTCCTGTAAAACATGCCTATGTTTTAACACTACTACAGTCATATTGATTTTTTGTGTTCACATGCATCACAAAAGACTATTGCTTGTGCTGTCTTTTCTTGGTTTTGTGTTTGTACTCTTTTAGTGTTTGACATATCATTCCCTAGTCATGCGTTGCATTTTTTTCCAGGCAATTTCCAAAATTTTCTGATTATATCGCCCCTTCTTGGAAATGCTCCTCCAGTTTACCAGCTGCAATGCAATTCTTTTCCATCATACAATTTCTCTTTACTCTCTCCATTTGTCATTGTGGCATATTGTCTTTAGTGGTATGTGGAAACATTTGTCATGAAGTTCTTACACAAGGTCCCTGCACACTGATTGGTACACCCACAGGTACACCGCAGACAGCTAGCATCTAGTTATATGTTATACTAACATATAGGGCTGAGGGCATCTACCATGCAAGAGTGGATGTCAGGATATGTATGCACATTATTGCTATACACTTTACTTTCTAATATACACATGTATTTCTTGCTTAGAAGATGTTAGGACATCTGTGTCTTTGTAACGATTATGATATATGAGTCGGCATTGCCATCTTCTGATGATTTGTATTACTACATGGTTATGTATAAACTGTACCTCTTTGTTTCTACAAAGTGATGACAACTACAAAATTGTATGATATTTTCTTGGACTGAGGAGCCACCTCTAATTTAGCCAGTATGTCTCATCTCTGTAACTAGAAATGTTTCTGTCTTAGAGTAACAATGGTAATTGTCATAGGTATATAATGTAAACATTACATCTTCTACCTCGGAGACCTCAGGAGACACAGAGATTCCTCGAGATATACAGAATGCTTAGCCTTGGCTCCTAATTCCTATTGGTAAGAACTGCTTAGGGCAACTGTGATTTTCCTTTTGGTAGTAATGAACAAGCTTTATTGCTCGTATGCAATGTGTCTGTGATTCCTTACATGCCCATTATTGGCAAGAACCTGAGAGTGAGGTTTAGACCTCCTGACAATTGGTGACCACGTGATGGTGATATTTGGTGTTTGCAAAGTTTTACTTGTTGCTAAAACATTTCCTTTCCCAACGGGGACTGTAGGTGTGCATACCCGCACCACCTCTCCCATTTTTCACCCACTTTGTAATCACTTGCAAAGTCTGGCTGCTTACTGGGTGTGGTAGATGCCGAGTCAACCCTCTCCATTGCAGTTTTGAATTGCAAGCTAACAAGTGCACAGTAGCCTGACTGTGAACTAGTGCACCTGTTGTGGATCTATACTTGGCATAGCACCTTTTCACAGTTTGATTTTTAGTTCCCTCCCACACAATGGCCACCATATCAAATATCTGTGCAGAACAGAGACTCGATGTCTCAAACATCCTTGCCTCCCATACAGGATGGGTTGACTTCGCGTGGGATGCAAGTCAATCTGAAAACCCTGTGTTGGGGATTTCAACCCTGTACTCAGAGATGAGACAAACAGCCAGAAAGCAAGAAGCTAAAGGGCTGTTGGTCACAGCTCTCTATGCTGCTTTGGAAGCCTCTGAAGTAAGGTTTCAATCCCTTGAACTGCAAATGTGATCTCTTAAGCAAGAGATGGGGTTGCAGGAAATGGAATGTGTGAGACTTGAGCAGGATTTGGAATCTGAGCTCCAAACTCTGCAAAATGAAAAGGATTCCCTTTTGCACCATTCTGCTCAGGCAGGCGAGCAGGAACTTTGTTTGTTAAAGCAGGAGTGTGAAAGTTTGAGACAGAATAAAGGGCAGGCTTTGCAAATGAATGATTTGTTAAGTAGAATGAATGAACAAATGTGTGAGGAGTTGGGAGAGTTACAAGATGAGATAAACCAGGTAAGTAATGACTTAGGTTTAGCTACTAGGGACAATCGCGAATTGAGCGCCGTGTATAGAGTGTTACAGAAGCTGATGCAGGACGGAGTGGATCAGAACATTGCAAGAGTGAGTCATGATGAATGTGAATCCAAAATGGTGAAACTGCACCATCGGAGAGAGGTACTGGCTGGTCACATCAAGGCAATTGGAGGCGTAGCCCCAGCCTTGTCAAATGTCATCTGAAGGGGAGGAGTCAGATGACGACATCTCTCAGTGCAGCACCCAGTCACACCCCTACTATGACCCAGACACCCCTCCCCACCATCACGCAACATGGCGGCTCCCTGTCACATGATACCACATCCCTACATCATTGACAGCATGATGCACATCATGGGCAACGTCAACATGGTGACCCCCATGAAAGGGGGAACAGGTCTAGGCCTAGTCACAACGGTACCACCGATAGCCATTATTAATGTGAAAGACATGCAGGAGATAGAGAAAATGATTGAGAGTGACTTAGGTACCATGCCCATCTCTGAGAAAAGTAAACAGGTCCTCAAGACCCAGATTAGGCAGCTTCTACACGAGGCTTGGACTCAGGAAGGCATGGTTCATTCTGTGGCTAAAGCTACAGATCAGGCAGCCCTAGAGGATGACCAAGATAATCTACCTCTGCTTGATCATCCCAATAATCCCCTACAAATGACCTACTCTGTTCAGCAAATAGCTGACAGCATTGGTTGGATGAGCCCGTCCGACAACCTCAGTTGCCACTTGGAAAAGGTGTGTGCTAAATGTGAAATGCTTAGTCCCACTGCAGACTTCCAGGTCCAGATCCTACATCAGACTATCGATCCTGGCCTGTGGGCAAAACTCCCCAATGTCATCTGCCAGGACGGCCACGCCACCTTTGATGAAGTGGCATCTGAGCTAATTTCTGCACACAGCCCAGGTGTAGTAGGAGTGATGCTCGCATACCCTGTAGAACAGAATGTGAAAGAAAGTCCAGCGACTTTCCACCAGAGGCTCTGGATGGCCTGCCGAGCAGGGAAGAACCTTGCAGGAGAAGCTGCAGATGTGGACCTCATTGAATACAAGACCTTGTTCCTTAGGAACATGATCCCTGCAGTAAGAGAAGACATAGAGCCAACCACCTATCCCACCATGGAGAAGTTTGCCAATATTCTTCAGAAAACAGAGAGAGAGTTCATCACCTCTACATCTGTGATTCAGGCTCCAGTTCCAAAAAAGCAGCTGCCGTGGAAGCCATTCCAGAGGCCATGACACACTACATGGTGGAGGGGCAGGACCAAGAGAAACATTCCCTCCTCACAGACACCCAGCACCCCCAGCAGGCCCAACAACAACATCAATCCTGAGGTGGGAACCAGAACTACCACAAAAATAAGACGCACCACAGAAACAACAAGGGTAAACAACAAAGATCAGGCTCTTCGTATATGGAAATAGCTGATGAAAAATGGAAATTCCGAGATCTTCTCTGACAAATGCTTTCTGTAACCGATGCCATCCCCATTTGGGCCCTTGCAGCAATACAACTAAGAGAACAGGTCTCAACAAGTTGTGGAGATTCCGTAAGTCCAGGCTTTCAGGCCCTTACAGGCCTGAACCCGGAAGCAGCTCCACATTTAGCATCAGTGTAGCATGGTGATATGGTTCAAAGAAACCAGGCCCAGACTCTCTTTCAAGAGCTCCACCATGCCTCCACTGGTACAGATTGACAATTACAGGCCCCAGTCCAGATTGTAAACAAGCTGGTCTTGGATACAAACAGATGGCCCTGCACAGAGTCTGAGGTCGGGGGCTGCCTACTGACAGTACTACTGGATACAGGCACGACTGTGTCTGTATTACAGGATGACCACCCAGACACATCACCTTGGTCCACCAAATGGAGGACAAATATGTCTGGTGTAGACAGAAACAGGTTACCTGCATACCGCTCCCTACCACTACCTGTGACACTGGGACACCTGAAGGCAAATCATACCTTTCAGTTAATGGTACTGTATGATTACCCTAGTATAATCAGAATTGACTTCTTGACACCACACGGCTGTGTGGTAGACCTAGCCAAAATTTTACTGATACAAATCCAGGGACAATATTACACCATCATGATCCCTAACTCACATTTGGTTGCAACAATCTCTGCAAACAAAAAAGAGTATGACAACATATATTTGTTCAAGAACTGCAAGCTTTTCCCAAAGCTCCTCCCCATTCTACAAAAACATTTGCCACTATCAAGCATGATTGTGACAGGACGCACACTGTCATTGAAGTGACAGGCCCAGCACGAGAGGCATCGGCAATACCCTTTTCCACCCTAGGTCTTGCCTTTTCTTAGGGAAACAATAAAATCACTCCTCAAGCAAGGTGTAATCAGGACATGTGTTTCCACTGCAAATTCCCCAGTGTGGCCTGTGAAAAAACCCACAGGTACCTGGAGACTTACTATTGACTACAGGAGACTAAACCAGGTCACCCTCAGTTGTGCCCCAACTGTGGCATTGGCACCAGATGTGCGACGACTGCTAACCCCTGACCAACAATGATTTAGTGCCCTGGACATTTCCAATGGTTTCTGGTCATTGCCATTGGCCCCCAAAAGTCAATATAAGTTTGCCTTCACCTTTGAGGGCAGGCAGTACACATGGACCTGCTTACTACAGGGGTTCCACAACAGCCCCTCCCTGTTCCATTTACACATGATGGATGCCCTTGAGGGTTTCTCTACACCCCAGTGTCTCTTGCAGTATGTGGATGACCTGTTGTTGGCCACAGCCACACAGGAAAAACATCTGGATCTCTTGGATGAACTACTGACCCTCATCCAGAGGGTAGGCCTCAAATATAACCCTGCAAAAGCACAATATGTAAGAAAGAGGCACTCTTTCTGGGCCTGAGGATAACAGACCAAGGCCGAAGCCCTACCTGGAAGAATATACAAGGATTGCAAGATCTGCCACTGCCTACCAGCATGGCAACCCTTAGAAGGTTTCTAGGTATGGTAAACTATTCTAGAGATTTTATTTCTGATTTTGCTCAGAAGGCCACCCTTCTGTATGAACAACTGAAAAAGAATGTCTCCTGGAATTGGGGTCTCATTCACATACAAGCTGTGATGTCACTGAAACAGGCCTTGGCTTCAGCTCCAGCTTTGGTCAACCCCAATCCAGCCTTGCCATTCCATCTGGAATGTGCCACCTCTGACACTGCTATGTTGGCAGTGCTGACCCAGAAGGTCCATGGTACCCTGAGACCCATTGCATATGCATCACAGCTCTTGACCCCAGTGGAACAGAAGGACTGCCTTTGTGAAAGGAACCTTCTGGTGACCTTCTGGGCTGTCAAGCACTTTCTGTATATCATTGGGTACTCTCTTCTGATTAACACAAACCACACCCCAGCAACCTTTTTGCTATCAGACAGAGTAAAGGATGGATCAGTCTCTAATACCAGGCTGACACACTGGTCCCTCCTTCTCCAGGACAGTGATATTAAGGTCCACCCAACCAAAATGCCATCCATGCTGGTGCATGGTCTCCTTTTTCAAGGAAAACCCCATGACTGTACACTGCAGTCAACTGATCTACCAGATCCAGGTCCTTTCCTTCCTGCTACACCACAACTACTTGAGAACATCTCATTGTGCCATGTCTTTATGGATCGCACAGCTTCCTACTACCAGGGAGAACAGATAGCAGGAATGGGCATATTAGTCATTTACCCTTATGGTAACACTGTTAAGATTTCTAAGCATTGCAGTGTGGCATCATCACAGTATGCTGAGATGGCAGTGGTGGCCTGTGCCCTCGAGTTTATCCAGCATGGAACCAAGGACACCATCAATTTTATAGACTCTAACTGGGTTTGTTGTTCCCTTACATAATTCCTTCCTTTCTGGCAGTGGAACTCCTTTACCTCCTCCGATGGCAGCCCAGTGAAACATAAGGAACTGATAATATGCATTCACTCACTGGCACAGAAATTTGCACACAAACTCTATGTACACAAAGTTAAGGCCCACTCCATAAACGACCCCTATCATGCTTTCAATGACACTGCTGACACCCTTGCAAAGAAAGGGGCCTGGGGGGGCACTTGGATGATGGACCATCCAGAGACCAGAGTGGCTATACACATTGCAGCAGTCAGGAAGAAACTTGAACCCTTCTCCCGCTTGGATTTAACAGAAGCCTAGCATGCCACCTCTGAACTGAAAGATGTGTTCAGATTCCTGGACAAAGTCACTGAGAAAAATATACCTACCCACGACCCCTACTGAAAGCATGAAGGTAAGCTACACCTGTCCCCTGATGACAAGCTCATCTGGTATCAACCAGATGACACCCCCACCAAATTGTGGGTGGTCCCTCATTATCTGAGTTCCCAATTTCTGCACCAGGTGCATGACATCCATACTGGTGGGCACCAGAGAGTGGAGAACACACTCCAAAGGCTTAAGATCACTGCCTGGTGACCTGGTGTCACCAAAGATGTCAAACAATACATAGATAACTGCCTTGTCTGTGCCCAAAACAACCCCATCCCTACCAAATGTAATGCTAAGCTATTACCACAAAGGCATTCTGGCCCTTAGCATGTCATACAGATTGACTTTATTGGTCCCTTAACCAATACCAGCAGAAACAACAAGTATACCCTTGTGGTCACTGATCTCTTCTTTAAGTGGGTTGAGGCTTTCCCCACTAAGACATGCACTGCTAAAACTACTGCCAAAATCCTGGTGGAACAGATTTTCTCCATATGGGGCCTACCTCTCAAGGTAGACTCAGACAAAGGAAACAGTTTTACAGGTGAGTTGATGAAAGAAGCAGTTGATCTCCTTGGTGAAATTCCACATACCCTACCACCCACAATCTTCAGGTCAAGTAGAGAGAGCCAACAGACGAATTAAGCAAATGCTTTCCAAATTCATTGAGGATAATCCCAAGGATTGGGATTCCCTACTGCTGTTACTCCTTATGGCAATTAGGGGCACACCCTCAGCCACCACCCAGCTGAAACCCTTTGTGGTGATGACTGGTAGAAATATGAGATTAGCTGAACACCTGTTGTTTGACCTGCACACCCCCACTGCAGACTGTATCTCAGTGGACCAATATGTGGAAAAACTCAGACAAGACATCATGCACTCTCATTTGTATGCTGCTAATTGCATGGGCAAGGCCAGCAACAGTACAAAATCCAGTTTGACAAACAGCACAAGAAGTAGATTGGCAAGTTGGGAATGAGGTTATGATTCTCAGATTTGCACATCCCACACATTCCTTCTACAATAAATGGGAAGGACACTACTCCATTGTCAACAAGCTCAGTCCAGCAGTCCATCAGGTTAGACTCATGCAAAACAACAAACTGACTGACAAATGGTTACATGCAAACCAGCTGAAACTGTATAATGGAGTATAATTATTTTTCCTCACCCCATTGGGCAGAATAGTGCAAATTTACTAATGTTTGATTTTCCTTTTCAGATACACTGGCAAGATAGTTATCTTGTTATATTTTCTCCTCATCTCAGGAGTTATCCCCTGCATCCAAGACACAGTAAAGCACCTCCTTCCTTACCTTGATCCACCTGCAACTACCCCAGAGGGAGTCTCCATCAATATTCCCAACAAGTTGATTACTGTCCAGGAAGGTTCAGATGCCTACCTCACTGTCTCAGTCGTTGCTCCTGATAGATCTACCCTACAAATTGAGTGGCAAACTAAATTTTGAGAACAAATACTCCTAGTGGCCAAGCTCTCCAAGGGAACTTTCCATGGTTGGCCCAACACATAATTATCCCCAAATGGTACTTTGTCCTTGCTCCAGACCTCTCTTAGACACTCTGGTTTATATAACATCACTGCCTTAAGTGACTCCTCATATTGTGTTTCATTGTCTAAAGACTCTGTCAGGAAATTTGCTGTACACAACATAGCCTCAGCTGCCATGTATTTATCTATGCTACCCCTACTGAGAAACAACTTTTGGAATGTCCAAAACAAATCCCTGGTCCTTGTAGTGGCCTCATAGCCACTGCTTTACCTGGCACACTTATTAACAACTTACAATCTATGCATATACCTGTTTTAACTTGACTACTTGAATATGATAGAATTTGGTATGTGTCATACTACTAATACGTCATTGTTTTATAGTACTTTGTTATTTGATAGCTTAGCAGCTTTTTAAATCCATAACCATGACCCTATTGCTGGGGTACATACCACCGAGCATGGAGGCAATTTTAGGAGAAAACCTAATACTGATGATCAAAGTCATAAACATAATATATGTGACACATCTGATGTCACTGGTGCCCACAGGCACCATCACTGGTGTTTTTGGCACAGCAATGTCCATCTGGAACAGGGCCAACATTGCTGCTATCAAATCACATTCACAGAAGTTCCAAACTGTTCTGGTGAATGATATTATATCCCCCATTATTGCATGGTGTGGATGGTCTTAGTCAGGAAGAAAGATACTCTGTATGCAACATGCATGACATTGCTAAAGCATTTTCAGATTCTAAGGATAAGATTAACTCACTAGTTGCACAAAACAGTAAAGAAGCAGATAAGCAATACATTGCCAGTGAAATATTATGCTCAGCCTATGGCTCTTACATTATTACTACCATCAACAATCTCTTCTGTGATCTAGAATCCGGAAGATTTCCTGATATCATAAATGACAGACGTATCTCCAAATGGTATTGTCCTCTTTGCAAATCCTCTAACTGTGCTGCCATGTGTGTGCTACAGACTCTAATTATTCCAATTTCTACTGCTAGGAATTTGGGTTTTGTGACCAGGCACCCTAACACTGGTCCATGTTTTACTTCTAAAAAATGTTCTATTAAGGATACTATGTTTGTGTCTTTCACTGTTTCTTTACCATGTTTTGATCCTTCTACAGCTATATTTGATAAACTTGCATCTGTACACTCCACTGGGCACCTTGATGAAGACATCTACAGAGAATGCCTCAATTTGCCTCCTCTATTGGTTTTCCATCCTCTTCTGAAAGTGAGAGTCTCACTGCACACAAACTGCTGTGCGAAGAAAGGGTATATTTATTTGTGTCGATGTGATGTAATTTGATGTTATTAAACCTGTATGTGGCTATTCCCCAGACAGTATCGATTGATCCTTTTCCATGGACAATGACATCACCACTAATGGCACAGAATATCAGGACTCACCATCTACTCCAGATGATTCCAAACTATACAAGTCTTACTGGGATCTGGTTCACTGCCTGTCAACATGGATTTCCAAACATACTTATAATTGCCCAGTAGAGTTGCAAAAATGGTGACTGCCTACAGTGAAAATGCAATATAACTCAGATGGTGAATATTGTGTTGTTACTAACCATAAGACTTACACTTATGGTTCACAAACATGTTCTACTGATACTCTGAATTTCTGCTTTGTCCCACATCAGCAACCATTATTGGGTACACAATTATTACCACTGTTCCCCTTATGGATGCTGATATCATTGATGGTAACCCTGATTATCTGATTACTCTTTCAGAGTATTTACGTTACTTTAATGTACACATTATCCTCTCACTTTGACATTAAAATCACTTTTAGAGAGAAAAGACACCAGCCTCATCCCCCTCAGCAGTAATATCTCCAAAGCTAATGATGCTGTCCTTGCACTTATTAATGATGGTGATATAAATAGTGCACTTACTAACACCTGGTTAGAGATTACCATTAAAGGTTTTGTTATTATACAAGCATTTTTGATATTTTTTCTTATTATTATGCTTTGCTGTCTATGGCACACATTATGCCAACACCATGAACAGATGGAGTTCTTTTACAAGGCTCGAGTGTCGGGTCTGTAAACGACCCCTGCTCACTATCCATTTCCTTACTTTTGCTTGTGTTGCCCCTTTTGAGGCAACAAGGGGGGAATGTTACACGAGGTTCCTGCACCCTGATTGGTACCACCACAGGTACACCGCAGACAGCTAGCATCTAGGTATTTGTTATACTAACATATAGGCCTAAGGGCATCTACCGTATAAGAGCAGATGTCAGGATATGTATGCACATTATTGCTATACACTTTACTTTCCAATATACACATGTATTTCTTGCTTATAAGATGTTAGGACATCTGTGTCCTTGTAATGATTATGATATATGAGTTGGAATTGCCATCTTTTGATGATTTGTATTACTACACGGCTATGTACAAACTGTACCTCTCTGTTTCTACAAAGTGATGACTACTACAAAATTGAATAATGTTATCTTGGACTGAGGAACCACCTCTAATTTAGCCAATATGGCTCATTTCTGTAACTAGAAATGTTTCTATCTTACAGTAACCATGGTAATTATCATAGGTATATAACGTAAGACATTATGTCTTCTACCTCAGAGACCCCAAGAGACATGGAGATTCCTCAAGGTACAGGGAATGCTTATCATTGGCTCCCAGTTCCTACTGGTAAGAACTGCTAAGGGCAACTTTGATTTTCCTTTTGGTAGTAATAAACAAGTTTATTACTCGTATGCAAAGTGTCTGTGATTCCTTGCATGCCCATTGTTGCCAATAACCTGAGCATGAGGTTTAGACCTCCTGACAGAGTAAAACATTTCTGTTAGTTTCCTTATGACACAGTTTTTTGGCTAGGTGGGCAGCTTGTTTAACTCAGTTTAGCATGGCTCTGATGATATTGTACTGTACCTAATGTAAATATTGGTATAACATCAGACTAGGCATATAACGGCAAATATGGACACAATTCTCAGACAATGTTTTTCTACTTTGAGAGAGTTTATTCATTGCAGTACCAAACAGAATAATTGATAGGCTCCAAAGTAAAATGAAGAAGATGCTTTTAAAGTTCATACAGGTGCAATGTGCTAGTGCAAAAAATACAAAGTGCTTGAAATGCTGAAAACAGCAATAGTCAAATGAACCTTCTACTACCAAACCTGGCACTTTACTCTTGGAGTTTCACCAGTCGTGAGACCTCATCCATCTGCAAGCACCAAGCAGCCTATGAAATTCAAATGTCAACTGAGTCTCGAACATTTGGTATCCACTAAACTGGAAGCCTACACCTGAATCTGAAAGGATCTAAAAAGCTGCTGCATCATCTTGTGTTACAACTGCTGTCCCCTTTTCCCTTCTTTACTGGTTCATTCAACTACAGCAGTAAGGCACAGCAATGCTAATTTCAGGTCAGAAGGGAGTCTAGGTCCATAATTTCTGCCCCCAACTTTAGAAGGAGATATATAAACAGTGTAGTGGAAGTTACTTTTAAAAAGTAATCAGTTCCATTTGCTAGTCACCCTGAAATAATTATAATCAAATACAGTTGTGTATTACTATTGTATAAAAAGTAATTAGTAACTGTAACTGTAACACATTTTACTTTTTATATTACTTTTTTATTGCTGTTGATCATTTGGTTATGTAAGCTTAATAAACTTATTGTACCTGCAGTATGTTCTCAGCTCCCCCGACAAAAGCCTAATAAAATAAAATATAAAGGCAATGTTATGTCAGCAGTAGTCAGTGACTTCTCTCGGATTTTGGACTGCTGGGAAGGGCAAAGTCATGGTCCAGAAATCCTGACGTGGGTCTTAGAGAAACCCTCCCACCTATAGTAGCTCAGATAGTAGCAGCCCCAGCCCTCAGCCCCAGATGAATCATGTTTTCCCACATTCACCCCGAGTCTTTCCAAATCCCACATTCCAGGTAGCTCAGAACTTGTCTAAAAATTCTCGGCCAGATTTTCAAAGCCCCAGGTATGACACAAGGGACGTGCACCAAACAAGTGGTGCAAGGGACTCTACTGTCAAACATTGCACCAGACCCAATTTTCAAATGAGCACTGTGTCAAAGGCAGTTTACCCTGCATCAAAGGTGGCTGCATTAGCCTTGCACCATACAAATGTCAGCGTCATGATGCAAGTCATCTTGCACCACAGAAATGATGCAAGACCGCACCTGTGGGAATTTCAGAATTGCACCACTGACACCAAACATGTCAAAGTACTGTCAGCTGCTAGACCAGCCAGAGCTGGTCTAAAGGACACTAGAGCATACAGAGACCCAAAGCAGGTGGTCAGAACTGACTATGCAAATATTAAGGGCCAGTATTCTCCTGCAGGACTAGTTTAGAACATTTTGGGGGGCTTAGTTTTGGCTATTTCATCTGCTGTTTTGTTTATTTAGCTTGTGTCATTCTCATCCATAGCATCATTTGTTTGACTGGCTTGCACCATTTTGGTTTCTCAGCTTGCACCACTTCTACTCAGTATGCACCATTTTACATCAGTGTACACCATTTCTACTCAGTTTGCACCATTTTTGTACTCAGTATGTGTCATTTCCGTTCCTTGCATCATTTTTCTGCCTTTATATGCATTTTTGACTCAACTTGCACCATCTATTTTGGTGCAGCTTGTGTCATTCCTGTCCCTTATGTCATTCTGTTGACACAGTGGACCTCTTGCGTCAGTTTGGGAGAATTTGTCACACAGACCACTTTTCTTGAAAAATATGGAGCACAGTATTTGGCACACCAAGATCTGATTCAAGCTGGTTGTATGATGCAGCTTGTGTGGATCTGAGGACCCTTTGAAAATTTGGCCCCCTGTCTTTTTTCAAAATAAAATTTAGCTACACATAGACTTGTCATTAGAGATGCAGCGAATTTATAATCTGCCTCCAAAGTGAATGCGAAGTGGCCACTTCGTGTTTGCACTTCACTACACAGAGTGCCCCATAGGAAAGGCTCACTTTGCCTTGTTATTATTACTAAGCGTTGTCATTCCACTTTAAACGTGAAGTAAGGTGGAGTGACAACAATATTGGCAGCACCCCACCCACACAGTCACCAGAATTAATGTGCATCCCCAAAGTGCTACTGTCTTGTTTCCAGAAAACTCCTCAGTGCTGATGAAGTGAAATGAGAGCATAACAAGAAATGCAGTCTCCCAGAATTAATGGCACACTCAGTCATGCACGCAGTGATCACACACAGAGTCACCAGAATTAATGTGCATCCCCAAAATGCTACTGTCTTGTGTCCAGAAAATTCCCCAGTGCTGATGAAATGCTACTGTCTTGTGCCCAGAAAATTCCCCAGTGCTGATGAAGTGAAATGAGAGCATAACAAGAAATGCAGTCTCCCACAACTAATGGTGCACTGCAAATGCACAGACAGATTAAGATTGTACTGTGCACTTAAGGCACAAATACAAAAAGGCACAACAAAGGCACAACAACACCTAATTAGTGCACACAAGTCACAGATCCAAATCTGGAAAAGAATACATTTTGTCAGTTGGGGGATTAGTGCATGGCAGTAACAATCCACTACCAGTAAAAATACCATAAAGCAGTATAAAAAATTCATGCAGGTGTGGTGGATAGCAGGTTCACACTGCTGCAATTACTCTATGGCACAATAAAAGGTGTCTGATTTAATGGCACGCATCGCACACACACACACACACACACACACACACACACACACACACACACACACACACACACACACACACACACTACAAGTAATGCGTAGCAAATTGAAAACCTTTAGTAATATAACCAGATGTTTTAAACAGACAAATTATACACTGCTGCACCACAACAATCAGCAAAAAAATTTCAAGAATTACTGAAAATATTACTGTGTGCACATTAACACAGTTTACAAGAAAAATATAACCGAAACAGAAAGACTGCCTTTTCCTCCATGTTAACGTACCTACACCACAAATATGCTCCTCCCCCAAAGCACACTTCACAGTACACAGACTGACTGTTCTAAATTAACGTTCAAAATTCACACACAACAATAATCACTCGATGATATGAGCACAGAAGAGTTTCCTAGTAAATTTTGAGCAAATTAAATGACTCAAAGAGACATTTTAAACAGCTTTTAGAGGTTTTGAATCGCAGAGTTCTGAGAGCAAACTATCTCCAGCTATCACTATACACACACTACCCAGGCCAGAACTGAGGTTGTGCAGAACAATCTAGAACCCATGTGACCTGCAATCACATGAATCACTGCAGAATTTCATTTGGAGCTCAATTACAAGGTGAAGTGAGGTGAATTACATTGATTTCAATGTACTTTGCCTTAAATTTGGTGGAGAAGTAGTTTGGGAAAGGCGGAATAATGCAAAGTCATTGGTTTCAATGGACTTCGCATTCCTCATTATGAAGTGAAGTACTCCACTTCACATTGTGGAGTACTCCGCCAGTTCCGATTTACTTCATGAATCATTTCATGGAGCGAATTGGGCCCACTTCACCCACCATTACTTACAGTACTGTAACTCACATACTGTACAGGAAGGAATGGGAATGCCTATGGTTGTACTTCCCTGATGAGCTGCAGCACAAAGCTCCCTGACTTAAAAATACGTATTAATGAGTACATGATGGGGTGGTAAAGCCTGGAGAAATACTACAAAACAGGCTTACAATACATCCAAGTAACTACAAAAAAACACTTATGTTGTGATTCATGATGTGATCATGAATCGTGATTTGTGACTGCATTTGTGACCATGAGAATGAAGAATGTGATTCGGTGTCGATGGTGTGAGATAACCAATGTGAAACTGTACTGGGAGCTCGAATGCCTACAGCTGGTGAGCTGTAGCTTAAAACTCCTGGACTTAAAAACTAGTATCAGTGAGTACAATGGTGGGGTGGTGAAACCTGTAGCGATACTACAAAACAGGCTTACAATACATTCAAGTAACAAGTAAAAAAATTAATGTTGTGATTCATGACATGATCATGAATCATGATTTGTGACTGCATTTATGACAGTGATGATGAAGAACATGATTTGTATCACGAGTGATTTGTGATGATGGTCCTGACTTAAAAACGCATATTAATGAGTACAATGCTCATGCAGAAATATGTACCACACCTGTCCAGTACTCTGAAGGGAAGCCAACGAAACAACTGTGACTTAAGTTACAGATGGAGATTGGGCCCTAAAGAAATGCAAATGCACAGACAGATTAAGATTGTGCTGTGCACTGAAGAGATGCAGACACACAGGCACAACACCAAACCAGTGCTGACCATCAGAAATTCAAATCTGGAAAAGAATACCTTTGCCAGTTGGGGTGGGCCGGGGGGGGGGGAAGCAGTGTACTGCACTGCTGCAGTAACAGTCACTATTACTAGTACCAGTAAAGATACCACAAAGAAGTACAAAAATCACACAGCTGCAGTGGATAGCAGGTTCACATTGCTAAAATTACTGTGCAGCACAATAAAAGGTATCTAATTTGATGACATGCATCACACACGTACTCACACAACACACTAAGTAATGCGTAGCAAATTGAAAACTTCAGTAATATAACCACATATTTTAAACAAACTAAAATTATGCACTGATGCACCACAACAATCAGCAAAAAAATGGCAAGAATTATTGAAAATATTACTGTGTGTACATTAACACAGTTATAAGAAAATTTCACCAAAACAGAAATAACGGTCTTTTTCTCCAAGTTACTCTACCTACACCGCAGATACGTCCCTCCCCCAAAGTGCACTTCCACTGTCTCTCAGTACACAGACTGAATGTTGTACATTAACATTCAAAATCCACACACAAACAATAAACGCTCGATGATATGAGCACACGAGGGTTTCCTACAATTGATGATTTAAAGTTTCAGCAAAAAAAGACGCAAAAGGGTTTTTTTAACAGCTTTTAGAAGGTTTGAATTGCAGAGAGCTCTCAGAGCAGACTGTCTCCTACAGCTTCCTGCACACACTACCCCAAACTGAGGCTGTGTAGAACAATCTAGAGCCCATGTGACCTGAAATCCCATGAATCACTGCAAACTTCACTTTTGGAGCTTAAAAACAAGGCAAAGTGAGGTGAAGTACATTGTTTTCAATGTACTTCATCTTAAGAATTGGTGGAGTAGTGGTTTGGGAAGGTGGAGTAACGCAAAGTCATTGTTTTCAAAGGACTTCTTGTTACCCATCATAATGCGAAGTACTCCACTTCGTGTTGTGGTGCACTTTGCTAATTCCCCTTCACTCCGTGAATCACTTTGAGGAGCGAATTGGGGCCACTTCTCGCCCATCTCTACTTGTCATAGCAATAGGCTGGAATATCAATTACTTATTATTGGCACTCGGCTAAGCCCCATCTTATACAATATGTATAAAACTGTATAAAACAATGGCAAGACTGGCTCAGATCCTTACTTCACAGCCTACTGTATAAAAAATTCTGATAATTACAAATAATATTTCTGTCATGCCCTTTGTAGTATATAAAAACAGATTTTATGTTTCCCTGTACACTAAACTGATCACTAAAAACTGTTGCATAGATAATAAAACATTGTAAACACTGTGAAAAGCAGCATAAATATAAAACAACAAAGGTTTCAGAAAATACTCAAATCAAGTAACAAATTCAAAAACAATGGATAATGATGACTATGCAAAACATCCTATTTCATTATGCCCTTGTGCACAGTACCATTTTCATACATAAGCATGTATACGTTTCTTAGCATTAGTGTTTCAGATTATTTCACATGCATAAAACGTATTCAAATAATTTTTCACCTGCAAAATGTTTATAGATCTTTGTATAGATTTGAGCATTTCTATAAACTCAGCATACTAGAGTTTAAGAAATTATTTTTCCCATGCAACCACCTGGCTAAGTCCTAGTAGAATATTACAGAATATTAAAAAATCATTTAAAATTATACTTAAGGCATCTGGGTGGCTGTAGAATCTAGATTTCCTTCTTAATTTCAGGATGTTGGAGAGATTTCTTCCCCTGGATGGCAAAAATCCTTTAAATGGCTGGATCTTGTTGTTGCTGTCTTTACTCTGTCCATACTCGAACCCTGGACATTGGACCCATCTGGCATTAACACAGCAATGCAGACCTGCTTCTTGGCTGATACAGACATAAAAAAATAGTCAGTCCTTTGTTAACTTTTGGTTGGAAATTCAAAACAGTACAATAACAGCAAAAATGTCCATTTCACAAACGTAGGACTTTGCTGCATCCCAGTTGGAAGCCACCTAAACCAGTCTCTCCAGGAAGTGGCTTTCATTACCTCTGGGCCAGACTTGACATCACTGTCTTGCTCTGACATCATCTCACCAGTTCTGATTGGTTCTTGCAAATAATGTAAGATAGCTAGTGTTTTTCTTCTGAGACTCCACCTCTCTCTGTACTGGAACATTTTTCAGACCAAAGTTAATTTTTCTTAAAACTTTTGAATGCAATAAGATGTAGTCTTCAAACAAACATTTGCAATAAAACTGTGGGAGAATTCAAGAATGCATGGGACAGACATAAGGCAATTCTTGTGGGGGGCAGGAAGATATAGGCTGTTGGTTAACTAGGATCTGCGGCCTATCCTGTAGGTAGGGAAATGGGCAGACTAGATGGGCCTAGCGGTCCTTATCTGCCGACAAAGTCTATGTTTCTATGTTTCTATGTTTCAATCTCAGCTCATTGAATGCAGTCGTTCAAAGTGTATCTCATGTCTGTGAGACAAATATTTTCTGAGATAAGATAATAATTATAACACCAGTTATCAGTACAATCTTTAAAAATGAAATTATCATTTCACTTCCCATGTCTCAAGCTTTCTAATGAAGTAAGTCTTTTTCAAATTTCTGGTTAGGAGAGTTCTTAAAAGCATTGAATTCAATTGCAGACAGTTTTATCTTTATTCTTCCAAGAAAACACATCCATCAAGCTGACAGGGTTGTTTACAGAAAAAAAAAATTAAGAAGATATCGCTCAGTCTTGTATCAACTAACATATGCAAAAATGACATCCTTGGATTTGTCATGATACCAGCTCTTATTTAAGGTTAAATACAGGTATTTCTGCTCTTAGATTTTTAGCATAGAGCATTCTTGTAAATAACTAATATGCTTTAGCAGTTGCAAGTATTAAACTTAGCCATTTGATAGGTTGAAAGGTTCTTCATGAACTGATGTAATTTCATGTTTATCGCATGTTGCATTCTCTAGTAACACAAGTTTTTCATTTATATTGAAGTCTATGGAAAATTTAAACTCAGATGTTTTTTCTTTCCTTTGAGATAGCTGGTCTTTGTGTAAGGCACTGCCAGGTTATAAATTTTGTTTGACACCTTGGCATGCAGTTACTATGGCTCTTGTATCAGATTGTTTTTTCTTCTGCAAACAGAGACCACGAATACAATTAATATCACACTCTAAAGAGGCCACAAATGGGGTGGTGAATTAGGCTCATATGGTTTTAAAAGTCATTGAAAAAGTTTTTTTTTTCCTTTTGAGGAAATCCATGTTGGCAACTTACAGCTAGTTTGAAACCCCTTTTTCCATTCATGGAAACAAAAACCCTTTAGGTTCTTTGAACCAGTTGTCTTGTATTACATCCCAACTACACTTCCAACTTAATAGTATAATTATAAAATATAATGATAATAATAACACAGAATAATACAATTATTATAAAATATTTTTGCGTCTAGCATGTGTCCCCCACAGACTCACTCACTCATATGACTAAAAAGTCTGTATAGTTCATTTGATCCAAGTCCATGATCATCTGCTTGCCAATGCACACACAGTTAATTAACTTGTACCAGTAGCAACCTCCACCCCCACCATCAACCCAAAGCAACCTGGCAGTATACATGGTTCATCTCTTCCTAATGTAATCTTTAGTCCTGCTTGGCCTATGAAAGAAAACAATGTCCACTGTTGAACCACAGACAATCCATAACAGTGTAGGAGAGCAAAGTAAAAGGCCAAAGGCATTCCATTACTCTGCTCCATCTGGCACCACAGTTCCAAATGCAAGCACTCGAGCAAGGAAACAATAACTGAGTTATAACACAAATGCAATTTAATAAGGAAATGCTAGGGCCTCATACAACCCAAACCCCAAATTCATATTTCTTTTGGGGGGTTGGATTTATGAATTGAGACTATATGAATCCATAAGATTTTTTTTCAAAAATTGAATTTGTTTACTGTTGGTCCCTGTGCAATTGATTTTCTAATGAGTCTACAATGTTAAATACATGAAATTTATCAATGTGCATAAAATATGTGTTACAAGAGCAGGTTCCTTGTAGTGATATCACATAACAGTATATAGAAATGTGCCTTTAAATACTTAATTCATTATCTGTGATGTCAGGTCTGGGTTCCCTATTTAAATTGTGTCTCATTTGACACCAGTGCCTGCCCCTGAGGAAGACCTAACAGTTGAAGCGCAGGGACATTTGGTAGAGTTTTGTCTCTGGTCATATTTTCTATCTTTCACATCAAAATATCAAATTTTTCATCAATTGGTGAAGAGCGCCTGGTTTTGGAGTGCTAACTCTATTGATTTGCTCTACTGGACTTCGACTTGCTGCCCTGTCAGCACCCCACCTAACGCTGAGGAGCGTGAACTCACTTTTTGGTATCAGTGCCTGTCCTAACCACCTTGCCACCCAGGGATTCACTCAATAAGGAGAAATTTGTCTAGGATTATCTTTAGGGACTGAACTGTTGTCATGTCCACTGTCTCTGTTAATAAACTGTTCCATAGGTTCACTATCCAATGGGTGATCAGATTTGTTCTAATATTTCCAATACATTTGCCACTTCTGAACTTTGTCCTCACTTTCTGCTGAAGAACATTAGATCAAACATCTTTGTTAGTTTGATCTTCTCAATACCCTTGAGTATGCAGAAAACTGAGATCATGTCCTCTTGAGCTTCCTTTTCTGTATGGTGAGCATGTTAAAGGCCACCTGTCCCTTCCCATAGCTTTTTTTATTCCATACCCATGATCATTTGGGTGGCCCTGCATTGCAACATCTCAGCTTCACCAAATTCCTTTTTGTCTTGTAGCTCAGAATTGTATTCAGTACTTAGGAGATTTATAAAGAGACAATAGGAGCTCAGAATTGTATGCAGTACTTAAGCGATTTATAAAGTGGCAATACAACTTCCCTTACCCTGCTGGTCAACCCTCCTTTTGATATCCTCATAATTCACCTTGTTTACTTGGTAGTGGAAACACATTGCTTGGCATGCTTCAGTCTTTTGTCTATTATGACTCCAAGGTGCTTCCACCATCACCTTGAACAGGAGGAGCCAAAAACAGTGTTTAGGCTCTCCCTTTTGTGTTGCCTCCATAATTTGTGCACTTTCCATTGAGAAACATTCAGCCTGAGACTCAAGGAGTCCAACCACTAGCCCAGATTGTTCAAAATGAAGTCCATTACCCTGGCCAATACATGCATTAGCAAACATCAACAGCTAGCTAGAGAGCGCAGTGTCCAGCTCATTGACAAAATGTTGAACAGTAGTGACTCAAGCACAGATTCCTGAGGTATGCCACTAAGTAACCTTGATCACATGGAGTAGTGCCCATCCACCATCACCCCTGCTTCCTGCCCCAATCCAGTTAGCTATCCACCTTGTGTATACCACACTAGCATGCTTTGTCCAGCAGATCGTCATGTGTAACAGTATCAGTATCAAAAGCCTTGCTAATGTCAAGGTAGATTCTTTTGTACAAAACATACTGGTAGAGGTTACTGGCATTTGAGTCTGGTGGTTAGAGAAAGCAGTATAGGATCATAACACCAAACAGAACTGTTTGAAAAATGCATTTTATACAACAGGTATTGGTCTGTCTCAACATGATATAACTACCATCTCATGGGCCACTCATTAGATAGTAGTGATATCTTCATGCTGGGTATGTCAAAGCTACTATCTTTTCAAGCTAGGTACATCACATTTACCAGCTTCAAAAGTGCTAGTGCACATAGCTTGTTAATGCAGCTGCTTCACGCTGAACATTCTTTTACTTTCATTTTAAATGGCAACCTGTAAGTGCAAAATCAGATCACTGTCTTGATGCTGACATAATAAAATAAACCCCCTATCGTCACACAAACACACACACACCCAAGCAGTATTTATTTTAAAAATAGCAATTTTAAAGGGAGTGAGTGTGTCGTTCCTCAGCCACCGTAGTGCAGGGCAGCTTTTCTATTCAACTCTTCTCGCTGAGTCTGAGCGTTTTTCAAACAGAAATCACTTAGCCTTCACTGGTAGTTTTAAATAATTAAAATAGTAAACAATAATGGCAGCAAGCCTAGTGGAGCCACAGGTCTCAACTTTGATTTCAAAGCATTTCTTTTCACCATCTGAGGATGCTTTGTGCATCTCAGGCTGCTCTTCCTCAAGCGAAGATCAAAAATGGCTTTTGGAAATGGGTCCAGTACAGGTCACACATTTGCTTGTTTTATTTGTTTCATTTAATGTTTTAAATTAATGTGTACATGAGCCGGGGATGAGTCTGGTCTGGCAGTATAGGTCAAGATGTATGGGGGGGAGGTCCACCTCAGCCACTACAGCACAGTTTAAATCTCAGATGTTTATGTACAGAGCTCTTGTTAGTGACTGGCTGAAGACAGACCCACATCATTTGTACAAATCAAATATGCCATGGGTGAGAGTGAGAAAGTAGAAATATCTCCATTCACTGTCACTGCTTCACCTCTAGTGGGATATCAAGAGTTCAGTGACAACTCCTGTAGATATTTCTACTATCTCACTCTCACCCATGTCATATTTCATGTTTATATACAATACTAGCACTCATGTAAGGGACATCAGTGGACTGGTGGGGAATGTGGCAGAGCCAGAATAGCGGGGGGGGGGGGTTACTAATGAAGCAACATTAGATGTTATGGCTGAGGAAGGGGTGGTCCTGGGCACCATACCCCACCCCATCCGATTACACAAGATTTGGAGGAAATAGAATTCCACTGATAATAAATAACAGTAAAAACAATGCTGCTGCCATCAAGTGCAGGTGTCAGGGGTCTACTAAAGTTCTGTATTTTTGTGGTCTGTGTCTGAGGAAAATTGCCTTTTTGTTGTACTTCTACCAAAAATGGTAAAATGTGTTATAGATCCATGTACTATGTAAAATTAGGTGTGTTTGTAATACGGCTTGGTGAAATTTAACTTCCATTTGCATGATTCTGGTGAAATTGCAATTCTGCTTCTGTGAAATTTCACACAATTTCCACACAAATTTCATAAAATTTCACAGAAATTTACATTTCAGTTACTGTACTGTAGCTTGTCTCTTTTTGAAAGTACTAGTCCACTACCAAAAATGAAATCAAATGTAGTATATGTATAGTCCACTACCTCGTGGAAAACAGTGTACCGTTAGGATGGTGCCTGAAGTTTGTTGCCACAATTAAAGCGATGCATCAAGGGCAACAGCGAAAGAGCGATCTTGTTTATAGATCATCCCTCACTCCTGTTGCCCTTTGCACCCACGCAGTTTCTACCCGCTCTGGGGCATGTCCACCCCGGAGGAGGTTATATTTAGTTTTGAGGGTGTGACTGTTTCCCGGGAGGGAGCGTTAGCCCTGTAACTCCCGGGACACATAATGCCTGGTGCTGTAATGTTAGGTGGCATGTTGCCAACGCCGTAATCAGCGTCGGCAACATGTTTTTCACTACAACATGGGTGAACCAAGGAAAACCACACCTCCTCTTTGATTTCAATTTTGAAAGGGGGCTGAATCAGAAACATTCATTTATTTCTTAAAGTTAAATGGACACTGTCACCCGCCTTAGCTCTCAAAGTGTCCCTAGTTTAAATAACATATTTTATGATTGTTCACATTCTTCATAGACTGTTAATGAAGCTGGTAGATTGGTTCTGATTCTTCTTTCTTTACAAAAAGTGAAACACTGACTGCCCACTGATTGTCTGGATATACAATGGCAGACAAGGAGGTGTGAGGATGGCTGTGCCATTCGTCATATGTGCATCTACAGCACCAAGGATACTGGTACAGTGACTGGGGATATATGACCAAACACTGACATGGAAAAGACTGAGTGGCAGGAGCCCGAGACTGATTGCCCAAAACTTGGTATCCGAACACTCAGTAATTACCTGTGGCAGAAGTTTTTTTCATGTTTCAGGGGGCTTCACCCTCAGCACCCCCAGTGCAAGGACTTCATCCCCACACCCCTCTTACATTAGATAACAAAGTCCACCACAGACAATTACGGAGTGTCAAGATAAAGAGTTTCGGGCAATCAGTCTTGGGCTCCTGACACTCGGTCTTTTGCATTTCAGTCTTTCAACATACTCCCTGACTGAGGGGGGTGTTCAATGCCATGGTGGGGGGGCAGCTAGACACCAGGGATTATAGAATAGTGACTGGCAGTACTGTAGTTTGGTGCCTGAGGGCATCACTGGACACCAGGGAGGGTTATAAGCTTTCCTATGAGCTGGTGGTCAAAGGGAGGGGGGCCATTAGCACCAGGGAGGATCTTAGTTTTACTATGGACTGGTGATCAGGGTGGGAGCACTAGCACTAGGAAGGGTTTCAGTTTTCATATGGGCTGGTAATTGGAGGGAGGGACACCATTAAAATCACAGAGGTTTTATTTTTTTACAATGGACTGGTGAACGGAGGGAGGGGGTACCACTAGCACTAGGAAGGGTCTGTTTTTTATTATTACAGGCTGGACATCAGTGGTTGGGGATACCACAAGGCACCAGGGATATCTACAAATGTCTTGAACCAGGGAAAGGTGGGGCAGCACCGAACTATCCTCCCTCCACTACCCATGCTAACTGGCCCATAATGAGCATGCAAATAGCCCCTTAGTGCTTTGCATGCTCAGTGACATGATTTGCATGGGTTCCTTTGAAAATTGCAGATATTTATTTATTTATTCAATTTTAATAATCGGGTAAGCCCACTGAGCCCCAAAGATCCCTTTTTCACGGGCGACCCGCAATTAGGTACAAGAGATAAGGCATACATAATGGTGTACAAGAAAAGATAAAAAACACTTAGTAACAGGGATACAGTATGCTTGAACAATGTACAATGAACAATGTACAATGAACAATGAACAATGTACAATGAACAATGTACAAGGCATAAGTACATCACAAGTTGATGGAAGATTGTGCAGTAGGCTGATCAAGTAGGTTACAAAGTGGTCAGGCCTCCACAGAGTGCTAATAATTTGATGGAGAACATAGACAACAACAAGTAGTGAATATATGTCAGCAAGTAGCCAGCAGGGAGACATACACAGGGGGTTTACAGGAGTTGCTAGTAGTAAGGGGGGGGAGGAGAATTGGGGAGTAGTTAGGTAGGGCACTGGTTCATGCAGGATTCAATGGGAGGTTACATTGGGAAGAGATTACTCTGGGGATAGTGCTCTGACTCTAACAATTCCCAAAGCTCACTTTGGAAGCAATGTCTGGGCAGTGTTACTTGACTTAGCACAGTGCCAACATGACCCTGTATTCAGCTGGATAGTGCTGGTGTGCTATCTGACATCATATAGTATCCTTGGACCACTAGGCAATAGCAAAGAGCAGCACAAACCTTTACGCTCCACTTTGCACTTTTCTGAATATTGGGTTCCAAGTCTCTAGCAACAAGAATGGCTGATATATATTCAAATAAGCATTTTTAAAAAAGTTTGATAATTTTGCCCAATCTAAGTTTTTATACCAAATTTTAAAAATTAAATGCCAAAACCTGTCACCAGGTATTTGATCAAATATACCAGATTTTGTACTAAACTTCTATCCCTGATTTGTATCAAAAAGCAAGTTGTGAACAGCTCAACAAGTAAGCTGTGTTCTGAACCTGTTATTATTAGAACTGACAAATCAAATACCATGGCTGACTTCTTTTCCCAATCAAGATCTGATGTTAGTACCTTATTCTACAGCTACCATGAATGATGTTTTTTGCAGGTGACATTGATTTTATACAGTTTCATACATAAATCATGAAAAAAATAGAACAAGTGTTATTCAATGCTAGGGCAAAAATGTGTTAAAGTGTAACCCCTAGGTGGCACTATTCTAAGGGCTAGTCCTCCTGCCTGTATGGCAATACGTAGGTTGAGGGCCCTGGGTTCTGTGTATGGGTGCCTCCAGTCCGAGGAATGGTATTGGGATAGCTTAACTGCTCTGGTATCGCCCTCTGGGACACTATAACCACCCACCAACCCTTCTAGTGACCTAAACAGTAACACAGTGGTACATTTACACTCACTAGATAGCAGTAATAATATGCTCACTCCCCTTTCACTTACCACCAGGGCTGGATCTGCTGCAACTGCCCTGGAGACCCCCTGGAAAATAAGATCAGCAATGCAACAATCTATCATTACCACTGTAACCTAACTATTAATATGCACACTAGCCAGGTTAAACATGAAAAGTGACAAGATTTATTTAGGGGGTGTGAATCTAGCAGAATGATTAGCACTCTGATTTAATTCAGGTTGGTTCAGCACTGTAAGTCCCTTTCAAACAGTTCCACAACCCTGAGTACCCAGCATGTCATGCAGGCTAGCCTGAATCATTGCCTGGGGTGGCCGGTGTTGCAGCTGTTGTTGGGGCCCTTAGGAAAGAAAACAGTTAACATGCACACAACCCAATTATTTGTAATCCAAGCCGGATGGTTCAGTCTCTTGCAATAACCCAGAAAAAAATAATTAGATAGAAACACAATAATTGCTGTGGTGGTTGCAGGGTGCTACCCTGGTTTGTACTCATGCTACCAGAACCTGGATGCAGGACAGGTGATATGAAGACCTTGTGGTGTTGATCTGGAAGGCCAGGGGAAGCAGGACTGACATGATTCACCTCAGGGTGGTCACTACCTGCTCGATGGTGTTGGGCAGGGGGCCAATTCCCCAAGCTGGTCTTTCACTGAGATGGTCTCTGGTGCAGGAGTAGAGGCCTAGGCTGAGATTGCAGGGCCCAGGCAGGATGAGCAGTTCTGTAACAGTTTGTGATTCTCTGCTGGGGAAGCCTCCAGCTGGCATATGAGATTGTGCCGTGGGGAACCAAATCGCGACCCACAAAACACATTCAACACATTTAAATCAATTATTTCTCTATGCCACAGTTCAGATACAGTCCAGTTGCAAATTACAGCTCCACCCCGCAAACCTTTCGATCCGAGGCAAATTCTGCCATCAGGCAGGCCAATCGCTTCTGGAGCAAGTCTTTAGTCCAAATCCCAAGTCACAATAACAAACTTCTCCATTCTTCTGCTGCAGATTCCAAACATGGAAATCAGAACCTAATCTGACTTCTGCAAAAGGCAGTTCACTGGCAGGAGAATGTGGCACACTGGCCAGCAGAGCCTTCCCAACAATTCCCCAATGCTCCTTCTGGGAGCAGCTGTTCAAAAGCTTGAGCTGCTCACTCTTCAACCTCCAATACTAACTGATCCACTGCTTCAGGCAGTTCTGATTATTTCCTTTGGAATCCAAAAGGTTCATTTGGCTGAGGGTGCTGTCAGTCACAGAATGGGCTCCCCCTCCAGTCCAGTTTCGGCACCAACATTTCAAACTACAGAAACTACGGAATTCCTTCCCACAAGACCCCTGGGAACAGTCTCCATTTTAGTTCCCCAGTGGTTCGATTGGTCCAAATACTGGAAGTCCAGAACCTAACATGGTGGCTCAAATCCAAATGTTCGAGCTACAATAAAAGCAGGTTAGACAAACTTCTCTATCTTTACTATAACAGCAATTAAACAGTAAATAATCACAGTGCCTAAGAGGGCTCTCTTTGTGCAAGTAGCGACTGCAGAATGGAGCTAAATAACAGACTGTCTGGCTGGCCACAAGCTTTAAATCATTCAGATCCAGCTCAGACTAATTTCTAACACAGCTTAGCAATTTTCTTAAAGAGACAGGCACGTGTGTGGCATGTGTGGGATACATTGTTAGTGGGTACTGTTATGCATGCAAGATCTGACATCCACGGGGTAGCTGTGTGGCCAGTACAGCTGTGTTGTGGTTTGTACTTTAGTCACCAGTTGCATGATGACCATGGGTGACATAGACTGTACTGCTGGGGCGTGCGTGTGACATCACAGGGACTTGACTAATGTGTAATGAATGACACAATGAAAGTGCAATCTTATTTCTACAGTGCAGGATACATCATCTGAGTATAAAGAGGAGCTGAGCCATTCACCAAGGTGAACCACCCAGAGATGATGCCAGAGAAGGAGGAGGACCTGTTAGACTTGTTTGTGGAGGAAATGTAGGACAGGAATGAGGACACATATGTGCCAACACATCAGTACCTGGAGGCCATAGCTGCCCTGGGGGGGTTCTCTTCAATCCTAAGCCCCCCACCTCCCTTTCCAGTCAGTGGTGCCCTACAGTACTGATGCACCTGCTGACAGCTGCACCCCTAGCAGCAGCACTGTGTTGCCAGGGACAGCAATGTCCCAAGGGACAATCACGACCTCCACAACCACCACTGGTATGGCCCCCCCATCTTCCATCTCCCACACCACTGGCCCTGCACAACGAGCAGACATGGGCAGCCACCAAGATCCCCCACCATCCCACATCCACCCTGTGCATGTCACCACATCTGCTGAGACCCTGCCAGCTCTGCCACCCAACCAAGATATAGTGTACACACTCCCCAGCACCCACACCAAATGGCACGTACTATACCACAGGACAGTGTGCCCCAGAGGGAGGTTCCTTCTGACTCACAGCAGCTGCTGCAGTCTGCCATAGAGTCACAGTCAGCTGCACAATGTGAGTGGTGGCAACCCCATAGTGTACACTGACCCTGTGGAGTTGCAGGTTGGGGCAGGCAGCACAGCAGCAACACCTCCATCCATGGGCAATCCCGAACCCCTTGGTGTGACCTGGATATTATACCATCCAGCCAGAGGCATAGGCATGCACAGGCCATGGTGACCCCATCCTCATAGACATCACCTTTCCCCTCCCCACGTCCCGTGACCCGTACATACAGGAATCACGGACACCAGTCCCTGTGCACCCACAGCAGATGGAGAGCTTGAATTTGGAGGCCACAGCTGCCTTTTCCACTCATCCCATGCTCCCTTCCCATGTCCCAGTTTTGTTTTCACAGGCATCCCCACCACCTGTCACTCTGTCTGACCTGTTGCACACACTGTTATTTTCCTGCTCTTATTTGCACTTTTTATGCATTGTCACTTTGTATTTTGTGTTTAAATTACAGTTTTTAAATGTAAAACAATGTCCTTTTATTTTGGTGCCTACCTGCTCCTCTCTGTGAGTCCTCTCATGATATAAACCCTGTGTTCTTGGGCCCTCCTAGTCATGTGGAGTTCGCACCTGTCGAGCTGCTCCAGTATGCCCTGCACCTCTGGCTCTGTGTCACTGTCATTGTGTTCCTCATGTGCTAGCATTCCTATTCCACAGGTGTGCACTATGTCTTGTAACATGCAACAGGCAAGATATATGCCACATGAGGGATACACTGTAGGGCACCACCTGAATGGTCCAGGCACCGGAATCACATTTTCAGCATGCTAAAGATGCACTCAATGATGCTGCATGTGTCAGTTTGTGCAGCATTGTATCTGCCCTCTATCACATTTTAGGGCCAGAGGACTGGTGTGATGAGCCAGGGGCACAAGGGATAGGGCACTGTCCCCTGTAAATTAGAAATCACATGTCAGCACCTGTTCACAGTGTAGCTGCCTATGTCCACAACACAGATTATGGTCTGTGGTGCATCCTGAGCACCTGACCACCTTCCCCTACTCACCCGCCCTTCTCTCAGTGAGGCATGACTGTGCTGTGCTGTGTTAAGGTGGTATACCCCCTATGGGGGATTGGGAAGGGTATGTGGCATGTACACACTGACAAAGTGTCCACTGGGTATTTCGTCACCTTCAAATGCCTAACATAGTCTCGAATTGTGCCATATGAAGGCAACGGGGGCACTTCCAGGGTACCATGCCATGATATTAGTGATGTACCCAGTTGCATCACACACAACCTAGCAATTGATGTAGTGGTATCCCTTCCTTCTGAGGTAAACATCTACCCCATTACCAGTGGGTGCTCCGATGGCAACATGGGTGCAGTGAATGGCACTGAGTATTGCACTAGAACTGCTGCATGGTTTCTGTGCATTCCACTTCTGTGTTGAGGAATACAATGAACTCGCCAGTATGTGGCTGCAGGGCATTTAGACATTGGGCAAGCAGGCCTGAAGTGGCAGACTGTGACACACTGACAGTATCTGCCACCAGTGTCTGAAATGACCTGGTGGCTAGGAAGCACATCAAAGCTTTCACCTTCTGCTCACCTGTCATGGCACAGCTGTGCTGAGTGTCACTGCATAGCTGTTCATGCAGAGGCTCACATAGCTACTGCAGCATGGCCTTATTGAGATGGTACTGGCCCACCAGATGATCCTCGGTGAAAGTCTTGATGGACACTCATGGCTGGAACCATTTGTGTGATGCATATCTTCTCTATGGCCTATGGAGTGGCCCACGGTGGCTTTCTTCCTTCTCCTCCTCCTCCTCCATGGTCTGTTCCATTGGGCATAGCATGCAAATGTTAAATTCAGCCATTTCTGCTTGGTGCATTGTCACTGCTCAACTCTAGGGTTTGCCTGGAGTAAGTAATCCTTTTTATAGGTAGCATTTGCGCTGTACAAAGATGCCACAGAAACTTAATTTGTGCAGGCTAATGTGCTGAATATAGCAAAGCACCTGTATTCATATCCACACCCCTCTCCTTGCCAAGAGCATACATTATCTGTTTGTGGTCATGCTAGTGCATTTTGCCTGTGCTAATTTGGCTTTTGAATATAGTGTAAGCACACAAATGGCACACAAAGTACATGCAATCTGTTTGCCCACCGGGCAAAGTATTGAACATTGGGCCTGGCTGTGTTGTATAGCCCTACAACATTAAAAAAAAAATTATTCATCCATTCCTACCATGCTCAAATAAATGTGCATGTTCATACCACATATTTGAAGGTTTTGAAAATATTATTACCTCTCAAACTATACAAACGCTATTTATGGATGTTTAAGTCACCCACCCATTCCAGTGACCCTGTTTGTTTTTAAGTTTGTGGTTATAGGCACAAACTTACTATAAAGAATGAAAGGAATCTGGTTTTATATAGTGCCTTTTTTCATACAGGTTGTGCCCTAAAGTGCTTACAAATCAAGAAACAGTTGCTTTATACATTAAGTGGGAAGCACAAGAAGTCTAAAAAAGATAAACAGTTAAGTAATACTCAGGATGTTAACACAGGCAGAGGAAGTTCAGTACAGAGGTTAAAGCAACAGTGCATGTTAGTAGTGAAACTTACAGCCTAGAGATTCTATTCTATTTTAGATCATCCCTCATCATGCACCCATATGAACCTTTTTCTTACACATTTTGAGTCTGCTATAGCACTTTTTTTACATTTAAAATAATAGAAGTACTTCTTTTAATATTACTCAGTCCAAGTTTTCATTAGTGTTCTCCACTGGTTTTGAACTCCCAATTTTCAACATCACTTTACTCATGACTAAAATAAACTATCATGTAGCAGACACTGCTGCTTGACCTTATAGGACAACAGGTGTACAAAAACAGTCGAGAATACTGATGAAATCCTGGTGAGAGTCATATTAAAGAGAGTGCTCCTTTTATTATTTCAAATGTAAAATATTTGCCAATACAGACTCAAAATGTGAAAAGAAAGATATTGTAAAAAACATAAGGTTAGAGGCACTCTAAAGTGGAATAAAAAGAATACAGCAGGTAAAAATGTTCACCACAACATGCACTGCTGCTTTATGTGATGGACTAAAGCTCTCACAGTGAGTAAACAATTGAAAGACTGCAGCCCAAGTCTCCAGACACACAGTTGTAAATGCTAACCACTCGGCTACACAGCATCTCAGACTGAAATGTAAGGAAATAAACTGACTGACTGAGTCAGAGCGCAGCACGGCATGGCAGGAGACATGTAGAGTAGAATTTTTTTTTTTTTTTAACAATGGGCTTTGTGTTGAGGGATACTGCTACTCCTCAACCTGTAGGGTCCTTAATCTCAAACAGAACAGCAATTTGTTGTGCTAAGCGCCAGAATGGCATGATGAGAGATATGTTCAGAGCTGATCTGGGCACTGATGGGGGAGGGTCTCCAGTACAGGAGATGTTCTGCATGTATGCTCTGGTAACAAAGCTTTGTAAAGGCTTTATCACAAATCATGTGGTGAAACAGCATGTGAGTGCTACAGTGTTACAGTATAGCTTTCTATTTAGTTCCAAGGGAATTTATAAACTACATTTTGAACCCTCAGGGATCTATTGCTACAGTTCTGTTTGCCCATTAAATGCTAATTAGATTCCAAACTGGCGAGAACATTAAAACCAAGTCCACACATTAATTAAGCTCACTTTTTCCATACCTGCTAAACACCTGTAGAAATTCATTTTGTTTGATGCAATATTAAATGAATAGCTCTAGTAAAAAGAAAAAAAATAGAGGAGCCTTTAATTTTTTCCAGATTTCTTTATGATCTGGCCTATATACTTAAACTGTTAAACAAAAATTCATTTCAAGTTATGTCCCAAGCTTTGCAAGTTTTTCTTTACTGCTTCTTCTTCTTTCTTTTCTTTTGTCAGTGCACCTCAGGGCAATAAGCAGATGTGAGTTAAAAATAACATCTTCGCAGGCAGAAGTCGAAGGCCCATTTATCATTTTTTGAGACCTACTTGCTGGGGATTGGTGGTGCTGGATTTTCAGTTCTGGTTAATTGTGCCCCATGGGACATCACATGAGTATGGTGCAGAATGTCTGGAACTGTGTTATCACGGAAATTTGCTTTTTTTCCTTTGAAAAGAATTCAAAGGGGAAACTAGATAGTTAAGGACACTTATTATTATCAAGGGTAGTAGATGTTCTGGCCATTCTCCAAGGTATTGTGCATAGCATTCATAAACCAAGGTAACCAGGTGACAACCTGCTCTGCATAATTCATAGCCCATCACAAAATGTTGGTAGCCCATCAATAGAAAAGACAGTCCGAAATCCAAGAACCATTGAAAATGTAGATGCCCAGTGCCTAATTACCAACATTTGCAAGACAGCCAATAATTCTTATCACTGAAGTCTTGAGACATAATCTGTTGTTAAGGGAAGAAGCCAGCAGGCCAACAGATTAGTATTCTGCAGCTAAATAAAGCAGTGAGACACTGTTTCCTGAATTTGTTTAATGTTACAGAATAACCAGGACTTTTTAAAAGTATTTAGGACTTCCTGATTTGGTGGCAAGCTGATAAAGCTGAGGACAACAAAAACCAAAAAGTGTCAGTGGCTCAGCAGGTTGCACACTCAACTCTGAGGGAGGAAGATCAGAAGACTGTGGGTTCTATCCCCTTACCAGGTACTTGGCTAAATCCCAATACTGACACTGTAATGCAGCATGAGGGGGATGCTCCAGTCCTGAGGTGCTGTTGTTTGGATGAGACGTTATACAGAGGTCCTGTTCTGGTAGTTGTTAAGGTGGATGTTAAAGATCCCATAGCACTTTTTGAAAAAAGCAGGGGAATTTCCCTGGTGTCCTGGCCAAATTTTCCCCTCTCACTAAAAATACCACCAACAGCTTTATAATTTCAGTTGATTACCATCTGCACCCCCGGTTACCCCTGAAAAAGGGACTTTTAATCTTAGTGGGCCTACCCGGTCAACAAAATTCAATAAATAAATAAAAAGGAGCCAGGCACCCAACTACTTATAAACCCTGCCCCTCCAGGCAGAAATACAAGATGAAGTGTAGATTTCTAAAGGTTCTTTTTTCTTTTTGAAAGTGCAAATGTACAAGGTAAAGTCGTCCTTGCAGGATACCCCGATATTTTGCACCTCTGCTTGTTACTTTTTGAAGGGTGTGTTACCTCCTAACTCAGCAACAAATGTGTATAGAAACTGATTAGTTACTGGAATTGCAAAATTACTTACTATTAAAGCAGCAGTGCATTGAAAATGAGCTAAAATTTGACCACACCTTTTTTCTTCCTAATCAATACTAGATGTCTTCCAGATTATTTTGGTTGTGAAAATTTCAGTTTCTGTTATCATTTAAGAATTTTATGAACATTTTAAAATAAATATTTCTCAAGAAAAAAAGATGGCCACCACGTTTTGCATTGAAATAATATTGAGGACCCGAGGAGGGTAAGAATCCGGACAAAAATGAAAATGTACCATGCACAGTATAGGAAGCATCCAGAAACCACAAATTAACAGTTATGCCAATATTTTTCATAACCATTGTAGAAAATTGACTTTTTAGAAAAACTTCTTTCATTGCAGTGCTGCTTTAAGTAGGCCCCATTCCTATGTATTGGTCAGTGAGGCAACTTGTCCTGAATAAAGTTAAAAGGTGCAAATGTGACAAACACAGTAAAGAATAAAAAGTAAAATGTTAAAAATAAGTACACATTCTTATTCAATATTCATACATATTGTATTTCTCTACCTGACATTCATAGCAGAGTAAATTATTAGAAATTAATTTTCACATTTTCAACATGAAGTCAGAAACATTGGGATTCAGAAAAAATGAAAAATAATCTCAATGATTATGCAGAGATATCTTCAACTATTGCATGCTACACAGAGTGATATAAACATATGAAAATGCCAGCAGAAACAGGCCATTTTGGTCTATCTAGTCTGCTCAAGTGTGCAGCTCTCAGATGAATTTACAGGAACTGCCCCCCTCCCCTTTCCACATAGTCTTCTTCCTTTCCCATCTCATCTCATCGTTCCATCTATTATGACTCCTCTTCACTTTGCCCCAACCCCTTTTAAAGCTGTCCACAGTTCCTCTGGCAGTTCGTTCCACTTGAACACCACTCTTTCTGTGAAAAGTGCCTTCTCATTTCCCTTTTGAATCTTCCTCCAACTAATTTAAGACTGTGCTCCCTACTTGACCCTTTCCCCCTGAGATCGAAGATGCCTTCCATACTTACCTTCCTTATATCTTGTAGTTACTTGAAGGTTTCTGTCATATTTCTCCTCTATCTTTTGTCCCCCAGGGAACACATATTAACTACTCCAGCCTCTCCTCATAGGGGTTGTCCTACTGGCCCTGAATCATCTTGATTCTTTTACACTGCACCGCCTCCAGTAAATTGATGTCCTTTTGCAGATATGGGCACCAGAACCGCATACAGTACTTCATGTGTGGTCTCACCAAGGGCCTGTACGATGGCAACATGCTCTCCCCTTTCCTCCCACCATCCTGGTGGTTTTGGCCGCTGCTATACGGCAATGTACAGAGTGCTTCAGGTACCTTGCAATGATTACCCCTAGGTCTTTCTTCTCCTCAGAACTGGACACCTGTGCCCCTCCCAGCTTGTATCTGATCTTTGGGTACTTAGCTTCCAGGTGAATTACTTTGCACTTCTTGGCATTGAACCTGATGCCAGATACCCAAGTATGACAATTAATTTTGAAAGTATACATAATGCTTATATTTCATTTACTGAAAATAGTTTTGTACCAAGCTGAGGTTAGCAGTTGGGCTGGTAACATTACAAAATATTATTTTACTGCCAGAGTTTATTAATAAAGTAGATCTACATGCATGGCAGAAAACATGATTGTATCTATTGAATATGCCTCATCAAATAACAAAATCTGCAAGAAGGAATCAGAATTCTGTTGCATACTGGCTGAAAGTTGGACTGCTTTTTGTGTGGTCTCACTGCCTTTCTACAGAACATATAGTGATTTTCCAATTTCCAGCGCAACATTCACAGTTTGTATCAGCAGAAATCAGCTACACAAACTGTTCCCCAAATTTAAATTTTGGGACCTTCTGTTTTCCTGTTTGCATGAATTCAAAAGTTACTGTCACTTTTTCAGCTTATCTGATTCCCATCACAGCTGTCACTCCTCACCCAGTTCCCAAATCAATGTCACTTTTTTAATCCACCCCGCTACTATCTTAGTGGGCCTTCCTGATACTATTCCTAAAGCAGCATCGAAAAGTAGGGTGATGGCAGAGTTTGTGCAGCAGCAAGGAGTTTAGAAAGTGGCAGCAGCACTGTACCAGAGACAGTGCCAGGTCAAAAGGGTTTTATGTAATAAGGGCGAGTAGAGAAGGGCGAACCTGGAACCACAAGGGAAGAATGGTGAAAGCCAAAATGTCAACTTTGGGTTTTTTTTGTCAGAGGCTTTACCCCCACACCCCCCTTACTTATATATCTAACTCTGAGGTCATAGCACCTCAAGGAAGGGGTAGAACTTTTATTGCCATTCAGGTTTCGTCTTTCTTCTCTTGCAGACCATGGTGTCGCTCTTTATGTTTTCACCCTGTTTACTGGCTACCAGTCAAAAGTAGTAATTGGCAGTTTTTTTTATAGTAGTACTTCATCCCCTTTTCTGCCCAATTGGATCCATTTTAGACCCATTCCCCCATCCCCATCACTTGGCTTTTCTCAAACTTACCATTTTGTTTGTTGAGCAATCATCTTCAAGAGGACCTGGGAGCCCAGTAATTAGTGTGAGGCCTGCAAGGACCAGACCTTCATCCTGCTGGTCTGGGTTTTCCTTAGTTTTCTCCCTGAGCTTGACACATACATGACATGTTGTGAAAGCTCCACCTCTGTAGAGATGCTCCCAGACATCAAATGGGCAGGACACTGTCCATGGCATCCTGCTGGGCTGCCACCAACAATCTTCAGGTGGCACCTACCTAGTGAGAAGCATGGGCCCATCTCCCTGAGGGAGTAGAACTGTCCTTGGAATGATCAATCCACTGTCTTTTTCTGGCCATGAGCAACCTGCTTCTACAGTATCTTGGGTCAGCAGCATTGCAGGAGATGAGTTATCAAGCACCTCAGCCCTCCACATCACTGGACTGGTTCACAAGTGCCAGGTTCAAGTTCCAGAAGTGCTGGTGGGCAAACAGCAGAAGTATCAGACCAGTGACTACATAGAATATGTTGGCAGAAAAAGACTGCTTGGCCCACCCAGTCAGCCCAGATGGTCCCTGCTAGTCAATCTCTGCAAACCTTAGCTGTTCTCTTGTGACCCTCCCCTCCTCCCTGCCTAATTACTAATACTCCCCTATGTCTATCCCACAAATACTTGAAGCCCCCCACTGTTTTCACCTCCACCACTTCTGGTGACAGTCACTTTCGGGCAGCCATCATTCTTTCTGGGAACTAGACTTCCTCACATCCATCTTAACTCCCTCCTTCAGCTTCATTGCATGTTCGATGGTCCAGGTGCTTTTCTCATTCAAAAGAGACTCCTCTCTTGCACCCTATTCACCCCCATGAGGTACCTGTAGGCCTCTGTCATGCCCTTCTCACTCTCCTATCTTCCAGGTTGTGCATGTTTAGATCCCTCAGTCTCTCGTCGTAGGGCTTTTGATGTAACCCCCCCATACCATTTTAGTTGTCCACCTCTTGACTGCCTCCACCCTGTCTATGTCCTTTCTGTGGTGCAGCCTCCAGAACTGGACACACAAAACCCCAGGTGGGGTCTCACAAGCAAGAGATACAGTGGCAACAGCACCTCCCTCTGCCTGCTGACGATACCCATCCCTTTGCATCCCAGGACTGTACTGGAGCCCACTCAAGAGGGAGCAATATTAGACTTTATTCTCTCAAATGGAGATGGAGAGAGGCTCACAGATGTAGAAGTGGGCAGCCATCTAGGAACTAGCGACCATAGAACAGTATGGTTCACAATAAACACAGCAATAGAGTCAAGCCATGCAAAGACAAAAGTATTGGACTTTAGGAGGGCTGACTTTGACAAAATGGGTGAGTGCCTAAGGAATGCACTAGCAAATGGGCAGGAAGGAGGGGTGGAAGAACAATGGGGAATAATAAAAACTGCCATCACAGAGGTAACGACCCTTTGTGTGAAGCAAATAAACAAAACAAGACAATGTAAGAAACCACTATGGTTCTCAAATGAAGTGGCAGTGAAGGTTCAAGAGAAAAAGAAAGCATTCAGGAAGTACAAGGAATCGCAGAAGGAGCAGGACAGAGAACTGTATTAGTTAAAGCAAAAGGAGGCTAGGAAGGCAGTCAGAACAGCAAAGGCCCAAACCGAGGAAAAGATAGCCAACTCAGTTAAGAAAGGGATAAAACCTTTATAGGTACATCAGGAGCAAAGGAAGAAAAAGGAGGGATAGTGAGGCTTAATAAAGGGAGGGGGGTGGGCAGAGGGAGACTATGAAAGGCAGAGATACTAAACAAATATTTTTGCTCAGTATTTACAAATGAAGAGGGGAGGTACAAAACAAACAGTAGTAACACTTGGATACAGAAGTTGATACCAGCCATTTACAGAAGAAAGGGTTCTGAAAGAACTCTTAAAACTGAAGGTGGACAAAGCAATGGGGCCTGATGGGATTCATCCCAGAATTTAAAGAACTAAGGGTAGAACTAGTGACACCACTGACTACCTTTTAACAAATCATAGGAGGATGGGGTGGTACCTGAGGACTGGAGGAGGGCAGATGGATTCCCTCACAAAAGTGGGAGCAAGGCAGAAGCAGGAAACTACAGACCTGTTAGTTTAACCTCAGTGATAGGGAAAATGATGGAATCACTCTGTAGGAAAGAATTGTCGAGTATCTAGAGGCCAGAGGGCACAGGACCCTAGGCAGCATGGATTCACAGCGGAAGGTCATGACAGACAAATCTGATAGATTTCTTTGACTGAGTGACCAAAGTAGTAGATCAGGGAGGGGCTGTGGACATGGCCTACCTAGAACTTTAGCAAGGCATTTGACACAGTCCCACACAAAGATTAATATACAAGTTAGCCAGCCTGGGAGTGGGTCCCAAGATGACAGCCTGGGCAAAGAATTGGCTGGAGAATAGGACACAGAGAGTAATATTAAGTGGAGTCCACTCAGAAGAATGGAAGGTTACTAGTGGGGTACCGCAAGGTTCAGTATTAGGACCGGTACTCTTCAATGTCTTTATAAGCGACATTGCAGAAGGACTGGAAGGAAAAGTATGTCTCTTTGCAGATGACACAAAGATCTGCAACAGAGTTGATGCACAGGGTGGGGTGAAAAGGATGAGAAGGGACTTGCAGTTAGAGGAATGGTCAAATGTATGGCAGCTTAGATTCAATGCTAAGAAGTGCAAGGTAATGCACCTGGGAAACAAAACCCAGGGAAGAGTACACAATGGGGGTGAGATACTAACAACAGCAAAATGGAAAGAGACCTGGGGTAGTTGTATCAGATGACCTAAAGGTGGCAAGCAATGGGAGGTGCAGCAAGGAGGGTTGGGTTACTGGGATGCATAGGAGAGGCATCACCAGTAGAAAACAGGAAGTTATTATCCTCTGTACAGACAGCTGGTGAGACCCCATCTGGAGTACTGTGTGCAGTTCTAGAGACCCAATCTCTGCAAAGACATAGACAGGATGGAAGCTGTCCAGAGGAGGGCAACTAAAATGGTGCATGGTCTGCAACAGAAGAAATATGAAGAGAGACTTAAGGAGCTTAATATGTATAGCCTCGAGGAAAGGAGGGAGAGGGGGGACATGATAGAAACTTTTAAGTACCTCAAGGGAATCAACAAAGTCCAAGAGGGTAGCATCTTTCAAAAAAAGAGGTGTGCAAGAACAAAAGGGCACAATTTGAAGATAGAGGGGGTGGCTCAGAGGTAATTTAAGGAAGTATTTTATCACAGAGAGGGTTGTGGATGCATGGAACGGCCTTCCGGAGGAGGTTGTGGAGTCAAAATCAGTGTGTGGAATTCAAGCATGCATGGGACAGTCATAAGGCAATTCTGGGGTGGGGTAAGAAGAAGTAGGCTGCTGGTTAACTAGGATCTGCAGCTTATCCAGTAGGTAGGGAAATGGGCAGACTGGGTGGGCCAAGCAGTCCTTATCTGCCATCAAATTCAAATTCTATAGGACCCTACTGGTCCTACCCACTTCTTCGTCACATTGCCTTTCCACTTTGATGTTATCAGATATGATGACCCCAAAGTTCTTTTCCTGCTTAGTGACTGCTAGTACCACCCCCACTCTTATATACAACTCCTGGATTCCTATGCCCTAGGTGCATTATTTTGCTCTTGTTGTCATTGAATCTAAGCTACTATGCTCTTAACTCCATTTTGAGTTTTCAAAGGTCCCTACACATTCTCTCCACCCCCTCCTGAGTGTCCACCCTAATACAGCTTTTGGTGTCATCTGCAAAAAGACATACCTGTTATGTTATGACCATATAAAGTGCCTTGGGTTTTAGAAAGGTGTTTTAAATAAATATTCTATCTATCTATCTATCTATCTATCTATCTATCTATCTATCTATCTATCTATCTATCTAGCTATCTATCTATCTATCTAGCTGTCTGTCTGTCTATCTAACTATCTGTCTATGTATCTATTTTATTTATTTATTTATTGGCTTGTTTCATGAGGAAAGACACACTGAGCAACTTAATGTTTATCTTACGGTACATCCTGGGGGAATGGGGAGAGGGATGTTCAGAGTGAGAGTTAGATACTGTACATACTTAACAGATGATGAATACATACAGTTACAAAACAGGTTCATAGCAATTGAGTACAATAATAGGCTGATGCAACAGTTACTGTACTGGCAGTTCATAGAAGCAGCATACATATAGAATCAGTACAGGGACCAAACATAGGATGCAAGGTTGACAATGCATACATTGCAGGCAGTTCACTAGTGATGCAGATGCAACAGGGTGAACACATAGGATCCAGTCCCTTTTTAAGACTTAGTCAATAAGGGGTAGTATAAGTGCAGGTGGGGAGGGGATGAGAAAGAGGAGAGCGAGAGGGAGAGTAAAAAGTGACAGGGAGACAGGAAGACAGGGTTGCAAGGAGCGGGTCAGAAGCAGGTGCAGATAGGTATAAGGTAATTGTGCAGAGCAGAGGTAAGGGAGTATAGAGAGGAGGAGTGGCAGATTTGAGGAGGGAGTGCATTCCACATTTTAGGCAAGTGGTAAGAGAAGGCTTTTTGGCCCGAAGACGTGGTTCTGCAGGGAACTGAGAGGGTACGAGTATCGGCCTGGGATCTCAGGGAATAGAGGGCGTGGGTAGGGGTGCCAAGAGAGGAGGAGATATATGAGGAGAGAGATCCAAGCCAGAATTTAGTGATGAACTTAGCATCTTACAGTGCACGTTGGGAGTGAAGGGGAAGGAAGTTGAGAGAGCGGTAGAGGTCACAATGATGGGTGCTGGAGGGGTATCAAGAGCAAAATGACAGAAGGAATTGAAGTGAGAGAGAGTCCAGTCTGGATAGGTGGGACTGTGAGGCAGCATCATAGACTAGTTTGCAGTAGTTGAAAATGGGCATGATCATCTTCTGTACCAGCTCACGCCTGGTGGTGGGAGGGATGCAGATGCGGTTTCTGTAAAGGGCCCCAAGCTTGGGCCTAAGTTTTTCAGAATGGCATCAAAGTGTACAGAGAAGTCAAGGTGTCTGTCCAGCCAGATGCCAAGATACCTAAAAGAGGAGGAGTCCTCAAGAGCAGTCCCATCAAGGGTGCAAAAGGTGGGGAGGTGAGTTAGATTAGTGAATCTCTGCCTTGTGCCAAAGGACATGGAGACTGTCTTCTTGGCATTTAGAAAGAGTTGATGAGAACTAAACCAGAGCTGGACTTTAGTGAAGTCAGACTGGAGCCTGGTAGTGACATCAGCAACAGTATTGCCCGATGTAAACGATACTATATCATCCGCACACATGTGGATGCTGGATGCAGTGCAAACCAGGGGGATGTCATTTAAAAAGATGGAGAACAGAAAGGGGCCAAGCACTGAGCCTTGGGGGACTCCAGCGGTTATAGACAGTGGGGGGTAGAGATAGCATCAGCTATTCTTACTGATTGCAACCTGCCAGACAAGTAGGCACTGAACCATCCTGTAGCAGAAGGGGATAGTCCAGCAGCTGAAAGGCTGTGAAGGAGGAGGGGGTGAGAGACAGTGTCAAAGGCTTTGGCCAGGTCTAGAAAGATACCTGAAGTAATGTGCCCTTTGTCAAAGCCTGAGGAGATGGTGTCAGTTAACTTTAGGAGAGAGGTGGTGGTAGAGTGGGATTTTCTGAAGCCAGACTGGAAGGGGTGAAAAAAGTGGAGTCAGAGAGAGAAACAAGGAGAGTTGGTTGAGGGCTATGTGTTCTTGTAATTTAGCTAAGGTTGGCAGTAGAGACTCCAGTGATTATAGGCAGTAAAGAGATAGGACGATAGTTCCCAGGAGAGGAGGGGTCACCCCTCTTAGGAAGGGGGAGGACAACAGCATATCTATCTATCTATTATCTATCTATCTATCTGTCTGTCTGTCTGTCTGTCTGTCTATCTATCTATCTATCTATCTATCTATCTATCTATCTATCTATCTATCTATCTATCTATCTATCTATCTTCCCTTCCAGAAAGATCTTCTGTAGTGTCACTTTTGAAGACATTGAAGAGGACCAGCCCCAGTACTAAGCCCTGCAGCATCCCACTGGACATTCTTGCCTCATTACAGTAAGTGTTGTCAATCACCACCCTCTGTTGCCTATCCATTAACCATTTTCTTTCCCAATTCACCACTCTTGATTCCTCCCATATGCCACTCAATTTCTTTATCAGTCTCCCATTTTCTTTCCATTTAATATACTTTATTAAAGTTTTCCAAAGAACACAAGAGAACAACAAACAACAAAACCAACAGGAAACCAGGCATATAAAAATAAATTCAACAATTACAATAACAAACATTGCCCATAAACCCAATAATGCCCTGCTCCCCACAACCCCTTCACCTCCCCAACAGAGCACAGTCACACATTTCCACCAAAAAATGAAAGAAGAAACAGGGGTATTTGCCTAAACACCCAGTAAGATAGCAAAGTAACCATATGGGTAGTCCTCAACTGAAAAAAAACATTCATAGGGACAGAGGAGCTTCTAGGGGCCCCCAGCAATCCTAGTACTTTTCATATCTGTCTTGTAGGGAAGCAATATCCTTCTCAATGGCTAGAGCTTGTAAACTTTCTTGATGCCATTCTCTATAGGAAGGTACAACATCATCCAATGAATGGTGTAGGATTACTATTTTAGCAGTAATCGAAATCAGGGCCATATAGGCCTTGCAAGGGCCAAAGAGCTCATCCAGGTAATACCCAACAAGACAGATTTGAGGGGTGAAAAAAGAATCTAACCCCAAAAAGGAATCGAGGGAGGGAGTTAAAAATAGTAGTCCAGAGAGGGGCAGCCTTCCCACAATTCAAAAGAATGTGCCTAAGCGAATCCTCCCTCTGTCTACTATGAGGACAGTCTGCCTAGGCTTTCTTGCCCCTCCTATGTGGTCTTTGGGAGGTATAATACATATTATGTAAATCACAAAATTGATTTAGATGGTACCTAGAATGTTTTTTTTTTAACTTTCTTTATGCCCCCTCCTCGCTGGTTATTTGATTTCTCTCCGTTGAGGTCTCTCAGCCTTGCCTGTTCCAGCACACCTGAAGTCCCCATCCATACTCCTGGTTTTGGGCCCATCTCCTCTCCAACTTCCACTGGCCACCCAACCCCCTGGATCTGAGCCCCCCAGGGTGGGATCACTGACTCTTGCTTGGCATTCAATCTGAAATCTAGTAGAGCAACCAAGGAGCAGAGGGAGAACCAGGACTCGGCTGGAAGGATCTGGTGCTGTGCATGGGGACCATCCACTTGACCCACCTTCACCTATCAGGAATCCAGGGCTTTTGCCTCTTTTCTGTCCCTGCTTATTGGTTCAGCCATGCAATGCACACCAGCATGAGTGTGCATGCTCCTGCACATACAGGAGCACCACCACAGCCTAACCCCTTGCTAGAGATCCCCAACATCTGCTGCACCCCCAGTCTTCACAGGGAGTCATCAAGTGCTGGGATCAATGACCCCCTCCCTCCCAGAAAAAGGAGAGTCATCCTCCAGGCACTCAATCCTTTCCTCCCCTACCAATCCCCGATGGCCCGAGTCCACTCCTGAACTCTGGTCACCGGTGTGGCACAAGGTGTGGCATCCAGTGCTTCAACCTTCAGCGCCACCAGGCCTCCCTGGTATCTATCCTGGTTCATGAATTTGTAAAGTCTCTTCCAGAGTGTTTGCCAGGTTTTAGGGTCTGGTTGTAACTGCAATGTTTGTTGCTTGTAATATCATATTTCAACTAAATCACCAGGATATTTAAGCTGGAGTAATGTATAAAACTTGGAAACAGAATGGGGTTGTTCTGCTATCTCTGAACAGTCCAACAAATTTGAACAATGCTAAGTAGGCCAGGGCTATACACAAGAAGCTGTTGAGCACTGCAGAAAGTTGAAAATGCTTGAAGGGATGATATACTGGGATGGAAAAGCGCTGTTGTACCATAGCAGCTGAACACAGCTTACCCCCAAAGTAGAGCATCCAGCAAAGTGTGTCGGAGCCGCGGACATAATTTGATTAGACTAGGATGATGAGATATTCAGAAATTAGGATTCCCCAATATAGGCTGGGATAAATCCTGGCTCCAATCAAACCATAAATATGAGCATAGTTGTTTTAAGGCTTTAAGAGACTACATCATATGAGTGTGATGCAGCTGTGGAGGCAGGGAGGAGAGTTTGAGATATATCAAACTGCCAAGCTGGAGGCCATATTTTGTGCACAGCTGTGCTTCTAAAATGAGCCAGAGGGGGCAATAAACCAAATCCATGGGGGCAGCAGGAGGGTGGCCCCACTGGAAAAGTTTACTACAATGCAGGGCAAAATAATAAAGAAAAAAATTAGGCAGACGTAAACTACCATTCTCCTTGGGGAGGGTTAACTTGAAATAGGCCCGATGGGTGGCTTTCTTCTTCCAAAGAAAATCCGTAATCAGGGTATGAAGATGGGCGAACCATAGTTTAGAAAGAAATAGACCAAGCATGCCCATGGGGTAGAGAATGCCAGGTAAAATATTCATTTTGATAACATTAATCATACCCCAAGAGGAAAGGGAAGAGCCATCCACCTTCACAGGTCTTCTTTGATAACCTGCGACAAAGGAGTTATATTTTGTTAAATAGCACAGAAAGGGAACAAGTGATTCACATACCTATGAAGGTAATAGTTTTGTGTTCACAACACAATCTCAGGTCAAGAATCTGCTGTGTAGAAACATATATTTTCAAGGGTAAGACCTGGATTTTGTCCAGGTTGAGCTGGTAACTCGCCATAGCTGAGAAATGCTGAAACTCCCTTAATACCTCTGGAATTGAGGTTGGGGAGGATTCAACATGAAGAAGGAGGTTGTCTGCATAAGCAGGCAATTTATAACTAATATTACCCACTGAAATCCCCCGGACCTCCAGATTCTGTTGAATTCGGTACAAGAGAGGTTCCAAATATAAGTTGGACACCCCTATCTTGTACCATGTTGAGCTCCATGGGTCAGACATAATTCCTTTACACCTATATTTGGCTGTGGAATTACAGTATAATATCTTAACTCTGTTACAAAAATTGGAAGGAAACCCAAATTTCTTAAGGGTAGCAAAAAGAAAAGGCCAAGAGACCCTGTCAAAAGCTTTTTCCGCATCCAGGGAGACCAAAGTCACTGGAGTCCTGCTCTTCCCGGATGAGGAAATAAGGTGCAACAACTTCCTGACATGGACACTGGAATCACAGTCCACCATGAAATGAACCTGCATAGGGGATATTAGCCCATCCCACACCTGAAGAAGCCGGTTGGCAAGTACCTTGGACAGCATTTTCTAGTCTGAGTTGAGTAAGGAGATGGGGCGGTAACTACACAGGAGCACTTAATTTTTACCCAGTTTAAGAATGAGGAAAATCCAGGCCTGAGTGAAGGATGACTCAGTGAGACCTGAAGACAATAAGCAATTAAATTGGTGGGTTCGGGGGGAAGGGCTTATAGAAAATATTAAGAAAGTTGTCCAGTCAAGGGTTCTTATCTTTTGGGAGGCGTTCAATGACCTGGCAGACTTCCAATTGAGTTATAGGGCTTGTAAAAGATCTGGTTGATAATTTGATGAACTGGGGAGAAAGAGTTGGTTTAAGTATGCCTCAGTCTGTTCGAGGAGACTTGAGGATTGGGGCTTCTGACTATAAAGGGAACGATAGTTGGCCAAAAAAGCTTTGGTGATGTCTTGCGGGCAGGTGAAACTGTCACCCCAGGTGTGGTCTGGAGACAGGATATTACTCTTAGGAAATCCAATTGCCATAAGCAGAGAGCTAAGAGCTTCCTGGCCCTCTCACTGGATTCCAGATAATAGATCTTGGTATGCCACAGAGCCAAATTCCCTTTTTAAGCCAATAGGCCTTAATATTGGGCTCTAAAGGAGTTCAGGTGGGATCAGCTGTCTGCATCAGACCTAGAAGTAAGAGAATGTTCAAGCTGGCAGATGTGAGCTAAAAGATCATCCAGCCATTGAGCTCGGCATTATTTAGCTGTGGTAGCCAGTCTGATACATTCACCTTGCATGCCATATTTGGTGGCAGCCCACAACACATCCAGTGCCAGAACTGAGCCATCATTGTTCTGAAAATTGTTTTAGGTAGGTTGGGATGGCTGCCCAGGAGTCTGAATCCTTAAGAATGTAAGGTTGAGGCCCAGGTCTTGTCATGGTCCTCCAGCCCGCAGACAGCATGATCCATCAAGACAGTCAAATGATCAGAAATAACCATGGGCTGGCTCAAGCACTTCAAAAGACTGGGAAGACATCTTTACTGACCAAAAAAAAAAAATTTGACAGTAGAAGGAATGAGGAATAGAATAAAATGTGTATTAGCACACAGATGGGTATAGTGCACGCCATAGATCCACCAACCCCAGTGTGTCCATAAACTCGCATAATCCCAGTTGTTCTGGGGCAAGACCCCTCCTGCATGAGCTGGACCAACCCAGATTCTTATGGAAGACCAGGCTCCAGTCTTTCCCCAAGAAAACAGGGAGATAAATAAAGGGTTGCAGGAGCAACATCAAATCCGAGAAAAAATGGAAAAAAAATCATTTTAGGGCCATATACAGATCCCAGCAAAACCTCTGCAAGGCCTAGGCAACTGTGAACTAGCAAGAATCATCCCTCTGGGTCCCACCATTGCAATAACATGCTGAAGGGAGTACATTTGTCAATCAAAATAGCAATGCCACCCTTCTTTTTGCTATGTCCCACCCCAAAAACTTGACACACCCATCCCCTCCGAAAGAGTGAAATATCTTCCCGACACAAATGGATCTTTTGGAGAAAGGTCACCCCCGGATAGAGTTTTTTAAGGTGCTTTAAAACCATGACCCTCTTAAGCTCATCTTGAGCCAGTTTAATATTCCAGGAAATAAATCTGATGGGCACACTCATATTTACCATCCATCAGGAAAGTACCCATGGAGAGTGCTCCACCTTGTATCCAGAAACCATCCCCAGAAAGATTGTGCTCTGGTCCCGCCTTCCCCCTCCCCCCATACCACTCCCCCCAAACACCATATAAACAGAACATCCTGTATCAACATGTTAATGTCAAAAGTAGGTGCTGTAAATAAGACCACAGTGTTCCCACCCAAAAACCCAATACTCAAACCTCACCCCTCCCTCGCTCTCCCGAACCACCATCCCATCAAAGACAACATATAGAAATTACATTCCCAAGGTTCAGATGATTGCACTCCAAAGGTTCTCCAGCCTATGATGTGATCAAGGGACCCCCTCAAAGACCTCCCCAACCACCATAGTCCATTAATACAATAATATCCCAATCATCCTAAACATTATTAATATAAATTCAGATCCTGCACCCCTCCCCAAAAAGACTGGGGGAAGGGCAGACAAAATATACATTTAATCCCCTCAAAAAAACAAAGAATAGCTGCAATATATAAAAAATTACTATTCACAGTTCGAAATTGCTATAAGAACAAGTAGAGCAACAGCTGAACTTCAAAGTCGGAGAAGAACTCATAGCACTAGTAGTTAAAGAACAGGAACACATAACAAAGGTTAACAGAATAATAAGCCCCCAGTGTCATTTAAAATGACTGAAAAAAAAGTTGCAAAAAACAGTAAGCCATATTGATTAAAGTCCAGTGAAGCAGGTCTCTGGTAGGTCGCAGAAGAGGTACATAGAAACAGAACTCCTCCAGTATCAAGTTGCCAAAAGAAAAACTATGCACGTGTTCTGAAACAGGGAACTATATTAACTGCAGCAAACCAAAGAAAATCCTTGCAGGATATTGGGTACAAGTCTCTTATAAGTATAGGTAGATCACTTAGCCGGCAATAAAAAGAGAAAAACAGAAATCATCCCAAATATCCAATCCTTACTTGGGCTCAAACAGAAGTGTAGGTAAAAGTAGAGTGAGTCCACCTTGCTGGAAATAAGCTTCTAGGAAAAACAGCTGACAAAAATGGCAACTCAGCAGTCTGGCGCTACAGAGTGACAGCCGTGGAAGAAGTGCCAGCCACAAAACAATGTATATTGTGAAGTCGTAATAATGATAGCACAATACGGTGATTACGTCCTTATAATCTTGAGCTGTGGCCAACAGAGAAAATAAAGTAACTTCCCACATAGAAAGATTCTCCCTCAAGTGGTAACTAGCATAATGATAGCTCATCTTGGTACGGCTAGGCGAAATCAACAAAACAAACAAATATAGCTGCATGCGCTGTGCCAATAAATGTAATACCCTAGCTCAAATAAAGAAAGAAACTCTGTAGTCCAGAAGCAAAATAAAATAACAGTTAATACTATGGTAACTTACAGTACCATAAATACAGGAGCCAGGGATGTAAACAAGGCAGTTTCGCCAAATCGTAACCTCTCGGTGGCCAATGACAAAGACATCAATGTAATAATAATTCATAAACTGACCAGAACAATCTTACTTGAAATCTTTAGAAATGATCCCCTTATGCAGCACTGTTAGCCACTTTGCTCCAAGCAGTCAGGAAAGTCAGGATAAAGCCAGGGGGCTGAAGCCCAAGGCATACTGCAGTAAACAGATCTAGAGGAGTTTTGAGCAGCTCAGGAAGAAGGATGGATAGTTCTCGGCATGCCCATTCCGCTGAGTCAAAATTGCACTGCTGGGTCTCATGGATGGTAGTTTGAAGATGTGCAGGATAGAGCACTCTAAACTTCATACCAGCAGCTATCGGTTTAGGAACAACCGAATGGTAATCCGCTTTCCTCTGCCGCACCACTACTGGGTGCTCTTGCACGATCTGTAGTTTGGAATTCTCCCAACAAATAGTCTGGATCTCTTGGTTCTTATTTAACACTTGTAACATGGCAAAACTATTAAGTACCTAAAGAAAAGAAACCATTGTAGGAAATCAGTCACATGTTCCGTCTCAACACGGCATTAATCTACAAATAATGCAGTGTTGAAACTGAAGTACCATTGCAATCCACACAATAAAAACCACACTGTGTAATAAACAGCAGGCTACCAGACCACAAAGTACCTGTCTTTCCCAGCCAGCCACCCACCCACCCAAATGCTTGTAACTATTGGGTTGGCAGTATAGCCTAGAAGTTAGAGGAATGAGGTGGGAATGAGCTTGATACATCCAGCAGACCAGACCTGAGTTTGATTCTCAAAACCTCCACTTGCATACTGTGTGACTCTGAGCAAGTCACTTAACCATCCAGTGCTCCCAGGTTGCCCCTGAAAACAGGCACTTGTGCCTAGTGGGCCTTACCCGGTTACCAAAGACTAAAATTAAAAAAATAAAAAATAAAAAAACTATCGCACCACACAGAAACTGAGCATAGCAGAATTGCATACTAGCACAGAACGTGTAACTAAGCTGTAGATTCAAAATGTACAGTGATCGGATTACCTTCAGTGTGTGAAGAGAGGTGGATTTAGAGAAGTGTGTGCAGTTCCAGAGCACATCCCACATGTGGATGTGCAGCAGCCAGAAATGTCAACCTCTTTTCAGATTCAGACATTCACGGTGCACAAAACCAGTCATTTTAAGTACTGTGGTGCCCAGCACAGTATGGAGTCTAGCAAATAGATGCATAGAGCAATAGAGAATATTCATCCAGAAGCAAGAGGCAGAATAAAAGAAAATGGAAGCATTGCAGGGTGCGACATTGGACAAACAGACAGGACCTGAACAGAAGGTCAGACACTATGCTAATTAGTCAAGTAGCGAAGTCCCAGAACACACACACCCCAGCACATCATAGACCTCCCAAGCAGAGTATAACAATAATAGCTGTACAGATTTGGAAAATGTAGTGAAAATAATGTTAACTAAGCCATTGTCTCCCAATATGTGTTTTTTGTTTTTACAATATTCGTATCTAAATAAACAGTTCTTCACGTTTCCAAAAGTACAGTAAACATTTGTAAACAAACAAAACTATGTTTGCATACAGTTTTTGACATTATATTATCTGCATTTCTAAGCTACTCAACTATAACAAAACCATGTGACAAGCACATTAAGCCACTCAGAAGGTGGCATCTAATGGGGAATTAATATATGGTTGGCTCGTTGTAGGCACTCCACCTTTGGACTCGTGCTACAACAGTCCCATCCATGCATTAATTCCCCATTAGATGCCACCTTCTGAGTGGCTTAATGCTTACATGCTGATGGTATAAGAAATTAAGAAGTTTAAATATGAAAGGACGAGAAGATTCAGATGCTTGGGGCATTGCCCAGAGTTACTGTTGGGCTCTTTCAATAACAAAGGTTGGGCCATTCAGTGAAGGTCCCACTAATTACTCACACAATTTTTGTGCAAAAAGAACTGGATTGGGACTCGCCTCTTTCTCTTGCAGCCCCAACCCACTAGGTTGTTGTACCGACTGCATCCCTCGAAGTCTTCTACTGGGTAGATTGGATTCTAACTTGGAAATCTTATGGCACATATTACTGAGCTCCGGGTCCAACTTGCTATGCCAGGTATCTAAGGAATTAACCTGAGCCTCAGTATCACTGACAATCTGAGTTAGGGATTCAGTGGCTTGGCATAAAGCTTTGAGGGTCCCTCTTAGGATCTAGATTGAGCCCTTAAGTTTAGTAAATTCAGCCAAAAATTGCTCTTCCAATAACGTGGAGGGTGGAGAGCTCAATTTGACCGATGACAGAGCTTGGGCCTTCACACGCTTGAAGCCTTTCTCCTTCTCCGGTGTCACTGGTGAGGTATGGCATGGTGGAGCACAGCATATTTCAGCATCCATTCTGCATCAAGAAAACAGCACAGAAGCAGCTGAAATGGTAAGGAAGTCGTCAAAATACTGCAATGATGCAACAATCGGGCAATAACTCACTAAAAGTAATAACAATAATAAATGAGGGCTGGACAAGTCAAAGGAAGCAACTTCTCCTCTCAGCACATCAAGTGACTCCAGGATCGCCCCTTTTCCTTTATCCGTATCCTGTGCAGCACAATGTTGAAGGCCTTGCTAAGGTCCAGATAGACCATGCTCTCTGCCTTCACCTGATTCATTTCTCTGGTCAGTGAGATGAAGAAATCAATCAGATTCAGCTGGCATGACTGCCCCCTGTGAATCCATGATGCTTTTGGACTTGTAGGTCATTTGATTCCAGATACTCTTCAATACTTTCCTTCAACAAGGTTTAAATACATTTCTCTACCAGTGATGTGAGACTGATCATTCTTTATAAGCTAGCATTCTCCCTGCTACTGCTCTTATGGAGATGGACCACATCTGCACTCCTTCTGTTCTCTGCAACCACTCTTGTTTCCAATGATCTGCTGAATAAGGCCATCAGTGGAACAGCTAGGATCTTGCTGAGTTTTTCAGAAACATAGAAACATAAATATTATGGGAGATAAGGACTGCTTGGCCAATGCAATCTGACCATTTTCTCCCTGCCTATAGTGTCAGTGCAGACCCTACTGATCTCCAGACCTCTCCTTGCTTTCCACTAAGATTCCCTTATGACTGTCCCATGCATTCTTGAATCCTACCACTATTTTCACCCCCACCACCTCCACTGTATGACTGTTCCAGGCATCCACCACTGTTTCAGTGAAGTACTTTCTCACATCTCTTCTGAATTTACCCCCTCTCCAGCTTCACTGCATGTCCCCTTGTTTCATGCTTCTTTTTTTCTGACAAATGCTCCCCTTCTGTACCTTATTAACCCCCATGAGTTTTTTTAAAGGTCTCTGTCATATCCCCCCCCTTACATGGTGTACATTTTGAAATCCTTTAGTCTCTCCTCATAGGGCTTCTGATACAGACCCTGTATCATTTTAGCTACCATCCTCTGGGTAACCTTTACTCTTTCTATGTTCTTCTGGAGATGTAGTCTCCAGAACTGGGCACAATACTCCATGTGGGGTCTCACCAGTAATATACAGAGTAGCAGTACCACCTCTCTCCTTCTGGTGATACTCCTTCCTAAATACCTCAACACCCACTGGCCCTACTAACTGCCTTGTTGTACTGTCTGGCCACCCTGAGGTCATCAGACATGATTAACCAAGGTATTTTTCCTCTTTGGTGACCGTCACTACCTCTTCTTTCATTTTGTACTCTGCCTCTGGGTTTCTGTGCTCTAACTGCATGATTTTGCAGTTTTTCACATTGAAACCCAGCTGTCATGCATATAACTTCATTATCCGTTGGTGTATTCTGACAGGTCACACAGCCTTGTACACTTTCAGAGCTGCAAGTCCTTCAGGACTTTGTTCTCTGAAAATGGACTTGTGCCCCCCCCTTGTTCCTTCTGTTCCCTGGTGACCCATCCCCCATTTCTGTACTGTGTTGACTGAGCAGAAGTACCTGTTAAATATGTCTGTTTTATTTTGATCCTCTTTTGTCAATTATCCCCCACCACCTTTCTTATCTTCACTTTCCCTCACCTTGCTTTCTTATTCTTATTTATGTACCTGAAAAAAAGTCATATCCCCTTTAACTACCTCTTTGGCCATCATTTCCTCTGTCAGCACCTTTACTCCCCTCACTGCCTTTCTTGCTTCTCTCACCTTTACTTGGTAAACTCCCCTGCCTTCCCTCCCTCTGCACAGCAGCTTTGTTTTGTCTGGTGGCAGGCAGGAGTAAGGATAATCAACAAGTGTCATCATTGTTTTGGTATCTGATTAGGGAGATTATGTATGAAAATGGATGCATTTTGTTAATATCTCCCATACATTATCTGTGCTTCCTGATTCCTGAACTAGTAGTACAGTAGTTAATTTCAGCAGTGTGGATTAATAGCCCCAATGATTTCAGGAGAAAAAGTTTCCTGATTCCATTAGTGACTGCACAGTTGGGAATCAAACCAATAAAAATTAAAGGGCACAGAGAGTTGGGAATACTGTACATTCTGAGGCTATCCTCCAGCTTATGTCAATCATTATGCTATGGATGAACATTTGTACAGTAGGTTAGTAAGTTCTGCAAGATCATTCTTACAGTTGTAAAAGTAGTCTTACTTGCATGCTTAATGTATGAGATGCGAGAACTAAAGGTAAGCAGTTCAGATACCCTGGTAATGTAAAACTACTCCTACAACTATTAGACTGGTCTCAGAGAATGTGTTATTATAGGTCTAGATTCAGGGCAGTCAGTAATAAACAAAAATTTTAAATAATCCTCCAATGAATATGGCCATTTTTCAGAGAAATTGCACATGAGGCATTCTGTATAATATAAGAGATTCTCATGAGCAGAAAAAGGGAATGCTCTAATTGGTTGAGAGATCTCCCTTAGTCGATATTCATTTATATTCTCTTTTATTTGAGTGCTGAGTTATGGTGTTTTCTTCCATCATGATAAGAGACTGGAACAGAGCTGAAAGGTTTTTGAGTTAAATGTCCTAATTATTAATATTGTTAAAATGAAGAATGGATTAAAGAAAAGATTTTATACAGTGGATATTCTTGTAATTTTTTGTATCCGTGTACTCATGGGTCAGGCCCCTTTCAGCCATCTGTGCACCCGTTAGAGTGCGCTTGTCATTAGGGCACCAAACTTTGAAATTCATCACCCCTTCCCGAGGTCCCCCTCCCTAGAGTTTGAATATTTAGCTAGAAGGGTGTGTGTTTGGGGGGGGGATGCAGTCCCCCACATATAGTGTGATCAGCAAAATGAAATCCTGGCACCCTAATGATAGACGCACTCGGACGGGCAAGTTCCCAGGGTGGAACCAGGTTAGGCACCCTTGAGAAATCTTCTGTTTTTTTTTTTATCTCTACAGTCTAAATAAGATTTAATTATACATTTTGCACTGCTTGTTAATTATTAGTTTTATCTGTGTGATAATAGAGCATTCCATTTTCTAAATAATGGATCAAGTTGAAATAACTTCAGATTTTTGACCCACCAAAATGGAATCTCCACATGAATTGGACTTTGTCTATAACAAATATCCAATGAGCTTTATTTGTAATGCTATTTTTTTACATTATGTAATTCCCATGTTTATATTAGTATGGACTCTAATGATTATGTGTTCTTATTTTCTTTGTAATGGGAAAAGACCATAAATAAAAAAGTGTATGAAAACAACTATGGTTAATTTCTGCTATTCTGAGCAACAAACACAGTGTCCACCCTCCACCAGAGTCTGGCGTCTTCTGCACGGAGAAATGCCTTATACTATATCCATTCACCTGTCACTAATTTACATGTTGGAGAGGGTTAGGCCTAGTACAGACCCCAATAGGATTCATAGAAATATAAAAAACTAAACAATGATGGCCAAAGGACCATCTAGTCTGCCCAGAGTTCCTATCTTCCCTGGGACCTATTGTCCATATGGTAGTTTACCCTTCCTGGTCCACACCCCTCTTCTCCTCCCTACTGCTATGTACCTGAGCAACCACTAACCACTCTGTTCCAGCAATGCTTGAAACCATTTACAATCTTTGCATGCCCCCAACTCTGCTGGCTGACTGTTCTATGGCTCCACCACCCTTTCTGAATTCTGTAACAGAACTTCCTTACTTTCCACTTAAACCTCCAACTCACAGGTTTTGACTTGTGACCTCAAGTTCTTGACTGTGTATTTCTATTAAATAGTTCCCCACAGCTCACTTTGTTTATCCCCCTTCTGGATCTTGAATCTTTCTGTAATATCCTTCCTCTCACCTGGTCTCCAGTGAGTACATGTTCAGTACCTTGAGATGGTCTTTGTAAGATCTACTGTGTTGGCCCTAAATCACCTTTCTCATAATAATATAAATAATAATAATAATAATGAGAATAATCTTTATTTCTTTTGCTCCTTTCAAATTTATCAAGGTGCATTACAATAAGTTGAACAGAAATAAAAACAGGTAAAACAACTGGATATAAAATATTGACTGAAATCCCATAAACAGCATTAATAATTCAGGTAAGCTCGTATCCATAAAAATTAGTTCAGTGCCTGTTTAAAACCCCCCATGGTTGTGCATTCCTGGAACTGATGTGATAGAGAATTCCAGAGGGCTGAGGCTGTGTACATGAAAGCATGGGCCCCGGAAGATTTTAAAGATACTCTTGGAATCTCTAGCAACCCCTCATCAGCCAAACAGAGAAGTCACTCGGGACAGTAAGGTTCATAGGTTCATAGAAGTTTACAAGCACAGTAGGCAAATGAAAAAGATGCCTTTTATTGTACTCGGCACCCATATACCCTATGGGTGGAATTCAAATTTTTTTCCCCCATAAAATCATCTAATCTCTGCTTAAATGTAGTTAAATTAGTACTATTAACAACCCTTTCAGGTAAGTTATTCCACATTCCCACAACTCTTTGTGTATAGAATAGACTCCTTTTTGTGGATATACATTTCTCACCTATGAGTTTATAACTATGACTCCTGGTCGATTTAAGGTTGGAAGCTGTTGTTAATCCTATTGTTGTTTTTAAATAGTCATCTTTTAACTTTTGAAATACCAAACATAAATCTCCCCTTATTTGTCGATATTTGATAGAAAAAAGTTTTAGTTTTATTAATCTTTCTTCATAGCTTTTATTATGTAAAGCTGTAACTTTCTTGGTGAATCTACGTTGTACACCCTCTGCTAGTTTTAAACTCCCAATAGAAGTGGGGGCACAAAATTGGAACAATATTCCAGATGAGGATGTACCAAACTGGTGTAAAGTGGCATAATTACTTTAGAGTCTCTACTTTTGATATTTCCCAAAATTGAGCCAATAATTTTGTTACATTTTTTAAAATTAATTATATTATTTCTATCAAAAGTTAAATTATTAGACATTATAACTCCCAAATCTTTTTTCTTCAGTTATACTTTTTAATAAAATATTGTTTAAAGAATAGTCAAAAGCCATATTATTTTTTGTCCAAATGTAAAATTTTGCATTTGTCTACATTGAAAAACATTCCATATGTATTTGCCCAAGTTGATAGATTATTTAGATGTTTTTGCATTAAACATTTATCATACATAGAGCTTATCAAGCTACCAATTTTACAATCATCGGCATACTTTGAAACCCACATCTTGTCAGTTGTAGGCATTGTGGAAACTAAAATATGAAATAATATCGGACCCAGAACAGAGCCCTGAGGAACTCCACTAGTCACCATACCCACATCAGATAGATGACCTTTAACTGATACCTGCTGGGTCATTTTCTCTAACCATGATTGTATCCAATTTATAATATTAGGGTGTAGTTTGATTCTGACTAGTTCTTGTAATAAAATTTTATGTGATACTTTGTTGAAAGCCTTGGCAAAGTCCAAAAATATCACATCCACTGGTATACCCCTATCCAAGGCAGCACTCACAGGTTCAAAAAACTGCAAAAGATTAGTCAATACAGATCTCTCAGTCATGAATCCATGTTGAAAAATGTCAGCTATATTATTCCTTTCTATATGGTTAACAATATAGGATTTAAGCAGTCTTTCTAAAATTTTACCTATGATAGAAGTTAGGCTTATTGGGCGATAATTGTTAGGATCATGTTTATCTCCTCCCTTGTGAATAGGAATAACTATAGCTTCTCTCCAGGCCTGAACAATTTTGCCTTCAAGGATGGATGCATTAAAAAGCACTGTTAGTGGACCAGAAATTGTATGACTGATTCCCTGTAAAAATCTAGGTGGAATGCCATCAGGACCAGAAGAACTGTTAGGTTTCAAGTATTTAATTATTTTTTTGATCTCCACATTTGTAAAGACAGGACAACTAATGTTGTTCACAAGAAATGGGCTTCTTACAGCTTCCTTGGTTTCAAAAACTTTTAAAAATTGTTCATTTAGTATTGTAGCAGTGACGGTTTCATCAAAAATAGAAATATTGTTAATACTAAAGGGGCCTATAGATTGATGACTTCCTTTCAAAGAACCAATATAGTTATAGAACTGTTTTTATTATCTCTGACTTTTGTAACTAAATTAAGTTCTAGTCTTGATTTAGAAAATTTAATCATATTTTTTAATTTCTTAACAGCAGTTTTGTACTTGTTCAAGAAACTAGTAGATTTATTTTTAATATGTTTTCTATATAGTTTCCTTTTTTAACTTTTGTTTCTTAATATTAATGGACCACCAGAGAGGAACACGTTTATTTCTACAGTACTTAGTTCTATAAGGAACCCAAGTAGAAAGACAGGTGTTAATTTTACTATTAATTTTTTCCCAAATTTGTAATAATTTCAGGTTATTGAGTTCAGTATCCCAATTCCATTTTGATAAAAAAATCATTTATTTTAGTGTGGTCTGCTTTGTTAAAATCTTTGATCTTAGTAATACCCTTGGTATGTGATAATTCAGTCTTATATTGAAATTTCACAATACAATGATCACTATCACCCAAAGGTGGAAGTACTTTTATGTCTTCTATTTTCTCATCAACATTTGTGAGGACAATATCCAAGATATTTTTTCCTCAAGTCAGTTCTTTAACTATTTGTTCCAAATTAGATTGAATGAATACATCAATAAACTTAGTTTCAATATTAGAATCCAATGCATAATTGTCCCAATTAACAGTTGGAAGATTAAAATCACCCATCAATATGTAGGAAGTATTTATTTCTACCCCAATGATTTCCTCAATTAAATCCTGGTTCTCATCAGATGTAACACTGGGTGATCTATATATTAAACCTATTATTAGTGGTCTATGTGGCAAATTAATTTTGACCCATAGACTCTCATTTGTACCTATTTTGGTATTTATTATATTTGCCTTCATGTTTTCCTCAATGTATAATATAATACCTCCACCCTTTTAGTTTTCATTTCGGTTCTTTTGAAATTTATTATACCCCATTATATCAGTATTCCAATCACCATCCCAGTTCCAAGTTTCAGTTACTTTACATACTGATATATTTTGTGATTTTAAAATATATGTAAGCTCTACTTTTTTATTGTGTAAGCTTCTAGCATTATTCAATTTAACATTTAAGTTAGTTTTAAGAGTGGAGCTAGATATATTCGAGACTGTCGACTGTTGGTTACTTGAAATTTTGGGATTGGGGAGAGGATTTTGTGAATTGAGTTCTAGAGTTGTATTACATACATACAACTCCCCCTTTACTGGAAGTTTAAACAACTAGTAATGGAAAGGCCTATACTTTCTCCCAATAGTTTACTACCTCTCCTACTGAGATGTAGACCATCCCAACAATAGAGATTTGGTTTACCATAGTAATTTTCCCAATGGGTGATGCATTTTATGTTCTGTTTCATACGCCAGCCTCTTAACCAGTTATTAATTTCCCTTAATTTACATTGCTGAGCAAAATTGGCTCTTGGAATTGGTAAGATTTTGGACAGCAGCACCTCATACCCTAAATTTAATAATTTATTAGCTAATGCTACATAGTCCTCTTTTAGTTTTTGATTAGATTCATAAAGTACATTATTAGTTCCTACATGAACAATTACTAAAGGATTAGAACCAGAATTGTGTAGTATAGTGCTAGACATCCGTGTAATATCTGAAATCCTTGCTCCCCTGAAACTTGAAAGAGTTCTATTAGCATTATTTGGATTACAAACTATCCTATCAATATGTTTTATAATGGAGTCACCTAAAACTATTACTTGTCTCTTTATGTTGCCAACTTCATCTTGTATCACCTCAGAATTAGTACAAGTTTTCAAATCTAGTGAAATCAATGGATCATCCTCATGAAAGTAATGATTGATAGGTTCACTAACATCAGTATTGGGTTGCACTGTACAAGAAGAAAAAACAGAGTTTAACTCTTGATTTGAGACATCTGACTTACAATAAGTTCTGTAGTTTCTGAATTATTGGTATTATTAAAAATGACAGTTTTTGTTATTTCTGAAATATTGGCTTTATCAGAAATACATGTCAAGGGATCAAAAAAATTAAAAGTTGGAACCATATATTGGTCTGCACTTCTTCCCTTTTTGGCATTTTTTTGACTTTGTAAAATATACCAGTCTTCATCTACATTATCTGGGGCATCCTCTTCTCTTGTTCTTTTTACCCTATTTTGAGTTTTAGGGACTATTTCAGCAGTTACTTCAGATAGAGTAAGGGATTCATTAACACTTTGACCCTTAACTAGTGTTTTAGATTTTTTCCCCTGTTGTTTTGACTTTTTAACAACTGTTCTGCACTTAGTAGGTTGAGAAGTATTGTTATTTTGATTCTTAAATCTACTAGACATTTCTTCTTGACTTTTTTCTAAGGACCTCAATCTATTATTAAAGAGCTCTAATTCAGCTGTTAAATCTTGCTTCAACTTGCATTTAATACAAGTGAAGGGTAATATAAGCTCCTTGACATTAGTTAGTAGGTACATAGTACAGGATTGACATCTGCACCCGAAGCGTTCTTTATTTATTTGAATAATGTCGCCCATGATATTAATTTTTTTGAAAAGAAAAAAAACTTATAAACTAACAAGAAGCTTCACCTTAAACAAAGAGTAAGCCAAAAACCCAAACTCTGAAATGCAGGGAGATAAATCACAAACTACATAACAAGCAATTACAATGCCTAACTATTATGCCCAGAGTATCCGAAATTGATCATACATATATTTACCAGTTAAGGATTAGGTATTAGTATGCTCACAGTACCGTTTAGCCTTTTACCTCTTATGGATGCCGACAGATGCCACTGACCTCTGCCTGCGTCGCCTCCGCTCCGTGCTTGACTCCGCTCGCTGGAGCCGACAGCTATATGGCCTTGCAGCACTGACGTCACCAGTTACTATGGTGATGCTCATTCGCACAAACTAAGCAAAACGGGGGCCGGACAATGTATATAGCCCGCCTTTAAAAAGGCGAGCTAGTCAACACTGGAATCAGCTTAAAACAGCTGACTCCGAGCACCGAAAAATGATGCCTGCCAAGTTCCTATCCTCTCGCAAAGCGGGAGGTTAGAAACACCTCTACACAAATTGCTTTCTCCAAACTGCCTTAGGAAATTCACAACAATCCCTCCTGAGCTGCTGCAGTGTTTTAACCAGCTAGAAAAGGCAGCTGCTTGCTGGAGCCGACAGCTATATGGCCTTGCAGCACTGACGTCACCAGTTACTATGGTGATGCTCGTTCGCACAAACCAAGCAAAAGTGGGGCCAGACATGTATACAGCCTGCCTTTAAAAAGGCAAGCTAGCCAACACCAGAATCAGCTTAAAACAGCTGACCCTGAGCACCAAAAAATGATGCCTGCCCAAGTTCCTATCCTCTCGCAAAGCGGGAGGTTAGAAACGCCTCTACACAAATTGCTTTCTCCAAACTGCCTTAGGAAATTCACAACAATCCCTCCTGAGCTGCTGCAGTGTTTTAACCAGCTAGAAAAGGGATCAGAAGCTTTTTCAAGTAGTCCAGGCTAAGACCGTGTAGGGCTTTTTAAGTCAGTAATCCAACCTTAAAGGTAATCCACCACTGAATTGGCAGCCAGTGCAGCTCGCACAGCAATGGTGTGATATGAAAAATACGGGGAGTCCCCATCAGTAACTGGGCTGCAGCATTCTGCACTAGCTGTGCAGGTGGCAGATATCAACCCCTGGAAACCCAAAGTAAAGGGAGTTGCAGTAATCAAGGTACGAGGTTACAAAAGCATGGATCAATATAGGTAGGTCACTGAACTGAACAGGATGCTTGATCCTGGTGATGTTCCTCAGATGGTAAAAGGATGACTTGATGACCACCAACACCTGTGATCGCAGTGTTAGCCCATTGTCAAGCATCACCTCCAGGTCCTGCACCTATTTGGAAGTAAGGAGCTGGGAGCCCCCCAGAAAAAGCCCTATGACCTGCCCAGCCCCCGACCCTCCCATCCGGTGACCAGGATCCACTACTATCAGCTCAGTTTTCCATGAGTTCAACTTCAGCCAGCTAGAATTCATCCAATCCTGGATTTCATTGAGGCAGTTAATAAGACCAAGAGTGCACTGTCCTGGTTGGGTGAGAAAGACAGCTAGAGCTGGGTGTCATCAGCATAGCAGTGAAACCACAGCACATATCATGTTGCAATGTCTCTGAGGGAAAGCATATATACTGCAAACAACATAGGGGACAGCACTGAGCCCTGAGGCACCCCACGTGACAGAAAGAGATGAACAGAGGAATAAATCCCCAACACCACCCTCTGAGTTCTGCCAGTGAAGAAAGATTTAAACCATCTGAGGACAGTACTAGTCAGGCCACAGATGTAACTCAGGCACTCAAGCAGTAGCTCATGGTCCACAGTGTCAAAAGCTGAGGAGAGATCAAGAAGCACCAATATGGACTGGTGTTTCCAATCTCTCACCATCAGGAGATCATTGAGCACCTGAACCAGAGCAGTCTTGGTGCTGTGCCTCCATTGAAAACCAGATTGGAGAGGTTCATAGATGTTATGGATGGTCAAATGGTTCTCCAGCTGTACGGCAACTACCTTCTCAATCACCTTCCCAACAAAGGGGAGGTTAGAGATAGATCTGTAGTTTTCCAGGCAGTCTGAGTCCAGAGAAGCTTTTTCAAGAGAGATGTCACCACCGCCTCCTTCAGGGAGCTAGGGGACTCACCCGACTCAAGGCAGCACCAGACTGTCTGAGCTAGGACCAGGCCATTGGTATCACAACAACCCATAATCAGGGAAGTTGGGCCCGGATGCAAACTACAGCACATAGGGCACATACCCTGGACAATCCACATGCCATCCACGAACTCCAGCTGGTCATAGGTACTCCAGGTGAAGTGAGGGAATGTGGCTGGGCACCGATCACTAACATCCCCCATTGAGTGTTGGTCATCCTGTGTTGCACCATCTCCAGCCTGTACTGTATTTCCTTAGGTGAGAACTCCAGAATTGAGTACAATATTCCAGATGAGGATTCACCAGTGAGCTATATAGAAGTAGTAGTACCTCTTTTTATCTGCTGCCAATACCCTTACCGATACACCTTATGATCCTATTATCCTTACTATAGGACTTGTTATTGTACACTGGCTTCTTTGTTTGAGGGAGTCACTTAAGATGACTCCCATGTCCCTTTTCTCTGTCTATACTCTATCCTGGTTTCTCTTCCTTACGTGCATAACCTTCCATTTTTGTGGCACATAATTTCAACTACCAAACCTTAGATACCCTATCTAGCCTTTGTAGAGCCCTCCTTGATCCCTTTATCACTATCTATCTCACCACTGAGCTTCAAGTCATCAGTGAAGAGACACAGCTTGCCCCAGATGACCTCTTCAATGTCGCTGGTGAATATATTAAAGAGGGCAGGACCAAAAATAGAGAGTAGGACCCACAACAGATCCATGAGGCACCCAGTTCATGACCTCCTGTTCTTCTTATTTGATCTTGTTTTACAGCACTCTCTGCTGTTTCTCGTTCAACCCATTTCCTACCTATCTAACAATGTACCTAGCCAAGACCAGGTCCTCAAGCTTCTGCAGCAATCTTCTGTGTGGTACTGAGTTGAATGCCTTGCAGAAATTAAAGTAGAGTAAATCCACAGCATGACCCTAATTTACTACCTACGTTACCCAGTAAAACAAAACTATCAGATTTGTCAAATCAAGCCTCCCTGACACAGAGCCATGCTGTTTACTGTCTGTAGACCATTGCTTTCTAGGTAATTCACAATGTCCTCTTTAATCAGTTTACCCACTGCAAAGGTAAGCCTGACAGATCTAAATAGAAATTCCCTGGTTGGTCCTTGTCCCTCCCATGTGGTGGGACTATGTCGACTTCCTTCCAGTCTTTCAGAACAACCCCTGTCTGAATTGAGCTATTAAATAAGCCCTACTAGAGATGTAGCCAGTTTCACAGCCAATTCTTGAGTACTTATGGAAGCATCCCATCTGGCTCTGGGGCTTTAATTACCTTCAGGGCTTCAAACACCTTCCTTTCTCTGGTAAATGCTGCCTGCCTTAGTTCAAGAATGCTCCTGACAGCCGCCTTGATGCCACTTTCGGGATGGAGCCTGCTGTCTTCCCTTGTGAAGACAGAACAGAAGTAATCAACAAGGATGGCTTCTTTTTGTTCATCTTCTTATAATACCCCCCTTGTAGCATAACACTACCACCTTTCTGCTTCCTTTTTTCCATAGTATATCTCAAGAATTGTTTTTCCCCACAGTAGACCCCTCTGCAAAACACTGATGCCTGTCTTCCTCTGCATCCCTGAACATCATCTTTGATTCCCTAATTCTTATTTAGTACTGTCCCCATTCCTCCTCCACCTACTTTTCCTTGTGTCTGGCAAAAGCCTTTTTCTTCACTGCTTCTCTGCTCCTTTCCAAGAACCATACTGGTCTCTTCTACCTGTTTAATATTGCAAAAATTCTCATGTCTGACTGTTGTCTCAGGAAAGGTCCCCTTTATTGCCCACATCCTTCTTCTACATCTCCAAAGTGGTTCACTCTGGTCAGTTTGTCTTGGACTAGGTCCCTCATCAAGCTGAAGTCTACTTTTCTGAAATCTAGGACTTCAGTTTTTAATAGGGGCTTTCTTTTCCCTAGGTCCACCAAGAACCACATGGAGTTATAGTCACTGGATTCCATGGCTCCCCTTCCATCATTACACCCACCATCTCCAAGTTGGCTGGCCACCTGTCTAGTGTGTTCCTTAATCAGCTGCACCATGACATACCATCTATATCTATATCTATATCTATATCTATATCTATATAGTGATGGGTAACATTGTTGTCATTTATTCACTCAGCTATTTTCAACTCTGTTTTAGCCTTCAATTCTCTATGTACTGTAGTTTCCTGGTTACCCCGTTTTCCAAGTAGTATGCACTGTTTGTCTCTGGTTGCTCCCCTTTGTATGCTATCAACATCATACTTATATACCTAACTGCTTCTTTTTCTGTACATGCTGTTACCTGAGCTTTTTTCCTATTCTAATGTTCCTGATGCACTTCATTTATTGAACATGTAATCAGAGTTAAAGTAAAATGTAAACAAAACACATATGTGTTCCTCTGCAGCACTATCATAAGATGACAAGCTTGATCAATACCATAAGGGGTCAGAAGCTGAATGCAGTTCTGAATAATTTCTTTTTTCCAACAGCTTGTGGTTGGTAACGTCTTTATAGGTGACATTACAGAGGGTCTGGAAGGAAAGGTATGCCTCTTTGCGGATGACACAAAGATCTGTAACAGAGTTGATACACAAGGGGGGGTAGAAAGGATGAGAAGGGACTTGGCAAGGTTGGAGGAATGGTCAGACATATGGCAACTTAGATTCAATGCAAAGAAGTGCAAAGTAATGCACCTGGGAAATAAAAATCCAGGAGAAGAGTACACAATAGCAGGGGAGGTACTAACAACAACAATAATGGAAAGGGATCTGGGTGTAGTCATATCAGATGACCTAAAGGTGGGTATGCAATGTGAGAAGTCAGTAGGGAAAGCCAGGGGATTCTGGGATGCATAGGGAGGGCATCACAAGAGAAAAGGGAAGTGGTTATCCCTCTATACAGACAGTTGGTGAGACCCCATCTGGAGTACTGCATGCAGTTTTGGAGACCTCATCTATGCAAGGACATAGACAGGATGGAAGCAGTCCAGAGGAGGGCAACTAAATGGTGCAGGGTCTACATCAGAATCCATGAAGAGAGACTGAGAGAGCTTAATATGTATTCCCTTGATGAAAGGAGGGATGGGGACATGATAGAAACTTTAGGTACCTCAAGGAATCAACAAAGTCCAGGAGAGTAGCATCTTTCAGAAAAGAGATGTGTAAGAACAAAGGGCACAATTTAAAGTTAGAGGGGATGCCCAGGGGTAATATGAGGACATTTTTTTCATGGAGAGAGTGGTGGACGCATGGAACTGCCTTCCTGGAGAGGTTGTGGGGTCTAAAACAGTGGAGGAATTCAAACATGCATGGGACAGACATAAGGCAATTATAGTGGGGGGTTGCAGGAAATAGGCTGTTGGTTAACTAGAATCTGCAGCTTATCCAGTAGGTAGGGAAATGGGCAGACTGGGTGGGCCAAGTGGTACTTATCTGCCATCAAAGTCTATGTTTCTATGTTTCTATGTGTATATTAATTGATTTGCAAACACATATAACGGTTTTAAAAGGTGACATGAAGGGGATATAAAGTAAAATTTAAAGACACAGTTCCTAATAATGGTGTTCAATGGTGTATTGATGAATGTGCATATATGATAATGCTTAATATCGAATTTTATATATCCTTTGCAAAAAACATTGTTAATGCACCAGTTAGGGTTCGGGTGAATGCCACAAAAGTAGGGAAATGTGACACTAGAGTTTCAAACCCTAACTCCCCACCTCCAGCCCAAAGCAGCAAAAGGAAAAAAAAATAGGATTTTGGTTCTCCAAAGTCTTGGCGAGTCAGTGATGGGATCATCCCTTGGGTTGTCAAACCTAATGCTCACCCCTTGCCCCCAACCAACAGCCTGCTGTCTGAAGCAGAAGGCACAGTTCCAAGCCAGTGCCTTATAGTGATATACTCTTCCAAGGTAGGGAGGTATATCTCACCACATGTTGGCAGCTCAATCTGTTGTAGCCTTCTTCATGCATGGCTTACAGGGCCCTGTGTGAAGAAAGGAGCTCACATCTGATATTCTTTGTTTAGGATAGAGTGAACATTAGGATAGATAACCCCAAGGAAGATCTCACGACTGATTCACCAAGAGTCTAGAGACCCATTACCCTAATGTTTTTTTTTTCCTTTTTTTGCTTGTGGTGATGGTGGGGGGTGGTTGGGATTTATGGTTGGAAATTCTAACTCTACTTTTTCCCACTTTTGTGGCTATAACTTGAACTCTAACTGGTGCATTAACTAAGTTTTTTGCAAAGAATTTATTTTCTTTTTGAGATAGTAGAATCATAGTATAGATGCACAGGGTCCTTTGGGCCCTGTGTCAAGGGAAGACTCAGTTCACCAACAAAAATGCAGAGCTTTTGAGAGTCCTGCACTTCCATGCAGTGATGGATGTTAAGAATTTATGGGGTTGTCTGTTGGACTTTGGAAGTGCAGGGCCCTCTGGTCCCTGCACTCTCATGTGGTTGGAGATAGAGATGCACAGGGCAAGGAGCTTACCTGTTGGCCAATGCACAGGGCTCTCTGCCACCCTCAGGTGAAGAGGTGCATGACCCTATGTCAACAGAAGAGTTGTCTTCACTATATGGTAGTCGGGCCAGTGCAAGCAATGATGAAGCCTTCATTCCCTGTCTGGTGGGGGTGTCACATAACAGAACCATCCTTCCACCCTCACCCCATATAGCTGAGTCACTGAGTTCAAGCCAAAACTCAGCTCACCAGCACAGGATGGTAATGCATACCCACTGGGGTGAAGACTGGCAGTACACACAAAGTTTTTCATAATTATATATTTTTTTATCTTATCCCCAAATTTTCAAGAGTCATGTTATGACTCCTCTTATAAACTGTACATGTGTTATTATAATATATTACCAAAACATCATTTCACACCACAAGTGTGAAAATAGATCTTGCCCAAGAATTAAAAAATGACACCTGTCACATTTATGATGTGGTGTGAAAAAATAGCAATGTTAAAAGTCTGGGGTTAAAATATTGCAGATTAGCACAGTTATGAATAAACATTAAAATGTAGCAACATTCACTCATAAGCTGGGTATTTTACCATATCTGTACACTAAATTTTAAATATAGCCTTGTTATTATCCCACCTCATGAACCCATTAGATGAAAATTTTCAAATCCCCAACAAAACGTCATTCCACTCCACAGGTGGGAAAACACATTTTGGCCAGGATCTTAAAAATGGCAGCTGTCATGTTCATAAGGTGGTGTGAAAAAATGACTATGTTAAAAATTAGGGGTCAACATACAAAATTACTGAACTTATGAGTGAGCATTAATGTTTCAATGTATGTTGTTGATGGTATGGTGGGCAGTTTCAAGAGGGGTTGGGACAGTGTAAGGGAAAGGGATACTGGGAAGAGGGGGCCGGAGGGGCAGCTACAAGATGAGGTGCTAACTGCACACTCGAGCAGACTCAATAGACCACGAAGCCTGTTTCTGCTGCCAATTTCACATGTTCGTATGCTCATAACATTTGCTGTATTTCAATATTTTTCACCCCAGGTATTCAATATAGCCATGTTATGACCATACTTCATGAACCCAGTGATGAAAATTCCAGAATATTTACTGAAATATAATTTCTCCCCACAAGTGAAAACACATTTCAGACAGGATTTCAACAATGACAGCTATCATGTTCATGAGATGGTGTGAACATATGGGTATGTTTGCTTGTTTGTTTTTTATTTTATTCTGAAATAGCCTGTTGATGTTGAAAATCTGGGGCCAAAATATTGAAAATGATGAAAGTCATGCATGTGCTTGTAAACATTTCAATGTACACTCATGACCTTGTTGTGTTTTTGTTTTCAACATTTTTACCTCAAAGTTTCAACATGGCCTTCTTATGACCGCACCACATAAACAAAAGTAGAGAACATTTTTAAAACCCACCTGAAAGGTGATTTTGTGCAGTGACTGCAAAATCACCTTCTGGGAAGGATTTGCATAATTTCACCACCATTGTTTGGGGGGGGGGGGGTCCAAAAAGGCCATGTTGAAAATTTATTCTAAAAATCTTCAAAAATGTCAGCCTTATGACTAACAGTTCAAACCCCACTGAAATACATTAAACTGCACTTACCTGATGTTCTCATACTGCAGTCACCAGTTCCAGCAGCAAGACCTGTTTTCAATTGGAGACTGGAGCTATATCATAGGACCTGTTCAGGTGAGTAAGGGTGCATGGAGGGTGTGGGATGGTACTGCTGAGAGGGGGGGTCAAGGTAGAATGGGTGGGGAAGCTGGGGGCTCAGATCATTGATGAACCATTTTCTTTTTTTGCAGGTGAAGGGAAACAAGATCACAGAGGGACAGTTTTCTTCATTGTTTGGGGACAGAAGCCAACACTGGGGATTTGGCACCCTAGTCTCAGGAGGATCTCCAGTGACACCAGGAGTGTGGGCACCCTCATTCTACCACAGATAAGAAGAGACTGGGTAACTTGGAGGGTAGGGGGCAAAAGAAGTGCTACTGAGGTTAAGCACCCCATCCTACTTTACAGATAGATAGATAGATAGATAGACAGACAGACAGACAGGCAGACAGACACAGATGCAGAGAAAGACAGATAGATGCACAGAGAGATAGACAGGTAGATGCATAGATAGATAGATGGATGGATGGACGTACGGACGTATGGCTGGACAGACAGACAGATGCACAGAGAGATAGATACAGTAGATGTGCAGATAGATAGATAGATAGATAGATAGATAGATAGATAGATAGATAGATGCATATATATATATATCTATAGGCAGATAGAGAGACAGACAGTCACACAGACAACCAGAAAGACAAATAGGTTGTGGTGTAGAGGGCAGATCACTGATGGACTTTTTTCAGAGAAAAAAAAACAAAAAAAATATCAATGATGGATGATTTTCTTTATTGTAGAGGGCAGAATCCTACACTTGGGATTGGGTACCCCACTGTTGGGATGCTCTCCAGTGGCACTAGCAGGACATCTTTGTGCTGCTAAGGATGGAAATAGGACAGGCGACTTGGAGGAGAGGGGGCAAGAGAAGTGGTATTGGGGCTGGGTATTGTGGTCTAGTTCAGTAGATAGATAGATAGATAGATAGATAGATTGACAGATAGATATTAATAGACAGACATACAGATAGATAGGCAGATAGAGGGATAGGTGGTGGTGTGGGGCAGATTACTGATGGACTTTTTTTTAGGTAAAAAATATAAAAGATCAACGAGGGATGATGTTCTTTATTGTAGGGGGACTGAAGCTGACACTGGGGATTGGGCACCCCAGTGTCAGCATGATGTTTAGTGGCACTGGAAGGGCACCCTGGTGCCACCACAAATATTTAATGTGTGTGTGTGTGGCTGGGGGTCATATCAGTGAGGGACCATTTTTTTATTACAGATTAGAAAAAAGAAAATATCAATGAGGGACAGTTTTCTTTATTGCAGGGTGACAGAAGCCAACACTGGAAACTGGGCACCTCAGTGTCAGGATGATGTTTACCAGCACCAGAGGGGGCACCCCAGTTCCACCACATGTATTCAGAAGGGGGTGAGTGACTTGAAGGAGAAGGGGACACGAAAAGTGGTAGTGGAGGAGGGCACACCAGTCTACTTATTGTTTAAACAAAAAAAGTAGGAGGAAGGAGGGGAGAAATAATCAGTACCAATGGTGGCCACCCTGGTCCACTTAAAAGTAAAAAAAAAAGATAGATATATAGATAGACAGACAGATAGATAGATAGATAGATAGATAGATAGATAGATAGATACATACATACATATATACATACATGCATACATACGTGGTTATGAAAGAATTCACAAAAGAAGAATCTTGGTTAAGGAAAGAAGATGGTGGGTTTAGCTTTTTCCCATTGTTCTTTCATGAAATGACCTACATTTTTGATCAAAAAATAACTCATCGAAGAAGACTCTCAGCTGACGAAACAAGATGGTGGACTTATTGTTTTCATAGTTGTTTCATGAACTGAGATTTTTCCTTTGTTAGTTCTTTCCTGATCACAAAAGAAGAAGGCTAGCTTATAAAAAAACAATGGGAAAAAAAACTAAATCCACCTTCTACTTTTGTGAGCTGAGATTCTTCTTTCATGGGACAAAAAAACATATTTTGTGAGATTCAAGAAATAAGACTTACAGCACACAAAACAAACCTTGGTAAGTATTTTGTGGTTGTCCCTAAGTCATATTTTGGGGCAGTTTTTTGGAAAACAAACTCCAGAATGGAGTTAACAGATCCCATTTATCTAGATTCAAGTGTTTGTTTTTCTCCAGGGCATCATTTTTATCGCTTTTTTTTTTTTTTTTTGAAAGTAAACAGAAACAAGATTGCTGCCATATGAAAGAAGATTTCTTGTTCATCACAAAAGAAGTTTGGCTAATGAAAGAAAATTATTCTTTTGTGAATAAGAAAGTTATATTTGTATCAAACATCTATCTGAAAGACCCTACTGATCATGCTCAGAAATGAAATTTCAAATCCTTATAACTCTGGAATGGATTAATACTGTATGTTTTCACCAAATCAATTAAAGGAACCATTCTAGGGCAAGAGATTTCTACCCAGAAAATATCAGAACATAATTTCAAACCATACAGGCTGTAGGTGAATCTACACATCTGACCAGAACAAAACTTGTCAAATAGGGAGAACTTGTCCCCAGACCACGCATACAAAATTTAGAAACGCACATCCCAACCTAGCACCTGGACTGTGACTGGCCAATGGGGGGGGTACAGACATTCTTTAGCACAACACAGGCCCTGTACATGTTGTGCTGTGGGGGGAGGTCACACCCTGGTACAACTGTGGGGCGCTATGCAGTCCAGCTGTGCACAGAGATGTGGAGGTGGCGCCACCTAGGTGGCTGGTTATATATAGGGGCGGGGTCCCTGAGGCAACACCCTTGCAGCAGCCACAGGAGTAAGCATGCAGGGTTGAGATGCCCAGGGGCCATGCACCCAGGCTGTGACCACACAAAGCCACTTCCTGTGTCACCCTGAGGTGCAGCATGTGCACAGTTGTGTTGGTCACATGAAAGACCCCGAGTGACTGGTGACTATGGGCAATGTTCCATGTGTGGCATGGAATCCACAAGGTGTCAGGTCACCAACAGTGCATGACTGTGGTACTGGCCTCTCCTGACATGCCACACCAGTGACAAGGACACATGCAACCCCTAGCAGGTTCACTGAAGTGCGTAACATCCTGTGTGGTGACATCTGTGGCCAGTGCAGCTGCTGTCCCACACCAGGCATTGTGGACATGAGGGACTCTGCTATGGGCAATGTGCTGCTTATGATGCTGGCCATGTAGTCAGCCCACCTTCTTACAAACCAGTGGCAGGCCCATGCCCCATGTTGTCCTCCACTGAGGGAACTAGCCCCATGTGTCATTTGACAACCACAGTGCCCTGTGTATGGCTCAAATGCCATTCCCCATTGCTTTAACACCCTTGCCAGTTGCCTGCAGTGGTGCACATGACAGATACAGGACTGTCAGTGTCACACACTGTGTGCTGGAACAACTGTGAAGTGGTGATGAGTGGCAACCTCAGTGGTCATGCAGCTGGGAAGAATGATAATTTGCTCCCGTCTACTCGCTCCCCACACTTTCACTCCCGACAACACACTCTGAAGACAAATCACTCCCGGAGATACTTGCTACAATGACAATTCACTCCCTTGCCATGAACTCTTTCCTACTAGTAGGTACAACTGTGACAATTCCCTCCCTTGTAAACCACCTAATGAATAGTAATAAGTGATGAAATGTTAGACAAATGTTAGACAATACTTCACAATAAACAATAGTGAGTGTCTTACCATGTCAGGACGTGACGGAGTTCAGTCTTATCTAGAAGTGATGTAGACTGATGATTCACGTAAATCCAAGTGTAAATTCAAAGAAATTTAAACATTAAACACACCCTTTATTCATAAAAAGTTGAAATCCACTCCAGCTTTAGTACTCAAAGCTATGTGATACCCTCCAAAGGAACTCCTCAGTTGTGCGCTCCATACTCTTTCCAATGATACAGGCAAGCCATTCAACATTGTCACGGTACACCTTCTGTGACATACTGGGAGTTATCCCAGCTATCAGTTGCTCTAACTCTCCATCCCCTTTTTTTTCTGGACCCCTCTGAGGCCGTCAATGAATTTCCACAGAGTGGGATGTGACACTCACAGGATGCTTTGCATCCCTCTGTGGAAAGCTTCGACAACATTGTTTGTCTTAGCGCTACCATTGCTCCTACTTTCCGAGTGATTCCACAGCTCAAGCTCATAATATGGTTGTCTTCTGCCTGTTCCTTTTCTATTAGAGCGCCCTACCCATATATCCTCAAAATAGTTGACAACTGGTGTTAAAGCCTCTGGGAACACATGTTGATGATTGTCAATTATGTCTTCAAACCATTTTATTACTTGCTCAGGGGGATAGAATGCGAGAGAGGGCAGGTATTTACATTTAAGAGCAAATTCTGGGTCCTGGGAATACTGTACCGCCAACCCCTCCATCTGTATCTTTCGATGCACGCACTGCATAAAGTGAAAAAAAACACCCCACCTGTTTACTGTCTGGAAATGCAGATTTAAAAGCATTTATTGTTGCCCTTTCGAAATCAGTCATGACAATAACTGGTGATAGGTTTGGGTTTAGGTATTTTAATGCAGCAAGCATCCGGTCATAGCATTTACGTCTTTACTTGGCAACAGCGCATATATAACTGGCTGTACTTTGTCAAACCACTTGCCCATTATAACATACAGTTGTTGGAAGAGAGGGTGGCCACACTGAATGTTCCATCAGCATGCCAGACCTTAGTGTGCTCCAGGAACCTAAGGTTTCTGTCAGTGCCAAATATCAAAATGCGGTCATTGCCAGGCCCACTGTCAAACAGAAGAAATGTGACAGTGTCATTGCTGCAGTCCTGCTCGTACATTTTGTACTTATCAGGAATGACCAACTCCACAAGATCTTTAGGGTTAGGAGGTGCCACATGTACCCTGAATCTCTGCACAGTTTTTTTAAATTGCTGTTCTTCAGCTTGCCTGTTGCCGCAAGAGACATGTGTTGCTTAGCATGCAGTAGAACCTGCATAGTGGTATCTTGCATTGCAACTGCTCTTTCCTTTGCCATACTGATAGCTACCAATTTTTCCACAGCACAGGGGTCAGGTGTGTGTGTGTGTGTGTGTGTGTGTGTGTGTGTGTGTGTGTGTGTGTGTGTGTGTAAACCAGCAGATAATACTGGGGTCATTATAGGAAGCAGTGTGTATGTGTGCATTTCAGACCTTCACTTTCTGCACAGCCCGCTCAACTGCCATATACCGTTTCCCTCTGCCCCACATTTGTGAAACGTGTATATAAAGTTCCTTTTATCCACTAATCTTCTTTTCTGGTGTTCGGAATTGATAATGCGGCAAGTCATTTTGAAGATGAGGCACTTACAGAGTCATGACCACTGACAGGCTGAATTTATACTGCTAACTGGCTAACAATTCTGGTTGGTTGGCTACATTGCATTCAAACTAGTTACAAATTGGTGTGCATTCATTGCCCAATACAATAGCACTATGCAGCCACACTGACATCATGTTGACATCATGCAAAACTGTCAAACTGTAGTGATCATACCATGTGGGTGACATCTTGACAGGATGCATGCAGGAATGAATTTGACAGGAGCGCAATGATATAGGCACGAATGGTCGTCGGAATGAATTGTAGAGAGTGAATAGCACAGGAGCAAATTGTTGGGAGCATATTGATATGTACCCATGCAGTTGTTGGAGCCCAACCCTGCCTGTGGACCCCACAATCACCTGCCACTGCAGGTGCAAGCCTTGGCATCCAGAGGATGGTGCCCTACATCTACCCCACTGGCATGGGTCCTCCTGCTGAACCCTCATAGACTGTGTATCTTGGTGTGGGGGAAACAGGAAGGCCAGGGGAAGAATCCAACATGATATGGCCAGTGACAGCATCCCCCACTGAGCACACATCCTGTAATGGAGAGCCCAGTGTTGCTCAGTGGGCTGGCCCATTACACAGCATGGGCACAGGCCTTTTGTGGGGAGGTGCTGCTGGGCATCACTGCTGTGGCATGGCATGTGTGGTGTCATCCATACAGTGCAAGACAGATGGTCACTGTGTCATGCAGGCCACCTGATTGCATTGCATGTGCAGTGCATGGCACTCACAACCATGTGTGAAAGACACTGGCCAACTAACCCCCCAAATGATACTGTCATGTTGTGTGGGATACTGAGTGAGTCAGACATAGAGGAATGGTGAGGATCATGGGTGGGAAGGCTGGGGGAGAGATGATGGGGGCAGGGACAGTAATCCGAGCTGTGGACTTTGCAAAACAGGCAGAATAGGTAGGCCACATGGTTTCTCCTGCTGCCTTTCTTCATCTGTTTGTATGTATGTTTGTAATACTTTCCCTCTTTTCCCTCTGCAGGTGCCGACTGCAAAACCAGGGACCATTGCAGATCACCCTTTCCACAATGACGTGCCCTGGAGAGGGCCATGCAGAGACTTAAGAGGCATTAGGCCCAGGCCTATGTGGCATGGACCCGGTGGCATATGGGAAGTCCAAGGATGTTGCAGCGACTGAGGGAAGGCATGGTCCCTGTTGCCACAGCCACAGGGAGTGCAGACCATCACTCTGCAATGCTTTGGGATCAGCAGCACAGACCAGCTGATGACAGCCATGTAGTGGATGATGACCACCCTGACTGGGCACGCATTGAGGTCATGGAGGGAGACAATGGGGTGGACCAGCATGTCAGGATGCTGGCGAATGTGAGGTGGAAAAGAGCACCTGCCAGTGCCCATGACCACCAACACAGGGTAGAGACAGATGATGGCACAGAAACACACAGGGTGATCATGGGCAACCCTCATGATGAATAGATGACTGCACTTTAGCTGCCATCATGCATGCAGGAAAGCAGGGACTGGCATCTGACGTGTGGCAGATGTTGGGCAGGGTGGAGGCCATTGATGAGGCCATCTGTCAGTACCTCAAGTGACATGGCTACAGTGCCAACAGGGCTGTGCCTGTGCCACAGATGGAACTGTTGTTTTTGACTGCTTTTGTTTGTTGCACCATTTTCTGGATTTCTGTACCTGTTGTACATTTTTGCATTTTAAGGAGGCAGTATAATGCAGAGGTTTAGGGCTCTGAGCTGCAAACCTGGAGATCTGGGTTTGAATACCACAGCCACCACTTGCATACTGTGTGACCCTGAGCAAGTCACTAACTTCCTTGTGCTCCCAGGTCACACCTGGAAACAAGCTTTGGCTTAGTGTGCCTTTCCTGTTTAAACAATTTCCCCTTTCCCCCTTTGTGTTACTCTCTGTTCCTGTTCCTGCCATTTGCTGTTCTACTGTTGTTTCCTTGTTGTTGTTTGTTGTACATTTGTAGGAATAAACCCGTTTTTGAACCACACACCTCTGTCCTCTGTCCTTCCTGGTCATGGTGTGCATGTGATAACATGGGTGGGACAGGCAGTTGCATAGCTGTGTGCCCAAGGAGGTGGCGGGGCAGGGGGGGTTGACCACCATAAGCACCTGCTCAGCTCGTCCAGTCCCCGGTGCTGTGGCACCTTACTCACTAGCCACTGCATGACACATGGGTGCTTGGCCAATTGTTGTGCCCAAATGCAAGCATGGCAGACTACTGTGTATGCCGGCCCCATCATGCTTGCACATATCCTCATGCCACCTGGGCTGGGTGTGTCACAGTGGGGTGGGGGGCACTCTCAGGTTTTGCAGGCCATGAGCACTGGGTGGTATCCATGAAGGGTGCACACCTTGGTGAGCACTGTGGCACATGGGTCACCACCACAGCATGCCACTACACTGCCACATGTCCCTTGTGTGCCTCAGATGTACTGCATCATTCTACTATGGTGAGTCTGAGATGGGATGCCTGCCCAGGGGCCATACAGACACCTGCAGCCTCTGCTGTGCAGCAAGTGCACTAGTGCCCTAGGGGTCACTAACATGTTAAGGGGATGGATACTGCTGGCAACCACACAGGGATGGGATCTGGGGGTTCTCATATCAGATGACCTAAGGGTCTCCACACAATATGCCAAGGCTGTGGGGAGAGGCAGTGGGGGTACTGTGGTGCATAGGGAGAGGTATCACCATCATGTGGATGGAGGGCATGATATCTGTGTACCAGTCATTAGTGTGTCCTCATCTGGGGTACTGTGTCCAGTTCTGGAGGCTGTATCTCCATGCAGACATAAAGAGGGTACAGGCTGTTCAGAGGAGGGCAAGTACAATGGTGCAAGGCCTTCACTATAAGTCATTGGAAGACAGATTGGAGGATCACAATATGTAGACCCTGGAGGATACGAAAGGGAGGGGGAATATGCTGGTGACCTTCACATTTCCCATGAATAAGGTGCAGGAGGGTTGCATCTTCCATTACTATGTCATGTTGTACAACGTGGGGTCATGGCATGAGACTAGACAGGGGTAGGCTACGGGGCAATGTCAGGAGTTATAGCTTCATGGAACAGGTGGTAGAACAGTATGCATAGAACAGCCTCCCTGTGGAGGTGGTGGGGACACATTCAATAGGGGACTTCAGGCATGCATGCAGAAGGCATAGGGGACACCTAGTGATAGGTACAACATTCAAGCCACAGATCAGGCAGCATCTGTGGTGTCTGAAAAAGACAGAGAGGACTGACAGACTAGGGGATCCTAGTGGTCCTTCTCTCCTGTCACCTTCCATATATCTACAGTATGTTTCTATGTTACTATTGGGGTTGTGGGCCTCGCCAGTCTTTGGCACATGTCTGGGGGTGTGATTGACACTGACACATCCCCTGGGTAGGCAGGCCACTAAACAGCCTACCATGATGATGATCCATTGTGGTGAGCTAGTGCACAACTACTGTGTTGTGCAGCAGTTTGTCTAACATGGAGAGTTCAAGACACACATAGCCACAGTGCAAGCATCTTTTATTGAAGCTGTACAGGGTAGGTTGACAACAACAGTGTTCACACTTCCACAGTGACTGACCTGTATTACACGCCAAGCCTACCCCTGCACACACCTCCACCATGTGCACAGCCTGGTGGCATATTACTTCACACCCCCAGTATACTCACAAGACAGTTTCCCCCCACCCTCGCTGCTACATGTACACCACACACCACAGTCATCACTCCAACACGTGCCACTGTGTCTCACTGTGCACACCCAAAATACATGTGTCATTCTATGCTCCCACCAAGCTGCTCAGGGCCACTTACTATGTGTACGAGCAGTGGCAGCATCCTGCTGTCTGCCATGAGCACCCCTACCCTCATCCCAGACATTGCTGCCACTGGTACCTGCAGATGCACATGCTGCACCGCTAACATCTTGAGTGGCTATGGATTGCTGCCCAGAGTGTCGGGCTGGCCATCGCCACTCTGGCAGTGCACCCACCTGTGATCCCACAGCAGGGTCAGTGATGCTTACAGCACTATGTGGCCTCTGTCCCCTGTATCATTGTCAGTGGCACCATTTCCCCTGCATCAGGGCAGGTCCCCACAGTCTCAGCCTTTGGGGCGGTGGTGGCAGGCACTGCCATGGAACTGTCACAATCACTGGGGTCCACACTGCTCCATATATGGCTCAGTGTCCTTGTGCTAGACATCATAGCATGGGGGGCATAGCTGCTGCACAGTCCTGAGATATATCCACTCTACCCTGCAGTGGTACCTAGGCCTAGCTCCTGTGTGACGCTGGCCGTGTCACCACCTTGTCGGCTTGCATCAAGTGAATCACGTCTCAGGTCCTACTTGTGTGAACTTGTGTCTTGACATGTCACCCAAGTGGGGACCCCCCTGTGGCCTGTGGAGTTGGCAAGAGCAGCACATAAGTTGGCTGGCACCAGGGCAACCATGCCAGGGCTTCTTTCTGTGCCTCCATCTGCCTGGCATGCCCATGTCACAGTCCCCTGCATTCCCTGAGCCATAATAATGGCTGTGGCACTTCTTCTCTGTGACCCCTGCATGCACTGGGTGGCTGACCATCCTGTGCTCCTGCAGGGGCCAGTGGAGCCTGCAACACCACCATCCTATCAGGGCACAGAACAGGCTGCCTGCATTGTACACACCACCAGGGTTGTGGGATTAGGCTCTTAGGCATGTATCTGGCCATGACCATTGGGCAGGCAACACACTGTTCTCTCACACTGCATCACATCATCTGTCCTGTTCATGGGCCATCTGGGGATTGGGCCTGTGCAATCACCCAGTGGCATCAAAGCCCTGGAGGGGTGGCATTGTCCAGCACCTGGCCACCTGACTCCTGCATCCACACTAGGTTCTCAAGGGCACCTGAAATCTGCTCCATGATGGCAGTTCTGTAACTGCCTGTATGCTCTGCAGGATGTCTGTCTGTTGTTGCTACTGGGTTGTCACACTCTGCTGCCCCTGGGTGATGGCATCCCTTAACCCTCTGATGTCAGCCCACATGTGCTGGTGTTGTTCCTCAGCAGCAGTCTAGTACCTTCAAGGAGCTGCCTTATGGCTAAGAACTGCTGTGACACAGTCACCTCTGAGGTTAACATGTTTAGGCACAACTGGTTGACATCAACCATGGCCATGACGAGGCTAGGGGTGTTGGCCCCAACACCTTCCTTGTCCTCCCCTCCTTCATTGATGTTGTTGGGGAAAACTCTTGAGCAATATTGATGGGGATGTCATTGTTTATGTTACTTCCACTGTTGTCATGGACACCATCTTCCTCCTGGACAGCTGCTGCAGTGCCCTTCATGGGCTCATCCTCCAAAGGCTTGTCAGTGTCATTAGGGCTGCCCTCTGTATCATTATCCCTGCTGCTCATTGATGGTGCCCCACCAGGTGCCTCCAGGTCACTGTCTTTTCCATGGTCACTCCATTGTGCATCTGTCGATGGACCTACTGTCCTTGCTTCCACTGGGTGTGACATGCCACTGCTTTCTACAGTGAGAGGGGAGATGGCAGTCAAGTTCACCACTGGCTGTGTTACTAGGCCATTTCTACCACCTCCTGTACACCACTCACTTTTATATCTGGGGCAGTGACCGCACAATGCAACAGTTACCCACAGTCACCTTCCCAACACTGAGCACTGGTGTTTGTGTGCAACATGTGGGCCTATGTCCTGTGTGCCTCATCTGCCAGCATGGCATATGCTGGCCTGTGGTGTGTGCCATTCATGTGCCAAACACACATCAGGGCAGACCCTGTTCTGCATCTTGTCATTCTTGTCATGGCTTGCCTCATGTACAGTGGCTGCTCTCACACCGTTAGTTAGGTGTGCTTATCCATTGTAGTTGTACCTCCCATGGCCTTCAGTAACACTGACATGCCACTGTCCAGACTATCATCATAGACATATGTCATATGTGGATGCAATCACACCTGCGTCTCACACTGTGCTTACTCCCACCATGAGCCAGGAACCCTGCAACTACTGAGGTAGGGGCCATGACCTGCATCATACACCATCTGGGGGGACACCACATGACAGCATGGCAGGACCTGGACACCTTCTGCTAGGTGGTTCCACAGTACTCACAACTTGCAATGCCCAATACAGTGCCCATCCTTCACCCCTTCCCACCTTTGCACACTGTCACACAGGGATGCATGATGACGTGTTACTGACATGGTCAACAGCAGGAAACCTTACAGCTGCACCCATCCTGTGTCTACCCCTCACACCCACAGTTTCATGCCCCTCACCACTGCCTGATTCTGCCCCCATGCCCAACATCAGTGCCCATGCCATTTCCCCCATCACCCTCACCCCACTCCCACATGTAGCAGGCACACTGCAAACCACAGGCCATGCATGTGGTGGCTACCACACACATGCATGCTCTAGGTCATACACCCACAGCAAGCATCTGGTAGGACATACACCACACACAGCAGTATACACCATACACTGGACTATATCATCCTTATTTGCCTCACTACACAGCCTGAATGTGTCAAAATTGCTGTCCTGTTCAATGCTCCTCCTCCTCCCTGGGATGCCACCCACCCCTCCTGGCTACTGAGCTGCACTGTGTCCTGTGGTCCTCCATCAAAGGCCAAACTGCTTCACCAGATTCTCACCAGTTTATCCTTTCTGCACTGTAGGAGGTCATTATGCCTCTTCTGAAGCTCATGCACTGACCATTTCACCCTGCCCATCTCATTCACATGGGTGGCAGTTCTTTCCCAGGCTTACTTCCTTAATCTCTGGGCCCTACCCCCCCCTCTCAGCTGAGGAGGAGGGCTACCTGAGCTTTCACTCCTCAATGAGGATGTCTGTCTCCTCCTGGGTGAAGTTTTTCTTGCACAGATGCTTCCTTCCCTCCTGCTCTGCCATATAGCACCTTCTTGGATGCATTTCTGCTGTACTCTGCACTGCATCCCAGTCTGCATCATTACATGTGCCAAACTACCACACGACACCTCTTTTTATGAAACATAGAAACATAGAAGTTGATGGCAGATAAGGACTGCAAGGTCCATCCAGTCTGCCCATTTCTTTTTCTACCTTATGAATGTGCCATCAGCCTTTGCTCTGTCAATGCCTATCTATTCATACTCATCTGTATTGCTCCCTTATGCCTATCCCATGCCTGTTTGAAGCCCTGCACTGTATTCATATCCACCACTTTCTGAGGTAGGCTGTTCCATGCATCCACCACCCTTTCTGTGGAAAAGAACTTCCTCACATTACCCCTTAATTGGCCTCCCTCTAATCTCATGCTGTGTCCTCTTGTCCTGCTATTTTGCTTATATTGAAACATGTTAGACTCTTTCACCTTGTTAATGCCCTTAAGGTGTTTGAATATTTCAATCATATCACCTCTCTCCCTCCTTTGCTGTAGGGTATACATATTGAGTTCAGTTATTCTGTCCTCATATGTTTTCCGATGCAGTCCCTGCACCATTTTGGTTGCCCTTCCCTGGACTGCCTCAATTTGGTTAATGTCCTTGTGAAGGTGTGGCCTCCAGTACTGCACACAGTACTCCAGATGGGGCCTAACCAGTGTCTTGTAAAGAGGAATCACTACCTCCCTCTTCTGACTTGTGAAACCCCTACTAATACACCCCAACATTCCTCTAGCCTTACCTACTGCTTTAGTGGTCTGCTTGGATGATTTCAGGTCATCGGTGATGATGACACCCAAGTCTCTTTCTTCTCTTGTGACTGCCAGCAAGTCCCCTCCCAGCTTAAAGGTGGCTTCAGGGTTTCTCTTCCCCTATGTGCATGATCTTGCACTTCTTTGCATTAAACCCTAGTTGCCACTCTTCTGACCATTTTGCTAGTTTATCCAGATCTCTTCTCATTCTGCCCACCCCATCTAGATCATCTACTCTGTTGCAGATCTTGGTGTCATCTGCAAACAGACAAACCTTACCCTCCAGACCATCTGCAATGTCACTGATGAAGATATTGAAGAGGACTGGCCCCAGGACTGATTCCTGAGGTACCCCACTTGTGACTTGCATCTCTTCTGACTGTATACCATTTATCACCACTCTCTGTTTTCTGCCCGTCAACCAGTTTGCCACCCAGTTGACCATTGTCTGACCCACCCTGAGTCTACCCAGCTTATTAATCAATCTTCTATGTGGAACAGTATTGAAAGCTTTGCTGAAGTCAAGGTAATGCAACATCAACTGCTCCCCTTTGGTCCACCACTCTGGTTACCCAGTCAAAGAAATCTATGAGATTAGTTTGACAGGACCTTCCTTTTGTAAACCCATGCTGTCTTGGATCCTGTGCTTCTATGGATTCCAGGTGTTGCACTATCCTTTCCTTAAGGAGTGTCTCCATAATCTTGCCCATTACTGAGGTAAGACTGACTGGTCTGTAGTTCTTCTGCCTCCTCCCTGTTACCAATCTTGTGGAGTGGGATCACATGAGCCCTTCTCCAGTCTTCTGGAACCTCTACTGTGCTCATAGACTCACTAAACAGTTCTGATAATGGCTCTGCTAGTCCCACTCTTAGCTCCTTTAGTACCCTGGGATGTATGCCATCAGGTCCCATTGCCTTGTCCACCTTGAGCTTATCGAGCTGTTGTAGGACCCTTTATTTTGTGAAAGGACTAGTGTACACCTCCCTCCCTCCTGTGTCCATGGTGCTGAGCTGTGGGCCCTGCCCTACCTTCGCTTCAGTAAATACTGAGCAGAAGTATATATATATAGGATAGATGCTTTTACATGGTCCTCCTCACACCCACCCTTATCCCCTTTGATCTTAGCAATACTCCCTCTGGAACTTCTCCTTTCACTAATGTTTCTTTAGAAAGTCTTGTCATCTTCTTTTACTGTTCGTGCTAGTGTTTCCTCAGTTTGGGCCTTTGCCTGCTTAACTGCCTTCCCTGCTTCCCTTAAGGAAGTTTGGTATGCCTCCCTATCTTCATCCTGCTGCGTTCCCTTATATTTCCTGAAGGCCAGCCTTTTGGCTCTGACCTTTTCTGCTACTGTGTTTGAGAACAAAAGTGGTTTTCTTCTTCTTTTGCATTTCCTTTTCTCACTAACACAATGAGATGTTGCTTCAAGTATTGCATCTTAATGCTTGCCCACTTTGCCTGTACCCCCTCACCTGTATTTTTTTTTTGCCAAGGTTAGCTTAACTCTGGCATTCTGCATCATTCCCTGGTGTAATGACACAATTACTGAACTTTCAGGAATCTGGTGCAGACAAATTGACGCAACGGCTTCTGCTGCACTCATGCTGCTTAATGCAACTTGCGACATTCCAGATTTCCTTTGAAAATCGGGCAAATGGAGCCTCAAAAATGTGTAAATTACTTTTTTTTGTCAAATTCTTTGTCACAACATTGCACAAAAATGGTGCGGCATTTTGGTATGAAATATTTAGGGTATATAAGTCTTGTGTCACAGTGGTGCCTGTTGAAGGTTTGATGAAAAAATATGCATCCGTTCCAAAGTTATTAAAATTTAAAGTTTCCCATTATTTCCTAAGGGAAAAGTTAGATGTGAATCTCAAAACAGGATTCTTGATTACAAAACAGGATTCTTGATCACAAATGGGGAATCCTAGTTCATGCTGCCTCCATCTTGTTTTCTGTTAGCAAGGAAAACAAACATAAATTTCAAGGCCCGGATATTCAAAGGGGTTGCACCTGGCGTGAAAGAGTTGCATTGGTGCAATCCCACATTTCACCCCAATGGGATATTGAAAGGGCTGCCAGGCGCAGAGCAGATCCCGATGCACCAGGGTGCAATGTAATTGTATGCAGCGCAGATGCAGGGGGTGTGCCCATGCATATGTGGCACATCCTGACATTCAGCATGGGATGTGCGGTGCATATGCTGGTGCAATCCTGCAGTGTGCCACATAGGGGATCTCAAAGTTGAGCCCTGGAAAAGAGGGAACAAATCCCTGCCACCCACAAGTGGGCTGCTGTATGCTTGGCACAACACAGCAGCCACCAGATGTGGGTAGCCGCCCGTCCATCCAGTACACTGTCCACAAGCACCCAGAGCTCCCTGGTGGTCAAGTGGCACCCCCCTCCCTCCTGATCACTGGTAACTGGTGAATGAAGCAACCCCTGGTGGTCTAGTGGGCCCTCCTCCACCCTGATCACCCCATCGCTGATAATTGCAGAAAACCCAGTCCCTGGTGGTCTAGTGGAACCCCCCAGCCTCCCATGTTCCTGAACATTGGTGATCAGCTGTATTATTTGTCCCTGGTAGTCTGGTGATACCCCCACTCGGTGCTGCAATCATAGTAAAACCCCATGTTGAAATGCCCTGGTGATCCAATGAAACCCCCACCCCTTCCACCCATACAGACCCCCTTTTCCACCCCACTTCCCCATCAATGGCATGTTGCTGCAACCTGCTCGCATACCACTCGGCTGCCCGCCGAATGACAGGTACAGTATGGGCTGTAAGCCCATTGGTCCCCAGAGTGGACCAATGGGCTTGCAGGGCATACTGTAGTAGACAGTCCCAAATATGTGAATGAAAGATTTTCTTCTACCTTAAATAGTGAAAAAGGATTTGCAAAACAGGATTCTGTTTCACAATTTGTGAAAAAAAAAGTAATTTTATATAGTTGTTTATGTGTCACTTCATAGCAAAGAAATGATTTGAAATTTTGTACTTAAATTTTCATGGTAGAAATGGTTTGCTCCACAGATATGCCTTTTGCTGTTTTGGTGAAAATATATCACTTTGGCTTGGAGTTCTGCAGATTTGAATTTTGGTTGATTTCCCATTGGATAACATTGTAATGGGAGTTTCACTGAGCCATTGCTTTCTCACTATGGTGTTAAGAAACAGTTTGCAATTTTGTTCTGAAAATTTGGGGGTAGAAGCAGCCTCTGATGCTGATGTGCCCCTTGGTGGTTTCAAGAAAAGATAGCAATTTTGTGTCTAGTTGCACAGCTTTCAAATTTTGCTGTGTTTTCTGTAGGATAAGATTGTAAAATGAGATTTTTTTTACACTTTACACTACAGGATGGGAGTGAGGT